>JAWWLV010000088.1:40941020-41060721 GCA_035041135.1 Platyrinchus mystaceus | reverse complement strand
GTTATTCTTATATCTAACCTCTTTCTCCCATCTGATTTTTGTAGCAGGTTTGAACTGGTTGTGCTTTCAGCATTTTCTGAAGATGTTGCCTTAAGGCTAAGTGGCATCTGGATTTTATTTAATTTTTGCCTCTCTGTAACAATTAGAACATTGTGGCTGGCAATCTTTTTGGGATGTGTCCTGCCTGAGTGCTGCCTGGTCCCCACCAATATCTAGGTCTTTCCCTTGCTGTGTGGTGATATGAACCATCTGGCACCTAATTAGGTAATCCCAGCAGAAGAAAACCTTGCCCATTTACAATAAGAGGACTACTGCACATTTCAGTTTCTGTCTTCCAGAACAAAAGCGAAGTAGTGTAGTACAGGCCTGAGACAGCCTGAATATTATTTGAGTTATAGAATGGGCCAATACTGTAAAGAGATCACTAGGGATATCATAAGAATATGTCTACAGGATCACAACTTATATAGGGCTACTGTAAGCAATATAGTAAACTAGGGGTATAAACTTGCCAAGAGCTGCTTAGCCTTGCTGATATATCTAAACAAAAATAACTCACATACTCATGTACAGCCTTGCTTTGGGCTGCACGAGCATGTCTGCAAAAACTGAAAGCAAATTTCAAGCTTGGGAGCTCTAGTTCATCACTTCAGATTTTATTTTTTCTTTCACATAGATGCTTGTTTTTTCCTATAGATTTATTAAAACTAAGAATTGGGAGCAGATGAGTTGATATTTGGAGTATAGAAAAATCTAGAGCTCATTTAAGTGGTCTTGATCAGAAGAAGAAAAACACTTCTGCCTTTCAGCCAAACACTTGTAAATTATTATGGTTTTGATTTATAACTATTCTTTTTCATTTTAGACATGATCATGTAAGACTGACCTGCATGCCTGGGTGCAATAGACCAGAAAGACTGAGTGGAATATTAATGAGAATCACAGAACTATAAAGCCTGTCTTGCTGATATTTGTGTTCTCAGCGTCAGTGCTGCTTGGCATCATGACAATCCCATTTTTATCTGTTCACATCTAAAATTGCCTGATTGCCAGTTTTGAGAAGCATGCAGAAATTTAATACATCATTAAAAGACCACTTAAGAAAGATTTCCTGAAAAAGAGTTTATTTCCTCTTATGCTTCTAATTTATCAGGTTCTTAAACTTTAAACTTGTATCTGCTAACAGTTTCAACTCATTTTGGATGGTAACAGTAAAAAGTGACTAATTAAAAGAAAAGACAAAATAACAGCAAAAATATTTATTACTATGTCTTCACAACCTTCCCAGCAGGTTGGGATGCTTGAGCATTTCTTGTTCTCCTTCTTGCTGCATTTGTGACCTCAGTTCTTGATTAATCTGAATTTCTTTTTATGCAGTGTCGAATAGTTAATGATTTTTCTTGCACATGCCAAGATTTTGGCACTTCATAAAATTTTTGCTTGCTCTCTAGTCTTTACAGCTCCACATTCCCTCCAATCAAATTAATTCTATGAAATCTATTTCGACCATCTCCATCAGTGGTGAGAGAAATATTGATTTCAGTGTGCAGTCATTCAAGTGGTTTCTTTATGAAGCATTATGCTAGCAGAAGCTGTGGTAATAGGGACCTTGCAATGAGAAAGTAAAATCTCAACCAGACACAAGTCCCGACCCTGTAAGCTGTTTCCGTAACAGTAACGTGCAGCATGATCTTGACCTTGTCTCAGAAGTGCTGTTTTTGAACTTGGATTCAAACAGTGAAGGTAATAAGAAAGTTAATAACATTCACCCTGTGTTAAAGCCAAAGGAAGACATATTGCTCTTTTTTGCTTATTCCTTGAATCAATAGAATTTTTTTTCTAGATGATGTATGTGGGCAGTAAACAAGACCCTGTCCTGCATTTTTAAAAAGTTTTTTTGGTCAGGTTTTGTCTAGAGATTTGCTAACAGTTATTGCTATCTTGCCATAAGTAGATTAATAAGGGTTGTACAGCAGATCTCCCTAGCTGTACTCTATGGACCTGTTCTTGTCTAGATTGTGAATAACCTGTTATGTTATTTCTCTTATCCCTAGTCTGTACCTGGTGTCTTTTAGAGATTACGTATATGAGAAGTTAGTGTGAAGGCTATGAGTATAAAGTGGGATAGGTATGCCTTGCTGTCTCTCTGAGACCGCTCCAGCATGTGCTAACAGCTCATCTAATATGAGGTGGCTTATGTGAGATGGAGAAGGTTATCTCCTGCTTTGTGTAGAGTGTCTGCAAAGGCAATTAAAATTGAGTGGCTACTGTGCTGAGAATTTGTACCCATTGTGCTGCATGCACTCAGAAAAGCCTTGCTTTTACTGACAAGTATTTTATTTGCTGTGAACTCAGAAACTAAGTTGTCACTGGCACCAGAGCAAGACTAAACACATAAGAAAATGGAGCTGAGAGTATATCTGTATTGCATGCTATATTCGTGTGTAAAATTAGAGTGGCTGGAGTGAAAGGTTACCATGGGTTGCCTTGGTACCCCAGATTTTTAGAATGCAGTGTTGTACAAGACAGAGCAGATATTTGCTGAAGATCAAAATGACTTGCAAAGGATAGCAGAAGCAGTAATATTTACCAAAATAATGAAACTGTATAGTTTCCTCTGTATAGTGGAAATGAATAGCACATAGAAAGCACCAGATAGAAAGACAGAGACACATTTGCATAATTTTATTTTGTTCCTAATATTCTCACAACACTTACAGAAAACATTCATGTCAAAAGTTGAACAGGAGTGATTGTTAAATGGTTCAAGCACATGCAATGTTCTTGAAAGTTAATTAAGAGTATATCTGAGTCTGAGTTAACTGTGTAGTTGTATAATCCAGAGCGTGCTTACTTTGAAAAGACGTGCCTAATGACTTGTCAGAATCTAATCAAGTCTATGCAGTACTGAAACCTGTCAGACTGCTGTCTGGACTCTATTTCATTGAGCTCAGCTGCTAGAAATTTCTGTGTGTGCAAATGGACTGTAGTGCTGTTTCTTCTCTTATGCCTCTGATGTCCTCCTAACTTAGGCCTAAAACTGGCCATAACATCTCCAAACATTTGCGTATGTTTAGCACCCTTTCTCACAATTTCAGCTACATGTGTACCTTGGGCTACAGTCTAACTCCTCAAGGAAGCTGAGGTAAATGCTATGTATATGCTTTTCAGAAGTGACAGTACTCTCAATTGCATAGGGGAAAAAACAAAGCAAGAAAAACAATAAATCCTGGATATGTTTCTATGCCTCAATTTTCTTACTACTCTGAAACATCCTTTCAGCTTTTGGATCAGTCCCTCTGGGATAGCCCAGAATTGCTTTCTTGTGGCTTGTGACTGGCCTCCCAAGCAGCTGAATCTTCCCAGCTTAGTTCTTCTTTAACCCTAGACCTTCTTGGAGCTAGACCAGCATTCCTGCTATAAAAGGATGTTCCTCTTATCTCCTTCCCAGAGCACCCTCTTCATCTCCCCAAGGCTTCTTACATTACAGAACTCATTTTCAACACTTGTTTTCTCTGGTAACTTTTCACTGTACAGAATTCCCATCTTATAAACAGATAAGTACAGCATTAAGCACCCTCCATTAGTTTCCTCAGTAGAGAGAGATGTACAAAGGCAGAGAGGCCTTTCATGAAGCAGTAGTTGTCTTTGCATTTGATTTGAAACACTGCACAGGTTATTGTTCCTGGATTCCTCAGATCCTCAATGGTTTGTGGGTTCTACTTCTTTTTTTTTTCCTGGTTATACTATTTCTTAGATGTTTCTGTATATAAGATTATTTGCAGTCTTAACAAGGGTAGTGGCCAAAACAGGAATACATAACACTTGTATGGACATTTTGAAGTCCTGGCATCCTGGTTTGTCTCGTTTCCTTTACGCAGAGAGTGTAATGTACTTACACACACATGCCAACTTCAACTACCCTGTGCTTGTGAGTGCATGCAAGATAAAATGAAGGAGGTCAGACAACATAGAACACAAGTCACTAGGAACACAAACAATTTTAATCCTTTTAATCCTTTTCTCAGGAAAGGCCTCTGGGTGATCACATATTTTATTTATTATTTCTACCAAGCCTTAAAATGAGATGTGACCTGTCAGTGGAGTGTCTGGTTATTAGGAAATTTGTGCTTTTCTGTCTTCTGAACCCTTGTGTTTAGCAGTCCATAGATTTTGTAGTCTTGAGGTCCTTCTACATACAGCAACATTTTCAAAGCTGAATAGAGGAAATATACTGTTGTACATGTGTGGTGTAGGTGTCTGTAGCTTTCTGTTTCTTACCTATATTACCTCTATTTACATTAGAAATCTAAAATCATACAGCTGACTTACTGTATGTCATTGATAAATGAGCTTTGACTGGCATCCTTACATATCCAATGTGTAAACTGTTTTAAAACTCCTGTGACACTTCAGAACCAAACAATTTTTATCATATAGATCCTAAAAAGTGTGTGAGCTGTATACACAAATGAAACAAGGCTGCAACAGGGGTGATATTTTAGCTTCTTGGGCAGACAACTCACTATCACCACCAACACCCACGCTCAAATACACTACTGACCTCTTCAGTGATCTCTTGTTTTCAACAGCATCTTTTCCCTGTGTTTCAGGAGGGTCCTGAAACACAAGAAAAAGACTGAAATATACAAGGATCCTACTCTCTGCTCTGCTTGTTTCTGACTTCAATCTTCTTCACCACCATAGAGCAGCGTGAAGCAGGGGGAAAGTGTGGTGTTCAATCTTTCTTCCCCATATCCACATGCATCTGGACGATCTAATTTTAGGCCTGTCAGCTTTTGCAGTGATAAGTTAACAATATAGATCACATATAAGCTGCATCACAATGATTTTTAAATGAGATTTATTCATTTAAAGTGGATGATAAATGGTTCTCTTTTATCAGACTCTTGCAAATAAGATTAAAGCAACATTATTTTCCTGAAATAAGAGAACAGCTGGCACAAAGTGAATGTCTGTAGGTCATACTGTGCTTGCCTGACCTTGCAGAGATGTATAACAATGAGGATTATTCAGTTAGTCTTTCTGCTTCCTAAATCCTGTTTGTGTTACAACCAGCTGCTACCTGGAGTACTGGTAAGTTGAGAGTTATGTAAGCATTATGAGATGTTTTGGTAGCAAACCTCTCAGTGGCTGAGACAGCACAGTTTGCCTTGGCCTTTCAGGGAATCATGTATACATGCTAAGTCTCTTCCTAAAATGTGGGAAGCACTGCCCTTTGCTTCTTTGGCATTTTAGAAGGTCTAGCATATTGTACAAAATACTTTGAGTATGCTCCTCTCAGGATTAACCCATTCTGCTGAACACTTGGTCTTGGTCTCTTCTGGATTCTAGGAGACATCCTGATCTTTTTTCCTCCATTTCAGATCCCATGAAACAATACAAGAGCTGCATAATAAGCATTGCACTCCATAGCAATTCTCAGTTTGTAATGTGGCAAAAAGAATTTTTGTTGTATGTCCTTAATATGCCATGAGATGACACGGATGAAGCCAAACGTATGTGGCCTTGTCAGTATTATATAGGCAATGAAGTGAACTATTCTCAGAGTTTTTTTTCAGAGGAAACAAGTTGGTTCAGTCTGAGGCACTGGGAGAGAGCTAATGTCTTATTATCAGGGAGAGCAATGGACTTTTACCCTGGATGAACTATCTCAGACTACAGGATAAAACTTTTTCTGTTGTTCTTTATTGCATTTAGACAGAGGTCGTGGCCTTGTCCCTGACTCTCTTGGCAGGAGGTTGGCTGTACTGAAGAAGATAGCAGGATTGCAAAGGGTTGCCCACACAATAGAGAGAAGGACTGGAGGGGCAAGGGAAGAGTTGGCAATGACACTAGAGTTCTTCTGTTCCACTAAATTCCACAAAGTTCTTCCTGCCCCAGATTCTTGCAGCAGGTGTGGGAGATAGAAGGAAGGTTTTGGAAACTGATAGTGATTCCTCTTGTTTCATATTTTGATAATATATCTACATCTCCGTCTGGTGGTTTTGCTCAGAGGAGATATTCTGGTATATTTATCTGTAGATTTCTGTTTCTTGCCTATATTACCTCTACTGATAGAAGAAATAAAGTCATACAGTTGACTTACCATATGTCATTGGTGAACGAGCTTTGACTGGCATCCTTACTCCAGGGGAAAAAAAGGGACTTTGTTATGCAGAGTCCGTGGTTTGTAGTCTCCTGTTTCTCCCATGACACTTTTCTTCAGCACCTCTCCTATGACAAAGGGATCCAATCCCCATTGCTTGATTTTTCTGCTGCTTCTTGGATGTTATTTTTCTTATTTTCCTAGCTATGAGTCTGTCAACAAAGTCTGTAGTTGATGGCATTTTGCCCCATCTGTTGTAACTGTATGCTATAATGAATTAGCTGTATTGGGTTGCAGATTTACATTGGAAAATAGTACAGAGTAATAAGTTACTTTATTTGTTTCTGCCTTTTGGTCTCGGATTGCTAGTCTATAATCTACTCTGCACCTAGTGATCTGAACTTACATTGCTGCTAAAAGTAGCTGCCTATTTTAAAGTTTTGGGTAAAGTCCAATGTTGAATGTCAGGCCAAATAGTGGGCAGAAGAGAAAAAAAATTAATTTCCTGTTCTATTTTGAGGTGATGCTCTATAGATCTTCTCCAATTCAATAAATGAAGTCATACCTGTACAAAAAGAACATGCATGATGGTTCATCAGTTGTTCCTTGGCATCCCTTTGTGTGGTCATGCATAGCACTCAGGACAATTAGAGAGATGGGGTACAAAGCTGAGGATTAGTTTAACTAATTTCTCATGTAAGACCCTGCTATCCTCTTGCAGTAAGTTCTTATGCATACGTATATCTGTCTATATCTAATCTATATCTATATATCTCCTTATAAAAGTATTGGGTTTGCTTGGCCAGGTTTTGGTAGCGGGTGGGGCTACAGGGGTGTCTTCTGTGAGAAGCTGCCAGAAGCTTCCCCCATGTCCACCAGAGCCAATGCCAGCTGGCTCCAGGATGGACCTGCTGCTGGCCAAGGCCAAGCCCATCAGGAATTCTATTAACACCTCTGTGATAACATATTTAAGAAGGGAAAAAAGTTATTGTGCAGAAGTAATTGCAGACAGAAAAGACTGGAGTGCGAATATGTGAGAGGAACAACTCTGCAGACACCAAAGTCAGTGAAGGAGCGGGAAGAGGTGCTGCAGGCACTGGAGCTGAGGTTCCCCTGCAGCCCATGGTGCAGACCATGGTGAAGAAGGCTGTGGCCCTGCAGCCAATGGAGGACAATGAGGATGCGGAGATCCATCCACAGCCTGTGGAGGAGACCCGTACTGGAGCGGGTGGATGGCTGAGAGAGAGCTGTGAACCTGTCAGAAGCCCATGCTGGAGCAGGCTTCTGGCAAGGACCTGCAGGCCTGTGGAGAGAGGAGCCCACACTGGAGCAGGTTTTCCTGCTAGGACTTGTGACCCTGTGGGTGACCCCCGTTGGAGCACGCTGCTCTTGAAGGACTGTAGCACCGTGTTGAAAAGTGACCCTTGTTGGAGCAGTTCATGGAGAACTGTTGCCTGTGAGATGAACTGCCATTGGAGAAGTTCATGAAGGACTGTCTCCCGTGGGAGGGACCCCACGCTGGAGCAGGGGAAGGACTCTCACTCCTAAGCAATGTCAGGAACAGCTTGTGACGAACAGACTGTAACCCTCATTCCCTGTCTTCCTGTGCCACTGCGGGTGAGGAGGTAGGGCTGGGAAGGAGGCAGAGCTGGGGGGGAGGTGTTTTTAAGATTTATTTTACTTCTCATTATCCTGCTCTGATATTGTTAGTAATAAATTCAGCTAATATCCCCAATTCAAGTCTGTTTTGCCTGTGATGGTATTTGGTGAGTGATCTCTCCCTGTCCTTATGAACCTTCTGTTATATTTTCTCTCGCCTGTCCAGTTGCAGAGGAGAGTGATAGAGTGGCTGTGGTGGATGCCTGGCACCTAGACAGGGTCAACTCATTACAAAAATATTATGTTGGGGCCTTTTTTCATTCTGGACAAAAGGATAGTCCTCCATGAAATGAGAGGTTACTAAAGCACTTGAAAGCACTAGAGATTTGAATTGCATATACAGACATATATAAACAGGCATTGAAGACTGTTGAGACCCAAATGTCCTGCTGTGGTTCTGTGCCTGGTGCCTACAGAAGGAGTTCAATAGAAATTGTCTGGGTTAATCTTCTGCGCTTGGAATCTGAACTCTGATGTTTGGCTCCTCAAAACATACGTGAAACAAGGCGTATCAGTGATTCTACTGAGCAGACAAAAAATCAAAGCCTGAACAACAGAGAAAAATGTTCTCACTTTTAAACCACTCTTCAGCTTTTCTAGAGAACATCACTACAGGACTGGCCTAGAAAGAAAAAAGCAACTGAGGATTTCAGAGTGCTCAATGTCCCTGTGGTGTGTCTGAGCATTGACCTTAAAGGTATGCTGAAAATAAACTCTGAAGAAAAAAAAGCATTTTTAAGAATTCATGAAGACAATATTTTATAGATCAGAAATTGAGATTAGGACAAGTAAAGGTTATAGATCTCATATGATCACCAGGCTTGATAAAACTCAGTTTTCTTCCAGGTTGAGTAAATTTTTATTTAATACTGTTTTATTTTAATAAAAATTAAGAGACATTTTGAGCTAGTCTGAAGAAAAGTATGTTCTAATTTACGCTTCAAAGTAATTTCTAAGAAGTTGATTCAAACATAGAAGGACGGGTTCTCACTCCGTTTACGGGATAAAGAATGCACTGTTGGACATTAAATTATAATTGAAAAATAGGAGACATTGAATGCAATACATTTCCCTGTGTACCAGCATATTCTAATTGTTTTCCCTTTGTATGTTTTTATCATTATATCTATAGTTGTGAAGTGTTTCCTGTGCAAATGTGAAAAGGAAAACACAAGAATGAGAACACCTCATTCAGTGCAGGATGACTTTTATTCTATTTCACATCATCTCATTGTTCATTAGTGATAAGAGTTGAACCCAGTCTCCATCTCTGATGTAAATTTGCATATTTAAGTTGGCCAGAAATTCATTCAAGTGAGCCTTGAATTAAAAAATTGATTCCAGTAGACTGATCTAACTTCACAAATCTGACCAGCTTTGGGCAGGACTGTGTGTGTGACTCTGTACATAATTTTTGAATATTTGGATCAGAAATGTCTTAGTGGTGCATGATAATAGTTTATTTTATATAATTCTAATACTGCAGCTGTTGTATGCTGTAATGCTTGGCCTCCATTGTATTGGCTAGATAAAAATGCAAATAAGAAAGCACCTCTGGATTCTTCAATTTCTCTTGAAGGGAGGGATTTCTTCCCCAGCTCTTTAGGTCCTTGTCAATTAAAAACTCTTACGTGGTTCTAACTGAGACCTAAAGTGCTTTGGAACGATCCCTCAATTTTAAATGAGAAACGTTCCCCTTCCTTTTGATCTTTCAGTTTTAGAGTCTTTTCTGCTGAACCTGATTCTGGACATCCTCTTTTACTTTTGCTTATGGACTAAACAAACCTTATGTTTCCAGTGCTTCTGAGAAGGAAGAGAGAGAGAGTGGTAGAAATCGAGTGCTGTGGCTTCTCACAGGTAAAAGAGAAGGGCTGAGTGATGTTAGATGGGATATGAAATCAGGACATGGGAGAGAGGAATTAAGCCCAAAAGGTCTTCAAAAGATATTTAAAAAGAACAATCCTTGCTTCAATGAGTTTGCAGTGTGAATTAGTATATGAAAAGTGAGCTGCCAGTGGTGACAGAGGAATTCTGGTTAATCTTTGTGTAGCAGAACAGAAAGGGCAATAAAAAATAACTTTGGGGAGTGGCATGAAAGAGATGGAATATAAACATAATAAATGGTGCAGGTGAATGAACATATCCTGTTCATTTTGAGGTATTATTTTAGTTTTCTTGTCTTCTATGTGTGACTATTATTGTAAGTAGTGAAAAGAGAAAACAGCAGATGAGATGGGTAGATAATAGCAGTAGAAGGTATACTTGCAATGGAATTAGGAAGAACAAAATGGTGCTGTTTGGCATGGTGGAAGGGATTTAACATTTTGGGCATGAGTATGGAGAACTATCAGGAAAAATGGCCCAGAGATTGTGGGTTAACAGTGGCAAGAATGGCAAAGATGAAAAAAATCCTGAAGCTACACAGAAGTGCATTAAATGGAAAGAAATTTTAAAGGCTGATGTAGTGAGAACCATGATACAGGCAGGCAAAGCAACCTAAAACTGAAAGTTTGAAAATGATAAAGTTTCAACTAGTTGTGGAATGGGACTGTGTTGGAGGAGGTGGCAAAGGATGGTGAGCACACACCTACAGCACCAATAAAGACTCAGTATATGGTAAAAGGATCCGCTAGGAAACATAACTATGTGGGAGATGTGAAATAACCTGTGATTATCATCATCACATGAGCCCCAGTTCATTTTTTCTACCAAGCATGTAACATTATATCTTCTAATTTAAACCTATTTCAGTTTGCATATAGCTATAGCCTATCTTGGGGAAAGTGTAAAACCTGGTATTTTTTAAGGTTAACATTGTTAATCCTTTGGGTCAATTCTTCTTTTCTGTTGATTATCAGGTCACCATTTGTACCAGCATCTGATTTGCCTGTAGAGTATTGCTCTGCTTTCTTGTATAAATATAAATTTATAAAATACCACAGTTTTATGTCTTAAAAAAGGTCTGTGATGAGCTGGATAAGTAACAGCTCAAGCAACTTTTCTGATGGCAAATTTTGATTGTATGTGCCAGCTATTTCCAGTGAGTGAGAGGGCCACTCAGATGAAACAAACAGCATTAGCTTGGTGCATATTTGGTGCATCATCTACCACTGATGTAATTAACAAAGTATCTTCACACATTATTGTCTTTCAAAGCTCATTTCATGGCACAACTAATTTGACAGCTATCTAAATTACAACAGTGTGTGTTAATATTATATTTTCTTAATACTGGAATTAAGTTTGTCTTCCAGACCAAAATCACTGTCTCAATGTGTACTTCACAACACTAACTTTGACACTGATAGTCTGATAAATTGCTCAAAACAATTTTCAACCAGTCAGAACAGATATGATTTTCTTCACTTTGGATGAATATCAAAAGTGTTTAGATCCCCATCCAACTGCTTTATCTTGCCAGATATTACTTGATAACACAATGTAATTTTGTAGTGACAGACCATAATTTTGTTCATGTTCCAAACATTGCCCTTTATAGGATATAGAAACAGTACTTGAACGCTAAAGATTGCTTCACAACTTACAATCTAAAATAGTAGCACAAACTCACATCACATAGAATATCCCAGTGAAGGGTTATTTAAGGAATAGTTTCAGAAAATATGGTGCAATCTCACACTTTTTACATCCAATTTGTAGCTTATATAAATTCTGATAAAAAAGTCAATCACAAACAGAAGTTGGAAAGCCACTGAAGCAATGGAACAAAACTCTCAGGATCCAGGCTTTGTTTTCAGCCAGTGATAATTCACAAGGAAAAGATTTTCTACAAATTCAGTTTACTAGGACTCTGACATGAATAAGCAGAACTGAAGATCACTAAAATATACCTATAAAGGTCAGTTGTCAATAATATATCTTATACTTGACAAACATGAAATCCCTGACATCCCATGAAGTGCATTTTAATTTCAGTCCTTTGTGTTAGCCAAAACACTGTGATTTGTTTTTCTTTAGCAATCAAAGTAAAACTGGTCCAAAACCCCTTGCAAACTGTTGATATTGATAAATCATGCCATATTCTATATAGTTTGAAAAATAATTTTTCATGTTTTTTTTTCTTCTTCACCTTTCTTTGTTTGTTTTTTTTTTTTTAGTTTTGACCAACATTGCAGAAATGTTCCAGAGCCATACTTGTTTGTGCTGATAACAAGAGAAAGTCTATACTGGCAATTTTCTGAGCACTCTAAATATAGATGACAGGATTTTAAACTACTTGACCATCTGACTTTTCAGAGTTTTGAAAGGGTTTGGTCTTCATGGGGGGGGGGGTAAGTCAAAAGCAGCTGAGTCATATGTAAAATCATGCTGATATATTTTAAGAATCCATTTTTTCTTTATTTCCCTATTTTTACCTAAGACACTTTACATCATTTATTCATTTTCTACACAGAGAAGGCAGTGATAGGTCATTTTCTAGAACAATTTTGCTGCTCTGTTGTGTTAACTGTCAAGAGTATATTTTGTAATAGTTACCATTCAGAATAACATTTTCTTAAATTTTGCTTTGGATCAAATGAAAAAAAAAAAGCTTTGGTTGACTATACTTTAGAACAGGGCAAACACCATAGGACAGGAACTCTAATTTAACAAGAGGGTAAATTTTTAGGACTTGTTTTCTGTTCTTAATGCATAGCAATTTTATAAAAAGCACCATGTAATTGTGGTGCCTTCATACCATAATCACCATTCTGAGAGTCTTTCTTTGCAGTTGCTACATCTTGTACCTTAGCCACAAAGGTTCTTATTACAAGTAATTTACAGAATAACTTAATTAAATGGATGGTATTTGATAACACAAGTTGACTGTTAGTCAAGGTTAATTCTGTGCTTAAATGAACTGGAATATCTTACCAAGGCCTGTTTCAGTTGTATAGACCATGAGCATACTCATATTTCTTCAGGGCATCTGTTTTTTATACACAGTTTTACCTTGTCTCTACTGGTGACTACATAGCCATCCTGTATATCTAAGAGTTTACTTTCAAAGAACAAGGTAATACCTGGAGGAAATAATATGTACAATTACTCCTATTACAGCAGCACAAACAATCAGAGTTCTTTTGCAATAGGTGCTTTATGTACATGAGGTTGGAAAATGTGTCTGCCTCAAATGGCTTCCTAAATAAACACAAGTGGGAAAATTTTACTATTACTGTCCTCACTGACAAGACTTGAATAAAAGAGCAATTTACTGATTAGCCTCAGGTCATGCAAGAAGCTGATGGCAGTGCTGCTGATTGAATGTAAGCATCCTCAGTTCCAGTGCACTGCTTCATCCAAAAATAAATCCTTATTTGTTAGACATTTGAGTGAGAACATCCTGAAACATATCCTGACATTCCTTTGTCTAGAAAACATTCTTCTAGTGCTAGGCTTAATTTTAACTTCTTTTTTTTTTTTTTTTTTTTTTTTTGTTTTAATACCTATAAATGTTTTAAATTGTATTAAATTAATGGAAGAAAGACTGAGAAGTGGTTAAAGGTGGTATACACAATAACTAAAGTACTCTTGGGATTCAGTTCAGTTTTATTGCATTTAGTCTGCTCAGCCAAGTAATATATATCTAGTTCCAGGTATTTGCTTCATGTCTCAGTTTGTATGGTGTTGGTAGAAAATTGGCACCATAGATATTCCTTACAAGAAGGAATGATGTGCGTCCCTACATAAAACAATTTTGTACAGCTCACAGTAGCTGAAAAATGCTGGTTAATTTTCCCTTTGATTTTCTGCAGTATTGAGGATAGGTTCCCAGGATATTTGTTGGCTGACCTTGCAATCTGGAACATCACAGTCTGGTATTACATCTTGCAGACCAGTTGACAACCTCAGTTTAGATGTGTTATCAATATGTGAACACCATCTGTATGTGTATGTTAATGCAACTCTTGTCTTCTCTCTCCAGCATAAAGGTTTAAGTCTTTTGATTATTTCTGCTGTGGTTTGCTGAGGGCTTAACTAAAAGATGATGTTAAAGAGGAGGGAACAACTTTGTCTTGTCCCCCTTTTAGTCTGCATCGACCTGCCAACACACATTTCAGCAGACTGTTTGCTGTGAGGAAGGGATGCAGGGAAGAGAAGCTGCACTTTGATTCAGTATATCACCTTACTTGCAAATCTTTTGCTTGTGAAATGGAATATCCCATTCAACCTAATAACACTTTTACAACATTCAAAGAGGAAGATGTAGTTTTCTGCCACCAGACTTGATAGAGCAGATAAAACAACTTTCATCAGGCTGTCATGGGGAATTTCACAGCCAAAGCACCTCAGCATGGAGCATTACCCACTGCTGTTAGACAGGAGCTGCTACAGAGCACAGCTATCACAGTCATATAACATTTGTTTCTGTTATGCAAATATCTGAAAGAACTAAATTGAGAATTTAACATATTTTGTCACCACCACTCTGGTGCAGGGCACTGCAGGGAAATTTATTGGTGGACTTTGTAATCTTGGATCAACTTGACTGACTCTTTTCTTGACAGGAGAAGCAGTAGTTCATGCAGTCCCATGTTTGACCTCAGCACTGGGCAGGTAAATAACAAGTTGAGTTATTACAGTCTTCTGCCTGGTTTCATCTGGGTTCTTCTAATCAGCTTATCATTGTGTTATCTCATCACTTAATAATTTGACAGAATTAGTAGCAACTACCATATGGGTGTTAGCTGAAGGACCATGTTTCAGCCTTATGAATAAAACAGGAAATAATGCAGACCAGTCTAAGTTATTGGATTGTAGTGATTTGTAGGTTCTCTTGGATATATGTGAAAATAAGATTGCCCTTAGGGACAGCAAGGATATTTAAAAATATCGTCTAAATCCACTTACAGATACTGAATTCTAAGTTCTGATGCTTTATCTTTATATTTTTATATGATGAAAGCAAGCTGTCTTTACAATTTTGAGGAAATGTTATTATACCACTATATAAATCCACATTAGGCTTGGATCTTGAATGCTTAAAAGAGTTCTGGTTCCTCCATCTAAAACAAAATATAAAATAGCTTTAAAAGTTAGAGAGATGAATAACAAAGATATTGAAAAGTATCCATAATATGAAGTTATATATGCTAACACTGTTTAGTCTGGAGAAAAGTTGACTAAGGGACAGCAACCTAGAAGTCTTTAAAGCCTGACATTAAGAAGGTGAGTAGAGTTCATTGTCATTTCCAGTGTAAACCACAGAAGACTTCAAATGAAATTAGGTGTTAGTTTCACAGCAAAAAGAAGCACTTCTGTATAATGTGTAATTCAGTCAAGAAAGTTATCAACACAAGATGCTGAAAAATGTTAAGGTTTTATGGAGCAGTTGACACATAAATGGAAGAAAATCCAAGCATGGTTGCTCAACAGAAAGTTCTTACCTCTGCCTCAATAAACTGCAGGAAGCTGGGACAGTATTGTGGGTAAATGTTTATTTTCTTACACTCTGTTCTAGGCAGAGTGGTAGTGGCCAGTGGCAGAGTTGATGGTGTGGCAGAGATCCAGCATGATACAGCTGTTCTTTCCATTCTTGTGTCCTAGAATCAATATCACTGTTACAATCGAGAAATGTACTCTGTTTCTGAGATGAAAAGCTCTATCTAGATAAAAAGCTTCATTTTCTAAAAAAAACCACCAAAACCTTCATGAGGACTGATGCTTTTTTGGTAGCTAATTAGAAATATAGATAGCTGTTGAATGATTGTAGAAGAAATAACGGCAAAACTCTGAAAGGCCAACATTCTTTTTCAAACATGTCTTTTCAAATATTTTGTTGTCATAAACAAGTGGAACATCAGCATTCAGGGCTGCCTGTGTCCCAGACTGGATCTGCCAAGGTATCTAGATGAGTTAGGCATCCACTTCTTGCTGAGGTTCAGCAGAAGGTGACATCTTTGTTTGACCTTCTAGAAATCCTTGCCTGAATGCCTGTGCATGGTGCTGTGTCTGCAAATTAGAATCGTATTATTTGGGTCACCTGTAAGAAAACCTGGCCAGGTATCTTAACAAGGCAGATTAACATTCATCTGACACACACATCCTGGAATAATGAGTGCCTCTCCCTCACAGAGATACAGATCTGAATAGCAAACACTTTCTCCTTTTGTTTGGATTTGCTGTTCACCTCTGCTTTGATTTTACGTTCTGTAAAGATATTTCAGAAACATTTTTCTCTCTAATGACTAGCTAAATATAAATGAAAGACTAAATCTTAAATCACTCCTCCAAAACCCAAGCTATATCTCTGAATATGTTTCTGGATTAAATAGCTTTTTTTTTTTCCCCCTTAGAATTCATTTTTATTTCCCAGTCCTTCTAAGTCTTTTGTAGTAATTCTAGAGGTAAAGCAGCATGATATACCTACTCATTCCTAATTTTCTATACGGCCAAAAAATGTTGGGGATTTAATACTGGCAATATCTTTGGAGACCAATTCAGATATAAAATAAAAAGAATCCTGGTTTACAATTGATTTTACTGAAGTAACTATTTCCTAAGCACCATTATTGTATACAGTAGGAAATAGGTATTGCTATTTCCTTAGAATAAAGCAATTTGTAAGGCCCATCATAAAAGGCTAAGAAAATGCTTTCTTTGCTTCACATCCCTTTTAACTGCTTCTCTAAAATTTAAGAAATTGCAATAAAACTTGGAAAAGTGCTTTGACTGGTGGGCACTATTTGGCAGTACTTAGGAGAGTACTATGTACTCAAGGCCACTTGGAATGTTTTCACACAAGAAATTATTTAAAATTATATTTATTTTCTGACCTTTTTTTTTTTAATTTAAAAGATCTCTCTCAATCTTTTTTTTTTCTTTTTTAAACAGAAAGATCTTTAAACAGTTCACTGCCTCCTTGGCATTTCTTCATTCCATTTTCCATTTCGTGTGAAGTCTCCTGGGTTCTGACCAGTTCAAAACGCAACGTTGTAGTTTTCTATGGTAAATGACTGACAGTATTGGAAATTATGCTCTTTGTCTGACAGACAACTGCATTCACACTTCTAAGCACTTGGACTGAACTTTTAATTTAACCCTACCAGCTTCTTTTTCTCTTTCTCTCAGCATTGTGATTCCTACTGTGGCAATGTAGCTTCCATTTCTGGAGTGGCTGCATTTTTTTTTCTGTAATTCTAAATGCAGCTTTAGTGCACAGTTTGGGATCTAATGAAGACGTGCCTTGTGGATTTGCTGTTGCATATAATCACCTGAGATGTTTATATCAAAGCCAGTTAAAAGGTGGTCCATGCCAGTAGAAATAGAGCTTGTAATTTTTGATAGCTGGTAGGTGACTGATATGGTGTCAGTCAATTTACTACAAAAAAAAAAGTGCTAGTAAGACTACGAGTTTTGTGAAAATTTTAAACAAAACAGCTAAAGGATGACTAAAGCTGGAGCTTGAATAATTTTCTTATGTTAGTTTCTCTATGCCAAACTTTTGGAGTGTTGATGAGATGGTTTGGGAATTTTTTGATACACTGTAAATATCTTTCTAGTATTTCACTCAGAAGAAAACTGTGAATAGATCTCATTAGTTCACATGCTTAAAATTACTCATGCATTTTGGTGCTGCCAGTCCAAAACCTGTGAGATTCTGCTGCTGGATTTGTGCAGTGAATGGAGGCTGTGAGATATTTCCATGAGGCTAGATAAGTCTTCTCTGGAAGAGGTGTGCAATAGCCTGTGGGGCAGTATGTTTTACTCTGCTACTCCAACAGCTGTACCAGCCCAGGGCTAGAATTTATACTGCACCAACTACCTCCATAGGAAAAGACAGGACAAAATATGTGTGACCTTCATCTATACTCAGACTGGGACTTGTGCCAGGATGCACTACAGAGACACCCCAGGTTGTGAAGAGCTTCTCCAACTCAGAACTAGCCCCAGTTACTGCCATTTTTGAGCCACCCAACTCCACATAAGGAATGTTGATTCTTAAGAAAGCGAAGAGCACAGTCCTTGGTTCTGTGTGAAAAGTATTTGTAATGTATAACCTTTCATGAGTAATTGATTTACTTTGATAACTGGGAAATGTGAAAAGGTAGAAACCTTTTAAATTAGCAAAGTTATGAAATATTTGTGTATATAAAAAATATAATGAATTTAGTATCTTGCACAGACAGCATGCAATGTTTTCATTGCAGTGTAAGAATTTATGTCATTTGAAACAAGTTGCTCTCTCTTACCCATATGTCTCTTTTCTACAGCACTCAATTTTGAGATATGTATGTATTAGAATCTTAAAAAAGTATTATATTTATATCAGTTTAATCTGTACATATTGCAAGTGGGTGTATAAATGCCTCCTGAATATTTTTTATTATGGGTCCTCTCTTGCTTTGAGATGAGAAGTACGCTAATGCTGCATTAGAAATTTCAAGTTCAAATACATAGTTCTTAGAATGGAATTCCAAGATGCCACAACATTAAAACCATTTAAACCCAACCCCATTAAAAATATCCAACTTTGCCTCTATATCTGCTTGACTAAAAGCAATCTGACTGCAAATCTCACATTTACTCATGTTAAATCAAATGCATTTCTAGTGCAAACTACAGAGTACCTACACAGTGCCCTACAGGATGTGTATCTCCTGTGTGTCAAAAGCTGCCATACTTAGTTTCCATCCATCCAGCAATGAACTGGAGACTTGGCCATCCTCCGTTATACCATTCTTTTATAGTCAAACATGGCAACGTATTCCATTATACTTCTCTGAACTTGCATTGTGTGCAGAATTATTCTGTAGTGCCCTATAATTACACAGAAAGCCCAGTTTTTCTTGAGGTGCACTTTTGCTGTAAATGTTAACTCTTCCAGACTGTGGAATCCTGTGGTCTGCTTGAGATTCAAGGTTCTGTGAGGAGTCCAAGGAGCAAGAGACAAAAATTTGAGACTGTAGTTTAGAGCAGCCCCAGGAACCCCCTTCCAAGCAAACCTGAGCAGCTCAAAGGTCTGGAACTGTGTGATATTGTATTTATATGCACGCTTGCAATAAAACACGTAATTATAATACAATTATATCAATAATATAATTTAATAATATAATTAAATTGACTATCTTTAGCATATATTATTAATCATATTAGTTATATTCTGCTGTGTTAGCATGATATAATTATCTCTTTATACATAAACCAGATAAGGACTTGCACAAACAGAACAGCATTTTGCCTATATGCATGATTATAGTAAGGTATTTAACTAAATAACCAATAAATGCATTTATTAATCATACAGAGCAGGTATGTTCTTTTTTATTTGCAACTGCTGTCATAGACACAGAATAAGAGTGAAGGTTGTTAAAGGGGTCACAGACTGCTGAAAAGGATATTACCCTGTTTCTGTACACTGCCTATTGTAGAGCTCATACACAACAGAATGCGTTATTACTAAATTACTTATTGACTCTGAATAAGGACCATCAATGCATATGTGAGTCTGTTTTTATTTATGGGACAGTTCTGAAAGAGCAGCATGGTTTATGTATCTGTACAACTCAGTAGAAAAAATTTACAGTTCCACATTCCTTTCTGTAATGTTTTTAATGTCACAAGTCAGTGTTTCAAAAATTTTTTTTTGCATTTCTGCATGTACTTTTTTTTTTAGGTTAAGCTGACCAAATATTAATGAGAAGAATGTCCCTATTCACCCTATTTTTTCTGATCTCACAAGTGACATGATGTAGCACATCTGTTTCCTAAGCAGCATAGTACGAAGACTGCAGCAACTACTGTAGATTTGAGAAGGCTCATGGGAGTAAACGACAACATTCTGTAGAGTGAGCCCATAGTGTATTAGATGGACAGAACAGACATAAGAGGCAATATGAATTGAAGAGAATGTTGGGAAGTGCATGGATTTTTAGGAGAGGGATATGCTCTCCCACTTTCTGATCTCATGGCCAGCATTTTTTTCCATTATCTAAATGGTTCCCTGTCTCTGGCTTCTCACTTGTCCTTTTTTCTCCAAGATGCATTTATTACATTAGCTTAGGTTGGATTCTGTAGACTTTAAAAAACTGAAGCATTTGTTAGGAAAATGAATGACAAAGACAATGACTGTAAGGACAGAGCATTTCAAATAAGCAAAACAGTAGGGGTAGTAGGGATGATGGAGATGATAGGGAAATCTTCTATAGAACCTTTTCCCCTGTTGCCCATGTTCACACCTTTTCATTACAAAATCTTTCATTATGACTAATCTATCTGGCTTAGTCTTCCTGAGGCGGAATCTACCTGTTCTGGTTGATAGTCAATCCTGTTCCTTTGGGCATCTTGGATAGTGTCATTGACATTTACCCAATAGCAGAAAAAATGTCTCACCAGCCTTCAGTTCTCTCCATTCAGCTTTATATGGCTGTGAATCTGTAGTTTGTCTGACTGTTATGATAATTACATAGACTCTTTCTTTGCCTTTCCTAATAAAATGGCTTGTACAAGTGCTCTGTTTTGCCCAAATCCCATAGCTGCCTGCAGTTCCAAGGCATTGTTTTGGATGGCAGGCTGCAGCATCCCTTGCTGCATAGAATGTAGAGGATGAAGCTTTTGCGTGTCTTAAATGGTAAATACCTCCCTGAACAAATAGCATGATCATTTCTGTCATGTTAAGCTTGCTCCTTGCTGTGTTTGTGGGAGAGTTTATAAGTGGAGATAGAATCTAGAGACACATTTATTTCTCTCAGTTGACTTTGACAGATATTAGTTGTGACTTTCTTATTTTTTTCTTGTAGATTAAAAAAGCTTTTGATTGACATTATTACACTAGGAAGGCTAGGACTGTGTTTACATTGAATATGTAGAGCTATACACAAAATATAGAGCATTTTGACTGTTTTTCACGACCTTTACACTCTCCCATCTTTTAAGGAAAAGTAAGTAAAAAACAATGAACTTCCTTTGGAAGTTGTAAGGTACTCAAATTTTATAGTGTTAAGGATTTATAAATATCCACATAACATAAAATATACACCTACAAGCATGTCAAGAATGTATGTTTCTAAAGTAATATGACTTTTGAAATATTAATGAACTGTAGAAGATAATTGTTTTGTCAAATAAATTTATATATTGCTACTGTTATCATGATCTTAATTGATTCTCTCATAAAAATTTTAAGTTGTTAATTCTGTATTCATAGTAAATTAATTTCTTCATTAGAAGTTATTTTGTGGCTCACTTTAGCTGTGAAAGGACAGTTTCACTGCATTTTCTTTTCCTTCCTATTTCTATCTTTTCAATGAGTATGGAAATTCAGCATGTCAAACTTCTGGAGAGCTCTGAGTCTTGTCTCCCTCATAGCCCTCAGTCTGTTAGCCAAGCAACTGTGATTCAGAGGTCATACTGCTAATCAGCTGTTGCAAAGCTAGACTGCGTGGTACTGCTGAGCTACAGATGTCTAAGCATGAAGGTCTGCAATGTACTGAAATGATGATGTTGTCAGAATTGTTATTAGCACTGATTTATGCATTTTCTGCAGGAGCAGTTCATGACAGAAGGACCAACTTACAGCCAGCTCGTGAAAACGTGTGTCGTCTGACACCAAACTGTCTCTTATGGTGGAATTTTATCTCAATTAGACATGGAGATTCACAGCATCAGAAGCATCTAAAAGCGAGGACACCAAATTGCTCACTGTGGACGGAAGATTGTCTGCTACTTCCTTTTATTGTGAGTCATCTTTTTGGTGGTGGTGGTGGTAGAAGAACTGTCATTTTCTGCAGCTTATATAAACATCCCCTGTTTTAAGGGGATGATATTTGCTGGACATAACTCAGAGGGCAAGTATTTTTATGTTTTTTTCAGCTTTGTAGGTGAAAAGGTAGGTGAAAACATATCTTCCCTTGCTTGATCTGAGTGGACTTGTTGGCCTTGCCATGTGTGCAGTACTAAATGGAAACAGTGTTCAACTGAGGAATGATGATGCTTTATACTGGCAACATTTCAGTCTTTTTAAATTTATTTTTTTCTGTCTTAATCCGTCTTTTTCATCCAGCTTCCCTTAAAGCAAGGGCAAAAATCTGAAACGTTTAGCTGATTGTGATTTTTTAAATGCTATCTGGAAAACAGGTTCACTGACACATACAAGCAATATATACCTCTGGTAAACAGAAATGGACTATTCACATTTCAGCTCACTTTTTTCCAGCAAAGAGATTTCTGGAGACTTAATGAGTTTAAAAGGGCAGAGCAGGCAAAGCAAGGGATTGTTTTATCCACTGCTTTCACACTAAGCATGTGATGTTTTTCTGAGCAGTAAAAAATTTATTTTCAAAAGACAATGTCAAGTTCATTGAGATTCATTGGCTCCTGATAGCAATGTAAGCTTGAGACAGCACTGGCAGGGTTTCTTTCAGGACACCAAGTATTGTAAAAAATAAGCTTCTTTCAACTGGAATCATGTCTGAGTTATGGAAAAAATGAAAATTAACATCAGCTTATATCAACCAAATCAGAAGTATGCAGGATTTCTGATCAGGCACACACATCTCCTCTCAGCTTTGCTGGTGATAATTTCTGTGGGCAGCATCTGTTGGAGGTATCCTGCAGCTGAGCACCCCTGGTTCCCTCTTCAACTTGTCCTTCCAGGAATTGCAGACAGAGCAGAATGTTGCAGCAATACTCAGGCACTGATTATTTTTACCAGCAGGAGCTCATTTGGCCTTTGATTTTGAACTGACAGTTAATAGATAGCGCAGTTTCGGAATTGGGTGTGTTTTACAGCACTTGGCGAATGACTGCCTAAATCATGGATACAGTTTGCATTTGCGGTGATATAAAACATCTCTCTGTTTACTCTCTTTACTGAAGGCAAGTATTCACAAAGAAGATATATTTTTTCAATATAATGATTGGTATATTGGCATTGATAAAGTGAACTTTACTGAAAGTAATTGGGTAAATGCTATTGTCATTCCATTACAGGCAGAAACCGAGTTTGCGTTCGGCTGCACAAGACATACAGGGCAGGGCAGCCTGACACAGCCCTGCAGTCTGTAGTGGGTAGAGCCTGTAATATGGACTGGGGCAGCTGCAGCAGCGTGGGGGGTCCATGGCTGTGTCTCTGCTGTAGAAGAGACTAGGGCCAGGGAATGAAATTCTGGGTTTGCTAATACTTCCTTTGCAGTCTGGAACTCTTTTGTGTTGTCAGGGCTAGTTTTGTTTTCTCCACTCCCAAGTGATATCCAAAGATGCTTTGCACCTTCAAGGCTTCTGTTACACCACGGATCATGCAACCTATAGTCTGCATTTTGTGCTGATAAAGTGTTGTTTTGATGAGTTGTGACACATCTGTAGCATTATTCAAAGTGCTCTGAACTGAGAATAATACGCAATGAAATAGCGTTTATGCATTCAGGCTTTGAGGCAACCACGGGGGACCAAAGGGAAACTCTCAGCCAAATATTATGTAGAGTGACAAGGCAATACCATGCAGCTGAGATTTATGTAGCAGTATGGATAAAGTCTGAATCCTTAGCTTGGTATATCTGAGCTGATGTGAGGTGCTGTCTAGTATGAAGTGTGAGATCAGTGGTCATTTTCTAGCAGCCATCTCATGAACTGGTGTGGGAGCAAGAACTGACATTTAGGACCTCCAGACTTCCAATTCTTGTGCTCCTCCTCTCCAGAAAGGAGATTATTGAAATTGAAATACAATAAAGGAGAAAAAAACATCTGAAGAAGGTAAAATTATAGTTCCTGATGACATACTGTTTCTGTCGTCTCATCAGTTTAATGGAGAATTTCAGTAGAGCAGGACTAGTTCTGCTCTCTGGAGCCTCTGGGAGCTCTGACTTTATTTGCAGTAGAAGTTGGACTAAATTCTGAAGTAATAAGAAATTTAAGTCAAATGCATTACTAAAATTATGTGTTATGGATGCTTGAGGGATTAAAGAGTTTAAAAATAATGATTTACTCAAGTCAGCCTTGAGGATCAAAGCTTTGGCTTCAATGCTGTCTCAAGGTGGACTTTAGTACCTTGTGGGATAGTTTCATGGCTCAGTGTAACACAGATAATTTGGCATTCAAAGCTGTCAACAGCATGGATTAATAAGGCATTTACAGTCTCTTTAAGGTTATTTTACAAGCCAAATCTTATACCCTTCCTGGGTGCTGCTGTAAACGTTTGTTTCTGAAATGCACAATTTCTGGGTTTTTTTGGTTTTTTTTGTTTTTTTTTTCTTTATTTTAGGGAAAATATCCTTGAAATTGGGGGTAGGCAATTAAAACTAGCAGGAAATATATAAGAGAATTGGTGGTGGTCTAAGAAGGGATTTAGAAACTCCTGCAGGGAAGAAGCATTTTATAAATTTAATATGAGGGTAAATAGTATTATCTCTGTTTTGTAAATGCAAGGACTTATTCAAGATCATTATTCATAGCCCACAAGCTTTTGTGTTTCTTTTCTTAGCTAACTGCATCATGCCCCTGTCTCCGGCAGAAGGGCGGGAAGATGCATATAAACTGAACTTTCTTAGCTGGGATTATCTCATAAGGCAACCTTAAATTTTGGCAACAAGTCAAAGGTTTACAGCACATCAGCAAATGAAACATGAAGACAGGTCATGGTGCTGCTATTAACTCACTGTCTCTCAACTTTCATCGAGCAGAGGTCAGAGTAATAATCTCCTTGTCAGTTTTGGGGTCTTTGTAGTAAAGGAGGTGATCAGACTGTGCTATGGAAGAGCATTATAATGCTTGGGTAGTTTTGGCACAATGGGGTTCCTTTGCAAGGCGCCGTGGCCTCCTCAAAGCAAGATATTGGCCTGCTCTCAGCTTGCAAGGAAAGGATCTGATAGTCAGTGTGTCTGGCTCCTCTCACTGAGCCTTTTCCAAAATGGGAAATATCTTATTTCTTCCTTGTCACCTGCTTGCTGGAGCAGAGTTCCAATCCTTTCAAACTGATACTCTGCACATGGAACACCTGTACTTTGCACAGGTTTGGTGCCTTAAGTAGAAGGTTCTACAGACAGACCAAAGGAGTATTTTCGAAGGGTTATGTGGATAAAATTAACTGCTAACTTCTAATGTAAATACGAACATTTAGACAAATTGAGAGAAAGGGCAATGTGACTACCTAATTATTATGAAAAATGGTATTCATGTTTTGTACAATTATGACTATATTAAGCCTATTTCAAGCAACTAATATGCAGATCTGATTCAGAAGAGATTAATTGGTGATATGAACACTTAAGCTATATAATTTACTCTGATTGAAGAGGCAGTACTAAAATGTGGCATTAGCAGATGCTGGATGAATTTTTGCTCTGAGTCCATTCACTGAAGATGCTAGTAAAGCTCTCCTTATTCTAAATGATTAAATAGTCTAATCCCTGGATTTGACTTGCATCTCTGTTTTGTTTCTTTGAATTATTCTTCAAGAGCTCTTACTGTAGCAATAGCCAGTTTTGTGATGAAATGAAGCACATTCCAGATTCAGCTGTTAAGGTCTATATGGGGGCCCTTTGGCAGGATCCAGCAGGATGCTTATTAAAAAACACCTGACCCTTTCTGTTTAATATTCAACACCATATTTTTGTCCTCCACAAACTCACTGGTCATTACAGGGCAAGTCTCTGGGCATTCCACTTGTTGCTGTGAATTATTCACTGACACTCTTCTCACCCCAGAACAGAGAAAGTGTGTTTTGTGTATTATGCTGGCACCAACAATTCCCTAAACCCATATTTTCTGAGATGGAAGGGAAGCTCCTTAATTCCACTGACAATTAAATAGTTAAATATATTCATTCTCTCAAGCTTGTAGGTTCTGATCCAGAACCAGAATTTCATCTGCAGTGTGGATGCCCCTGAAAATTGAAGTGTGAAGTAAGGGAAGAAATAGATGAATAACTAAACTGCAGCATCTTAAATACACAGAATAAAATCTGATTATGACTAGAGTTCAATTGGAGAACAGCTATATATATAGTATAGTTCTGTTTCATTTGCTATAAGCACAGATATCGCACCTTGATGCCAGTATATATGCTATGCAAATTTGCCTTTATAATGTAAAGTTTTAAAGTATTAGCAGAGCAGGATCCTATAATAATTGTGTCCAAACTATGTGGTGCAGTTAACACAGATATTAAATGGAATGCTCCTATTACTATTATAAATTACTGCTTTCCTGTTTTTGTCAGCAGAGTTGTGGCATTCATCCCATTGCTAGGAATAAGAATAAGATGACCATCTGCATTTCTGCAGAGTGATGGTTACCCGGAGTGAGTTCAATAAAAGAAAATTATGGCTTTGTGCTTTGCTACAGCTGATAAATCAAGAGCAGGTCTTGCACTGAGGCAAAAAAAGTGAAAAATAACATTATGTGGCAAGACTCTTTAAAGGATACCAGTTGAGCAGCCACTTGAATTGTAATACCCCAAAATGAATGTGATAAGTAATGATCTGTTTGCGAGGAACTGAGCACACTGGGTTGTTAGGGACACTGGTGGATAGGTGTCAGGGAAACACTAAAGGTATGCTGGTGATCTTTGTGTGAAACACTGACAGCATGTGTATGCCAGCTATCAGGCAGTTTCCCATTTTCCTCATTCAGAATAAATCTCTTCAGTGCTAGCTCAGCATATCATTCCTCTCCCTTTCTGTGACCTGGGGTCTTCTGCAACAGCCTATTCCGTTAGCCTAAAAGACTATCTCCTGGAAATCAAAGCTCATTAAAACATGGCCTCAGGGACCCCCTGGAGGTGGTATAGACCTTCTTTTTAGGGTGTGAATATGCCACATTGGAGACTGGGGTTCTCTGACCAGATACATCACTGTAAAACCTCCAGTTGTCTTCTCAAGTAATATAAGCCTTACTCAGTGGTGAGGACTCTAAAATCAATTGAAACCTAAGCAGAAGTTTTGGTCCCATGTATCAGTTCTTCCTAAAGGTAATTGATTTTCTGGTTGTGTTTCCTCCTTCAGTCTACTTTGAAGTCAGTCATTAAAGATCTAATAGTTTCTCCCCAGTTTAGTTATCCTGGGTAGGGGATGCATTACATGCATGGCTTTGCAAATGAACAGAAATATATGCTAAATGAAGGCAGAGTAAGTGCTGTGGAAAGTGGGTTTCTAAGTAGAGTTTTGACTGTTACCTCATAAATATTCATTGGTGTCTACAATATAATAAGGTATTTTCAATAAAGTAGTAAACTAAATTATCATTTAAAGGCTATTTGTAGCCATTTTCTTACATGAATAGGTAAATAACTGTTTAAGGATAAATTTTGATATGAATTTAGTAGGAATAGCTTAGGGGGTCTCTGATCAAATCAGATGTAATACAGATCCTACTGTGGCTTCAGACATTCAGAACTGCACTTCTATCTATTTCTTTTTCAATTTTACAGTCTCTGCTTAAATACTGTAGTGATTGTCAGTCAAGAAGAGCCTCCAGGTGGATTTTCCCAAAGGACTCAGCATGATGTCAATGGGAACAGTGCTTTAGAAAACCTCAGCTTGAACAAATATCAAAAAGCACAATAATCACTAAAATTCAGTTATCTAGAACAGTATTACATGTGCTGTCGGGGGAAAGAAAGAAAAGGGAAAAAATACGTTTTTGAATCTGAGATTATTATTCTTTATTGCTAATTAATAAACGTTTGGACTGTATTTATTCTTTAAAGGACCACTAGATGTCAGCACATATCCAGGCCAGCATAACTGGAGCAACAACCATCTGGTAGTACAAAAAACCCCTCTACAATGGATTTAGATAGCACACAGTCTGAAAGTGGTTGTTTGACTTCATAAAGATTTCACATACCCACATTGTAACAGTGACTGCTTCGGCCATCAAAAGAAGGTGACTTTTATGTATGTTGCTTTTTTTGCAAACTACATTCATTACCATCTGCATTCTGTCCATTGTCTTTCAGGAAGCACTTCCCATATGAAAGTCTGCCAGGTGTGGCTTTATAGTGAGGATGGCTAATGTTTTTTTAAATCTAAATATTTAATGGCCGAACGTATTTTAAATGTGAACATGACAGTTAATTCTCTGTAAAGTGGGGAAAATAAAAAATCTGAATAAAACATATTATTCATAGCATAATATGATGTGCAATGCTTATTTGACATCAGGCAAAAAAACTCCATGTGTATTCTGAGTGTGCTCAACTCACCTGTATTTCATGTAAGAAATAATGAAAAAAAATCACATTACTATGCATTTAGGCTATTTAAAATGCATAGACACAGTTCACTGCTTGCGTTATTTTAAAGTTAGATAAAAAACTTTCTTGATCAATTTTTCTCACACAGTAGCAAGGATTAGTACTCAAGCATATGCATGTTAACATGCTGTGTATTCACTGCATAATATATGTCTAGATCAGTGTCAAAACAAAGAGCAGTTTGGGTGGTTTTGACAGGTAATCCATTTTTCCTAACCATCCATCATTTGGAAAATTGGACATATAAACTGGAAACTGTTATTTAAACACAGTTTTTTTTCCTAATACAGTGGAAGATGTGGTCTATAGCTATTTTAGCAATTCAAACAGGCTCTACTACAGCTGTTGCTAGCTGGAGTTAGGGGGCATCATGTCACTGCTAAATCAGGTTTTAGCAAGCTATAGTGCAACCCCTGCAGTGGTAGTTATCAAGAAAGAGATCCATGCTCATTATTCACCCCATTTCATCAGAAACACTCAGTTGAAGCATGTGGGTTAGTGGAAGAACAACTTACTTTCAGAGACTGAGCATCTTGCTGAAGGGCAGGTACAGAGGAAGCCTATGTATTAGATGCTGAAATTAGCTGTGGTCAATCTAGGCCCTTAACATGAAGTTTCTGTGAAAGGATTTGACCCTTAAGCCACTAGCACTAAAGCCCTAAATCCTCTGCTTCTGCCATGACTCTGCTGTGGCACTGCACATATTCCTTGCATTGAGTTACAGATTCCTACAGACTCTGTGGTCCTATTTGCCAGGGAACAGGAGAAAAAGCAGATAGACTTTGTGGTAGCTTTGGGTGTCTTTCAGATGTGACCTGGTGTGGGGGGGTTAATCTCATGGCAGTTGCAGCCATCTTTTTTGCACTTAGCATATTTTACTAAGTCCCTGTCCTAGCATCTGTCAAGGATTTTAAACGTGTTTTCAGCATGGCAGAACACTCAACAGGCTTCCAGGCTAAAGTGCATTATAACCAGCCTCTCCCATGATGGCTGTGTTAGTCAGAGCATCAGTCTGTGCAGACGTGCTTCATCCTTGCAGCATTTTAAAGCTGATAAACAGCTGACCAAGTACAGAGAGGTAGAGATGCTGAGTAAGGGGTAACTTGGTATCAAGAGTCATATCAAGTCTGCCACCAAATTTTGCTCACAGAAAATACATCCTGCTGAACTAGAAACTTGACTGACCTTATTCACACCGTGCTTAAGGAAGGTTGCCTAGCAGCAGTGGTCCTAGCAGAATTTAGCCACAAACAAAGCCTTGCTGTCTCATCTGTGAGTAAAATTTAGGATGCATTGGAATTTCCATGCCAAAGGTGGAAGAAAGCAAGGTACAGCCCATCTGGACCACATAAAAGCAAAACAATACAAATCTAGGTAGGCTGGCTTTATGGTTCCTTGAAAATTAGGACTATTTCGATTGCACGTACCAACTCATCTTTTTCTAACATGAAATAAAGGAATTGATCCAGTTTTTAAACAGAATGCTCTAAATTCTGAGTATTTGAGCATATTCTCATACTCATATTCTGAGTATTGAGGGTAAATAATGCTGAAAAGTGGGAAGGAGGTGAGGAGGAGTAATGCTTGGTTTAGAAGAAAAATTTCATTGTGACTACTTGCTGTCTTCCTATCATGTCAATACTTGACAATTCTGTGAGGAAACTGGGTGAATAAATGTGAGTGTTCGAGTCTGTTAAAAATACTTTGTCTGTTTGGGATAAAATCAGTAATTTGTATAATTTTCCTGACTTGGCAACCTGATCCAAATGGCTCTTGTTCCTTAGCACAACCCTGTCCCCTAGTCCAAAGCAGGGGGGAGGCTGATTGTCAGCAGTGTTAATGAAGAAATGACAATATCCCTTTAGCTGGTCATTGAGTGAGAAGATGGTCAACAAAGGGGAAGAGAAACCTGCAGTTTTCCAATACATTCAGTATTCCCTGTCACTACTGCATCAGCCCAGGATGAACTGGCAAGTTTTTCTCTCACCATTGAGCATTCTCTTTCTCAGATGTGATCTTTCTCCATGGATGTCTTTTACTTCTAAAGACTGGTTTTGGCTTCTTAGATTTTAAATCCAGACAGATAAATAATGCTCAAGAATTTCAAGTCCGGTAAAAGGTAGGATGATAATTTTCAACATTAATGTGGTACCTGGAAGCTTTCATTTCTGTTTGATTCTAGAAGATGGTATATGGTATCTATTGGTGGAAGCTTGTGTATCTTTACTGCAGTCCATGCTGGGAATTAAAACTGGCAGATAATTTGGCTGAATAGCTCTGCAAACTATTGAAATGTGACATAAAATATATATGTATATTGTTTCTTCGTGCTGTGTTTTGGCTCATAAGACAGTAAAATTCTCAGAATCATTCAAATCTGTCCCCATTGCTGAATCAGGCCTTCTCCTTGTGGAGGATCCGTAAATTTTTACTTGTTAGCACTTTCTTGGTACTCAAGTGTTGTGTTCAGCTTTGCCCTATTTTAGTGAGTAATTGTTGGTTAAAAATAAAAACAATCCTGAGTTTTTTTCAGTTGCTAAGTTTTGCTGCTTAGGGCATAAAAACATCTTCCTTCCTGAATGAAAAAGATTATAGAAACTGTATTGACATTCACATTTCTAACGAGATGGAAACCTTCAATCTCCAGTTCAGACACCGGGTGTAAATATAAGACATAAGCTGTGTGGGGATTTAGGTTGTCCAGTTGCTTTTCCTGCTATAGCTCTATTTTTACACCTGGAAGGATCCAAAATGTAGCACGTTACAGTGGACACTGGGATTCAGAGAAATAAGGTACACCTTTCAAACAAAAAAGGTAATTAATCATTGGAAACCATTTAAGTAGAATGATGGTGGGTTCTTGAAAACTGCCAATGTAAAAAATTAGAATTCAGTGTTTTCTTTTGAAAGATTTGTTCTATTAAAATTGCACACAATCACTGAACTTGATGCAGGAATTAGTAAATGGAGATATTATGGTTTTTAATATTTTAAAGTTCATTAACAGTTAATCCAAAATAATCAGTTCATTGCTAAGAGGAAATAGTCTAATAACATGTCGATGCACAGTTCTTGTCCCTCTATGCAAAAACCTTACTAAAAGGGAACGATAGGATCAGAGATGTACTGATACTGTTTTTGTAAATGAGGACATGTCTCTATGTAGATCATATTCTCTTTCAATTTATGGCATTTCATTGTTGTACACCTCTTGCAAAGAGGCTTATTTGGTCTTTTTGGACAGGGCTATTTGGGGATGCAGTGTGCTACCATGTGTAACTACAAACCTTGAAACTTGGTGTGTCGTGACATTTATGGGCTTAAAGTGGTTTCATGTCCTAAACCAGCATAGGAACTCTGCAAGCTGAATGACTGCACTAGTAAACCCCTAGATATACATTCTGGAGTGGTACATCTAGCTTTGAATGGTGAATCAGACAGAATGAAACTGGCCATTAGAATGCACTTGATGTTAATAGAAGCCATGACTCATTCATTTGCATTTTTCCTCCCCACAAAGAATACTTAAGTAATACCCTTTGCTCCTTATAAGATCTTTCAGTCTATGTCTAGCTATAATTCAGAGAAGCTATTGATCCCAATGGTTGATCAGAAGATCTGGTATCGTGAGCAGTCTGAACTCCTTGTCTTGAAAACTGACCAGAACTTTTGGGCAGCCTGCCTTTATGCAGCACACACAGGGGATACTGTGGCCACTGGTTACTCTGTGTGTGAACAGTGTCGCTTTGCCCAAGACCTACTTGTCAGTCATGAACCCACACTGCTGAAGTAAAAGGCAACCAAAGTCAATTTTTCATATTTATCTTTTTTTTTTCTTTTTTTTTTTTTCCCCCTGCTGAAGATTAGCTAAAGATCAAGTCACAATTATCGATTACCATACCAGTTATTGTAAATACATGAAGTAAGTGGCAGCCTGGCTCAGGAAATTTTCTATTTAAATTGACTAGATATCTGAAGAAAAGAAAGGAAAACATTGCAGAACAGTGACAAAATTAGTTGAACGTTACTCAGCAGCCAGGGGCCAAACAGCGTCTCCACCAGGCAGGAATTGATTGACTAGAATTCCCTAAATATGAAAGCCTTTAAACAACAAAATGTCACTATAAAATGTATCCTTTCTTTATAGCCGAGGGGAAAAAATATCCTGTAGTATTGTGTAGTAAGGATATAATTTTCAACAAAGTTCTGCAGCTTGCTCAAAGGGTATTCACAAGATTTTTTTTCTGCTTTTCTGTTAGATTCTAATGGACTATAAAAGCTAGAGATTAATTTGGCCCATTAAATATTAAAAGATTAACACTTTTCTCATTTTTCTCACAATTTAGAAGTGAATTATATAGTTGCCTTGCAATCATTCCACTTAATTTTACTTTTTGTGTCATTTTTCTCCCAGCATTAATTTTGCCCCTGTTGCAGCCTTCAGCTCAGGATATATCTCACAGCAGTCCATTATCTGACCAGTCGAGCCTGCAGAAACAGGGAATCTTACTTAATTGGAAAAATGCACTGATGCAGAAAAGGTACGTGTAACTTCTGGCACTAGCTATACCTTTTAAAAATGCATCATTACAAAGATGATAAACTATCATTTATTCTTCAATCCTAAAGATTTTCAGGAGCTCTTGGAGTCAGAAAGTAGAAGGACTGAAGCCTAAAATTCCTTTCATGTCATATTATGGAATAGATGTGTAAAGAATGACTGTACAGGAAGCAGCAGGTGATAATTTTTAGAAGTTTTTCAAAGCAATCAGTGAAATCTGATTTAAGAGTACCACTTCATTCTCCACTTTATAGTGTTCTCCAGATAAACTGTATTCCAATGTGCTTCACAGAGTTAAATAATACAGCTATTGAGATAAATAACAGCAGAAAGAGTCAGTCACAGCAAGTTATAGACTTGGGAAAAAGCTGTTTTCAGCTGAGATTTAAAATGAAATGGCAAAATTACAGTGCATTATTATATACCGCAGTGGCCAGAGGATTTCAGCAAACTCCACCATACCTGAAAGCTATCAAATAATAAGCAAAATTAATCAGACAAGAAGAGTGCTTGGAAGAGTTCAATGACCTGAGCCCTACTGACACAACCTCATTTGAAACTGAACCTGGCTGACACCAGACTGTGCTTAGCAGAGAAGACCAAGCGTAATGTGGCATTAATTTTCCTCTTTCTGACCTTGCTTGATTGAATGTGCTGAAGCATGTAATTCTTTATGCTCCCATCAGAAGGATCTAATGTGAAAGTCCAGTGGTAGCCAGGCCCTTCTGTAGCCTGTCCAGTAACACAGTGTGAGTTCAAGCAGTTCATTCCTGCAGTAGGGTGCAAAGTTTGACTGTCCTTGGTGGTTGGTAATTGTAAACTCTGTCTAGTCTTATTTTCCTTGATCCTAATACCAGAGCAGGTTTCCAAGTAACCAACTGCAAGAACAGCATTCTTCTGGAGGTAAAAAGCAAACCTCATCCTAAAAAATACGATAGAATTATCTCAGTTTACACCTACTGAGAAGTGTGACAAAGCAGCTGCAGCTGATCATCTTCTATATTCTTAACTCAGATACAAATCATAATCAGAGACAGTTTTAACATTTTGAATATTATGGCAAGAAAAATATGGAGATACATGCCATAATATATCATCTGAAAAGGTCTTGTAGGTATAGTCATCAACTGTTTAAAGATTTCACCACTCATATATCTTTTTTAACAGTCAGTTTGTTTCAGAACCTATACACTTTAGATTTGACACACTTCAGGCAGAGAGGTGATATCACTAAAATACCATATTCCAAACCTGGAGAAACACAAATAATGATATAGAAGTTGCATACATTTTACCACTGTCTCAGTTTTTTACTGCAGAAATGTTTAGATCCTTAACTGTCTTTTCCCGGTAGTACTCTCAGCATCCCAGTAACAAAAAAGCCACCTGCTTTTCCCAGCCTCCATTTAATACTCGAACATGAGGAGTCAAGCTGTGCCCAGCATTATTGGTGCTCATAAGAAAGAAACAGGAATATGTTCAGCGTGCTTTTTAGGGTTTGCCTAACAGCTTTGGAAATCAGTGGCAAGATTCACCCTGATGTTAGGAGCTTGTACACTGCTCACCTAAAAGACAATATTTATGGTGTTCTCTGTAGCTTTCCTCTTCTACCACAATAAAACCCACAAAACGCACTCCACAGAAATTTGTAGGGGTAAAAATCTCACTCCAGGTACGCTCTGTGCTTGTTTTAGAGCCTGATAAATGTTGGACAAGGCAAGCTAATCTTCAGTTATTTTGTGGGAATAGGTATTGTGTTAATATTAATGACTCCAATGGGTGAAGGATATAAATGTTACATTTGATGGGGATCTGACAAGAACATCTATCTTTGTTAAAGATTTAGATGTAGTGAGTTGGTGTTGTTAATGGCAGTCTGGGAATCAGAATTCGTGAAACAAAAATGTTCCTCTGTATGTGTTGATCTCTCGTAAATATTCATTCCCAAAAAAACACACTCAATATTTGAGATACTCTGCTTTGTCATTCCTGCAATACAGTCATACTTATTTAGGCCTAATTAATTTTTGGTTTAATCTTTCTGTGCTTGAAGATACATGGACTGAATTTAGCTCATCATCCTGCCCACTTATGCCACTTATGTCAGCCTTGAATATGAAAAAGAAATCAATGTTCTACAAAAGAGATACAGCATAATGACAAAAAATACTGTGAAGCATTTTTTTTAAATATTAGAGCTAAAAGGATGTCTGTTTTCCAGAAATGTGTTTTAAATTATTACAAAATAAATGCTCTACTCAGGAAAATGATAGAATGCAAATGGAATCAAAAAGATCATTTCAAGAGGATAAAAATCACAGCAATGCTAAATGGAAATGCCTGATGAATTTACAAGGAAAGTATGCTCTTTGACATTGCTTCTCATTGCCCAGTATCTCAAAGTCTAACATCAGAAAGGTGTGAAGAAATGGAGATTTGTAAGCCATACATTGTGAGGATCAAGTGGGTCTATCAGAGGAGAGAGGAAAAACTGATATACTGTAAGTAAGTGTTCCACAGAACTGGTAGCTGAAAGTAAGTTTTGATAATCATCTACCAGCAAGCACAATGTGGAAATACACATGGTGGTAAACATTTTAGAATGCATGTCTTTCTGGGCTGCCTTCCTATAAACTAATGAAAACAATTTTGATGTACATATAACTGGTGAACATATGGTCATCCACAAATCATAAGCTTGAAAATGTTGTCTTTGGCATTGCTAAGTGCCTAGGAGAAGTGACTGCGTCATGGAAGTATGTAGAGGAAGAGGGGTATAGATGTAGGGCAAAACTTCAACACCATTTTTATGTAAGACAAGTATAAAGCCCAAGTTCTATCTGACATTCCCCTGTACTTGCAAATTCTTGGAGGTGAGTAATTAAATGTAGGTGAGATTGACTTTTTCAAACTGTGAAGCTTGCAGGAGAGTGACTGTGTGGAGAATAAGACCCCTTTTTTGTGTCTCTGTTGGTGATAACAGTGGGAAGTTATATCCTCAGAGGGCTGTGATGTTGTAGGTAATGGAGCTGAACACAGTGCTCATTGAAGCCTATCCAAAAGCTCTGCTTGTCAAAGACAGTCTGTTTGCAAATATTAAATGGATATTGAAAGTATGGTTGTGAACAATTTGTATTTTTAGCAACAGGAGAGCAAGAAAGAGAACTGCGTTGCCAAGATATGATATATGTACCATGCACTTCTTCTGGAATGGATTATTATTTTCTGAAACTACTGCAGAATTGTATGTTACCATGAGTGAAAAGAGAGTGCTTTGTATTATGGTAACATCAGGAGATACAAATTCTAGTCCCAGCTTTTGTATGAAATTAAAATAATCTTAATTCCAGTAGTGCTTAGCCTCCCCATCAACACTGTATTGGTTTTTAGACTTCTTTGCCCTCTTTAAAATTGCTAGCCTAAAAAGATCAAAGTGCTTTGCAGGAGTTCAGGAAATAGACACCTACATTTATTTCTACTACTGTGAAAACTGAGGCAGATGGTATGATAGTCTGATTTTCTAAGGACTATGCTCACTCAATAAGATGGATGTCAGCATGTGAAGGAAACAAGAAGCAAAAGTAATCTGTGACACCAATAGGCTAAATTTCTGGATTCGCAGCAGAATATCAAAGTTGCTTTCACCTCGTTTTTTATTCTCCTCTGTATATTTTCTTCATCAAGAAAATTGCATCCTGGGATACATATAGAAACAACTAAACAAAAGATCTACTCTGAGTTGTTAAAAAGTGCCCAAATCTGATTTCACAATTACCAGGTATGGATAATTTTATGGCCTTTTGAAGGTTGCTTATAGAATGTGCAACCTGGAAATATGGGTGCTGCTGCAGCGCAGACATTAATTGGTGGATGTGCTGCCAACACAAGCTTGAGTTTTCATATTGGTGCTAAAATGCAGGCTCAGGGAGCAGGAACACTCAAGGAAAACTGACAGTGTGTGAGATATCCTACATCATCAAGAAAAGCTGCTGTAGCAAAGCAAGCAGGCCAACACGATTCTAGCTCCTGGTACTGCTCACTGGTGTCCACTGGAACGTGTCAGATGACTGAATATGAATGGGCTCCAGAGAGAGGGATGGCCTTTTCCTTGCAAATATTTCTTCAGCTCTTATGTTGCCCCTTAGCAATAATGGTTGGCTTTTTATAGAACACTGTCTGATTCATCGGCAACCTTTAGCTATTTTATTGATTTAGCATTTCTTCAGAGATGCAGTGAAATATATGACCCATGGACAATGCGATTTTTTGAAAGCCAGTGCTGATGTCGGAGGTACGTTGTCTGGTTCAAGCTCCACTGCCTCTGGAGTTCATTAGAAGTTGTTTTAAATATGATCTGTTTATGAACTACATTTCTTTTTTTCCACACTTTGTGAGGATGTTGGTTTAAACTGTCTTCAGTGTGTATTTCAAACCCTCTTGCTGAATTAAGTCATTTCATGGTGAAGTAAACAGAATGTAAAGGAAATATGCCCTGTTTGGAACACTGTGGTTTAGTATATCAAAGCAATAAAGAACGAGGAACAGGTCAGGAGAACTTTCAGAATCCATTTTATTTATTACTTAAAAGTAATGAAGCAATATGTTGTTGTTTTTGCCCTCTGAATGATAATCTACCCAGCAGCTGGAATCAAAGTGAAAGGTGATAGCAGGCTCTGATGGAATTGTGTATAGCTCATCTGAACATTAGGCTGGTTGGCAGGATACTGAATCAGAAGCTATTGAGCAGGCAGGGCTGAGGTTTGGGGTGTGGTGAAAGTGGGTTCACCACACAAAGGTTTTAGAAGTAGAAGCATGGACCTGAGCAGCCAAGTTTGTGTTGAGACGTGGGTGGCTTAACCGTGAAATCTTCTGAGCCTGCAGCAGCCACCACTCCCCATTTGATGCCAGTGTCTAAATGTAGCTCTAACTTGAGGTTTCTACTTCTAAAAACTCTGGCCTAAGTCTTAGGGATATTTTAAATTGTGCTGCTAAGAACAAAACATTTAGCGGAACAAAGCTAATGGTATTTACTGTCCTTTGGCAGATTCTTTGTAATACTGACATGTTAGGCTGAACATCCTTCAGCTCCTATTCCTGTACATCTGTACATATCAAAAGAAAATTTGATTGCAGTAGGTCCTCCTTTCTCCTTCTCCTTCCTCACACCTGCTTTATCACTCCAGGAATCCCCACAGGTATTATCATTGCAGCTGCTGCTCTTTAGCCACTATTGTTGCACAGTCCCCATTCTTCTTTTCCACTGTAGAGATGGAGCAAGAAGACACTTGATAAGCTTAAAGTTGCTTCTAGTCCACTGAAAGCTTAAGCCAAGAAGCTCAGAGACCACGTAGTAGGACAGCATCCCTCCACGTCATGCAGGGCATAGCTCAGTGACAGCACTGAATAGACAGGCCAGAAGACTAGACTTGATGCATCTGGATTTAGTGGCAGCGACAGTAGCTGTTGTTGCTACACATGATTAACAAGAGGTGGAAATAGCCCCAGGTAGAAACACAGGATTTCCAAACCTGATGGGCCAGTTTCATGCTAGAGCCAGTGACACTGTAACACAGAGTAAAGGAAGCAGCTGGCCTTTCCAATTTCTGTCACGAGCTGTAAATCACAAAGTCTCTCATATAAGCAGATCTACTGTAACACACAGAGCTCATGTCTGTGGAGCTTCAAATAGCTAGGGCTGAAATAACTCCTGTGTCACTCCAGGTTTCTGCTGATGCATGATAAAGTTACACTGGGATGGAAATGCCATGGTGAATCAGGTTGGAGCACAAATGGTAATGACAGTTTTATGTTTGCTTAAAGCCAGGTGATAGCTGGTTCTACAGAAAAACAGTGTAAGTGAAATCTTCTTCATCCTGCTACCTGCAGTGTCTGACTTTTATGGCCAGTCAGGACTGCATGCATTGAATAGCTGGTGTTGGTGGGTGAACTAGATTTTCCAAAAGAAAGTCTGATGAAACCAGAACTGTGGTCTCTACTCATCCCTCCCAGCAGCACAGTCAGCAAAACTAAGACTTTAGTGGTAAGTGAGTATTACAGACCCTCTAGAGTGGCCCAGAATCTGTCTGATGACCTCTGCTGATACAGGCATCCTCTTTCCCTTCCTAATAAAACCCAGTGGCTTAGAATTGATTCTGATGTTTTAATCTTTAAAGCAAGAAGCAGTAAGAGCAATAAAATTTAATCAACAGAGTACTTGTTTTATCAAGTAAATGGATAATTGTGACATTTGACATTCTTACGAGACTCTATCTCTTGAACATTTGCCTAATTATCTCCCCCCTTTAAAGATTCTGTTCGGATTGCAGTTTAGGAGTTCATTGTGTAATCGGATTCAGCTTTTCTGAAATGTTTTATTATTATTGTTGTTGTTATTGTTAGCTAGTGCATTCTCTTGGAAATGTCAAGTGTGTTGTCAAATATTGTACTAATTTCAGCTTCCTTTGTCAGAGCTCTGGACTTTATTAAGAAAATGTGTACTGTGAGTAGGTCATTTCAGTAACCAGCTCCATCCTAGAGAGCAATGGGATCCCTCAGTTCAGAGTCCAGAGAATCTCTGTATAGTTAAAGGGACCCTTTTAAGGCCCTTTTAAACTCCATTTTCTGGGTTTCTTGGATCACCCATTTACAGCAAAGGTGTCTCTGCATTCCAGATGCATGTTTTTGGCAATGTGTCTGTGTCACCTACCTGTAGGAAGAAACAGCGTCTCCATTAGGTAATTTATCCCCAATGACTTCAAAATCTAATCTTAGGATAAGTGGAATTTCCCTCTGAAAAACCTGCTTCTCCCAGCTGATAATGCAGAAAATGGATTAGACTAGACATTTAAGATCTACACAGCAAAAGTTAGGTAAAATTAGGCCTGCCCGAGCAAGATGTCATTCTGTACCTGACAAGTTTTTGCAGGTTCCAAAAGTGATAGGACAAATGTATGGACTAGGAAATAAAAATACATCAGTGGTTCAGGAAGCTGTAAATTGCTAATGGATTGTACGGTACTTTGAGATGGTTTCTCTATGTGTTAACTCTTTTCTTTGTTCTCTTCCCTAAGCATCCAGTTCTAGCCCCTGTCAGACAGAGGATTCTGACAGGAAGGGCCTCTGGACACACCTGCTATGAGGTGACTTCCACCTTCATAGAACATTTCTTAGGATTCCCTCAGGTATAGTCACAAGGGATAGATGTTGTGTGTGTTTGGAGAAATAGTACAAGGACTCTGTATGATCTGAGCTTCCTTTCTTCTTCACATAGTCCATAGACCATGTGCCAGCCCTCAGCGTGAAGTTGGCATTGAGTCCACAAAGTGAGCTGGTTTCCTGAATGGATGAGAAGGCAGGTGGCAAGCCAAAAAAAGCTAGTTTAAAAGCCTGTGAATGCAGAATGAAAGACACAGATGTGTAAAGAAATACCCGTATTATAGATCTAGACAGATATTAATGACTGTGTGTCCTAACTATCATACCAAGGTTATAAGCCCCTGTTTACATGCAAGACAGATCTAGTTTGTCTGGCTCAAACACTGGCAGTTCAAACTCCCTCTTAATTACAAGATTTATGCCTTTGCCTTTATCCAAAGAGCTGATCTAAAGGAATGAAAGAGTAGTTCAGTCTCTCAAGTCCTTTTGTTTCTTGTTCTTATTATCATAAAGGTAAAGGTGCTAGTTAGATTTGGTCAGATATTTTTATAATTAAAGCTTTAAAACTTAATAGTGAAGTGAATGTCTTACACTTTGGCACTTTTGATTGCTCTATCAAATATTGTGTGTGATCTTCATAAAGGAATGAATACAGTGGGGTGCTGAAATACTTCAAATAATTTGCCCTTGGGGTTTCTTCCCCTTGATCTCTGCTTTTGTTTTAAAAAATTGCTGTCCTGTGGTGCAATGGTTTATGAAGTTCCGTCAGCATCACCCAGTAGTTCAGAGATTAGTCCCAAGTCCTCCACAGAATAAAGGATTCATATATATATTATGTGTGACTAGCACTCCTCTGAATCTGCCAGTATCTCTGCCACTTGTTCCAAGCCCAGAGGAGAGTAAGGATGGCTCATTTTAGTGTATCAATGGCAGGGCACCTGGAGCTTTTCATTTATTCAGAACCTGATTTTCCTGCTTTTACAGTTCACTAGTCTATCAAAGTGATTTCTTGTTAAGGCTTCTCTCATAGCTTCCAATTTATTAAAACTTATCTTTAAAAAGACCAGGAAACATTTTGGTCCCACTGAATTTGGTGGGAAGGACCCCAAATGTACTCCAAGTGGAGCTACAAACATCTCTTCTCTTGCATCTCTGACCTCATAGATGATCTTCTCCCTTCTCCTCTTCCTCCTCCTGCTGCCTCCTTTTCAAATACACTCATGTTTTCTTGCAGGAATTTCATCCCTCCCAGCAGTCCCACAAATGCCTTACATGCTCTGCACTCTGTCAGTAAGTGACCACTTGGTGTAGTTTGTGCTGGAGTAGTTTGATCGCTACCTGGTGTGTCCTGGCAGGTGGAGTTCCTTCTTCAAAGAGAGGTGAAGAAGGACTGCTGTCCTTGCACACAGAGATCAGTAATTTCCTTAGCAGTGGCTTTAGTGCTCCTTCATTGCCTGCCTGCTGAGACTGACAGTTCAGATTATTGTGCACTCTCAGAGAGATGTAGGAAGAACATAAGTTCCCTGTGCTTTGGAAGTTACTCCTTTTACAATTCCGATTCTGCTAGATAGGCACATAAATCAGTATGTGTTTGTTTTAGATTTAATTTCATTGCAACATTATCAACATTAATAACAAATATCTTTAAGGCAAAACAGAAGGGTAATGCATTTCTTCTTTTCCTCTTACAATCTTTGTATTATTTTTCCTTCTATTTGATCCGGCTGCTATAAACTAAGAAGCTTTATGCAAAGCACAGAGACAACTTTAGCTCTCATCAGATTACTCATTGCCTTGTAAAACTGGATTTTAATGGGTACTTTGTGTCATATTGGAAAAATATTATGTTGTGCAGCTCAATGACAATATTATTTTTATATTCAAATTCTTGAAAAAAAACGTGCTTGCATGCTGATTGGATCAAAAAAGGGATCTCCATTCTAGAAGACCTATGAATCAGAAGATTCATGATTCTTCTGAATAATGCCCCACTGAAAGCACTGATTATGGTTATATGTTCAACAAAGTTAGCATAACTTGTTGAATTAAATCAAATTAGGAATCTCTCTTTAACCATGTAATTTTTGAAATACCACAGGTAACAAATTATAATTTTTCGATAATATGTTTCTGCTTTAAGACCTAAGCAGTCAAATGGAATAGAAAGGAAAATCATCAGGAGTAAATAAAAAAATCCACATGGCTTTTACAGCTGTGCCTACCAAGCACTTAAGAGGCACAGCATGAATACACTTACCAGGAAGTATCATGTACACTAAGGGCACTTCTGTGAGTGGGCAGGAATTCACAACACCCCTCTGTTTCATTAAAAGCCTTCATTAAAACAAACATTTTTATGCTTACCTGTGGCATTTCTGCATTTTTTCAGAAGAGTATTCCTATTTATCCTAACCTCTTGGGAGGAAATTCAGCTCCATTCATGAGCCAGGAAAAGGTATAGACAACCATTATCTCTCACTTATAGCCTTGTTTTGAAGGTTTAAGTGCAATTTTCTACACAGAGATGAATTTCATTCTCCAGTAGTTCCAAGTATGCTGTTAAAATTTGCTATATGTCACTCTGAAAGGACAGCTCATCTCTTGGTCCCTGTGATGTTTCTTAACCTTTTTTACACGTACAGTACCTATAAAGTACCTTTACCCAGAGCAGAATTGCATCTTCCTTGCTTCCTACCTTCCTTCAATAATAAATAGGCCTTGTTTTATTGGTCAGAACAATTTTTGAATTTGAGATTAATACAGCAAATTCTGTTGGCTGAACCAAAAAGTCTAAAAAGAAGAGATGGAAATGTTGACAAGAATAGTTCTAATATTTTCCAAACATGAGTATTTCAGCATTAGAATCATAGAATCATTAAGATTGGAAAAAGCTCCATAATCCAGTGGTTCTTCCTTGGGCTTTAGATGAGGAAGTTTTAAATCCAAGCTGAACCCAAGTCACAGCAGTGGTTCTCACATCTTGGAACAGGACTTGTTGCCCATTTCTAGGAGGTTGTGTGTTTACTCCTCCTGACATAATATAGTTTACTCCTCCTGACATAATATATTTACTGCACCGTAATACAGAAGCATTTATTGCAGCAGACAAGAATCCAGATAGCTTCTTTTACAAAAAACCCTGAAACCATCCAGAGTGATTCTCACTGTCCTTTTCTTGTCAAACAAATATTTGAATATGCTCCATATTAAAGATAATTATCAAATTGAAAACAAGTAGGTTAATGTTGAGTAAAAATATTTTTCCATCTCTTGGCTTGGTGTCTGAACCAGAAAAATTGGATTTTTATTGTGTCTCATTCATAACTGGGGAAAGCTTCAAAAGAATATGCTTTTAGTAATGTACATATTAATTATAATGTGCACTATTAAGTGTTAGAGCAAGAAGCTTTAAGCAGATTAAACAGTATAGAGTATATTATGCAAACATAGCTATTTCAATTACAAACTCCCACCAAAGGTAAAACTGACGAAATATCTTATAGACATTTCATTAACAAGATATGGCTGAATCACCCTAATGGATTGCAGGGGTAGCAGACCTGACCAGTAAAAGTTTTCGGTGGATTGTTTTCCGGTTTTCCAGGAACCTGAGCATTGTAAACAAACCAAGAAGTAGACCTGTTAAAATAATTAAGATCAACCAAGCATGAATAGTCCTCAGCTCCAGGGTCAGTGAAAATTTTGTCACTAAAACAGCAGTCTGGAGAGATGACCATTAATATGTAAATGGCTGGTCACCCTCTGCAGTAGCCCCTTTTTTGGTTATGTTGAGAATATGACATATGAATTCAGTGCCCAAGAAATGGATCTGGTGATAGTAATTACAGAAAACCAGCTGTGCTATTTCCTTAGTTACAATCCAGCTACGTGGTGACTTTTTTCAGGTTCCCAATAAGTATTCCTTTTCATATAGATCTTTATCTTTGGTGCAGAAGCAGTATTTTTCATCATATGGCTATTGAAGTTTGCTGAAGTAGGACAAGTTACATGCCTTCTGCACTCCTTTTTGTTTTTAGAGGAATGTATCCTGGAAGATCCTTGAAAGTGTGTTCCTTAATATAGGCAATATAGGCTAAATTTTCCTCTACCTTCAGCATTTACAACTCTATGTCCAGCCAATCTATTATGTTTAAAATTAAAGTTCTGCTAGCATTTTGGGTAGCATGACCCAATTCTCTTATAAGACTTCCCCCCACACAAGGTATCCTCTTATCAACCATCTCAAATGAAGCTTACCAGCTTATGCTTCCCTGCCTGTCACCCTCAGGAAACAATATTAAGGGCTTCTGCTTGAATTGTTACCATTTCCATTGGGTTGCTAAGCACATTTTAAATGTAGGCTGTCATTTCTTTCTTTGCTTGCTTTCTCCCTCCTCTCTTTTCCTTCCTTTGTCTCCAAGTCCATTTGCGATATGTTTATGGAGTTGTCCTTCAGCTTCATTAGAGCATTGATTTTTTTTGGTTAATTTATCTAATTCCCAGTCAAATGAGGACATGGTACTTGTAAATCATTTAGTTCCTCATTAATCTCTTCCAGCGCTGGTTCCATTTTTCAGCTGTCTTCCAATTTACTATCTCTAGCGAAAAATATCCACTGTTCCCATCACTTGTCACAAGTAATGTCACGGTTGCTGTGGATCCATTGGCCTGAATAATCAACATGATTTTTTTTTATTAGGAATCAAAATATTTGCTTTTGCTGTAGAAAGCTGCATCTGAAATTCCATCCAAGGAAGCTCACTAAATGAAATGCAATAAACAGAAGATCTAAAACCTACCCTGTTGCTTTGTGCCAAATCTTATTCATTAGCTTTTATTTAACAGTAACTGTAGAATTTTAAGATGCAGTTTAGAAGAGCAGAAACCCTCAGAAATTCATCCTTAAGCCTTGATACCTCACTGGCAGAGATCCCACTGAGATGAGAGGACTACGGACTTCAGCGTTCATGTGAGAGTTGCAAGTATCAGCCTCGTCAAACCCACAGATAAAGAAATCTCTGCAGCTATCCTTGACTATAAAACACTGGTATCACATCAGACTTGCAAGCTGCTTATAGGTAGATTGGCAAGACAGATAGCAAACTAGCAAGATAATAATATTCTTCTGAAATGAAGCAGTGTTTTTCAGGGCAATAGGTGGTACTCCCCCTTCCCAGTCAGTACCAAACTCTGCCCTAGCAGAGTAATAAAGAGAATCAGACTAAATTCCCTACTGAACAGAAGAGTTTTCATTACCCACAGCTGTTACATTAGTTTTATTGCTGAGGTAGAATAGACCCTGCCTTTAATGTTCCCTGGCCAAATCTATCCTTCAGCTGTATAAGACTCAACTCCTTTGTCCCCTAACACTGCTCTGTACTATGTGACACTTTACAAAGTGGCTTTCCTTGCCAAATATATTTCAGATATATTTGCAGTGTATTTCTGTATAAGCATATACACACTTTGTGATCTCTAGGTCATTAATCTCAGCCACTCTTATTATCTTATTTTGAAAAGAGTTAGATTTTGCCAATACAGTCCTGGTGTCACTCATCCTGACTTTTTCCATAGGCTTTGTGTAACAGTCACTGAAAACAATTCCATGGTTATTTTAGTTGCTATTAAATGACTCATCTTCCTCTGGCTGTAATAGGATTTAATGTTCCCTGCCATGTATGGGTCAGTTGCTTAGAAAATAGAATAATAAGCATCTTAAACTTACTATAGATAGAAATGTTAGACTGATGGGAAAACACATACCCATTTTGTATTTGAGACAGCAAATAACAAACACTGCCTTTTCAAGAACAGAAATCCTGCACAGGGAAAATTAGGCCACAGTATTTCTTCATGTGGTAAAAATATCAGAGGAGATGGAAGAAATTGGTGAAGCTTTGTTTGTAAAGTATGTACTGGTTAAATTGCTGCCCCTTGCTGATCGGTCTAATCTTTTTAATGAGGCTAGGTAAGCAAAAAGGAGGCAGTAATGATGCTGATGACTCAGATTTCACTGTGTGGAAAAAAACAAGCAGAAGATGATTGTCTAAACAGAACAGTACAGCGACTCTCCAGGTGTCTTTTCCACCTGCAAAATGGTTGCTGGATAGCAAGCTAACCAAACTCAGAGGCTCCCAGTGTCCCTGGGTACAAGTGCTAAAATACAAATCACTGTAAAAGTGTGGTTAGCAGTATGCATCTTTCTTAAGCCTAGATATTTGCTGGTCCTTTTTGTTTGAAGAATGATGCAGCAGCACAACAGCTCAGAGGCAATAACCAGCACATACAGACACTGGGGCACTTTGTTCTGCTCTGACAGATGGAATTTGACCCAGCTTTCTCACTGAAACTGCCCTGATCTGAGGATAAGGAATGGTACATCTTTTACACTCTCATTCCTTTTTTTTTTTCCCCTTTTTTTTTACTGTGTGTAAAATAATAAACAATTTAAGGGGTATACTTTTTATTCAACAATTCCCCCATGAAAAGTCCTTGAACATCATCCCTTCACTAATGATGTCTTCACTGTTTATTGTAATTTTCATTGCAAAATTTGTAATCACTTCTATGGTTCTGGGATTGCAAACTCCCTGGAGAGAATCTTGACCGCTAGGTGACAGAGTTTTACTTCCCTTCAACCAACAAGCATTTAATTTTTCATGCAAAGTGAAACAGGCTCAGCCAGAGAGATGGTAAGGACTCCCGCCCAAGAAAATAGGCAAAAACTTGTGGTAAAAGAAGCTTTTTGGAGAGGCCAGTTGAATTCCATCAGGCACAAGTTGGCTGTAAATGTGTGTTTTTGCTGAATTTAACACTAGATGGTGGTACAAAAGAGGGAAGAGTAATTAATTTATTGTTAGCTGTACTTCCAGAGGCAGAAATAACACTTTTGCTTTAGATGTGCTGATATACCACCACCTGGATCACCCCTCAACTGGACACACTGACTAGTGGAACCCAGCAGGGCTTGGCACTCAACTGCCAAGTGATGTTAAGTATCTGTGTGCGTGGCCAGAAGAGACTCAGGGAACGCTCACATTTACACTTGAGTCTCTAGAAGTACTTGAGGATTTACATGCCAAGTGGAGAAGGAGACAGCCAGCAGTTTTACGTATCTTAGCTTCAGTGTTGGGTGGTAAATACAGAGAGAAGTGAAATGTATATGCCTTTCTGTGCATCTGGTACTTAGTATCTGTTTCACTTGAACAACATGGCCTTCTGCCATTGCAACCTCATGCCAAGAAAACCACAGTAATATATGTTTGGTGCCAGCTGTACAAGTTACACAAAGAAAACTAGTTAGAGGAAAGTTTAGAAAGTTTAGAAAATCTGAATGATTTCTGCAGGGGATTATTTTTTTTCACCTGCAAGGCTTAATTAGTAGGATTCCAGATTGTAACAGTGCAGTGCTTGAAAACATGTTGGATTGCTTTGAGACAGGTGTTTTTTTATGGGATGCTTTCATATGCAAGTTTTGGTGAAATAGTGAAGTTGTTGAAAAATCAAGCAGCTCTTCCTCAGGCAGTTCCAGCTCACGCACAGTGCTTTGGATATTGGAACCCATTTCTTTGCGGGCCAGAAAGTTATACATTTGACTTCTTTTTCTTTATACAGTTCTTACAACAGTCTTATTTTTAAATTTGTCACTATAGAAATCTACATGACTTTTGCTATAATCTTGAATAGTTGTAGCAGGCTCAGTACAATGCATGTTCAAATGTGCAAGGTAGGTGAGAATGCCACGCACAGTCCCTTTGCTTTGCCTGGGGAACTCTTAGCCTGCTATGCACAAGAATGCAGAAGAGACTGCAGTGCTTTTCACAGTGCATAAGGCTAACTGAGTACTGGGTCATATTTTTCACTTTCTATTCATAAACTATAAAGCAAAAATATTAGTATACACATTTCTAGCAACCGTGAGTTTTTGCAGATTGGTAAATACCATAATTCTCTTCTGCTTGTCAAGTTGTGCTACTTATGTGTGTGGGGCTTCAAAGGAGGCCATTTAAAAACATAATTTTCCTATCTAAATTGGCCCCCCTAAAAGAGAGTCACTGAGGCTGCAATTTTGAAATCATGCTAAAAAGAGGCAGTATCTCTCTCTTGACACGTCTGTGCACTTACTGCTGGAAAACAGTTAAACCAAGGGAATATTTATAGCACCAGTGAGAGAAAAAAGTTGGTCCCTTAACTGTGACAGAGCCCATTTCAGTTCTGTCACCTGTGTCCTTTCTTAGTTGAACATCAGAAAGCAAGTTCCATTCAATGGTGGCTTCATGCCGCTCTCTGCTGCCAGCTGAAGCTTCAGTCTGTGTCACTGTGAATTGGTTATTAGACCCTTCTGTCTGTACTGACTCCAGCTCCTGCTTTTGATCCCTGGTCTCTTGCATCTAACATCCACTTGTCCTCTTAATTGTGTAATGCTTCATGGAAGTTTTCTAGTCCATCTGTGAGTAGGAGATTTTAAGTATATGCTAATTTTATTGTAAATTATTGACAAGAGGAATACGGAAAGATCTGTTGGTATAGTGCTTTTGATCCTGGAGAAATCTGATCAGATGTTTTCCATCAAGGAAGCCTCTTGTCCTGTTTTCCCCTCTTTGTATGCGTCATTGAGCGTATCTCCTGCTTTGCAAGTGGTCTGAGAAACTGAGAACCAGCCCCTGCAGTATCTATAGCTGCAAATACAGGAGCAGTACAATCAAGTTTAGACAGCTCAGGCTGACTCATTATTTTGGAGTTTGCACTTTTCTCTCTTCAGTGGCTATCATCAATTCCTTCCCTGTGGTTTAGGATAGGGAAGCTCAGTGAACGTATTCTGAGATGTGCTCAAGAGAGCCCAAAGTACAGTTTTTAAGGCAGTTGGATATCATTAATTAAAACTACAAGTGAATTTCCTTAGCTAAACCTAGCAGCAATCCTTCTTTGACCCCTCAGTTATTATGGGTTGTTATTAGGATTACTTTTAGGATGTTATTAGGATAATTGTTATTAGGATTAAGGGTCCCAAGCTTTTTTCCTCCTGAAAGGATAACACATACTTTTTATTTTAGATTAAGGAAATCACAGACCTGTCAAATCTCACAATTGCTCAAAGGTTCCTGCCGTGGCACCACATCTCGTTTTCCTCACATGACTGTCCTTTGCCTTAGCCATCCACTATATAACACCCTGCACTTTCTCCTGCTTTGTGGAACACAACCAATGTGACCTGTAATCTGCCTGTAGTGGCAGTGGGTTGGTAGAGGGGCACCATGAAGCACAGATATGCCCTGTGATAAGATCCAGTATTCAAAACAGACTTTCAGAACTTCTTTTGTAGGAGCCTTTTTCCAGGATCTTTCCCTGTCACAGGCTTACCAGATCCACTTCTCTATCACAAAATGAAGGTTCTGGGACTTCAATATCAGGAAAGCAGTAGCTTTCAAGGCCTGCAGAACAGCTAAACCAAAACAAACCAATGTCCTTCAGTGAAGGCTATGCGAATATCTTCCTTAATAGCTAGAAGTGACTCTGATATAAAATGTTTTCTATGCTAGGAGTCTGAAGACATGATGTACAGAAAACAGGTATTTCAGCTGCATAAATCAGAGAATTTCAGAATATTACCAATTTCTTTTGTGCAGGTCCCTGTTAATTATCTATCTTACAGAGAATATCGATTTTACTTCTGTCCTGCAAATTGATCTTGTACACATTTTTCTGACATATAAAAGTTCAAAAGGTACTTTTTTTCAGGTCCAGAGGCTCTAGCACTGAGGCCCTGAGTTCCCCCAGTCAGCTGCCAGAAATCAAACCCAGGCTTTTTGATTCACGACTGTGTCTCTTTTCTATTATACCTCAGCACTGATACTCTAAACACTGAATTCTGGAAATTTGATTCTAAACTTCAGTCTCAGCTTCTTCATCTGTGTGCACATACACAATGTCCTTAAATGCTCTGAACTGGTATATCTGTTTAGGGATTACTGTCTAGTATTTCTGGGACTTGGAATTTGCTCTTTTATATTCTTGGCAGAGAGTCCTGAACTTGGCCCTCTGCTTGCTTATTTTGGTCTTTAGCCTTTGCAGGGGTATTCTCTTCTTTCCTGAGACCTGTCTTTATCTCAGCTGTCTGTGAGAACTCTGACTTTTCCCATCTTTTGTCCTCTAGTTTTGCAGGGACTCTGACCTATTTGTGATCTGCACAGGTCGCTGATATTGCAGGGAATGGGATCTTGGTCTTGATGTTCTTTTTTTTTTTTTTCATTTCCTTCCCCGAGTACCCATCTTAGCACTTTAATTTTTCACTTGGCCTCAATTTAATATCTCATGCAACTTCACACTTTACCCACTTTACAGCATTTCATCTACTTGATGATGTTGAACCAATTCAAAATGTCTTGCAGGTCTTTGTTTCAGTTGTAACATTGTGAAAATAACCATATGGAGAACATTTCCTGAAGAGGAATCAAAACAAAAGAGTTAGATACTGTCTCATTATTGTTTCAAAAACCACTCTATATTCTCATCCACTGCACTTGGGCATAGACTGCTAGAGCTGAAATAGTCCTTGTTAGATTAAACATTGTGGAAAAAGTTCACATGAGATCATTAATGACTCCAAAATACAAGTCAGTTTTGTTTCTCTTCCTCCTGGGGGAAAAAAAAAGGGGTTTGGTGATCTAAACTGTAATGATCTTTCAGTGAAAGTTTTACAGATTTTCTGAGCAGCGTCAAATGACTTCCAATGTTGGAAAAATGTATATATATATAAATATATACCTGTTCTATTTCAGAGAACTTTTTTAAAAAATAACCCCTCTCGACCACATGAGAAGTATTAAAATTGCTTCAGTCTTTCCAGATGGCAATTAGTACATCAATTTGGATCTCATTCTGCTGCACAGTACTGTGAATATTGTGTAGGGAAAGTGTCTCTAATGCTAGATAAAAACAGGCCAGGAGGCATTCCCTGCTCTTAGGCCTAGCTCATATTCACATGGCTAAATTTTCTTTCCCTCTTCAAACATGATGATTGAGCCCAAGTGGCTTAATACAAGCATGCCAATACTGTTCCATCCCAAAAATGAGCCCAGGTAGGATGTGGGAAAGTGAGAACTGGGATGGGTGAGAACCAGGCTGGGAGCATGCTATCACCTAAATGGCATTGATGGTCATGGTCCAGAACTCAGGGCAGTACACAGCCCTGCTTATTTCATAGAGTCATAGAATGGCATGGGTTGAAGAGACCTTAAAGATCTCCCAGTTCCAAACCTCCTGCCATGGGCAGGGACACTTCTAACTAGATCAGGTTGTTCAGAGTCCCATCCAACCCAGCCTTGAACACTGCCAGGGATGGGGCATCCACAATTTCTTTGAGCAACCTGTTCCAGAGCCTTACCACCCTCACAGTAAAGAATTATTTCTGTGTATATTTTGCCCTATGTAGTTATTAAGATTAAACTTCTTGAGTGTTTTATGTTTCATCGTAAGACATCATAATGATAATCACTGCGCTGGTAGAGTCATAATGATGACTATTACTAACAAGGCTGACAAGCAAGGAAAAGAACCTTTGCTATTAATGGCTAAAATTTCCAGGTTTAGTAAGTGAAAGTGTGAATACTTACTCCACTTACTCCATTGCCTTTGAAATTGTTTCATATTCTGTGACCATGAATATGTAAGTAGGGTACGATTGGATAAACCTTTAGTCTTTCAAGGGAGAAAAAGTTATGACCACATGGTGCTTTTGCCTTAGAAGTGCTGCCCCAGTTTGAATTCCAAGTAGCTTCTTTTTTGATCAAAATAGTTTATTCCCATGGAAACTCTCCATTTGCACATTGCTGTTCTGAGCCAAGTCCTTTCAGGCTTTTGTCTTGAGGTACTCTGTCCTGTACAATTCTGATCATGTAGCCATAATCCTACGCTTCCGTACGAGCCTTCCTTTTCATCCCTAAAAATGCATGGTTTACATCTCAGTTATAAGATGACCTAACAAATACATCTCCTGTCACCTCATTTATTTTGTTTAATGATCAGTGCCACTCAGCAACACTTCACTTTTTGACTTTCAGTTGCAGAGGGAAGAAGCAGAAGTTCAACATGTGGCATGTCAGGGATGGACAGAGAAACATAGGCCTAATTAGCATTCTGTAGGTGATTTTCATCTACTTCATTTTTTAAATCTTGACAGGACAGTACTGTTTTCATAGATCTCTGATCTGAAAGTCGTAGGTGTCAGAATGGATCAGTGTTCTCTTCCTCTGTGTTAAGACTCTTAATTTATTTTTCTGCTTTTAGAAGAATAATGATCATCCACTCAACTTGGGTTAAGATATAAAGCCATCTGGGCATTCTAGGTCATATTTTTTTTTTTCTGGAAAATTCCAGTCAAAGTGCTTTCCAATATAGAACGAAGTTGATAATATCTTTGAAATACGTTTTTGTTTATTCCTTTTTGTTTGTTTGCTTGTTTGTTTTAAGAAAACAGTATCTACATCTGATATCGTACCGATGGAAGCCTATTCAGCCTAAGGTGACTGAAGGCCCACACTAAGACCTTAAATCATCTTATCCGTGAGCTGCTTTATGCTGATGCTGCCGCTCTCATCGCCCACACAGAAGCAGCTCTGCAGCGTTTAACCTCCTGCTTCGCAGAGGCTGCTGAGCTTTTTGGGCTGGAACTCAGCTTGAAGAAGACAGAAGTTTTCTATCAGCCTGCACCTCAGGAAGTCTTCCATTGATGAATCAGAGCTCAAATGAGTCCAGCAATTTAATTACCTGGGAAGCATCATCGCCTCGGATGATGATAGACAACAGGTTAGCAAAGGCATACAGAGCTTTTGGTAAACTCTATAAAAGAGATTGGTGAAACAAACACCTGAGGAAAAGTACAAAGATCAGCGTTTACAGAGCCATTGTACTGTCTACTCTTTTATATGGATCTGAATCATGGGTCATTTACCGCCACCACTTGGGCAGGGCACGTCTCCAGGATGCAGGACTACCGCCTCCCTAAGATTGTGCTCTATGGTGAACTTGCCCCGGCTGCCGCAAGAGAGGAGCCCCGAAGAGGAGATACAAGGACTCCCTGAAACAATCTCTCAGCCCTGGCCATATTGATCATCACCACTGGTCTATTCTGGCCTCCAATAAGGAGGCCTGGAGACACAGTATCTATAACACTGTTGCTTCTTTTGAGAACACACGCAGGATCACTCTCGAGGAGAAAAGACAATGCAGAAAGAATCGCGTCTTGTCGATCTCTCCTAGGGAGTCTTTCTGCTGTGCCTTCTGCAACCAGACTTGCCTATCTCGCATTGGCCTTTTTAGCCATCAGCGCGCTTGTAGCAAGTGTGGGTAGAGCTCTTCCCAAATCTTCATTCGTGAAGCCTACCCATGATGGTTATTTTTTTTAAGTAATATTTGAGTGTTTGGAGGTAAGTTTTATTTAACCAGGGAGAGGTATGAGGAAAGAGCTTATGGCATCACTTTGTGTGCAATTGTCTTTGGCCCCAGTCCTGCAACTTGATCTTTGCAGAGGAACTTATCTGAGTACTGTATAGGGGCACTTGAGGTCATGGAGGATGTTTCTGTATTAAGAAATGAAACTCAACACTTAGACCTCTGGGGTACTACTGGTCTGCACTCACATATGCAGATAGTGCAGAGATGCTCAACCTGTCCTCTGCAGAGCCCTCCATCAAGCCACTGGCTGTGACCAGTGGCAAAAGGATTCACTGAAGGGAGGCCTGGACTAAAAAGGTTGCGAGTCAGTGGTGTACATTATGCCATATTGAAGACTTTTGTAAAACTTCTGATTCCCTGCTGAGTTGTTCACAGGAATGGCCAAAGTGTTGTCAAATGCATGGGGATAGTCCTGCAAAGGGGTTTGGCAGGACTTATTAAGTAATAAGTAATAAATAGCCAGTAATAAGTAATAATTCCTTCTGACAAGAGGGAGGCTCCTGACAGGCTTGTTCTGAGACCGACAAATTAATCTATTCAATCTGTCCCTGAGAAGAGAAGAGGAGAGGAGGGTGCCCCACTGGGAAACTGCAGAGCACCGTCCTGGTGGTGAACCTGGAGCTGCATGCAGCAAGCTGTATAGCTGAAGGAGTCGAGAAAGGCAATCTTGCCCACAGTACTTCTTCATCTGGAGCTAAACTGCTAATTTCCTTTCATCACAGATGAAACTCTCTCTCTACTCAGGCCGTGGCTAGGCAAGAGAATGTGACAAGGGATAACAACTTATCACCCGTTTGGTGAAGGTGCTAGAACCATGTGTTTACAGTTAAGTCAGTTGCTAAGAAAACAGCTACCTTGGTTTAAGCTTTTATAGTCTCTTGCTGATTGCTACTCCGCCAGCAGTTACTATTGCAGTACAAAACCTGGCAGAAAGGAGCATGTACCCATGCCTCTGCCATTCCTGTTCACAGTCTGTCATCTTAGTGGAAACCCACGTTCTTTGGTATTGCTGTTTATCAGGTGCATTGGGAGATAATGTGATTTTGTTTTAAACTTTGTGAGCAGGGTTTAAACTAACACACTTTGTGCTTAAATTAACTTTGATTGAAAATCATGCTTTAGGTTAAACTAATGCTAATTCATTAGCATTCATGCTAAATCCTCAGATTCATATCTAAATACTTAAACATATTAACAGTTGTTGAGATTTTTTCTTTATCATGGAATCATGAATTTGTTGTAGACAGAAGTAACACCTTTTGGTATTGCGGCATCATAAATGCATGCTATTTGAATCTTTATTGCACCAGATCAAATTCTTCTATGCAAACGGTAAAAACGAAATCCAAGAAAATTTCCTTTATTAAGGTATAAGTGAAACCATTTGCCGTACTCACAAAGACATTCCCAACCTGCTTTTGGCATAAAATGTGTGTTTTACAGCTTATCTTGGCACACACGTCTTCTGCTCCCAATTATGAATGCCTTGGGGTGACCAAGTAAGCAATAATTCCAGCTGCTCCTGACAAAAGAAGACACTGCTGCACTGCATTATTTCTCTGATGAATGTATCTTCCCAATAAACTGAAACAGGCTTTGCATCAGCAACATCTGCAACAGCAGGGAGTTAGAAAATGGGTCAGGTATATTGATGGTTTGGGGAAGGAGAATGGATGAAGGAGGGTGTGTATGAACATGTGTATGAACGTGGATCTACTTTTGTCTTCATATTTTCCTACAAATACCTCACTATTTGATCCAGATCCTCTGGTGGTAGCCATAGAGAGAGCTTTCAGTATAAAGTGCTTTATTTGGAGCTTCAGTACCCAAGGCTGCAAAATCTGACTCTATTACAGTTAGTAGTAATTTATTTTCTTGAGTCATATGGGGATAGTATTTCTCCTTGTAATTCCTTATCAAGTTCAGGGAATGATCTAGGTAACACATTGATTATGCTATTTTTCCTCAGCACTGCTCATTAGTATTGCTCTGGTATTGTGTACGTGACAATGACAACTTGAAGTGAAAGGATGTCTCAAATAAGATGGCAAATTTCAGGAGGGAACAGACTAAAATCTGCAGACCAAGGATTACAATCACCTAGAGAAAGAGGTAAATAGAAAGTCTGTTGTTTTGAGCCTGGTGTTAATATATCAGGCAGCCAGGCAGGAGGACATACTGTGGAAACATCTGCAGTGAGAAGTTTGGTTCCCTGGGGTGGGAAAGGAGATTGTGGAAGCACTAGCAGCTGCAGTCAGACTGAGAAATCTCTGCTTTTGCTGTCTTATATAACAACAATACCGAGCTTATGTTGTGTTGATAGCTCTGGAGACTGTCTGGCTTTCTTTGTGCTGGTTGGGCAGGGCAGATTTGGAGCACACTCCCTTTGAGCTGCACGTTAAGTTGGCTAATGCATAAACCGTAAGGAACACCTCGATGGAAAAGGAATCTTGAAAGAAGCACCGCAGCTATCAAATTTAGTCCTTTGCAGTAGCAGATGGTCCTTTGCTAAATGTTTAGGACAGGCAAGCCAACAGAAATGCTACTCTGTGTATATCCTAGGAGCCACAGAACACTTCCCCCAAACTTGTAATAACGTGAAAGGCCATAGTACAAAAGGCAGAAACAAAAAAGCACACCACACCTCAGGAGAAAAGGAGAAGAGGTTGGGGCATTACCAGTGTGTTCAGACTCTAAACTATCAGGAGAATTTATCCCCAAAGAAGTCTAAAAGTAAACAATCCTACAAAGTAAACATTTCATCATGCTATTGATACAGAACAAAACCTTCCAAGTCTTCTCTGCCAAACTGCTTTGAAAGGATTTTTTGGCTTCAAACCTTGTGACCAGCTTAACCCTGGGTGCCTGAGCAAGATGAATCATGATTTGGACAGCTGTTTATCCTCCATGTCTATTCTTTTATTTCACTGGCCTCTATCTTCTGAGACAGCTAATGAGGTGCTGTGTTAGTATTGATTCTGGGTATAGTGATAGTGAGACACACTAGAAACTGGACACAGACTTTGATGCATCTTACGTTGCATCAGATAGATGCATCTTATGTTGACTATTAACCCACCGTTAAAGAGATTGTATCAAATCTTGTAAAAAAAAAATCTGAAAATAAGCTAACTTTTTTGGTTTTAATGTGTGTTTGTTTTCCTGTTAGACCTTTCTGCAGGACGAAGGACAAGTTGCTCATTAATGACTAGCATAGCAGTCTTACTGGCTTGTTTTCCTATGTCGCCATGTATGTCTATCTTAGTTTTCTCTCTTGTTGTCTACAGTAGCAAGGATCAGATAGAAAGTCTGTTCTTTCCTATACAGTTTTTATAAATTAAACCCCTTCAGGTGGGACTGCTGTCAAACAAGGTTAACTTTTAGAGCCTCTATTGCACACAGTGTTTGTTAAAATTACCCTATGGGGTTTCAAAGCCACTAATGGCCATATGCTTCTAGCCTCTAAAGAAAACCAAGGAAAGCACAGGGGTAGACAACGTAAAAGAGAAATCAAGTGAAAGCTTTAGCATGTTCTTTGCACCAGGAGGTTGTACTTAACATTCTGGAGCAGGACTCAGAATAGAGGAGACTGTGAAAGAGGCATTAGTAGCTATGCTGTCCTTGGACAGAAAATAGCACTTCAGCACACTAATCACGAGGTAGTTCCCAAATAGACAAACTCAACTCTGAGTTGCAAACCTTTGAAAGTCTCATGCATATTTCCCAAAAGGTGAGAAAGATTGAGTTTATAATGCCTTAGTTATACCAAAGGTTCCTTATTCCTTTTATTGCTGACTAGAATTTGGAAACATCCTGAATGCAATTGTGTTAGTTACCATTTTGCTGTAACCTTTTTAATGAATAGAATTTTTTCTTGAACTGGTAAGGGAGAAATACTAATTAGCTGTCTCTATTTTTGATAGCTTGCCTAATTATAAAACTAATTAGTGCCTGATTTTTATTGTTGTGAGAATTAGAATACTAAAAAAAAGCCTTAGAGTAACAAAATTAAAAATATGAGATTTTTCTAATGATTCTAGATGGGGTCAGAGACTTAGGTATTTCTTCCAACAAACTTACATATGTTTTGGAAAGGAAAAGAGAGTGCTCTTTGGGATATTTCCCTTTCTACATTAGTTCTTAAAACTAACCCCTAAGAAAATGAGAGCAGTAAAGTGTAAAAGGTACTCAGGGCTAGAATTGTCAACCAAAAAGTCTGATTTTCTATCAACAGAGTTTTTTCTTGAAAACTAATGGCACATTTACTACCTTCATTTTAGTACTAGAAATACCAGGAATTTGTTTGGCATCTGTAAAGAAACCAAAGCATCCAGAATGGAAAAAAAGCCCCTACTGCCACTCTGCCACTGCAAATGAATTGAGTTGCAAGGGACTACAATTAAAGAATATATTCATGCATTTACAGGGAGGGGTCAGAAATAGTAGCAATGTTGTGTTTCAATGGCCAAACACTGTAATAAAAAGCAAATGGCCTTAAATAATCATCTTGAAAAACTAGAAGTAATCAGAGATACCCAATTTTGCTATGGTAAGTCAGTTTTTATTAGGGAACTATACTATTTATTGAGGAGTTCTAAACTATAGAGATTGACCTTTGAACAGAAATCAAATATCTACATGATTAAGAAGAATTATCTATGTCAATATAAGTCATTCTCTTCTAAAAGGCAGTATGTTAATTTGAGCTAGTGATTTAGCATTTTGAAATACCAGTGGTAAGAGAATCTGTTTCAGAAGTTGTGTTAGTTTTTCTGTGTCTGAACTGCTACACTGACACTAGAACTGTATCTAGACAAACCTTTCAAAATGGTGTGCTTATGTGCAGGATGCAACACATATTTAGGTTTTAGGTTGCTGTTGACATTAAATGTTTGGGGATGGTTAGGATCCAGGAGTGTAACTGGATTTAATGTACGACAGTTGGTTGTGAAGTATATAATTTAATGGCATCTTTATCTCTGAATGTGTCATATACCACTCTATATTGCTTTATGTATGTATGTACTAAAATCTTACTGGCATCTTTTCTAAAACAAGGTGGAAGTTTGTCTTGTTTTCTTTCCATTGTTCTGCTGACAGGCCTTGTTTTTTGTGACTCATTTGGCTCCATTCTTTCTGATATGTTTGTAGAGTAAATCTTCATATTCTTCCATGTTGTCAAATACAGAAAACTATGCGGTGTTGTCATCTCTACTATTTTTAATACTACTGTTGGGTGAGCAATCAGAGTCTGCACTTCTTTGCCTCTGAAATCCAGAGAGATCCCAAGAGAAAAGATGCCTTGGAAAAGAAAGCCAGTAGTTTGAATGGAGGATGTCTCAAGAGAAAATCAGTTCTGACTGATTAAATTAAAAAAAAAAAAAAGAAAAAATTTGAAAATAAAGACTCCTCCTTCTTGCCTGAGCAGTCCAATACCAGCACATCTCATGAAAGAGTCTTACATAACTGAAAGATCCAGGATTTTGAAACACTTATCTCAAGTTGCAACTGTTGGTTTACAGCTAAGTTTTTCTCTAATTTTCTTCCTAAATTTTCTCGAAAATACTGTGGGAATTGCTGTTTTCAAGAGACCAGTTCACACAATCCTAATATCTAATACTGTTCTTAAAGCATTTGATGGTGAATGAAATAGCAGTGTACAGGCTCCAGTTTAGCTCTTCAGCTGTGAATGTCTTTGCCAAAGTGAAAATGTTGAAAACAGTCAAAAAACCTTTTATTCAAAAGGTTTTACTTTTTTTTATTCTTTTATTCTCTCATATGTTTACACACTGACATTTCTGCACTAGTAACTCCCGTTTCTTTTTATATTTATATAATGATCATATTACAAAAGGTCTGTAGGTGTCCATGTCAAAAGACATTCCATATTGTGGTATATTCATTAAGTCATTAAGTGCCACCTCTTATATCAGTGCCTTCCTCAGGTTTGGAAACTTGTCCTAAGTTTGTCTCAGCTCTATCAGCAGAAACATCTGGCACTTTTCATGGGTGTTTTCTCTGGAGAAAGTGGTCTTCTGAGTACTTAGGAAGGCAAAACAGCGGTTATAGTGTTTCAGCAACAAGAACCTTTTCTTCTAGTAAGGGGCTGGGACTTACACTTCTTTTTCTTTGCCCTGTCATAATTTAAAATCACTGGCTCATTGCCAAACTCAAAATGTGAAATGTACCCCATGTGCAGAGCGCTATGCTGGATGTAGGAGATGAGAGTTCAGATCCTTACTCTCTCAGGAGTATAGCAGTTAACTTTCAGCAACACACTGGTGTTCCCTTGACCTTTCTGTACCCCATACTGGCTGCATGCAAGCTGTTTTCTTTACTCTAACAAAGGGGACTTTTAAAGTTATGTAAGAGTTGAGAACACTAAGAGGAGTGAGCTGCTTAGCATAATTCTTGTCCTGAGAGGTGCTTTTATTTCTTGTTTATCTCCTTTGATCTCAGAAAAGATGCTTTGTCATAGCCTAACCTTTTTCTTTGCTAGAAAATAGCTGCTTGAGAAATAACTACCAAAAAAAAAAATTTGCAGACATTACCGATATGCACTGTACTGTGTCCAACTCCCAGTAATCTCTTTCTTGGCATTAAGCTTGAATTTGTCAGGTCAGCTTGTCATATATGCTACCTATTTGTAGCCAGTGATACAGTTCGGTGGTGTGAAAGCTTTATGAAAACTAGATGTATGAGGACAGACTGGAATTTTAGTTGAATGTGTGTCCAGTGTGAGTGTCCAGTTCACTTAACTTTCTACAAGGAAACCTAGATATTAAAACAACTTCCAGTTATCACAATCATGATGTTTGGCATAGCTGTCCTTTTTAAGCAACAGTGTACACTTGAACAAAAGGGTCATTGAAGTACATAATTTCTGTCTGTGCTAGCATGAGAGAGCAGACATAATCCAAAAGTGCCTTCTGGTTTCATATAGCTAATGCTTCTTGAAGAAATTAATCCTTCCCTATTGCTGCTCCCTTTCTTCTGGAAGACAGAGAAGTAATAAGCCACCTAACCGAAACGAGCTCTCTAATTTACATGTAGTATTTACATTATTTAAAATGTTACCATTAAAAAAATACTTTGTTCTGGTTGTGGTATGGTGACGTGTTTGCTTCTTCCCTGTTGCTAGTCTCTGTATTCAAGCCATGGCATCAACGGTTATAACCTCTGCATGCAGCAATTTCATTTTATTTCAGACTTTTTTATCCCTAACAGGTCTTCACTCAAACATAAGAAATGCTCATTGCAGTGAAATTGTCCAAAGTCAAATCAGATATGAAGATGGCTCAAAGAAGCTTTTTTTCCCCTCAAATGTGATTTCAGGCTGCTTGGTGTGCATTGTTTGTACACAGAATTCTACATTTGCCATGGAAGTGAGTGTTGGAAGTAATTTCATTTGCAGAACCCACAGGCTAGTTTTTTGCTAAATAACATTGCTCAGTGTGGTTCTGAAATCGCCTGCTGCTTTGCATCCTTCTTAAATGTTATGTGGTCTGTGACTCTTTTTCTTGCAATTGGAATGAATTCATATAAAATTTATCTTGATATAAATTTCATTCTTTCCTGAAGTTTACAGAGATGGGAACCTGAAGCATTAGCCCTCCTTACTTAACACTATTACGTGTTCTGGAAGACAATGTAGACATGTTTCGCTTACAGTCTTTGCTATCTGTATTTGCTTCCGAAAGGCACCACACAGTGACCTCCATTGGATGGAGCGCTAGACCTGTTTGAGTTCATTTCTTGGACTCATGTTACTTTCTGGGGGCTGCATGTTATGAATTACATAAATCCTGATTCTAGAAACAATATCCATGCCTTTTATTTTATGGCTTGCTAATAAGACTGTTACAGCTTTTGTCACAAAGGTATTTCAGGATGGCATACTTACCCTGCTCAGAATTTCCTAGTTTTTATTTTTTTGAAAACCACAAGGGATTATTTTTTTTTAGATGGGGAACAAACATGCAAGCTACTTAATGGGGAAAACTAGTTATATAGGGTTTTCTTAAGATTCCTGACACTACAAAATGTCAAGGTGGAGGGGTTTCCCCTTCTCTGTTTTGTCACCTCTAGTCTTATGCTTTTTAAAGTTCACTGTCTCAAGAATATCTAGTGAAGCCTGATTCAACAGTATCTGTAAAAAATTTTGTTAAAGAGACAACGCGGGTGAGTCTAACTGAAGCAGCCGACCAACGAGTGAAACTCTGTCTTTTTACTAATTGCATCTTTGACTTTTGTAATCTTCATATAACATCAAAGATAAACCAAGGACTGATCTTTGATCTGTTCAGCCAGCACATATGATCACTTGTTATGTCCCTGTGCATGGCAGCACTCCGGCTGCAGCAGCGTGTCACTTCAAGTGGGCCACAGGCCAAATATTCAGCCTTGAGGAAGAGTCTGAGGCTTGTCCTGAGCATTGTGTTACTTTTGCTACTTCTTTAGCAATATCCAAGCCTGCTAGTTTACAGATAGTTCATATATGCCCACACGAGCTGCAGCGATCACAGTAGTGTGGTATCTGCTATTACTCTAATTTTTTTCTATTCCTCCTCTGTAATCCCCTTAGCTTAAAATAGGTTAAGATTCTTGCATTAAAAAAGAGAAAGAAAAAAGCTATGTGCACTTCTAGTATATTTTTGTTTATTTTAAAAAATCAAATACAAACACATAATAAAGATGAAAACACCTTGTTTTTATTAGCCATTTCTCCCTAAGCTTCTCTGTCTAGAACAAAATGAAATGGGCAAATGTGAGTTATAATATCTATCAAAAGATTTTGGTAATGTTGTAAACTGTAAGAATAAAGGCTTTATAGTCTTCTTCTTTGTAATCAATGAGATCTTAAGATAAAATTAGAGTTTGAGATTTGAAAACATCCTCATTTTTTTTTTTTTTTTTACAATTCTTGAATGTGATTTCCTTCTTGTGCCTGCTCCTCTTTTGTGTGATTCAAATAACAAACAGAAGCCCTTCTCTAACTGGTTGATCATCCTATTTTTAATTTGCAGGAGTGATTCAATCCCACTGAATTACAGAAGGGGCAAGCAACTTTATAAACCTGAGTAATGAGATTTCTTAAGCATTATTTTATCATGAGGATCTTTCCTAGAGCACATATTTTCCCCCAAAAATTATTTGATTAAAACATAATGGGTGAAACAGTATGCTGATCCCAAACCTTAAGAGGGTCCTCCTTCTATGAGGTTCACCTTCCACCAAAATCAGTCTCAGAGAAGGGATATGACATGACCTGGTTTTGATTAGCCAACATTGATTCAAGGAGAATGTACAAGACATACCAGTTACTCAAAAATAGTACTACAATTTTGAGATCAGGCACCCTAGGTAGTCTACTGTTTGATAATGTATGTTGCACAGCTTCTTTTATTAAACGTGGGAATAATAACAGATCTGTAATTATCATTATTGACTTGAATGAACAACAATCAGTCTTGAAAGTTTGCGTGCTCAAGGATTATAAGTCGCCCTATTTGGATTACGCTACTTCCCTCCCTGCCAAAAATATAGATGTGATTTAACATATTTAAATACACAACATGGATATCTAAGCTGGGTCTATGAAGCCAGAAAAGACTTGCCAGCAAGCTGACTAAATTACTGCTGGCTTTGTTGTCTTTGCTGATATCTCTAGGGTCCAAGCCTCACTAAGCATGTTATGTTGTTTTGAGCCTTGATGTTCTGAACAATGTGTTTTGTCAGCCAGCCAATGCCATATTGTTCCTTTGAAGGCATCAGATGCTGTAACTTGAGAACCTAACTACTTCTTCACTTTACTGTATAGAATGATCAGTCTTCACCTTTGGTTGGTCTCTAGTAACACAGCAACATTATTCCCCTAGGCATCAAATAGGTAATGAGTGCCCTTCAACCTCTCAATGCTTTTTCTTCCCTGTCTTGGTTATGTACTCCAGACTACTAATGTCTGAGTACCATAGGTGATGTTGATATCAATGGAAGTAACCATGACACTTCAATTATTAATGCTCCAGGGTCTGATTTTCACAAGCAGCTTTCTTTCCCCACTCCATTTGGGGTCGTGAATTCTTTGTCATTCTAAAAACGGAGCCCACAGCTTCTCCTGGGGAAAATGCAGAAAAAGACCCGAGACTCTATTTTATGTATGTTCTAGGTTAGATTTGTAAAGTATAAGGTAACTTTAAAACCTTTCATCTTTAAGACCATCTAAAGGGCCTGCACTTTTCTAAATAATTTCTAAAAGTCAGAGCTAATCACAGGGTGTTGGAGTTTGCATACCAATATTAGGTACGTCAAAACTTTTGAGCCTCTTAAATAAAATTGAGGGTGTTTTTGGAAAACACATTTGTTTTGAATTTTGGGGTAGTGGATTTGAAAAAAAAAAATTACATGCTATCTCTAAAATGAACTTTCTTCAACATAATTTTTGCTCTCTTAAGTAAGGAATGTATTGTTATTCTACTGTTCTAACTATTTGTTTACAGCCATTGGGGTTCTGCATAATTTAGAGAAGGTTCTTTACTTGTTGAAGAGGTTTTCATAGAATAAACTTCAGGGAGAGGGAAGGATGATGAAAACAGAAAGGCCACTGAGGTGAACATTGCCATGTCAACTTTGGAAGCAGAGGAGAGAAGATGCAAGTTCACATCCTGGCAAATACAACAATTTAAGAAGAATGTTAGTTCATCAATGTTTAAATGCAGTTCTCAATAGTTTATGTGCAACACAATTCAGTTGCGTGGTCCTGGCTCCTTCAGAGAGGTAGGCATTACTTGTCGTGTCAAACCTTTTAGTCCTCATTGCATACCACAGCTCATTATGGGGGATCATAGCTTCAGGTGAGGTAACTTGATTCATTTATGCACAAGCTGGGCAAGAAATCCATGAATATTTTAAACTGATGTATATTTACTAGTGTAATATTGCATATTGAATTAGTTTTCTGGTTTGCCTCCAGCATTTCAAACCTTGGGTTTAATTATCACATTACCTAAGTCTGATGGTCAGTGTTTTTAATACATTCTTCTGCCCTTTCCTTCAGCTTCTCCTAAAGCTCTTCTGAGCTCCTTTGTGACCCAGAGGAATTGAAATACTGTCAGCTTAGTGCACTGACAAATGAAAATAGGTGACTAATGTTGATTGTCTTTCATATTTCATACTCTGCTTGCCAAGAATGTCTCATGTACTGTGATTGTTTAGAATCCTACACACTCAGGGTAGTCATATTTGTCAGACTGATTGCAGTCAGTTGACAAAGAATACCATCTTGAGCAGATGCTCATCAGTTGCCACCCCTTTTTATAAATACCTAATGCAAGAAGAAAAAATTAAGACACAAAAGAACCATTTAGTCATATGGTCTGATTTCCTCTGTATCCTGTGTCATTAAATTTCACACATGTACAAGCAATATGAGGGAAGTAACCTGCATTTGGCTAAAACCTGCCTTCCAGAAAGACATCTTGTCCTGGCTGGGGGACATGTAAACATTAAAAATTTCTTGGTGCCTTTGTTAGCTTGTTTCAGTGACATATTGTCACCTTAAGAAGAAAAATTGTGTGCTTTATTTGAATTTGTCTCACTTTACTTTCTACTATGGGTTCTTGTTATGCCATTCTCTGCTAGATTAAAGAGCCCTTCAGAATATAGTATTTTTTTCTCCATAGAGGTACTTATGTGCTGTAATCAAGTCAATCTTTTTATACAATAAACAGATTGTGCTCTTTAAGTCTCACTTAGCAGAATTTTTCTTCAATTCTCAAGTCACATTTTCAGATCTTAATCTGCTCCCTCTACAGTTTTTTTTTATGTTCTTTTTAAAACATGGCCAGGAACACAGTATATAAGATTGGTCTCATCAGTGATATATCCAGAGATAAAACTATCTCCCCTACTTCCTAGTCTTCTGATGCAGGTTAATCCTTCCTTTTACCAGCGTCAGACAGAGTGTTTATGATGAGTTGGTGACTACAACCCTTAAATCATTTCCAGGAAGTGCCATTTCCTTCTCAGTACACACCAACAGTCCTTCAAGCTAGTTTTCTGGGATTTAATTATATTGATTATGCTTTAGTTATAGTAAATGTATTTTGTTTGACAAGGTCCAGTTTGCCACACAATTCAGACTACTTCACGTGGTTGTTTGATACCTTTGCCATTTCTCTCCTTTTCATGTCATTCTCAGATGCGATCCCCTTTTCACAGAAACATACAATTCCTTTAGTGTCCGTTACTTTTTGTCATCAGTCATTTAGGCAAGGCTTAGCCAACTTAGCATCTGCTTTAATGATCTCATGGGATACTACATTTTCTTCCAGACTTTCTTAAAAGTCTAAATTGTCAATGTGCACGTAGCCAAATGAGAAATCTCATCAAAGAATTAATTTAGAGAAGTTTGATTAGAATTGGTCTTTCTAAAAAAGACTGGAATTATTTCTATTAATTTCTTTGAAATATTCTAAAATTAAATTCTACTCCCATTACTATTTAGGGTGTTTAAGTTCTCTCACTGTACTTGCCCCTTTTTGACTACTGGTATAAGATTAGCACACCTTTGGAATTTCACAGGTATTCCAAAGTTTACTAGGACAGGTGAAAGAGCCCACATATCTATTCTGGATCTGGGAGTAAAAGTTATCAAAGTTTTCTTATAGCAGAGTGGTCATGATTCCTATCTTTCTTAATAATTAGCAGGCTGGACCAGTTCTTCACAGTCCCTTTGAGATTCATCTATTTGTTCCTTTTGTAGCACAAAAGTATTTACTGAACATATTTACATATTTCACACCAACAAAATACCACATTTAGTGGTATTTTGGATGGCCAGTGCCATGTGTGGGTTTCCTTTTATTCCTAACACACTTTAAATGTCCTATTTATCTTTGGCTCTTAAACCATGGATTTTTTTGCTTGCCTATGAACTTATCAATTTCTGTTATTGTAACTTGTAATTTATAGTAACTGTAATTTATATAATTTCTCTTTGTTTTCCATTTTCTTTCTAATTGTCACGCTTGAGTTTTTATGGTAAAGTTACTGTCTTCTGTGATTGCAAAGTTACAGTCTTTTGGCCATTTAATAGAGGCTTTAAGAGAGCTCCTCTTTTGATGTTCACAATAAATATGTTTTGCCTTGTCGGTTCCCTTTACTGTTTTTCTCAGTTTGGGGAAATTAGCTCTCTTGAAGCAACAGAAATGCATAGTTTTGACTGGGGCTGTCTTTCATTTCCCCATGATGAATACAATCAGCTTGTTCCCAGGCAACTACGAACTTTTTAATTTGGTGACATCCACCACTTTTATTTATCACAATGAGGCTCAAATACTTATCTCTTGCAGTGTAGGATATCTACTGGGCTACAAAATTACCTTCTCTAATTGTAGAAGTCTTTAATGACTAGGTAAAGTCTGCTGTTAAGTTAAAAAAGCTATGCTTGTTTCTCCACAAACAAGGAAAATTAGGATACTACATGTGAATAAATATTTAATTCATGTGCGAATATTCAACTGACTTTTGCAAATCTTTGTCATTTCATCATGCAAATTTCAATCAGGCCCAAATTTTAAGGGAAGATAAACTTTTGGGGGCATTGGTATTTAATTTTTGGACACTTTCAGACCTTTTTGTGACAACAGTCTAATGCATTTTGTCCAAAAGAAAGCTTGTTTACTTTTTTAAGAGGTAGTAATTAGGAGAAAATTTATTTTAAGAAGTAGTAATTAAGAGAAAATAAAGGGATGAGAATTGAGAAGGCCTGTGTTCCATTGAATAGAACTGGTGTCCTGGAATGAACTTAAAACAGGGATGTCAACCACAACTCATCAAGAGCCCTATTCAGCTTGGAGAAGAGTACGCTGGGGGGGAGGGGGTGGTGGTCTAAATGCAGTCTACAACTTCCTTGTTAGGGAATGTGGAGGGACAGACACTGATCTCTTCTCTGCAGTGACCAGTGGCAGGACCAGAGGGAATGGCCTGAAGCTGTGTCAGGGGAGGTTTAGGTCGGATATTAGAGAAAGGTTCTTCACGCAGCGGGTGGTTGGGCACTGGAACAGGCTCCCCAGGGAAGTGGTCACAGCACCAAACCTGAGAGTTCAAGAAGCGTTAGGACCATACTCTCAGACACATAATGTGACTCTTGGGAATGGTCCTGTGCAGAGCTAGGAGTTGGACTCCATGATCCTTGTCGGTCCCTTCCAACGCAGAACATTCAGAGATGCTGTGAAAACTGCCCTCGGCGGGCGGCCCTGCCCGGCCAGGCGGATGGCAGCGGGCTGGGCTGGGTTGGACCAGCCGGGCTGCCGACTGCCTGCCTCCGGGAGCGCCACGCAGCCCCGGGGACAGTTTTGAGGCACCGGGTCAGGCTTCAGAGGGACCAAAACAAACTCTGTCACAAGCAGCGACAGCCACGGCCCCCCAAGTTGGCAAGAAAGGCCACCCCGGGGCATTAAACCATCCACCATCCCCGCCTTTAGCGCAGCCCTCGGGGCCAGCCAGGCTGCCCGCGGGCGGCACCGGCTCCGGCCGTGCCCCGTCGCCCGCCCCCGCCGGGGGAGGCGGATGGCGGCGGGCCAAGCGGCGGCGAGGGTATTAATAGGCGGCCCGGAGGAGCGGCCGGGCGGCTGCGGGTGTGCGGGGCGAAGGCTGCGGGCTCGGCTTCTCTCGGCGCGGGAGCCACGCCGGGGAGGTGCCTCCCCTCCCCTCCGGTCCCACCTCGACGGCGAGATGGAGGGTAAACGCCGGCGGGGCGCGGCCGCCTTCCTTCTCTCTCCCTGCTTCAGCCGCGCTGTGGCCGCCGGGGCGGCGCTCTCCGGGCCGGGCGGAGGGGCTGGAGGGGGCCGGGAGGAGGGGAGAACCTCGTTCTCTGCCCCGCATGGGGCTTCGAACTCGTTCCTCGTTCCCCGGCCCCCCGGGGGCTCCGGCAGCCTCCCCACCACGGGTGTCGCCGGGCCTGGCGAGGAGAGGGAGCTCTGGGCAGAGGAGGGAGGCAGGGTCGGCTCGCAGCCCAGATGCGGGAGGCGTAGAGCTGCCTGTCGGGTGTCGACCTGTAACCTCCACTTGTTACAGCGCAGCAGCAGCAGCGTAGCCAGAATGGTTTAATAAGGTACAGGGTTTGCAACAGTTATCATAAAAGCATTGCAGAACAGTATTTGTTGATATAAATTATCTTTAAAGAGGGGTGCCTTTTATTTTTTTTTTTTTTCCTGCCGGCACCAGAATAAAATGGGCATGGTAATACAGTGATTTGCTTTAGAACAAAAGGTTTCAGTAAGGGAGAAGTTAATCCTGTTTTATAAATGTGTTGTTAAGTTTTTTTACCTGCATTAAGAGGAAGGCCTTGCAACATTAAGTGATGAAAAGTAAAAGCTGGCCATATGTTTATGAAAGCTGAGAATGTGGATGACCTGTGGCTAATACAATAATGAGACTGCTGGAGGAGCTTAGCAAATGCAGAGATTAAATTGTGGTACACCTAGGACTCAAAACGTTATTTGAAAGGTTAAGAGGCAAGGAATTCTTTGGTCTTGTGAGTGGAAGCTGGTTGCTAAGTCAGAAAATAGTAAAAGTGTTAGCAGATGGCTGCCTCCTCTGCCTCAAGATCAATATTCTTGATAAGAATTTCTCCACTTATCTCGAGTTGGGAATCTCTTATGAAAACAGTCAAAAAAGGCTTGAGATCTAGTATGTTTCTTTTTTTTTTTTTTTTTTTTTTTTACCCTAAACATGGGTGAAACAGCAAAAAAGTTCTTATCCCCAAGTTGAGAAGGCTTCTAGCTTATCTCCCAGAGGTTCAGTGTCTAGCATTGACGGGTGATCCAAGTTATTAGCACTATATTGGCAGACAAATCACCAAACAAAATAATATATTTGAAAGAAAACTTCAGAAAATATTTTGAAAACAATGACTCCCTTTTGCTTTATTTGATGTAAATTGAATGAGCATTGTAAAGTTACATAACAATTCTAGTGTGATATCACCAGATATATGTGATGTAATATGATCTGGTCTGCATAGTAGTCTAAGGCTGTACTGTAACGACAGCTGTACTATGTGAGAAGCAGGAGCAGTGCTGTGACAGCAGCACCAAAAGTGATTTGCTTCAGATGCAGCTTGTATTTATATCCTCTGCCAGCACAACACCAAAGATATGCTGCCAGTAGTCACTAAGACTGAGATCCTGGTGGTTTAGCTGCGTAGTAGAGTTCTTGTTCAAATATTGCCCGATGTATGCTACGCAAATTCTAATTTTGTTCCAAAATCATTGGCTTATGGTGGTAAGACAGAAGGTGTCTGGTGATAATATGATATCCACCCTTGTTGCTGAAGGCTTTCCAGTCTCTCTTTCTTATTCATGTGTGGCATCTGTAATTCCTCTGTACTTTCTCTCTCATGAAGAATCCTTTACTCTCCCAGTCTTCTCTTCCCTTTACCTTTGGTGATTTGCCGTGTTTACTGTCGGGTTCCCCCCCTCCCGCCCCTTCCCCCAAGCAAATGTGAAGCCATTGTTAAAACCAGACCTTCTGGGCTCATATGTGCAGGGTTTTTTTCAGTTCTGATTTTATGGGCTCTTAGCTTTTAAGGTTATATTGGAAAACACCTAGGAGACAAAGTCTGAAGGCACTTGCCTGTTGCAGCACTAGCATTGTGTTTGCTTTGCACAGCCAGAGCAGCTGGCAAAGTGGGCACAGTTGGATTGGAGACTTGTATGTGCATAGAGTTAACACTCGCAGTGGCTCCTGTGGTGAGTGCAGTGGGAACAATCTTATGGGGAGACACTGTGGGGTGTTTTCCTTGTTTGTTTTTTTTTTTTTTGCTTTTTTTTTTTTTTTTTTTACACTGTTATTGTATCTGAAAGTGTACACTTGAGTTTCATCTTGCTGGTTGATAATTGAGCCTAATTTCTTTCACCACTGTCCGCCAGGGAAGTCTTAATGACTATGCAGGAATAAGTAAGAGGATTTTTTTTGGTCTATGATTTCACTAACAAAAAAGACAGCAAAATCCCATTAACGAGAGGAGGCCAAGTTGTAATTTCTGACTCCTAGCTGCAGAAAGGGATCTTGACTGCACATATCCTCCAGTCATTTGGCATCAGGGTAGTTTTCCAAGGTTGTTTTGGCATGGAGAAAGCCTGGCAAATTCTGTATTTGGAGAAAAAAATATAGGTGAGCTGTTCCCTTGTGGGGAATAAGGGCTGAATGTATTAAGCAGATTCTCAGGCAAGTTGCTGGCTCATCAAGTACAACAAACAGAGTCAGAACTGGAAACCACAGGGGGAAGGGAGCAGCCAGCATTTATGCAATATGCTGCTTTTTAACTTCTGAATTGCTGTCTGCTCTGTGTGTACATGGTATGTTTGGGGTGTTATGTGGTTTATGTCACCAGCAGATTGGGGAGGTGAGTCAGCAAATATTTTGTGTAAGATGTTGCTGTGTTGCCATCTCAAACCGCTGTAATGTGAAGCATGGTGAAACATACTGGAAGTTAGTGTGACTTTAAGGCTCTGGTAATGTGACACTCAGGTTAGTATTTTGGTCAGAGCAGAGGAATAGGATCTCTCCTGTGTCTTAAATTCTTATCTGATAAAAGAGATCCTAGGATCTTTTGCTAATATCACTTCATCAGAGGAAGGGAAACATAGGTTTGCAAGAAATGAAGCTTGCATCAAATAAGGTCATTCCGTGAGAGTGCATTCATGGTGCTTTAAAATTAATAAGCATTTTCTTGGCAGTTAATGAACACTTAGTGAAGAAGCTTAATTTGACATTTGAAAAGTTCAATAAATGATATTTCTTTCTTGATTAAGGCATCTTTTAAGCTGTCACTTATACAACCAAGAGTTGTCACTTTTTAATGCTATAAGAGATCTTGTTGCATAGTGATTCAGCTATTAATTTCCTATTAAACAGTTTAGATTTCATGTGCCTTAATTTCCCAGCTCTTAACTATTTTAAGATGGCTGCTTCTTTAAAGACCATTGATATTTGCATAAGCATTTATTACGCATTCATGACAGAAAAAATGGACACATTGAAGTACATGTCTTCGTATTTCTCTGACTTCCCCCCAACCTGTGGAGAGATTTGAGATGATAGTTTTTTGTGTTCATCCCAGTTGTTTACAGAAACTAACTCTTTAAGCTTTGCAAAAATCAAAAGTTAAATTTCTTATTTCTTTCTTTTGCTTTGCCTCATGTCATAAACAGCAGAGGTTGTTGGAAGTAGTTGTTTGTAAAGCATCGATGAGTCAAGGATACTCAGCAGGACATGGCTAAATTAGGGCCATTTGTCCGCTTTTTTATTCTCCCATCTGTGCACACAAGTTATCTTATCTTAGTATTAATGGGGCTTATATATGTGCAATGAGGGAGTAATTAATTGAAAAGGCAAATGGTTGTTGCTCTGTGGCGTGTCAGAGGTTGTTTTTGTTGATTATTGTCAGGTCTTGTCTAAGGGCAATAAAAGATGTCTTTGACTTGATTTAAATGTATGTATGTCATCCATCTCTATTACTGTTTCTTGAGTGCATGTGATCTTATTTTTTTTTTTAGTGAAAAACTTGTCAAGAATCAGTAAACAGAATTGTCTTTTAAAGTAAAAGTCACTGGACCAGTTGTTCTTCCATGCCGTGACTATGATGAAGAAAGTGGTTCTTAGTCACCAAGGCATTTTGTCAGCAAAGTAGCAATAGCTCTACAAAGTAGTTGGTCAAACCTAGATAATCTGGAAGAGCTTGTGCCTCTAAAGCTTGGATGTCTCTGCCCTTTGTCATGTCTCATCTTATGTAAGCTGAAAAGCCTCAAAAATGTGATCTTATGCATTGGCAAATGTCAGAGTTTCAAAAAGAAAAGTTGAAGTGTCTCATTGAGCTGCTTAAACTAATTTTTCTCAAGCAGACCTACTCCATTGTTAAGGGATTACTGAGTCCCCTTTTGGGCCAATATATCATGTTTAAAAGCTATTGTACCAGCCTGAAGGGGAAAGAGCAAGCAACAATTGCTGTATGTGCCTGGTATTTGGTTGCAATGCTAATGTCAAATGACTGATTCAAGTTTTGGCGTGGTCAAACATGGTCAAACAAAAACCCAAACAAAATAAGTTCTTCATCTTCTGCCTTTGTTTGAGGAAAAATGGAAGACATGGGTTTAGTCAGATGGCGTGGTGGCTCTGTTTGGGCCCCTTTCAACTGCCTTGGTGTGACAGAGATCATACAGTCCTGTTGGTGAGTCTCAGCATGTGTAGTATGGTCAGATCTGTGCTTCTACTAGGCTTCATCCAGGCCAATGCTTTAGAAAAGGACTGTTAGTGTCTTCTGCTGGCGCTTGCCAGTGTCACCCAGCAGCTTGGCCTCTTGCAGCTCAGGAGGGGTCTCCCAAAATCACGTAGTTAAACCCATAGCAGGCACAATCTCAAGTGCTGTGTCCACAGCACTGCGTGGGTCCCTCATCCGTGTGACTGGTCTCTGCTGATCTGATCAGCAGTGTTATAATAGTCTGTGCAAAGCAGCTTGCTCCATTTTGAAAGTGCATTGGGTTACTTTGAACTACTTTTACGTTGAATTAATATGCTAATAAATTATGAATATCTACATAGAAACTAGTTCAGAGGACCTAGTCGGCTGGAAAGTTACATCCTGATTTACTATGCACTAGCTTCCCTGTGTTAGCAAATAAGGGTGTAACTCAGAGATATGTTGCAGACATGAGTTAGTGCACAGCAACTGGAAATCCTTTGTAGGAAGCAGAAAATATGGAAGTGTTTATGATATTAAGAAAAAGCAAGGGGAAAGAGTTGTTTTGACTGTAAATTGAGTGTAGAGGTAAAACTTCCTAAAATGAAATTTAGACTTTTCATCTATTTCTACATTTTCACTTGCATTGAGTCCCATAAAACTCAGTTTTAGTAAATTACTACTTTCTTAGTTGATTTTGACTAAAATAAATATTAAATAATAAATAAAAATTTATTTTATGTTATGACTAAAAATATAATTCTTGAATGAAATTACAGGCTGTCATGAACTCTTCTAAATCAAGTTGCAGAACTTTAATTTGGAAAAAAAATCCTATTTATGTCTATATTATATTTTTTCCAGTGGCAACCAGGAAAATCAGAGGGATTCCATATATTCTGTGTGGGTCACACATATATTCATCACTTCTGTCTGAACTCAGACTCCTAAAGTTGACTTTGCCATCCCATGCACTGTGCCTTTGATTGACTTAGATGTTGTGGTTTCAGTCACTTTCCCACACAAAAAAGAAAATTCATTAAATGTTCATTATCAGTGTGCAACTTTTAATTAAAATAAAGACAATTTTGTTTCTCATATGCTTCCTTCACTGTTAGCAGGTGTTAAAAGTTGGAACGTGTGAGCTGAGAGAATCTCATTGGGTTCAGGGAGTTGGGATTTCCATTTCATAGCTGGCATTTGCTGTTTCTCAGCTTTGCATCAAGGTGAATTCTGATTCTCCACAGCCTTTCTTCATAATTGGAAATGTTACAGCATGAACCATTCCCGCAGTTGTGAAATTTTTATGAAATATTAACATCAATTCCTAAGGTTTGGCTGCATAAAAATTTCTGATTATTTTTTCTTAATTTTTTCTGCTGTTTTTGATTTTGTATTGTTGTGTTTTTGTTTGGTTTGTTTTGTTGGTTTGTTTTGTTTTGTTTTTGTTTTTAAACAAATCCTACCTAGGACTATTGTGTATAGCAAGCGCTTGGCACACGGCAAATGGGCACAACATGACATGAGCATTCAGCTAATAAGAGTGCTCCCTCAGAACTCTGGAAATACCTCTGAAAGCAGGACCTCTGTCCTAGTGTGGACCTTGTGTTCCCTGTCAGACATTTGTTACTGGGTCTTCTCTCCAAATTTCAGTCTCCTCCCAACCTTTCCTTTCAGAATGGGAAATTCAGGTGTGGGATGGAGAACAGGACCCATCTGTTGTGCTGTTGCTGTTCAGTCCTAGCAGTGTTCTCAATGAGTCTATTCAGGGGCTTTTGAGCCCGTACAGAAGCACTTCTGTTTTCCTTGGGTCCTGCTCTATAAAGGTCACATCTGCCTTTTCACAGTCATCGGATTCCTGTGGGAGGGGGTTGTTGCAGCCCTTTTGAGGGGAAACACCCAACTTGTTCCTTGTCCACAGGCCTGGTCCATAAACCTGCAAACCAGTGTTATATAATACAGGGGGAATTGCAAAAGCCCTACCGTACCTGTGCCTATTTGTTTGTTTGTTTTTCTTTTTTTTTTTTTCCTATGGATAGCTTTGCCAGGACACTTAGTCATTTTATATGTTGGATTATAAGAAACTTGCATCTCCTTTACTAAGAAGCAATGTATTTTTGTTTTAAGACTGTAGTGGCTTTACTTCATTCATATGTACAGAAAGCAGTGATTAAAGAAACAGAAGTGTCTTTAAAGATTATAAATACCAAGGGACTGAAATTGCTGCATAGTGTGAGACATAGGTGCATAGGTTTGTGTTTTATTGCTTTGATAATAGCACCACAGTAATTCATTAAACATGGTGGTGTGGAGCCTTGACAAAGAATTAACTTATTTTCTTTTGCTGGACACACTGAAAGAAAATACAGAAGTCTTCTGAAAGATTATCCATGACTAGATCACACAGAACATGAAATTTAAAATTAGTTTTTGATTAATGCTTGCAGTTATTACTGCATTTGTTACAAAACAGAAATAAGCCTTTGATCAAAGCCAGCTTTTTGCATTCCCTTGAATAGTCAGTGGTGCTAATACAGTGTAAACTGACAGGATTTGGCCCTGGCATTCAAGCACAAGCTACTCTTTCACAACAACCCCCTTCTGTTTCCTCGTTTTCCTTGTGAGCAATAAATCTCTCTGGTCATTTCATGCTACTTTCCCAAATGTTGTTACAATATGTTGTTAAAATGGGCCAAGTACAATGCTTCAGTTTCTTTTTGTAATGCAAGGATTTAGCAGTCAAATATGGAAACACAGATGCAGCTTTTAAAATACTTGCTAGTGCTTACATAAAGATACAGAAACATCTGAAAAAAATGTTTATTTTTTCTGTACATTATTCCAAGTGCAATTAGTTTATGTTTTCTGCTGGGAAGATAGTATTGATCATAAAAATGAAATGCTGGTTGGATATTCTTAGGCTTCTGTAATAGAATATTTCTTTCAGGATGAAATGTAAGAATTATGAGCTTGATTTTCCTGCTGCTGAAGCCAGTGGCTGAATGCTCAATTGCCTTCATCTGAAGCAGGATTGAGTCTTCTGTTTCGCAGAAGGATATCTTGAACAGTCAATAATCCTTAATCTCTGGTTTAAAGCACTTCCATTTGGTAAAGTTTTAGTTCTGTTTCAAGCCTGGAGCCATTTGGCTGAAATGTATTTGATGTATTTTCTGGAAGTCTGTTTTCTGAGTCTGCTTAGGGGTCTGTTTCTGTATTCTCAAACAGAAAAGAACACATTTATTGCAGCCCCATCTCTAGATTGTTTCCCTAAAATATTTGAAAACAAAAGAGGTATATGTGATGAGATTGTTTCTATGAAGTGGGCTTCTTGTGGAATGTGTTCCTTTATTGCAATCAGGTGTGTTTGAGACATATATGAAAGGCACAAAATTCTTGGAAAATAATATTTTTAGCATTTGATGATGGCAACATGTATTATCGCCTCATAAAAATAGTGTGTGTTTCTTTGCTTGAATGCTGAGCTTTGAGAAGGTGTTAAAGGCTTGCTGTTTAACTTGGATACTGTGACATAAAAAGTGAACCCAGAACCTTTTTGGAGGTTCACCTATCTAAAACATAATAAATTGGTCGTTGACGCTTTTAAAAATGTGATAAAAAGAAAAAATGTTATGGAATTTCAGATATTCATCATCTACTTAGTTTGCCTCTTCAGGGTTTTACTGCAACTTAGAGGAAACACGTCTATTTTTTGGTAAATAATAGTTTGGAAATCTCATAAGAACTCCAGAAGTCAGACAGTTATAAGTAGAAGATTAGGTATCATGGCATTTTCAGAAAAGTCATGATATGGGAATACTGTATACATCCAGGAGTGCTTTGCAAAGCCTGAAGACCTTTACTTCAAAAAATACGTGTGTTTGGGGCTTGATTTAAGTGCTGATTGTGAAATAGTTTTCTGTTAATTTCAAGTAAAGGTCTTATAGTGTGTTCCAGGGCAGAATTTAGCTCAGCAAGTTCAGATTGAAATAAGTGATAACCAAAAAATTTTTGAGAAAGTGGTAAATAATTGCAAGGAGTATTATTGACAAGGAAATAATAAGGGCTAAGTTATGAACTCTTTGCTGGAGATTTGCACAGGTAAAATGCTGTTGAAATGAAGGCTCTCTTCCATCCTTTCCTTCTAACCTCTCTGCTTTGCCTTTCTCTTTCATGGACTGTGGCTGAGTACCAACACAGATTTGGGGACTAGGGTGATAGTCTACCTGAAAGTCTACCCATTTTCCAGAGCATATATTCTTCCTCAGGATCCACAGTGTCCTAGAGAGACTGTAAAACTGTGAGTAGAGGTGAGCAGACCTGCTTCAAATAGGGAGATGTTAGACCAATCACCCAGCCCCCTAAAGACATGGTAGAAAAACTAATATAAAATTCTGCTTTTGCTTTTCACAGAATTCCTGGAAAAAGATCACTTTAAAGTCATAGAAGTACTTGTATTTTACCTCTGTGCAAAAATGAAAGGAACAGGGCTGATGGAATTACCAATATAAACCTTTTGCACAGCTCTGGTTCTACCAGAGACCTGAAAGGTGGAGCAGAACAAAAAGAAGTTAAGAAATTAGTGAGTTCTCTTGCTCCACCATCTACTGTTCTTATAACCAAAGGAAGTATCAACATCTGGGCTTTGTGGTAGATATTAATTTCTCATATAGTTTTTTTAAAATCCTGTTTGTTTTTTTTGTGGGTTTTTTTTTTTTTTTTGTGTTTTGTTTTGTTGTGTTTTTTTTTGTCATTGTTTCATAGCAACAGAACACCTTTGGCATAAATACAGATGAGAGGATGAGAGCATCTCCAGGTGATGTTAAGGCTGAAATTCTTTCTAGTGTTTATGTTAAACCTGGATAGTACTTAAGTAGCTATTTATACATCAAATAACTAACTCTAAATTCACGAATGGTCTCTGCTCTGTCTGTCCAAAGACCTCATGCCTTCCAATTCCTTGGTAATACCTGGTGTTTCAAGTCTTGCAAAGTTGACCTACTGGCTTGTGTTTTCAGAGAGAAACCTCTAAGACGTTTTCAAAGCTGCAGTTTCTTTACAGTGCCTCTCCTGTGGTGTTCTGCGAAGCATGAAGAGAATTGACGTTTTTGATGTTTGTGATTTTCCCTCTTTGCCTGTTAAAGATTTAGTACTGTTTACCTGCTTGTTCACTATCTGTCCCATAAGAACATTTATGTCTATCCTATAACAATGTGCTGAAGGCTACTTAGTTCAGCAAAATTTAGTATATTGCCCATTTGGATTAAAAATGGAAGTAATTTCAGAAATGTGTGTGCATGTGTCTCATTTTTGTTGGCAGCACCGTGGGAAGCCTGAGGTCCCATCCCATGTTAGAGTTTTGTCTTGTTTGTCATATCTCTCCTGATAAGCCAAAGAAAACTGAATAGCTTCTCTGAGTTCTCAGAAAATAAAAAGTTGTGGAATTGACAGGGTTTCTTTCAATCAACAGACCTTGAAATGATGAACTTTTCTAAGTAACGTTGTTATTCTTCTATATCCTCCTGTGCATGAGGAGCTGTAATTATGATAAAAAATGATGAATGTGTCAGACTGCAGTATCTGGAAAGGTGGCTGTTTATTTAGACCTGTGAAAGAAGCACCTGTCTTCTGTACTTTGTAACTGGAGCAAAAAGTAAAGCAGAAGATAAAGTTGTTTTGGGTGCAGAGCTTTCTCTCTACATCACAGCCTTCCACCATGCTCACTGTAGATGAAGGCAACTTTTCATGGCAGTGCTGCCTGGCTTTATAGATCTCAGCTCTTCCAAGGCAAGATCAGTGAACAAATACTGTCTGTAACCCAGATAATTTGACTGTGGCGGCAGTTACCGCTTCTCCTTTCAGCACTATACTGTTTCAAATGTCTGTTCCCTTGATATCTCCAACTGTCTCACTTTCGCCTTCATCCTCACATTGATGAAAACTGGAGTCCTGATCTTGCCGTATGAAATCAATACATGAAATAGATACGTAGTTGTCACTACTGGCCAGTGTCTTATAAGCATCTTGGATGTGCTTTCAGAAGTAATGTAAAGGAGCAAGTAGCAATGCGCATATGAAACACCTCAGGAAACCCACACGCCTTGTGGGTAAAGGTGAGGGGAGGGAAAGAGATCATCGTTGGAGAAGCAAATGAACAAGATAATCTGCCTAGTAGATTACTGTAATTAGTGGCTGAGGGCTTTTAATAGGATAAGGGCAGAAAGGAGTAAAGGTATGGGATATTGACAGCAATCTCAAAAGGTTTTATTTTCATGGAGTGTGGGTCAGTGAAGCACTTTGCAAAGAATGCAGAAGACTTGGAGCAAGAGAACTGACTGGTGAGAAGGAGTAGCACAAAGATACAGGAAATGAAGCTGGAAATTATGTCATTAAAAAAGGGGAGCAGAAGGGATGGCATGTGGAGGGAAACATTTTCAGCTAAGAAAAATGCCCATTACCTTTCATTTTATTTCTGATTATCCAGCTGTAACATGTTCTAAGCCAGAACTGTATTTTCCTCTGTATTTGGAAGGTCTCTTGCATGCTTTTGTATGCTACAGAAAGCAGTAGATACAGTACAGTAGGTTATTATTACCTACAGAATAATGGTCTAGTTTTGAAGTAACACATATTTTTTTCTTTTGTCTGCAAAGATTCTTCCACTAGAATCTAGGATTTTTGTACGTGTAAAAAGTCCATGTGAGTTTTTCCTTAGGTTTACAAAATGCTCAGCAATGAAAGAATATTTTTTTTTTGTTTATTATTTAGTTATCCAGGCCTTGCTGTAATGATGATTTGTTTACCTTACAGTTGGTGTTTGTAAACAGGAGATGCTCCAGAAGAAGAATGCTGTTTTGGTGGATGGGGTCATCCTAAATGGTCCAATAATGGACTCAAAAGCAGGAGAGAAGTTTGTGGAAGAGGCCTGTAAGATTATAATGGAAGAAGTTGTCCAAAAAGCTGATGATGTAACAGAAAAGGTAAAGCAATAAAATGTTGTTGGGAATTTTTAATGGAAATAATGAACAATAAATCAATTCTTTTTATAATCTATATTTTATTGCACTCCAAGTAGCATCAAAATTGCTTCTAGTCTATGCCTAGCTCTGAAATAAAAAGACAGCCTTAGAAATGAAAAAAGAATATATTATAAAACCTTTAAATTATATAAGTAGCATACATATCTGCCAGAAAGTAATGAGGTTTTTTTTTTACCTCAGAGTACAGTGGTCATCTTCTGTTAGATCACAAATGGCTGTAGCGTTTTTTTTGTTTGAGGTGGGGATGAGTTATTTGTTTGCTCCTCAGGGGCAATGGAGAAGAAGAAACAGTGGATTTGATACCACTGTGAAATGGCAAAATTATGAAATTGCTCTGGGTTTTGTAGAATCCTGCTTAAGGGGCTGTATGTGAAGAGGACCTGCAAATAAACCATGCTTGCCTTTGGGCAGGTACTGGTTGCTCCCACCCTTTGGCAGCACAGCATCTGAAAATGCTGTGGTTACAAATCCTTAGCTAAAGGATAGAACTTCAGCTGCAGGCCTCTTTCTGTTCTGCCTTCCAGCATTACCCACTCTCATTTTTATGGTTGAGCAATGCCTGGGACGCAATAAAACCAGCATCCCATGAGACCAGTTTACCATATATGTTTTCTGGTGGCATGCTGCCCTGCAAAGGGAAGTTTTGTGAAAGCAGTGCTCAATGTGGTTCTTACCTTGTACCTTTTACAACCTCTTCCTCCTGACAAACCTGTTCACTGATGCTGTCTGCCCCCTCCCCATCACTAGGTCTGTGAATGGCAAGCCCCTGAAACTCTTAAGCAGATTCTTGACCTGGAAATGAGGGACACTGGAGAATGTCACCAGAAACTCCTGCAACTCTGCCGGGATGTTATACAATACAGCGTCAAAACCAGTAGGAATGTGATTTCTAATGGAGTAATTTTGTATGCTAACTTAGGAAGACAGGATAATGATTACAAAGCTCTGTTCACCTTTCAGGGAACCGAGGGTCTGAATGTTTGTTTTCTGCTTGCCTATACAAATATGCAAACACTTGGTCATGTTTCTGTTGTTTGACTGAATGCTGGTCACCATAGGTTTGACTAAAATGTGTAATAATGGCAAACTAACAAAAAACTAATTAATGTAATGCCATTGGCATTAATGGTAGATTCTGTCATTTTAAAGTCTTATGAAAGTCACCTAGACAACTATAATATAACAGTCTAGCAAAACGGGCAGGAGAAGGGCCTTTGTATGTCATTTCCTGCTGTCTGAATGATGATATTTGGAGTTGCCATCACTGCCCTCATATGTTCTTAGTGATGATTACCCCCATTTATTATTGTTCTTTTTGAACAATAGTCTTGTAGGATGTTAATTTGCTGATAGGCAGTAATTCCTGATCCAGACCCTGTGAGAAGAGAGATGCAGTGTTTCATAGACAGTATGCCACATCTCTGCAGGATTAGTTCTCTCTCTAACCTTTCTGCAGCATGTGTAGGATAATTCAATCTTAGCAAAAAGGAATGAGCAACATCTGTTTAGGAAATAGTGCTGTGAATCAGTAGCTCAGGATTTCATATGTGGTATGTCTTAAGCTGTGTTTTGGAAAGTGAGAAGAGCATTTGATACAGTTAGTTGTGCATTTTGATGCTGCAGTCACTGTTGCTACAAAGTAAAATGGTAAAATAATTCTGAGAGTGATCTCTTGCCTTTGAAAACCATAAAAGAGAAGCACTACTGATCTGCAGGAGGAATGCACTAATAATATGCAGATATAATTACTGAGATACTGGAAAATGTTCTGTTTATTTCACTTCCCCAAATTGCCTTTTGATTATAATTTGTTGCACTATGTTACCTTAGAAAGGACGTTGTATATAAAAGTGCATTGTGCAAATAATTTTTAATATAAGCAGAGACATTTATTGAGGCCCCAAATATAATATAAATGGAGTTTACCTGGTTTTGCATGTAAAAGTAGTATCCTGTGGATTAAAATTTAGGTGGTGATCCCACTGTTGAACTGACTTGTATCTATAGTCAGCAATAGTATAAAATTCTGTCATAATTAATTATATCTCAGTGTTTCAAGGCAGGTAAACAAATTCTCTTAACCTCTCATTTTAAGTGTGCAGAAAATTTTTCCAAGCTGTTATATTCCTTCCCTCTCCCTGTATAAAGACTTTAGTGGGAGCACAGGCACAGCTGCCTGGAATCAGCAGATTCCTATATTGTACTGCTTATCAAAATTTGGCTGAGCATCCATTGTGACCTCTCAAAACCACTGTTTAAAGCAACTGTGTACACTCAGTTGTCAATCCCTTTTCCTTTTTGGTTTTTTAAACTTGTGAACGACTCACATTCATTCTGTGCACTACTTGCATCTCTCAAGACTCATTTTGAGGTTTGAAAGTGCTTATTAAGTTTACTTTCAAAGGATTGTCTAACCTAAGAAAAGGACAGTGAATCCAGAGAATACTGAGAGAAAGGGGTGCATTGTGGTTTGCAGTGATTAGCATTCAACTCAGAGGGACTGTGATGTATTCTCTTTTCTTGTATATCCTGTCACTTGCTTTTCATCTGTATTTTCAGGTCATCCAAGATTTTTTAATCAGCTCTACGCTGGAATAGATTATTACTCATTAGTGGCTCGTTTTATTACAGAAGCGCTGAACCCAAGTGTGTAAGTGTGGTTCTTTGTCCTCTTGATGATGAATTAGCATGATTTTTGGAACAACAGCTTTTTTTGCTTCCTTGCTTCTGATTTCTGTTTTCACTAGTACAGAGGAGGAAGGAATTTTGCAAGAATTTGGGAGAGAAAAGTCTGATTCAGGTTGGATGAATAGCTCACCAGAAAGTTGACTAATCTGATGAGGCCTTTTTTCATTGTTCGTGAGGTGGGGTTTCAGAGAAGAGTTTTTTTTTTTTTTTTCCCCAATGCTTTTAAATGTAGATTTTTATCTTACTTAGTACAAAAAAATGAATTAATCAGACTTAGTTGTTCATATCCTTTGAGGCATTCTGCACAGAGTTGAATGCAAATGGTTACCTGTCTACTGTTTACTTGCAAATGTAAAGCTGAAATTTAAGCGTGTGACCTACATTAAGAGCAATCTCTGATGTATTACTTTGAGAGTGGAAGTGTCAATGTGATGCTGTCAGGAACTAAGCAATTGCTCTACTGGGTCAGATGCATAATGTTTTTACTTTAGAGTTCTACTGCTGATGATGGTCAGTTGCTGGTAGATTAAAGAGTGGTGCAAGAAGCCTTTATCTAGTTTTAGCAATACTCTTTGGCATGAGTTCTGTAGTTTCACAACCACTTTTGATGCTTTTCTTTTGGTTCAGATATACATATGAAGTATCCCCTGTGTTTCTTTTGGTGGAAGAGGCAGTCATCAAGAAAATGATTGAGTTCATAGGCTGGGAAGAAGGTGATGGTATATTTAATCCAGGTAAGAACAGTTCAGACCTCAAACTGAGTCACTGTAAACCACCCAGTACCATTAGTTCTATGAACATGGGAGTAATGTGAAATATTTGAAAATGCATGCACAAGTCTAGTGATACACAAACAGAGCTATTTAATGTAGGCTTATCATATGTGTTTCTAGTAATAATTTGGTGATTCTGATCAGTAAATGAATGAAACCAGTTCTACATTAAATATAATTATATGGAAATTAATTGTTCGTAACTGATGTCCTTCTTGACCTTGTTAACAACAACACCAAAAGCCTTGTTGGAATGAGTTAACTTAGCTGATGGACAGGGAACTGATTTATATGCCAGACCAACTGGTGGTACCTGAGGGCATAGATATGTGTATCCTGCCTATGAACTGTGGGAGCAAGAGTTTACATGAGCTTAACTCCTTTGAGTTTTTGAAATTTTATTAAATGTAATGGTAAAGCCAAACAGGTGTTTCTTAAGTTGCTTGATAAGCCATGGTTTTCAAATGTACTATAAGGCAGTGTTCCGGCCCACTGTATTGAATCAATGAAGCATAGTGGTGATATTTTACAGATTATTCAGATAACAAATTATTAGGCTATATGTGAGGATTTTATATCTATTTTGGGGGGAAGAAGAGGAATAAAATGAGTAAATGAATTTAAACTCCCCCTCCGAAACCAAACCAAAGTCAGTAATTCTAAGCTACACATGAGTAGTAGAAAAATAAATAAACTAAAATCCCCTAGATTTTTTTTAATGCATTAATGATATGGATTTTTTTTCACATCAAATTTGATGTGTATTTTTAGTAGAAGCCTTGCTTTTACAGCAGAATGTCTTGCTTAAAACAGTGGGCTACTGTCAACAGATAAATTAACTATACTCGGTGCTAATGTTATGTGTTTTTATTATTGTTTTTTTTTTTTTATTTTAAGTGAATAAAACCCACCCAGGTCTTACCTTGCAGATCTTCCCCTTCCCTCTCACCCTGTTTGTTGTTTTTTCTAATGGATTTTTTTCTCCCCATAGTACTCCAAGGCCTGGTTGCCCAAGAGATCTCTGGGCTCTATATAGTGCAGCCACAGGTGAGCTCTGTGCAGACACCTAAACTCGCATTGCTTCAGCAGAGATGGGAAGGAGCTGTGGCAGGGTGTTCTCTGTTGGGAAGGACTGCTTGAACACAGCTCTTACTTCTTGGGAAATTTCCCAAAAAACCATTCAAATATGCTTTGTTTCCATGTGTGCTGCAGAGCCCAGAGTTCATTTTATGTCTGTAGCCTTGAGAGGAGGAAATGAATTGTGATGGACGCGTAACTAGACTAACTGTATGGTTTATTTTTTCCCTAATAGGTCAAGTACTTAGACTCAGGATAGGTGCTAGTACTGTGACTAATGTGATATTTGTATGTCTCTTTCTGCAGGCGGCTCTGTTTCTAATATGTATGCTATGAACTTAGCAAGATACAAATTTTGTCCTGAGATAAAGGAAAAAGGGCTTTCAGGTCTGCCAAGACTAGTCCTATTCACTTCAGAAGAGGTAAAAACAAAACTGAAAAAGGTTTTTTGAACTTTACCGCTGCAAAATTATATAATTTGCATATCTAATGGAGCACTGGTACAATAAATTTTTACATCAGTGTATGATGCGAAATATTGGAGGAACTAGGTGGAGAAGTCTTGCAAAAGCCTCCTTGCTTTCAGAAAACACACACAGTTGTTCCTGCTTTGAAAATTGCTGATATAAGAATAGGTTGTACTTGGGGTAAACCTAAAGCAGAATGCTTGTGGTGTGTTGTGGAGGTGTGCAGCATTTGATTTCCCACAACATAAAGTCTAGCAGCAACTGTAGGTAAGTTTTGGATGTCAAAGTTTTTTTTCTGCAGGTTTAATTTGTACTAAACTGAGTACTTATGGACCTGTGAGGTGGCTCTCTGCAGCTCCCACTCTGCCCTGTGTCTGAATACAGATTGGTTGTGGTACAGAACCAAATCTACCATATGCCTCTTCAAAAAAAAAAAAAAAAAAAGCTGAACCTTTAGACAGTTCTTTAAATAATGGAAAATATGTGGCTTGTTTTTAAAGTTTTTGAATAATATCTGTCCAAAATGCTGGCGGGAAATTGAGTTACTTTCATACGTTTATTCTGAAGGTAATTTTTGTGGCTTTTTTCTTTTCCCTGTCCCTTCAGTTTTAAGAGTTTATCATTTGATTAGTGCAGAGTTGTTATTAACTCTGACTCCACTATATAAAGGCCCCAGTGGAAGCAAGAAACTTGTATTAGAAAACATCTACTTACTGGAATAATTTTAGCTCAGAAGTTTATGCTGCAAATGGTTTGCAGTGTAAATAGACAAAGAGGCTTATTTTGGAGAAGCCTGAGGGATGAAGGTGTTGTGCAAGTTGTCCAAGACAGCACATATATTTTGGAACTGAGTCCTAATGTCCTAGATAAAGGTGGTTTGTTTTGGCTTTTTCCTCAAGCAAAATATATTTAGGTTTGTTTTGTTTTTTTTTCTGAAAAGTGTGTATATGAAATGACATGCCAGTTCATACTTAATCCACAATGTCACATCTTCAAAATAGTTAGGGAGGTAAAAATGAGGTTGAAGCAAGTTCCATTACTGCTTTTGAAGTGAAGCACATAAATTTTTTATTACAAAGTAACATTTTATTTCATTGCAAGGTTTAAATACAATATATGTTCTTGTAAAATAAGCAAACATTTAATTTCATGTCAAATTTTAATTGGACTCCAGAGTAAATTTTTTTTTATGCCTTTGCTTCAACAGAAAGACCAATACCATAAAATACAGAGCTGATGAGCAAAAATAAATTGATAAATTTAGGCCATGATTTTGATCTCTAATACTTTTCTTGATTCGCAAAACCACGTTGTCTTCAGTACTCAGTAATCATTTGCTGTAAAACTGATGCTTTCAGTAGTTAGGTATAGTGACTATTTTCTAAGATCTCTAGTGTTCATGTTTATGAGGGAAGAGGTGGGCATATTCATACATACTTATTTTGGATCCACCTGTACTGAGTCCAAGGTACATGGCCTTTTGGAAACTTTTCAGATGTCATACTGAGAATATATGTAATAAGTGGTCCACACTGTAGATAAATACATAACTGTTTGTGTCATACAGTATTATGAGTTGTTTTTTTTTATTTAGCATTTTGTGCCTTTGAATTATGGAATCATTTAGGTTGGGAAAGACCTCTAAGATCATCAAGTCCAACCTTTATTGCCCCTATGTCTACTAGACCATGGCAGTAAATAACACACCCAGTTGTTTCTTGAGCACCTCCAGATGACTCGGCCACCTCCCTGGCCAGACCATTCCAATGCTTAACAACCCTTTCATTGAAGAAATTCTCCCTGATGCCCAACTTGAACCTCTCCTGGCACAGCTTGAGGCTATGTCCTCTTGTTCTGTTGCTGGCTGCCTGGGAGAAGAGGCAAATCCCCACCTTGCTACAACCTCCTTTCAGGTAGTTACAGAGAGCAATAAGGTCTCTCCTGGGCTAAATTTTCCAGGCTAAACGATGCCAGCTCCCTCAGCCATTCCTCATTGGACTTACCCTCCAGACCCTTCACGAGCTTCTTTGCTCTTCCCTAGACATGGTCCAGCGCCTGACTGACTTTCTTGTAGTGAGGGGACCAGGACACAGGATTCAAGGTGTGGCCTCACCAGTGCCGACTACAGGGGGACAATCACTGCTCTGGTCCTGCTGGCCACACTCTTTCTGATACAAGCCAGGATGCCATTGGCCTTCTTGCCAGCTGGGCACACTGGGTACACTGCTGGCTCATGTTCACCTGGCTGTTGACCAGCACCCCCAGATCCTCTTCCACTGGGCAGCTTTCCAGTCATTCTTCCCCAAGCCTATAGCACTGCATACTGTTGTTGCAACCCAAATACAGGACCCTGCACTTGGACTTGTTGAACCTCACACCCTTGGCCCTTTGATCCAGCCTGTCCAGATCCCTCTGCAATCAGGCAACAGCACTGGCATGGAGAAGCCTTGAGGCTATAATGAACTGCATATTGATAAGGAGTCCAAACACATGGCTGCTCAAGGCCCTCTTGTCATTTTAGGGCTTGCCTGCAGTGCTGTGTTCAAATGGAATTATTTTTGCCTTGAGTTGCCAAGTCCCAAAGTTTCAGATTGAAAGAGTTGCCATGCTGCAGAGCAGAGGAAGGCACAGATTTGTCAATGACTCAGTTTTACGTGATATGGGGCTATAAATTTTTTGTATGTTCTTGGATAACATGAAGACATATGTTTAATGCATGGGCCCACCCAAGGTCCTCATATGCTCTGTTTGGCCTTCAAGAATAAAAAGGCTCCTCATTCCTGCAAGTAAAATGCTTAGCTGCTTAAAATGGTGGTGATACACAGTGAATGCTAACTATGCTGCTGCTATGTAGTTCTTTTGCTGGACCATTACAGAGTGATTCCTCTTGAGACAGTAGCCTTAGAAGAGTAATTGTTATATCCCACTTTCTTATGGCATGATTTGTGGTTCTGTAGGAGCTGAATACAGTTGTAGTTCTAGATATCAGCCCACCTTTTTCTCACTTTTTGCTATGAGTCCCATCTGAACTTTATTCTGACACAAATATGTATTGCATTGATCTGAAAGGTAGAAATCTCATAAATTTGAGGTAAGTGAGGGTAGAAGAGGATGTGTAAACAACTGAAATGTGCATGCTGATATGAGCAGTTTTTTAGAAGCAATGAAACTTAATTCTGCCCCAGTGCAACTTGATCATGAAAGTAATAAAGTGAGAGAACACAACATTAACTCATCATGTTTTCCCCCGCTGAAATTAAAACAGACAAAAATGAGTAATAAAACAATCTCATAATAATGTAATTGCTGTATGAAATCATGTTTCTAGGAAACTTCTCAAAATCAAGAAAATACAAGTTTATCTTTTGTTTTAATGAGCACAGGACAGAAAGTACCTTGTCTTTGCAAACATTATTAGGAAACAAAAACTACATCTAGGTGTAGGTAAATAGTACAGCAAATAATAGGTAAATAGTACAATAAACAAAACTACAACAGCCATGGCAAGAGTTACCTGAATTCACCTTTTATCTGGATATTTCTTTCTCCTTTTTTTTTTCTTCTATGAACAAGTGAATTAGGTAATACTGTTGTGACTGGAGCCGCTAAATGTTGTCTGGTATATTTTTTTCTTAAAATGATGCACTGCAATTTAGCTTAATGGCTTCTAGTAATGATAGTGGGGATGGGAGGGGGGAGAAATTCTTACATGTTTTCAATCAAGCATATTCCAAGTCTAAGTGATAGTATGAGTCTTGTTCATTTTTTGTCCTACTGAAGGACAAAATTTTCCAAGAGGTGCAGAAATACTCTTGGAGAGAAAAATAATGCTTCTTGCAGCCTGTTTTATTTTGCTGTTCCCTTTGTACTTCTGTTTTCCTCTGCTTTTTGGTATAATCTCTCAGGTGCTCAAGTCTTTTATCTTTCTCCCAGTCTCCCACACCATTTTTAATAATAAAATACATGATTTAGTGATTGTCTGCTTACTAGTATACTGAATTTGCAGGTCTACTGCTTTCTCAGTTTGGAGCAATCTGATTATTCTTGGCGATTCATACCTTTCATTTGAATGTAATGGATGGAAATCAGTGATGGAGATAACTTGTATTTTAAGTGATTCACTAATCAGTCAAAAACATTTCCAAACTTCTTCTAAACAACACACAACCACTTACAGTCATTATTACCATTATTGATGTAATTTGATGCAATGTAAGACTAATTATCCACCTATCTATATTATTATTCTTGTAACAGTCTAAATGAATGAATCTTAAAAGCTTTGTGGATGTGTCATGTTACAAAATTAAGCTTTCTTAAAACTACTTTCTAGTATCAGGTGATTTTATTTAAAAGGTGGGTGATAGTGGGGGAAATGTTTTTGTCAAAAAGAAAGACAGCCCTCTGAGATCATCCATCTCATCAAAATAAGCATGACAGGCTTTATTACTCTTAATATATTCATGCCCACACATTAAAATGTTGTACATTTTTCATAATTATGTTCTGCAGTAACTGCATTTGTGTGAACTCTCTGGAAGAAAATGGAATTAATTAACCACCTGGCTTCACCTCCTGTATGAGAAGTAACAATTCTAGACATCTTCACGGTTGCTGAAGTACACATTATTTTAACTCTTCAGAAATAATGTGTAAAAAAGCCAACTTTATATTTTTTGAGAAGGGCAGTGACAATCCAAGGGTTGAATGATCTTTGTTCTGAGAAGAGCTGTCTAGTCCTATGGGAGGCTGTGCACTCTCAAAACTGACCTCACTGCTATGAGTGGGTAGGCATTTGGCATGCTGCACGTTCCTCAGAGTGGTTTCAACATGTAAATATCTTCAGGTTAAGAAGGTTACTGTATCTTAAATTCCCAGGCTAATTATGAAGATGAACTAAGCAGAGATAAATGTACTCTTATTCTGGCATAAGACAAAATGTTCTTGTGCTGGAATAACAGTACTCACAGTAGAGCAGGTCCTTATGGAGGTGAATGTTGGAAATACGGTAAAATACTTCATGAATGTTTGCTCAACAGAAAAAAAACTTGCAAAAAGTATGGAGTGGTCTGTAGGATTGAGTATCCTTCTCACCGAAGTCATTTTACCCCATTCTGATTAAATAAACACCCATTTTGAACATCCTCTTTTACACTCACTTCACAGGCTTTATAGACTGATGCCCTTTATTCAACACCAGGTGAGAAGTGGGCTGCATTCAAAAATGTCTCTGTGATGAGACCTAGATAAAATTCTTTGCTAAAACAGTAACTTCGTTTTCTGAAAAATGAAGGCTGGTCCAGACTGGAACCTTTTGCAAAATCCACATTAACTTTTGAAGATGTGCTGAGTCCTGTCTGAAGTCTGCTTGCTTTCATAATGGCTTCACAACACCATGATTTTCAGATCCTTTTGCAGAGATCGGACTTTAAAAGGCTTGTGAGTCCCAATTGTACCACATCTGAAGGCTTTGGTAGGTCTTGAGAAGGTTTTGGGTGTGAACAAGAATTGATGAATCAGGCCAAGGGTTGGTTTATCATAGTATCCTGTCTCTGGCAGTGACCAGCAACTGAGGATAGAGAAAGCACACAAAAAAGTTACAAGAATAAAGTGATAGAGGCTTTAGATGTATCATAACACACATCTTAATTAAGGGTCCAGTTTCCAAGGAGTGGTGCTTTTGACTTTCAGACCTATTCATTCCTTCTAGGCTTTTGAGTTGAATAGCCTTTAGAACTTTCTTCTCATGCCTTTCCTAACTCTTACAGTCATTGATACTTTTAACTCAGTTCTAGCAAAACCTTTTGAAACAATTAGTAGTTCTTCCCTGATGACACTTCAAAATTTCTACTTTTCATTCTAATGCAGAACCAGCTTTAAAAAAACTTTGCATGTAATAGAGCTTCTTAGTTTTTTTAAGCCCACATTTTAAACATGGTACACATCTTTTTTTTTGCCTTATTTCCACCAGTTTTCAGTGTATGTTATTGTTAAATACAAGCTGCACGCTTTGATATGTAGTTCATCAGTTTGATTTTTATGTTAGAATTTGCTGGTTTTGTGGCTGTTAGATGCAGTTGAATTAATTTTAGTGTCACTGTTCCCTATGTGGTAATTCCCTATGAGGAATTTATTTCTTTTGTTTTAATTGCATGTGTACTTTCCCCCCCCCCCATGCTTTTCACTTACAGTGTCATTACTCCATGAAGAAGGCAGCCTCCTTCCTGGGTATTGGTACAGAGAATGTTTACTTCGTCAGAACAGATGAAAGGTAAGAAAGAAAGAGCCATGACTGTGATCTCTGAGTCTTTTTAAAATACAGTAGTGCTGTACATAACAACCTATGTGAATGTAACTGAAAAAGTTTTAAATCTGTGTCCCTTAGAGGTAAGATGATACCTGAGGAACTGGAGAAACAAGTCCAGCGGGCCAGGAAAGAGGTGAGAGGGGGAGAGAGAGCATGAAGGAGAGAGGAGTGTATGCAGACTGTGTGCTTGTGTCTGAGTGAAAGGAAGGAAAACAAGGAGTGAGCAAAATCTTAAAAATAGGGCAGTTAATGTAGCAATGGCTTTCTTACAGGAGAAATTTCTGCCACAAACTTGTATAATAAGTCAAGGCTTATGGGTTCTACACTCTTATAAGGGAGGAAAATTCCACAGGGTGCTTATTGCTAATGAAAGTCCTAAGTACAATGCTGCTCTTACGTATTTATCACATTTCTTACAGGATTTCTTTTGCCCTTGATACTTTTTTTTTTTTAATGGATGCAGTATTTGTTTTCCTAAAAGGGTTTTTCAGGTAATTACAGCAGCTATTCCTCTATCCTCTGCAATAAGCAAGAACTGTAAGGTGTCTTAATCTCTAAAACCATCATACAAGCTGCAAATGCTAAATTCAGTCCTTTTGATTATGTAGCAAGAGTGCAGAGATGTGCCTCTTTTTCCCTAGGGACTTTGCCAAGTAGAAAGTCAAAGGCCAGGAAAGGTGCTGATGTGTGTATTCAGACAGTATTACCATACATTCCTATAATCTGTAAGACAGTGTTTAACTGTAGTCAACATAATTTATTTTAGAGAGCCTGGAGGACTGAATGTGAATTCCAAGAGCATCTTCTTTTGGCTTGGTTAGCTCACCTTAATTTTCACTCCTAGTTTGTGTATCAGAACAGTAGGATTCAGAGCTCAGCCTTGATCTGTGAATACTAAGTAATTAATGCAACGTTGATGGCATAGTTGATTAATACCTTCCATTGAATCCTATCTTGGGAAACCTTCTTTTGTGGCTGGTAGAAAAGCCAAGGTAGTGCTGTCCTGTCATGCACTGGCATGGCCACACCAACTTTCACTAAGATCTGATTTAGATACATCTTCTGCCTGACAATCATCTCTGAGTTTCATGCTAGATAGTATAGATATTGATACATGATGGCCCTAATGACCTAGCAAACTCTCTTGCTTGCCTCTCTCTGTACTTTGCATTATCTGAGGAAGACAACCTGTACTTTACTCAGTTGAGCAAGATTGGGGAAAAAATGGCTGAAATAAAATGGAGCAAGAGGAAGCAGGCTCATAGGAAGATGAACTCCTTGCTCTTGCAAAAGCAAAATTCTTGTTTGTTCATGTGCTACTAAATGTAGTGGTTATTTGAAAGAAATCACCTGGCATTTATGATTTTTTAAAAAAGGTCAATCCCAGTATGGTGCTCTGCAATTTAAAAACAAATGTTCTATATTGAAATGCTCTGCTAACAGGAAAACATGATTTCACTTGCATTTTAATGGAAGTTACAGGTGTATTGGAAGGTTTTCATTTCATCAGAGCTTCAGTAAGTGTGTCTGTCCTTGATAAAGTGCTACTTTACAACTTTTACAGGAGGACACTTCAGTAAATTGCAGTAAATATTCTAATGACTCTAGACAAGAGAGGATGTATTTGCTAGTGACAAAACCACAAAATGATCACTGAATATGAATAGCAAGAGTCTTAGGACTCTTTTTAGAGAGTTTAGTCAGGAAGATTTGTTTAACTCTTTTGTCAAGAATAATAAAAATTGAATTCTCTTCTTCAAGGAACATGTGTAATGGTAACAATTATTGGAATTCAAAGAGATCTTAGACTTGTCCCCATATTCAGTCATGCTATCAACTTTCTGCTTGAGGATCTTTGATGTAGCTCTGGGAGAAAATTGGTGGGAACATTAACAGAAACTAGATGCATCAAATACATCTTTGCCTCACTTGCAACTGTTTTGTACTTGAGCTTCAGGCTGGCTTGTAAGTTTGACTATTGCAGTAGCTTGTACTAGGAATAAATGACCAAGAAGTGAATTATAGGCTGGTAATTCTTTGTGAATGTATGGGATAATTTAAATTCTTTCCAATATTACTTTCCACTGCTTTAGCAATTTGTAAAGAAATTTTAAAATACAAATAAATCATAATTATGTACCAATCTAATAGTCTTCTACGCTATAAAGAAGTATAAAACTGTCAGAGTGCAAATGTGAATCAAGCCTATCTGTCTCTGTAGGTGTTTAGAAGTGGGAACACTTTTTTTTTTTTTAAAGAGAGATCAGATTTCAGTTGAGTGAAGATACATGAAAGACTTGTGCAGAGTTTGATTTTTTTTCAGCTGATGTCTGTTTTCACTAAGCTACATCGAGTTACATCAGCAGACAGACTTACATCATCTGAAAGATTTTGTTCACTGCAAATGAACTTCAGTGGTCCCAGACAGCAACTTTAGTGCCTCTTCAGTAACTGTGTTGTCCTGCTGGTCAGATGCTGAAACGTGCAGACCAGTTCCTTCAGCAGGGATTTACCAGTCATTGCGAGGGCTGATACCCTCAATTTCATGGAGTTGTTACAGACTCCACCAGTTCTTTTCTTTCTTTGAGTTTCTGCTCCTAAGTAGACACAGCCATGCAGATCTGCAAGGGTATGTGACCTAGCCTGCTGTTGTAATTGTGCCCCTGCTATTAGTTGAATGGGAAACAATGAGCAAAACCACTGAATCAAAAAATGGATGGCTTATAGTTGTTGCCTGAGACAGCAACCTGACAAAAATTTTCCTTTTCCCAGGTGCCTGACCTTAAAACTGTTTGAGATTTCCAGTGATCTCTCTCCTAACATTCAGTTACCATCTTACAGCCCTTCCTGTTTTCTAGACAGGAGTAGGAGCAAGGGAATAGCGCTGTGCTGCAGGTCAGGCATGGGATCAGGCAGCGGTGACTGTCCCTGTCATGGGATGTGCCAATGCTGCTGAAGGCAAATTGTGTTGTCTAACTGAAGTTTCCTCTTCACCAGGCAGAGAATAGGGGTACTGTAGAGACAGTGCAGGTGGAAACCCTAGAGGGATGAGCCCTTTCCTTGCATGGGTAGTCTGCTGTCTGAGCTAGTAGCTTTATTTTATCCATCAGAATGACAGCAAATATGGTAGTGAAATGTGAAGACTGAGAAATGAAAATCAGTGTATAAAGAGAGATGTCAAATATCTGCTGTGTTTTGATTTTGACAAAACCAGCATCTGTCAAAACAGTCTGAAGCTGGTGAAGTCTGCCCTGGGATGGTGTTAATTAGAAATGGAAAATGAATTTTTTTTTTTTTTTTTAATGGGGAAAAAAAAAGAGTCAGCACTTATAAATGCAGTACCTTCTGTTGGGAAACTAAAATGTAGACTGTCACATCTTTGTCCTCTATTCCTAGACCTTTTTATGCTTTATTCTCTGCAAGTATACTGGAGCAAATGAGCAGTGCAAATGATAATTTTTTTTGTTTTGAATTCTATTGCAGGGGTCAGCACCATTTCTTGTCTGTGCTACAGCAGGCACAACAGTGCTGGGAGCATTTGATCCTCTGGATAAAATTGCTGATATCTGTGAAAAGCATGGCCTCTGGCTTCATGTTGATGTGAGTTTGCATACTGCATGGTTTTGTTTAGCACTGCTTTTTCATAATTGCTGTTTTGCTTTGACTATTGATATTTCTTTTTAGAAGTAAGCTGGGCTCTAATAACTTTTTTTTTTTAATAGGGACCAGAAGTACATTCTGACTTGTCTCTGTTATATATGCTGCAAAACAGAAAATAACTTGGTTCTGACAAACAGTCAAAGCTTTTTTTTTTATTTTCAGGTTATATTTCAAAATTATTTTATAATCAATTTCTTCTTCTTGCTACTAAAAATGCTTCAAGGGTGATTATATACAAGTATAAATTTGAATTATTTCCATGTTTGGTTGGAGAATAGACACATTAGAATTGTGGTGTGCAGTTCATACAGGTTAAAATAAAAATATGTTTCTGGCTCAACCAGTCATAAATTATTCTGTTTCATATTTAAGGTTTGAGTTTTCTTACTTTTTTTTTTTAATTTCTTTGTAATTTTAGGTTTGGATAATAAAATCTATTCATGAATCTTTTTGGAATAATCCTTGAGCCTTTTTATTACCTGAAAGAGTAAATAAAGATAGGTCTTCATCTTTTCTAAAATTACATTCTCTTTATAATTGCAATGTCACAAATCCAGAATAGCTACATTAGAAGTCGTGGAAAAACAAGAAAATCTGGAGCAATGTTAATGGAGATTTTTAGACCTGCTCTAAATTTTTTAAGTGTCTGTTTAAAGTTGAGTATCTAAAGAATAATCACATAGGCAGTGATGTGTGTTTCAAATAAATGTCTCACAGCCCTTGATAAATAAGGTCACTGTACGAGTGAGTCAAAAGAGTTTTCTTATTGACTTGGAGGGGAAGATGCAGAATCTAGGCCTAGTATTAAAATGTCTAAAAAGGCCCCTCATGGCTGTGTGCTGCTGAGAACAACCAGTCAGATTTTCAGCAGAAGCACAGCATTCACACTGCATGCCAGTCTCCTGTGTGTCTGTGTACAGCTGATGGAAAGAAGGATGTATTTGGAATCTGTGTTTGAACCTTGGGTGAGTCGAATAGACGTGGTTGGACCTATCTCCAATGGCTGTAGGAGTACAATGAGTAGTCTCCCTGTAGCTGAACTAAAATTAGGTGGGATAAGCCTGGGCCATATTCTGAACCATGGACAGTTGATAGTGTTTGAAAGGAGTTAACTTTCTTCTTCCAATTTTGCCTCATGTTAAACTAAGGTAAAAATGTCTGTGAATATCTTTAAGTCAATTTTCTATCTGAAAAATGTTTGCAGGTGTCAGGTGTTAATAGATTCCCAATAGAAGGACACATATCCAGCAATAAATTTGGTTTATGGTCCGGAAGACCAATCATTCTGTTAAGAAGTGATTCATGTTATGAACCTCTCACTGGTTCTCAGAAATTCTGTCAGTATTTTTTCTATTTTTCACATTCTATGGAGAGTTGAGTGGATGGCTGTTCCTTTATTTTTTGTTAAAAGTTTCTAGCTGTATTAATAGGAGAATAGGATTTGGGGAAAGACTGAAAGCTTTCCATATAGATGATATCAGTCATACATGTATATACAAGTGTAGTGTGGTAAAATGAGCAGGCTGTAGTTCATAGTGTGATATTTTTTCACTCAGTAGCACTAGAAATAGATTTACTAAAATGTGAACAGGTACAATGAGACTAAGTCTCTGCTGTTCAGAAAGACTGTACAAGAAACACAGGGAAGAACTGAATTTTTATCTTTTTTAAGCAGGCTTACTTCCTTCTAGCCTTATAGGCAAGAATATTTTTGAAAGCTTTGAGAATCTGCAGTCCTCTGGAAGGCCTGGCTTCTTGTTAAATGATGTACACATTATACAGTCTGAATTCTAAAAAATTAGTACTGTTGTTTGGGCCTGCTGTAACTGAGAAGGAAAAAAGGTACAGTACAGACAGAACCAAGTAAAGTTCTGTCTAATTTAGGACTTTTCATGTATCATTAATGGGCATCAGGATTGTCTACTGTAAATGCTCTCATGAGCTGTTACTAAGAATAACCTATATAAATGTCACTGGTGTTATTTCCAGATTCATAATGATTTGTCTCATTTCAGAATATTTTCTGATCCCAAAAATTGATGTGTTTGCCTTAGGGAAACTATTTTCATTAAATATGGAATGATAAAGCTGGTGATTCTTAGGAAGGGCAAAAGGGAGAACATCAACATAAAATCAGTGAGCTTCAGGAAGATAAATTTCAATAAAGTCAGAAATAGTAGATAAGCTCTCACATGGAGATAAACCAGAAGAGGTAAAGGTAGTTATGGAAAATATTATTTTAAGAAGATAATACTAGTAAGTCCAAACTGTCCTAGCAGTCAAGCTGTTCAATAGCCTAAGTGCAGAGCTATAACAAGCTTATTTGGTTCACATTACGGTATTTATACAAGCATTCCAGTTGCTTATTGTATTCTCATCTACATCTATGATGCCTTTCTTATTTACGTGGTTTTATCATCAATATGCACTCAAGTTCCAGCACTTATGTATGTCATGTATTGTCTTCACGTAGCTTTAAATACTATATATGAGTATTTCTTCCCTGATGGTCCTAACTTTGACTCTTCTTTTTTTTTTTCCTATTAAAGGCCAGTACAGAAAATCAGGTTTGACTTATTAGCCTGTGCTTAGGTAATTAGTTTAATCACACTGTGAACACTGTGATTTCCACCATTCAGCTGAAAGTGATTTGCCGCATATGAAACACAGTAATTTTCTCATGCCTTGTATCAGTTACGTTATGTGGGACACAGGTGATAATATTCATGTTTTGACCTACCCTGCATTGCTCTCAGCTGGATTTGTCATCAACAAAACGTGCCAGTCTAGTTTGATCAATCTGCCTTCCTTCTGTAGTGTCATGGATGGAGGAGAAGCAGTTAACTTTATCATGCATTTGTAATATCTAATCAAAAAGCCAGAGAAACATGCCAAGCTGCAGCTCTGATAGTGAGTGAAAAACTGGCTGGAAAACCATACCCAGAGAACAATTACCAGTGGTTCACTGAAAGGGGAAAATTTTTTTTGAGCAGGATTTCACAAAGGTCTGTCCTAGGTTAGATGTTATCTGTTATTTTCATTAAATAACTTGGATGAAAAAGAATACACTGACAATTTGAAAATGATATAAAACTGCTGCAAGATGCAGTGGGAGGACAGGATTAGAAATCAAAGAGATTTTGACAATTTGGAGAAAAAGAGGAAAAACTAGACTACAGTTCAATAAAGATAGTATTCTAAGCTGTAATAATCAAGTGCACAAATACAGGCTGGATATTGTTGGCTAGATGGCAGATATTTAGAGAAAGATCTTAGCTTTGCAGTACTCCACAAATCAGTGATATTTTCAAGTAAAGTTAAATGTCTTTCTGAATTGAATAAAGAGGATACATAAAGTGATTCTTTCTGCTTTATCTAGATTGTGTCCAAATAAAAAGATGCATTTCAAGAAGGTTAAGGACCTACAGGAGAAAGATTAGAAAATGAGAAAGCGATGCAGATAAACAGAACCATATCTAGAAATCATGACCAATGAGGAAAGATGGAAAACACTGATGTTATTTAAACCAGAAAGGACAAAGAGACAATACATCATAGTCTATAGATGCTTTAAAAAAGAAAGGAATAGTATGTTCCCCTGACCACTGGAGGTGTGACTAGAGGTGACACTATTTAGGTCTGACACTTTAAATTGAAAACAGTTTGTTACCACTGAACACAAATTAACTGGCTAAATTGTATAGCCTCCATCATTAGAAGTCTTAAAACCAAAGACAGTGATTCTCCGGTGTCTTAGGTGTCTTCTCATTCATGGTTTGTTTGTTTGGTTTTGGTGTGGTTTTTGTTTTGCTTTGGTTTTTTTTTGTTTTCTTTTTGCCAGCCCTGGATCTCTAAGCACTTGATCTTTGAATTGGGTGAAGAAATATGGATCACAAATTCATCTTGTCCTACTGTGGCTCAAGGAGAGATTGAACGGGGTGGAGATGCCTGGACTGTGATTCCTCTCTTCTAGATCTCCAGCAGTAGTTTTTAAAACAAAGGCAGAATGTAGTGCAAGTAATGCTGTGGAGGCAGAAATTGCTGGTGCCTCTCTGCATCTTATTTTTCATTTTCATGCTAATTACAAGCCATGTATTCATTGATTAATAACCTCTAGAAATAGACAAGCATTTGACAGAAATGAGATGAATATGTTGATCCTGCCTTTGGGAGTGGCACACTGTTGAGATGACCTCTTGAGTGCCTTTCTAATCCTGTTTTTCAGAGACAGTGTGAAAATTTGAACTTTTTAAAACACAGACACCTTTAGATGCAGACTTCATGAAATTTATTATCTTTCAATGGGTTGTTTATAAATTAAGAAAGTCAGGGAATAACTTAGTGATTGTTTTGACTTTATTGAATTATAGAATGAAAAGAGTGAAATTTGTGGGAATAGGAAGTTCAGTTTGATTGTCTTCCCATAACATGACAAATTTGGACCAGCTGGAGAAACAAAGCTCAAAGTCATGGTTCTGCAGGTAGAATCATTTCCTACCTTAGGTCCCAGCTGTAGATTGAGTGGCAGCCCTTGTCTCGGCAAGGATGTTGTGAGCATGACAATGTAAAATATGATGTGGTGCGTTAATGTACTGCATTAATGAGAATGATGTGTTAAGACAAGTTAATAACCTTTCATTTCCCCTGCGAGTCTTTACCATTCCTGTCTCCCAGAGATAGCGGATCTTATTCCTAATGTATGGCCTATGAAGCAAATACTGATGCTAAATTTGTATGTCATCTATCACATCTGTTTTTTTCAAGGAAAAAAAATAAAAAAGCTAAACAAGCATATATTCTCCATGCTTAGGTCAGGACTCTTTACATCAGTGATTTTTCCCCCCCCATCATTAGCACAAAATGTATGAATCTTTTTTTTAAAGTAAGCTGAGTCCAGATGTTTTGTGAACTGATGCCTTCTGTGACTCTCTGAAAAGCCTTGCTTACTTCACACATAGTTTGCTTTAGTGTATTCCACCTGCATGAACATTAAAAATCCTCTTATTTATTTCTTTATCGGTAATTTCTTAAATGCACGGTATGACATGTCTGCTGTTTGCATGATCTCTCCAACTTTCCCCTGTGGATAAATATTGTTGTCTGAGAACTGAAGATTCACAGCCCCCGATGGGTGAAATCTGATCTTTGCAGAATTCATGAATAAGGATCACATTCCCTGACTCTGGTTGTCCAGAAATTAAAATTGTGTAATAAAAGCTTGTTGTCTGAGTTCCTTCTATAGTCCATGGAGAGATATACCTGCAACAGGTGTCACCCAAAGATGGGTGTCTAAAGTACATGACACTCAATAAGGAGATGCAGCAGAGAGTTCTTCTCTACAGAGAATGCCTAAATGACTCTCAGAGTATACAAAGTTGTTAACTGACCTGAGGGAGATGTGATGAGTCTTAAACCATTTTAACGTAACAAAAATGCTGCTGTTGCCCACTCCCTGACTTTGCTTTTCATATCTGTGGAAAATCCAAGCCTGGACTTTGCAACTAGCAGAGATTTTCATTCTCTGCTGTTTCCTTATGAATTTCTCAGAAAGGAAATGGCTAGCAGGAAGAAAATATGAAAAGTGGGGCTTTCTGCTCTCACTGCAGAGGTAAGGCTGGGGGAAAGAAAGCAACTCTATTCAGTATCAGGAATGAGTCTGGTTATGCAGGGACACTTCAGTTCATTGCCTTGCTTACACAGAAGGCCCAGTCTAGTTTGTGGGTTGTGCAGAGGCACAAACCATCAACTCCTCTGTTTTAGGCACAGCCCCAGGCTGCCATCTTTATTTCAGTAGATGATACTAAAGGCAAAATTTAGCCCACTGACCATGTAGTAAACTAAGTTTTAAATGAGATAAGACAACTTTAGAAATTATTAAAGTATTATGATAAGAATTTTATACAAGTAATATTGTCTTGGCTCTATAAATGTTCCAACAGGCTTCTTGGGGTGGCTCAGCTTTGATATCAAGGAAGCATTGCAGACTTCTGCATGGCATCCACAGGTAAGTCAGTTTAGTTCATGGTCTCACTTATCAGGGATTGAGATGGAAGTTGTGTGGCCTGTTGGCTTCCATAAATAAAATTAATTAGTTGGAGAGATTTCTGAACCTATGGTGGGAGTGGGGGGATGGGAAATCTGATTTGTCTGCTTAGATTGCTTGGCCATTTTTGATTCTTTAGTACCCATGATTATAGGTGCAATTTAAAATTTTCACAGGGCTGATTCTGTTGCCTGGAATCCCCATAAAATGTTGTTGGCAGGAATCCAGTGCTGTGCTCTTCTGGTGAAAGACAACTCTGTAAGTCCTCCTGTACTTTTTTTTTTTTTTTTTTTTGTATTGCAGTAGGCTGTCACTGCTGTTATATAGAAGTGGAAATAATTAGAAAACAGCTGCAAGTCATTTTTGCTATACCACAGTGCAAAGGCTGTATTATATTATTTTGAATTTCACCACTAAATTCATTTTAATAAAGGGTGAATAAGAGAGCAGGGTGAAAACAATCCAAGTCACTATACTCACAAGTGGTCAAATTTTGCAGCTGGTGCCTTAGCTAGTTAACTTCTGTACATGTTTTACATTCAGAATTGAGTGTTTTGTCACCTGGGCCTGCAACACTTAAACACAGAGCTCATCAAAGTCCTCACAATAGCTGTCATCCATCGGGACTGCAGCAGTACTGCGTCTCTGTTTAAAGTAGGCAGAGCTTGTCTTCCCATCCCCTTATATAGGTGCACCAAAGTGGGAGAGGGATAGGAGGCAGAACACATGCAGGAAAAGGTGCTGAGCGTTCTTTGCTCATCACCGGGGTGATTTAGACTTTCCAAAAGCCATGACTAATTTAAAGGTTTAGAAAGCAAACAACAGAGCTTTGATCTCAAGATGAGTCTGCAATAGAATAAAAATCCCTGCTTTTATCTTTGTGAAATTCTTTTATCTTAATACAGTAAGAGGTCAGTTATTTCAAGCTCCATTTCAAACTCAGAACTGCTAAAACTTATGCCCATTTTCCACCATCAGGGTTGAGTTTCACCTTATATAGGTTATAAATGAACATCATGAAGATATGGAGCCCTGGAGGTTTGCATCACTATTTTGTGGCCATGGTTTGTAAATTACTTTTATAAATCTCTGTCAAAACTACTGATATTTTCTATTCAACTGCTAGGGTTAGCTAGTTATCTATGTAATTTGTTACTAACTTCTAGTGGTAAGAACTGATGAGGACCAAAGACCATAGTTGCTAATTGGCACTCTCTTGGAGCTGATTGCTCTAAGTCAGAGGTGAGACATGGCAGGACAGCAAGGAGAAGTGTGCCTCCTCATTTCCTTAGACTAGAGTCTGTAGGATTAAAGAGGATTAGACCTCAAGATTACCATCCATCACTTTATTATTTATGTCTTTATTCCAGGATGAAAAACAAGCAGAATGAAGTTATTGACTAAGATTAATATGGTGTTTTAATTGCAGGCTTGGGAAGATTTCATTGCTGTATTTTTAACTAATTAGCCTCAGTACATAGATATAGCCCCAGGTAATTGGACTGCATAGCAGAAATTTCTCAGGAAGAAAGAGGAAAGAAATTAAGAGGTTTGAAATGTTCTAACTGCTCAAGCATTTAGAGTCACTTTATGAACACTGTTCCAACTTCAGGGCTCTAGCAGCCATGTTGTGTTCTCCTTCTGTGCAGTGTAATGTCTCTTAGAGCACTCCTATTCCACTTCTAAACCACATCTGGGTGATGTTGTATTGGAAATATTTGTGAAGATGAATCCTAGGTCACTGAGGGGTGAAAACACAAGTGTCACTGATCATAGATCCTGTTCTGGAAAGTAGATTTCTCTGCATCGGGTAAAAAGGGCATTTTACTCTGTGTTTAATTCCTGGAAAATTGGCTCTTACTCATTTTGTGTATGTGCCAGTGCAGTCTTTATATGCAAAGACACACACATACAAATTTGAGTACTTTCTTATTAACTAGCTGGAATATAAATCCATAAGAAAAAAAAAGATCAAATGCATATTTAAGACACTTTGACAGAAAAGCGTTGCTTCACTTTGATCCTCTCCATACCAGAATAGGCAGCTGAATCCAGTTTTCCATTAAAAATGCTATTTTCACACCAGCAAAAGAAGGAAAGAGCACGTGTATAGTTTTCTCACATGAGAGCTTGTTCCACTGCTCTAAAAGTACATAAATACCTATGGCTGCAGTTGAAGCACACATTTACATATGAACATAATTCCTTTGCACTGTAGTTAGGATGCCTCAGTGGGAGCTGGAAGAGTTTGGCACACATTGCTCTGCCAGTGAATGTTCAACGAACCTCAGGTAGTTGCTGAAATGCTGAATTCTGCAAGAAATCAAAGCAACAAAATGTTAATCATGAATGTTAAGTTGTGTTTGTGAATCAAGCCCTATCTCCCTTTGAAAGATTGATTAAGGAAGTTTTGTTACTCTGTCTTCCATTTGCTTTGAGGTCTATTTTGAAACTGTGGAATACCTCAGAATTAGGCTTAGTTGATTGTAAGTAAGCAAATTAATCCCCTTCAGCTTTTTTTTCTATCTTTCTTACTTTCTGTATGAAAAGATAACCTTTAGAAGATGTCATCACATTTCAGTTGTGGTGGTAACACTGTAATTTCCCATTAGCAAAAGTAATTGTGACTAGTTTTGTTTGGTTTGGGTTTTTTTTTCCACTTAGCCCCAATATAGTTTAGCATTATTAATAGACTTAATTAACTGCAGTGAAATGCTGATAAAAGAGTATCTTCCAGCCTTAGTGAAACAAAACTGGAATATTTCCAAAAGAAGGTAGAGATAGAAAAGAGAAATATGTGTTTGACTTGATTAGATGGGAGAAGCATTTTCACCAGAGGGAAAGATTGGTTAATCCCCTGTAAAAGCTCAGATCAATGACAGTAGTTCTTCAGTGCTTAAAGGACTCAAGAGGTGCACAGTTATTCCTTTTTCACTGCCATGCCCTTAGTAACTTTCATCACTTCTCTAATAAGATAGTCTTACTCAGAAAACAGTTGTATTGCTGAGGCATGAATTGCAGTGACTGTTTAAACGAAAAGCTAGATGGAGCAATAATCTCAAAACATTAGTGAAGTCAGTTTTGGTCTCATATGTTCTTAAAATGTTATGAATCAGTCTTGGCTTGTATGTATTCTCTCAAAACCACAGAGCTACTAGAATTTGTCCTTGCTATAATCCATATGGTTGTAAATATTATCACCATATAAATAGAGAACTACTGTTTACCATCACTGCTGGTGACTTGTAAGAGTGAAGTACTAGGTTAGGTAATTAAGAATCAGTTCTAAGCAATGAGCAGAATTTTCATTTATTAGTTAAGAATAAAGTCTCAATGTAGTTAATTAAATCTCAGTTCAGCAAGAATATAATTAGTTAAGGTGATGGTAGCCATCTGCAGTGTAATCTCTCTCTCATCATTAGCAATATCATAGAGATATCTACCTCCCCAATTCCTTTCCAGGGCACCTGCAGGAAATACCCTGTTCTCATTGCTTTTCACTTGGGGTTAGTACAACTGAGAGCTCTTCTCAGTTCTTGAAGTGAATTCCTAGAATGGCCTTTCACACTGCACTGCTTTTGAGAATTTTCATGTATGATGTTCATACTGCTTCAGACAAGGCAAATCAGGGAGATGTTTGTCTTGAGGAAAAAAGATATTTTGTTAATGAAATTGAAATTCACTTTTAACTAGCAATGGAAATGAAAAGAGATCAGAAGACTTCCTATAGGTACTTTTCAATGAGAAAAATATGTTGAATTATGAAACTGGAGCTTTAGGTTTCAGTACCAATAATTATTCATTAATTTCCCATTAATTAGAACACACAGCAACTATCCGTAGACTTCATCAAAATCAAAGGCTCTTTGAGACGTCACAGTAGACTGGGGCCCCCATGAAAATAGTATTTCCGTTATGTAAACTTTAGCAATCTGACTATAAGTCTCTGTAAAAAGGGTAGAAATATAAAATGCTGAAGAAAGATACTCAAAACTTGTCAAATGGGGCACTTCTAGTGAAATTTTTGCAATTCTTCAAAACAGATGGAGCAGCTCAGTTACTGTGTGGAAAACTCTTGGGGTCTTCTTGGGACTGAGAGCACTGAGTCAGAAAATATATTTAAACCGTATTTCTCTCCTTTTTTTTTCTCTTCTGCTTTTCCATCATTTGACTAGGAAAATTGAGATGACTTTTTATGTCTTCAGCATGTAGCATATTTGAATCTATTAATTTTGAGACAGCAGCAATCAAAGAGTAACTGCTTTCTTAAGCATAACATTTCTTTTGGATTTTTTTCTCTTCTGCTGTCCTCCCTGCCCAAACTCTGTTCTGCAATGTTCCCTTTCTTTTCCCTTCTCTTTCTCCTCCACCTTTCTTCTGTAATATTTCTTTCTTTCTCATGAAGAATGATTTTTGTTTCTTTTTCTGTCTGCTCTAGTGACATGTGTGAGGATGTCACTGTACTTGCCTCTGTAGATTGATAGTAGGCAGGTTTCTTGAGCATGTTGCATTATTAGTAAGATAAGCAGATAGAAAAGCTAGTGTGTCTTGTCAGCTTCGGATGCAGTAGGAGAGTAGGACAGTACCTGCCTTTTTTTTTTTTTTAATGAAATATATTTCCATGAACTGTAGTTCACTCAGGGCCATTGAACTATTTGTTCCTGTTGTGTTGTCACTCTAGAGTTTAAACTATTAAACTCTGCAGCTGTGCTGTGATCTTAAGTGAACTTCTCAGTCCTTGTATAATATTACCAACTGAGTTTAGGTTTCTTGTGAAAAACAACAGTTATTATTTCTCAGACGACAGGCGTGAGGGGAACTAATATTCTGTGATGTCCCCTACTGTGTAGCTGCGTTTCATTCTGATAAGACAGAAGATAGTCCCACATCAATCAGTCCTGCTGTACACTCATGACAGAAACACTATGCAAAAATTTAAGTCAGCAAGAGACAAAGATATTAACTTAAATTTGTGGATAGAGGATGCTGCATGTTTGTTTGTTTGTTTGTTCGGGGGTTTTTGTTTGTTTTTTAAGACCATGTCTAGTAAACTTGTTTATTCCCTGAAAATCAAGATATACAGATTTAAATGAATAGAGCACAATGGCTTCACTGAATGACTCCTGTTTCTTGTTGGGCAGCTGCTAGCCAGAGAACACAAAGCTGTACAAAACCTGTAAAGTGCGGATGCTTCAGTGTTTGACTATTCTTTGGTTTCTAATGTCCTTTTTCTGCCTTTGTTTTTCTGAGAAAGTTGGAAAGAAGGTGTGAGAATCTTACAAAACACTGCACCTAGCACTGGCTTTCCATCTATGGCTACCCTGTGCTGCAGCTGCACATTATCACTGATGATTGCAAAGGGAGAGCAGATGCTGGCTCCTTTTTCCCCAGGCTGTCACATAAACTGTCTTTTCACAAGGCTGAATGTGCTGGGCCTATGACTAAAGAGTTCAGACTGAATTTGCTGTATTTTTAGCAAATCAGCAATATTACAATGGGATTGTCAAACCCTTACAGAAGCTGTGGAGGAACTTTTGGTGGCGTTCTCCTTTTGTGCTCTTACAAATAGGTGTGTAGGTGGGGTTTTTTGTTTGCATTGCTTATAGTATTGATGGAGGGAATTGAAAAGTCTAGGAGAGAGACAGAATTATTCTGTATATGCCAGTGGGGGTTTTTGGTCTTGACCTTTTTTCTGTATTTTATTGGCAGACACAAAGTCATCAGTAGTGTATTGTAATGTAGATCAAGAATGATACCTCTGTTATGGGAACATGAAACTTTGATTAAGAGTGATGTCAGACACTGTCTGCCATTTCAAAATCAAACTTGCAGCAGATGCAGAGAAAAGAATGAAATGTGAAATACTTTTTCTGTTGGTTCAAATTGAAGAGTGATGTTGAACTGGAAAATGAATTGTGGTCTTCTGTTTAGCAACCTCTGTCTTGCTGTCCACTTCTGTTCCTTGTTTGTTCTGAACAGAACATTTCTGGTTCAGCTGTCACTTAAATACCTGTTTCCAGATCTGAATCAGATGCTGTAGCCATGCTTTTAAACTCATCTGAATTTCTATTCTAGTATTATAGGTTGTGGTTTATTTTTCTTATCCACTTCACTGACAAATCTACAACCTTTTCTTTCTTCTGGGCCCCTTGTAGGGCCTCATCTTTGATTTTGTAACCTGTTTTCTGCCAGCCTTTCTCTCTATCTCACAGTATTATAGAATATATTTTGGTGTTTCATTCTTCAGCCAATGGCCAGTCCTATGCCACTTCTTTTCCTTTGTACCTTTAAACCCATAACAGCCTCTGTGCTTGCTGTTTCACAGCCTTGTTCTTTGCTGGAACTTGCCACATTACTCATTAATCTTTGTCTGTTTTCTGCTGCTCACCTCAGCCCAGGCAGCCTCTCAGAAGCTGGAGGCTAGAGATTGCAGAATAAAAATAATTTTATTAACAAACCATGGTTAGGGTATGTGAAAGTACTTTTCTCAGGTTTATTTTCAAATCTTAAATTTGTCTGAACTGTGAAATGAGGCAAAAATTGGTGTTGTACTAATCTCCTTGTGGTTTTTCTGCTCAGTCAGCCTATACTAAATTTACAGTGATTATTTGCTGGTAAGGGCTAAACATTTATTTTTTGAGGCTAAAATCTTCCTTACCTGCAACTAACCAAAGAAGGAATAGATTGAGCCATTTGTGAACATGTAGGAAGTTCCTCTGGGACTGTCCTTCCATCTAAAGACTGGAGCAGTAGACGTAGCTGCCTACTTCTTCTCCCTCTTTCCCATCCATATATGTCTTTGGGCTACTCTTTCTGTGATACCCACTTCCGTGGTTTCTTGAGATTCTGAGTCAAAATTTCTCTTCAACCTGCCACTCTTCGGTGACATTATGGATAAAATGATAATAATAAAAATGTTTGCTTGTTGTCAGTGCTGACTTCACTGGATTTAAGTTCAACCAGGATTCTTAAACCACACCATAAGCTTTGGAGAGTATCCTGCATATCCAAATCTGTTTTAATAAGCAGTTGGTATAGACAGAAAAAAATAGGCTTTGGCTTGTGAAGAGGTTTGATCAGGTAATCAGGAATCTAAGTCTCTGTTGTGTTTCTAATAGGGCCTTCTGAAGAAATGTTACTCTGCTGAGGCTGCGTACCTGTTCCAGCAGGACAAGTTCTATGATGTCAGCTATGACACTGGTGACAAGTCCATTCAGTGCAGCAGACGTCCGGATGCATTCAAATTCTGGCTGATGTGGAAAGCACTGGGAACAACAGGCCTGGAGGAGAGAGTAAACAGGGCACTGGCTTTGGCAAGGTACTGCCTCACAGTTTTGAATACATCTGTTCTTGTCTAATTGGCTGAAATGTTGACACTGCTGATACTCCGTATCCCTGAACAGACCACCTTGTTACTTTTTTCCCCTCCCCTTTTGTTTGTGTATAATAGGAGGAACTAATAACAATAATAATTACTGTAATATTTAGTAGCAATTATTGCTTTTAGCAATAAGCGTAGATGTTGGTAAACTGTGTTGTCAAACATTTATGTTATCTGAACCAGACACAGGATAGACTTACCAATACACCTTCTTCTAACTCAACTGTGTATTCTGGTGTCAATGTAAAAACAGCCTCATGTGCCAGGATCTTAGCCATGTCAAGCAATAAGTGAATTAGCCATTCCCCTGTCACTTCATTTCTCATGACCAAGGAAATGCAGAAAGCTGATGATGCAGGGAAATTCGTATGAGAACACTGTTAATTTTAGGATGAGGTGTAAAGGCATATTGTAGTAGAGGTGTATGAAGGCATATTGTTCTGACATGCTTGTTTTTTCTCCACAAGTTTGTTGAAGTTCTTAATGCTTACAGTGTGTTCTGTTAGGGACAGAAAAGCCTTTTTCTTATGATCTTCTGCACACATGTCCTCTTCAGTTTCACTAAATTTTTGGTCTTGTAGAAATGAGTTATGCAAGTGAATTCAGCAGAGTGATTGCTAGAAGGTGTTTCTCTAAAGTGATGGTGATGTCTTGGTTTCTGGGAAGAAGCTTCCATACACAGCTGGTTTTCTCTTGTTGTAGAAGAAATGATTTTGAAATAAGATAGACAATGTCACATTAAAAAGAATTAACTTTAAGTATCATGTTTGTTCAGAATTTATACAAGATAAACCACAATGAAGATTCCACCAGACTAGCTACACGTTGCCATAAGTCAAATAATTGATATTGACATTTTTTTTTCTATATGAACTAGCAAGACAAAAAGAACTGAATGTTTACTTCAATGAAAATTAAAGGAATAGTCTCACTGTAATGAAGTTACTTAAATAAAAGGTAAAAATACCCCTGACCTAAATCCCAAGTGGATTTAAAAGGAATAAAAGAAAGAAGCAAAACCAGAAAAGCTCAAATGAGCTGTGACCTTTTTCCTAATTTTATTTTTTTTTAAAGCCACTCATTTTTTGGCTGGTTATATATTTTTTAATACCTTCTGTTTACGTTGCACCTTGTTTTTGTTCTGAAGCATTGTACTGTTCTTTGTCTGTACAGAGTAAGCAATTCATTCAGTAGGGGAATTCAGCCTTATCAAGGTCATTGGCTAAGATTATTTGACTGACTGTGTGGTGACTTGTCTCTTCTATTTCTTGATTGTTTGTTTTGGGTTTTTTTCCATGATGAAGAAATTTAATTTTTAAACTTATTGGAACAAGTCTACTGACTGCAGAATTTAAGGGCAATATTGCCTCTTTTTTTTTCCTTTTTTTTTCTCTTTTTTCCTTTTTTTTTTTCCTTTTTTTCCCCTGTAGCCAAGCAGACCTGCAAAGGTTTTAGGGTAATTGCAGGCATGTATTTTTGATACATCAAACTTTGCTTATTGGCTATTCCAATAATATCTTTTTGTTCTGGAGTTATATCATGCTTTCAGGGTATTAAATATCTCAGGAACATCATGATGCTACCTATTTGGAAAGGCTTACTTTTAAAATAGCTAGAGTAGAACACCCAGCTGATCGCTTCAGGTTTTTTTCAGATTATTTTTTTCCGCCCAATTATTTTTAATGCAGGGATGTTGCTTTATGAAGTACACTAAAAAAAAATAGAATTAAACTGCTTTTTGAATATATACTATAAGCACCTCTGCATTTTTTGCTTCAGCCTCTTTGCAGTTTTTCTGCGTTTCCTCTTCTGACACCCACTCTTAGCAGACATATGTCTGCTTTCACTGCAGATCTCCACCCCTTATTTTCTGCAAGGCTTAATCATGGCAAATGCCACTTGTCTTTGTACTTCAGTCCTCGCTAAGACTCAAGCCTTTCTGACATTCTACAACTGTGACATGATAATAAAACTTCACTGTCAGCTGTGGAAAGATGCACAGAGTAAATTGCTCCACTGCCATCAAATGATCCTGGCAAGATAAATCATGGGCAATGGAGTTTCTAATGGCTGTCTTCTTAGGCTATTGGCAGTGTAGTTAAGAACATGATTAACAGTGTTGTGAACTTGACCAACATCAGATAGCCTATGTCAGATGATGGTATAAAAAAAAAAAACCAACAGCACTTGAGGTAGGAGGGAAAGGTATCAAGCACTGTGAAAGAGCTCCAACAATTCAAGACCTCAAAAAAAAAAAAAGTGATCATGCATAGATTTCTCTTTTGTCATTTATTAGAGAAAAAATAAATTGAGGGCCACTGTCCTATGAATAGCCAGCTGATGTTGCTGAATATTGGTTTTATGGCACGGACCAGTATCTTCTAATAAACAGGTCAAAAGCACTGAGCTTGTTTTACCTCAGACATTTACCCAACAGAAACAGGTTCCCCCCAACATGCTCACATGATATCTACCCTTCTACTTGCCTTTCATCATGCTTCTCTTTCAACCTAAGTGGTAGCCTGGGCATTAACAGCCGGATAACAAACAACTGCACGAAGTAGGATCTAAATGGTCATGACAGAAACGACCCAGAACCTTGACTTGTTGCAGTGAGAGGGAACATTGCAAGAGCACACCACAACTCCTAGGGTTGCGTGCTGTGGGAACTGGCACTCCACCACAGCAATTGCTTTGCTGGGGTGTGTGCTGAGGTAATGAGTCACAGGCACAGCACTTGTTAATGACAAACAGTGTGACAACTCCCTGTGCACAGCTATGAAAAATGTGTGCCATCTAGGGTATTGTTTATTGCTTCCCTAGCCAACCTGTTCCTGCAGCATGTCTGCTAAATAGCAGGCGTTGCAGATACAACTGGGCTAGAGGTGTCCCTGTGGGGGCAAGTGCATAATCAGTAGTTTAACTGTGTCTGTTTTATTACTGTTAAACAGCAAAATTTTCACGTGGAAGACTAAAATTCTGTTGACATGGAAAAGCTGTGTGAATTTGAGGTGAATTCTTTGGAGTTTTTCTTTGGAAGGCTTTGAGAGGAGGAGAATAAAGAAAGAATTCCCATCTGTGTCCTCTTTGCTTCAGAATTCCTGTGTGATTGTGCCATGGCAAAGTTGAGGTCATGTTTTTTTAAAAAAAATTCAAGCTGTTTGTATCCTAAGTTTTCATTCAAACCCATCTCCCCATTGAAGACTTCTGGGTTTTTTATGCTTCTCAGGAGAGAGAGAAAGGAAATTCTCATCTCAGTATGCTAGCATAGGATGTCTAGGGATTATTGTGCATAAGCAGTGGCTCACTGAATGGAAATATGCACTGTTGTGTACAGTGTGGAACAAGGGCAGTACTGGGAAAGTTGCCGAGCTTCAAGTATGCTCACACTTTTAAATTCTGGGCTAAACCAGAAGGTTCTGGTGATAGTAGTAATGCAACAGGTGTCAGGGTGACTATGAAATAACATTGCAACAGAACATAAGCCCTTGAGAACAAGAGATGAAGGGATTAATTTGTAAAGAGCGACATCAATGGAAATTTGCATTGGGAAAGTTCACAACCTGATGCAAATAGGATCAATTTGTGCCGTGTGGCTCCATTGAAAATCTGTGCCTGAGGACAGATTTCGGCTTCTCCTCAGTGTTGCTTGGCTGGCTGTAGCCTTCATTTGTTTCCAGGAACTGATAGCTATTGCATTTTCACAGCAGGTAGAAATGAGGTTTAACTCTGTGGTTTCTTTAGTGTGAAAAAAAGAAAAATGAAAAAAAAACCCCTAACATGTTAAAGACTTTTTTTCTTGTTTTCTGTTTGTATTGTTTTGTTCTATGCTTTAAACCCCTGCATTTTTAATTACAGATATCTAGTGGAGGAAATTAAAGAAAGAGAGGGATTTCAGCTTCTTTTGGAGGTAAGTGAAAAGGGAACTGAACTGCTGTTGTTAATGGTGGGGAGTGTCTGTTGTTTGATTTTTGTTCTCTTTAGTCCATTACCAATTTGTATTTGAAATATATAATTTAATAAGTGTATGTATCCACAGATATGACTGAACACACATAACATGCTCTGTATTCCCTGTTAGGATAGATGAAATACAAAATATAAAAAATACTTTACACTGTTCATACAATGTAAATTTTCTCTTTGACTTTGAAAACTTTGATTGAAGAATTGATTGAAGAATTTTAGGCCAGCAGCATATGATGAAGTTAGTAAAGTGGCAAGTCTGTTAAAAGCTGTCCATTTTTTGGTTTTTTAGAATACCCAGATGTGAAAGCTGTTGAGAGCAGAGACTCCTGTTTAGTTCCTGCAGGAACGGGGCATCTAGATTAGAAGTGGGATTGAAGGGAGTGCTGTAATATGGACAATAGCACTTCCTGAGAAGGAAGTTGAGTGAGGATTAAGAAAAAGTTATCAGGAGTGCAGGGGGACAAGCAATGAGAATTCAAAGAAAGACTGCTGTCAGGCAGCTATGCCCAGTTCTGTGAGCCCTTTTCCTGAAAGTAAGTTGGGCTTAAGACAAAAAGCTTAGAAAGATGATTCTCTGATACACTCGGTGAGGAAAAACCTGTAATGAGAATTGCTCTATGGCCTGGAAATGCCACTCGTGCTTGAGTCATCTTGAACTCTTTTGTGGTGTAAGTGCTTACCTGCTTGGATAAGAGCTGTGACAAGATAACTAGAAATAGAGTGTGAAGCATGGCTGGGGGTAGTTTTTTTAAGATGAATGGTATTTTCAGAGGGGGATGATGTATTTGATGTGTGAAAGGAAACTGAGATAATCAAGAAGGCAATATAGGTGATGGCAATATGGTAATACATGCCATCTGTCTACTCCTGCCATCTGATTTTAAATAGTTTTAAAATAAACTCTGTAACAGAGAGCTAGTGCTTGTGCTTCTGAGGAAGGCATTGCCTTTTCAGTGTCTGTGTTTATATGTGTACTCAATACATGCTCTTTGGGGAAAGAAATGGGACTTTTAGAGCTGAGCTTTATTCCATTCAGTGGCAACACACGGCAGGTTTGCAGCTCTGTTCCTGCTGACAATGATATTCTTCTTGATGATTAAATTGTATTTAATGCATTCTTTGTAGTGAAGCGGAAAATGATATGAGCAGCTCTCAGTGCCCTTTCACGAAAGAACATGCCTCAGCTGGTGGGCTCTCCTTGTTCAGGAGACTGCCTGGGATTATAATAGCAGCAACATTCACAGTGGGGTAAAGAGATGGTGTGACTCAGCTACCAAGCTCTCTTTTAGCTTTTTTTTTTTCCTTTCAACTAGTACCAATGAGGATGGCATGTGGGAGAGGAGAGGGGTGTGTGAGATCGTAATCCATATTATAATTTAGGTGCCAGTTGAATACTGTGTTGCAAATAGTGTAGGTCAAGACTGATGTGGTGGTTTTATGAGTTGTGTTGAATGGGATTAGAAGGCATATCTATTCCTCATACTATCGGTCTCTGTACACATAAAATAATAAAAATTGTTCCAAATTAGCAGGAAATGTATAGAGATCCCAGACTAGTCTGTTGGGAATGTTTTCTCTATCATATATGACACAGAAATCTCATAAGCACAAAATGCCTTATTTTATAATGCATGGTGAAGAGATGCTTTTGCTGTGAGCCTTGCAGATAACTCTCTGCTGAGTTTAAAGGCAAAACTTCTCTAGAGGAAAACAGAAATGAGGAGTCTCAGCCTAAGACCTGCTTAGATATTGGACAAGATACATTCAGCATATGGCACATACCCTGCAAAGGGTCCTGAGATTTTTATAAAATGTGGAAATGGAGAAAATCATTAACTCTAGCACTGTATATAGTGTGCTCTATGATATAAAAGGAGATTGGCATTGTTCAGTAGAAAAATGACTAGGCATGCAAGTGTTAAATGGTGACAAAAATTAAACTTGTGTGTTTTGTGTAAAAGGCATCATAGAAAATTTTCATCAAAAAAGCCCAAAACACTAAAAAGAAAATATATTCTTAAGGTTGCTTCAAATTTGAATTCTGTAAGTTACCCTTCTATACCTCTCTTATACTTTTCCAAACCAAATTTTTTTTGTGAGCAAAACAGAGTTAAATGTGGATGTAGGAAGATGAAATTAAAACCCCTACAGACTTCCTTTTTCTGGCAGCAGGAATAGAAATGGATGATATGAAAACTATTTGTAGTTTCAAAAAAGAGAAACAAAAGGTGAGTTGGAGAAGGAAGTTCTAATGAAAAGGATATAAACTCAAAGGCTTCTTCCCCCCACAAAAATAAAGCAGAACTCTGACAAGCTGTGATATGTATCCCTGTCCCATTTGTTACATCTTATAAGCAATCACTTGTTCTCTTGTTTAGCCGGAGTATGCAAACGTCTGCTTTTGGTACATTCCACCAAGCTTAAGAGAAATGAAGGATGGACCTGAGTTTTGGCAAAAGCTGCACCAGGTGAGTGTCATGTGTTACCTGAGACTTAGTGACTTATCTGTGTGCCAGATAAGTATGTGAAATAGCCTTTGACTTTGCTCATCTTTATAACCTATCAGCAGAATGGGGATTTAATCCCTAAATAGATGTTGGTAGGATTTGAATTTTTTCTCCTTTTAGACAAAGCTAATTATTTTTTCTTAATGTAAGAGGTGTAGGCATTAACAAGTATTCAGCTCACTATCAAAGCTGTTAGCAGATGGCAGAACTGAGAGAAGAGGAACAGCACTGTGTCTGCATCTCTTGTCTAGACAAATTATGCATTACCTGTTTCATATACTTAGTGCTGTCCTTGGAACTTGGCTTGCATTATCTGTGATAATCTATGATAATGCAAGTGAGGAAGTGCTTAAGAATATATTTCTGATGTTAAACATAAATGACAATAGGAATACAATGGGAAAATACAGTGAGAAGAACTTCACTAATGAGTGCTTTGGTAACTCTTTGCTGTCCTGATAGGAAATCCTGAACATCTTGAAAAAAAGCAGCAATAAAATTTTGAAGTTACTAGTGGGGAACTCATTAGTTAAGACTTAATTAAGAAGCCACTAGACATTGTGGTATTATGTTTTACTGAATAAGCTATTCTGTGAGGAATTGAATTAAATTCATTGTTTGCTTACCTCTGGAAGAGCTTTGGTGTTCTGCATTTATTTTTTCCCAGAATTTGCTCCTAGAAATTTATACTGGAACACAGATGTGTATACCATATGCTTGCTTGCATATGGTATGCCTACTATACATACAAGCTATACATCCTATATATACATACATGCTTCCTATAACATCTGCTCTCAGCAACTTCCACTGGAATTGCTTTCAATTCGTGCTGGAGGCTGGAGTCTTTTAAGGGAGAGGTCTTCTTTAACCCTGTCTGTATTGTTTTGGAAAGTATACTTTTGTAGTACAAAGCCATGCATAGCTGCAGTGTGGATGGAAGGGCTTTGGATTTGCCATCTTTTGCAAAGCATGGACGAGTTATGATCCTTTCATACGAGGCTGCCCTTCCTCTCGTTAGAGTGGAAGGCCTATGTATGAATCTGTGTGTGTGTATGCATACATACACACAGAGCTGTATAACAGCTCCTCTACCCGTGGAGAAGTGTGGATTTGAAAAGGAGCAATGGTAAAGATTAGAAGAAATAATGCTGCAACAGTCACTGTTTGATTTATGTATGCTACAGAGGAGATGGAAGAGGGGAGGGATGAAGCACAACAAATGGCTTTGAGCATGTATATTTGAGTAGCTTATTGAGTGTAACTTACTGGTTCATTGCTCTGTTGCTCTATGGTTCTTCCAGTCAGGGTAGGCAATAGATGCCTGGCTTTATTTTACATACTAATATAGATAGACTGTTTTGTGAAAGAGAACTTGGAGGGAGAGAAACATGGGTGCAATGTCTCTGAAGGACTGAACACTGCTGCAGATCTCAACTACTCTTTTTGTGGGCAAGGTGACATTTTCTTGTTCTTTTATCTCCTCTGATGAAACATGGAGAAACCTCAAATCCTGAAACATAACCTATTTCACTCTTCCCCGCAAAAGCCTGGAAAAAAAAATTTGCCCTGAAACAGACCAAAACTCTCTAGCAAAGCAGGGTAGTGAATGGCACAAATTTCTCTCTCAGGGGAAACAACAAATGATGATTGTTAGTTGTGTTATTTTAGACACTGCTGGGAAGTAGTTTGACACTGCAAAAGTGAGCTTGTTTTGCAACTAAAACATGTTATTTCACCTTCCTGATTCTCTACAGGGATAGGTCTGGGGTTTACCTTGTTTTCTGAATGTTGAGGGCCAGTTTGGGCCACAAGATACATCAGTGAGCAAATGAGATGGCAGCACTGGGTCACAAAAAATAAGACTGACTTGACTTTTCCAGCTAACATCAATTTGTTATAACATTGCTGATGCAAACAACATAGGCTTTATATTACATTAATCAATACAGATACATTGCTGGACAAGGGGGAGTGCATCCTGATCAGCAAGGTGTAAATGATAAGAGAATTAAGGCTGGAGAGGTTGTTACATGATGCCATTGAGGGACAGATGGGAGTGTGACAGTTTCTTGGTTGCAAGCACTTCCTGAATATTCCCTTCATTTCACTAAAATGAGCTATTCACAATTTGTCTTTTCACACCACATTTTAATGTCACAGTTATTCTGTTTATCCAGAAATCAATCTTCCTTTTTGTTGACCTGCATATCTGACAATAATTAAGTAAATATAAGTCTTAAAAACCCCCACAGCAAGTAATTGATTTTATTCAACTACTTGTTCAGCAATATTGGTCAGGATAACATGCTGTCTTCTAAGGTTAGTTATGAGTTTTAGTGCTGGTGGAAGTTGATAAGCAAATTGTTCTGATTTCAACTTCTCAACTTCATGAAGAATTTGCACAGTCCTATGCAAAATAACTCTGAAGGTTTTCTGCTGTACTGGCTCTTCTCCAGTTTCCATGCCCAGTTATGTGGAAATGTGTCAGATGTGTCAGGACTGTCTGGATTGCGGCGTGATACCTAATTCTGATGTCAGTCTTCTTGCTGTCCTACATAAAAAGTGTAGGTTTTTTTTTTTTTTTTTCTGGTGGGCTGTTTATGTTTAATTCTGTGGCCTGGCCTTGAACTTTGGGTGTAAAATTTTCACTCTTCAGAGTCTCCTACATTTGAAACAGAAAGGTGGTAGGAAAGAGGGGCCTGAAGGATTTGGAACAGCCACTAGCTGGTTATTTGGCTTATCACCTGAACACTTTATGGAAAGCGAATTAACATGGGGGTGGGAAAAGTAAAGAACAGCATAAATAGTACGTTACTTTGTTACCCAGTGAAACTGGGAATTCTGTGCACATCCACAGTCTGATACCACTTTGACCTTTTAAGATTACAGCAGGAAGTGGCTGTTTAGTGGAACTAGTTACGTAAACAGTACAGCAAGGCTTGGGATGCAGTTCGGTGGTCCAAGATAGTCCATGCTCTGAGCTTTTAGCAGTACACTGAGGGCACAGCAGATAACATAACGCATAAATGACCTGACCATGTTAAGGTGTTTTTCAGTGCCATTCCTCACAAGTGAGGAGGGATTTCTTCTTGTAGAAACTGTACAAACGGGCCCTCTGTGGTAATTGAGGACTTGCTGTTAGCTTCAACCAGAAATATCTGTAAGTGGTGTTATTTTGTCACTGCAGTCTGGGGGCGGTTGTCTCTGACCTAGAACTGACACAAATGACGGGATGACGGAGCGATGGCTTTGCCAGTGCTGTATGCGCCCCCCAGTGGGAGTTTCGCTCCTCTTCCTCTGGTGAAGGATTTACTTTGCTGCTGAGAATGGTCAGTGTGTCACAGGGTCACAGTGAAAAAAGTGGAACTGGAAATTACAAACCAGAAATGGAAGTGAGGGAAGAAGTAAAAAAATGCAAGCAGGTAACATTCTGATTTTCATATTTCTTTCTTACCTATAAGTATCCATGCATATTCTTTCTTTTAATAATCTGCTCTTTAGAAAAGTCAGCTTTCTCAGCTTATGCTGGAGTGTCTGCAGATGTTGTAGAATTAGCTGACTGTTAGTAATACTGTCTCTGGAAAGCCTCTTGGCAGCACAGAGGGTACTAGGGCACAAGGAAGAGTTTGGAGGTGTACATCTGGGACTGTTCTATTGCCATCCTGTTGCTAAGCCAGCCAGCCAGCCATGTCTTGTGCGTTCTGGATCAGTTTGTAGTCTGCTCAAACTCAGTGGGTCTAGGAGACACAGAAGTAATCCTTTTTAACAGATCCCTCCTCCTGCAGTAGCCTGGACCCCAGGGTACAATACCTATGCAATACCTACTGACCAAGGTTTGAATGGGAAGGAAAAACAAGACCTCCAATTGGTCATATTAGTAAAGTTTGCCTTCTATATTTTGGAAGAACAAGAGGAAAAACTACAAAGGATCCTGGAGCATAACTATAGGTAGAGTACTACATATTGAATACTGCTCTGTAAAGAAGGCTACTTGTATTTTGCTAAGTACCATATGAAGACTTCAAGATCAGGGTTCGAAAGTGTCAGTAGGCTCCTAGTAAGTATTTTGTGATTTGCTAAACTTTACCTTGTCTTTAGTTCTAAAAAACATATGCTGGAGTATCAGATTTCCAGTGGTTCAGTAAAGCTTTTATATACAGTTGCTAGTTTCAGTTACCTTAAATTCCAGCACCTCAGTCTTAGACTCTACTTGTGTGGTGTGGTTGGTGTTTTTTGTTTTGTTTCCTTCCTGCTCTTTTGAGGATTTTTGCCCATGTAATACAAAATTTATTGGATGTAATAGAAGGCTCAGGATACAATGTTGTACTAAATCATATATAGCTTGGAATGCCATTTTTACCCCTCCTCCCTCTCCCTTAGTAAAAGGTAACCTTATTCTGGCCTTTCCCTCCCACTTAAGAGAATGCTACAGCTGTCTGTTATGTGAAGGCATATTTGTAAAATAGCCTGTCATGCTCACTGGTGTTGTGATACATTTATATAATGAGAGTTTTCATATCAAAGCATAAATGTATGGAGGGTGAACAGGTGTTGCCTTAGCAACTTCTGAATCTTGTGGTCTTTGTGGTATAAATAAAAAACTGATAAAAAAACTGAATCAGGACCTGATTCAGTAGTATTTAGGCATTCAAAATACCTATTGACCAGGGTACAAGATTTGAATGAGAAAGAAAAATAAGACCTCCAATTGGTTATATTAGTAAAGTTTCCCACATTTTTGAAGAACAAGAGGAAAAATGGCATAGATTATAACCATGATGCTAAATGCAGTGAGCCCAGGTTTATGCATAAAGAAGGTCCCAAGTTTATCACTGCAAGTATATTTCCACTTGGGATTTGTGTGCAAAATGTCGTTTGATTTGGTGGCATCCCTGTGTGCTACACTTTGAATTTTTCTTACACTTGAACAAGAAAACAATTAAATAAGATTTTTATGTGTGTGTTTGAAGAGTAATGAGAGAGGCATGTTTCTGTGAACTTTTCTTACATGAGTGATTTTTATGGTGCAGCAAGTAGCCTATTGCCTCTAGCATCTAGCTCTCTTTGACATGCGTTTCACTGGAGGGCCACATCGAATGACAGGAAAATCAATGGTAAGATTTACACAGAAGTAGATGGGAGTTAGATTGGCTAAATCATTGGCTGGCTAAATCATTGGCTTCTATGACAGGGTGACCCACTTAGTGGATGAGGGAAGGGTTGTGGATGTTGTGTGCTGTATTGGGTCTGGCTGAGCTGGAGCTCATTTCCCCACAGTAGCCCTCACAGTGCTGTGCTTTGCACTGGTAGCCAGAAAGGTGTTGATAACACACCGGTGTTTTGGCTACTGCTGAGCACAGCATCAGCACTGTGGCATTCCTTCCTCAGTTGAGGGCAAGATCCTGGGAGGGGACACAAG
>JAWWLV010000088.1:40899306-40932005 GCA_035041135.1 Platyrinchus mystaceus | reverse complement strand
GGCCAGGATGCCATTGGCCTTCTTGGCCACCTGGGCACACTGCTGGCTCATGTTCAGCCTCCTGTCAATCCAAACTCACAGGTCCCTTTCTGCCTGGCTGCTCTCCAGCCACTCTGTCCCCATTGATTAAGAAGGAAGGAAAAATTATGATGAAAAAATGCCTTTCCACACTAAAATAGCCTTCTCTAATTTATTTTTGCCTTTTTACATACTCATAAGCTATCATCAAGTCATCTCTCATTCTTTTATTTATAAACTAAATAGATTCACATCTTAAAGTCTTCATTAGCCATTGAATCATTTCTGTGGCTGTCATCATCATCCTTCCCATTTTTCATTATTGTTAAAAAAAAAAAAGAACATCTGAACTATGTATTGCTTGCCAGCATCTGTGTTTCCTCTACTCTATGTGGAGATAAAATTGCGTTCTTAATGCCTGAGCACTTGTTTATAAAATCGTGGATCATATTAACTTTTTGCTTCAACTGTATGTCTTTGATAAGCTTAGTAAAATATATATATTGCGATGATGAATGCTGAAATGGAAAGTTTTCTTGTGTGTGTAAATGACTATTTCGAGTACAAAATAAGTTGTCAAGACATCTTGGGTGGGTTTTGTTTTTCCTATTGGCCTATGGAAAACAGACTGACATCCCAGGTTAACCAGTGGTCCTAGGATCTGGGAATCTGTGTTTAAGAGCAGCCCTGACTGTTTTAAAGCACCCACATAAATGACTTAATTGCAAAACTTGACAGAACTTTTTAAAGCTGATTTTGGCTCAGGTGTAGAGTGAAAACAATTGCAGAGAAGTCAGTTGCTTGCCAGAAAAGATTTGGGGTTTCTGATATATGACCTGGAAGCTCATATGAATTTTATTTTATTGTCGACTGTTTTTCAGAGTCACTGTTTTTAGGATAGCCATCCATTTTGAGCTGTCTGTAGTTTTTTTCCTACATGCAGAACTTACCCTTTTGACTTCAGTGAAGTCACCGGGCACTTCAGATGTGTGCAATGGCTTATCTTCCTTGTTTTTTTTTCCTTTGTGAGTCCGTACTTGCAAATGGTGTCAGCTGTCATTTATTGATTTTCAGAAAACCAACAGTGAGGATCAGCATCAAGGTTAATCCCGGTCTCTGTGGAGCCTCACTAGCAGCAATGTTTGATTGACACCCTATTTTTCCTTACATTTGGAGATATGCTAGTTATTCAAATCTTGCTTAGTTTTACTGTATTGCTGTTGTGTGGTCCTAATTTTCTGTGCTGTTCCTGTGTGAATTGTTCCTGCTATTTTTCATCTAAATGGCTTGTGTAAGGCTTTCTTATTAATGCTCCAAGTGCAAGTAAATCATCAAGAAAACTTGTAATATCAGCAAAATAATAACGGTGGGCTGACCCAAAAAATGGTGTTTGGCAAAGATATAAATGTAACTGAGCACAAAGGACTACATTCTGAATCTGTTTCTATCAATATTAGAATTTCTATGTATTCTTATCCTTTGACTCATTATAAATTAAATCCAGTATGAGTGCTTCTTTCTTTTAACTTTATCTTCATATTGACTTAAGTATCTTTATTTCACTAGGTCTACCTCCTCACCACTTCTAATAGTAGTGCTTGTTTTCTGAAATTTCCATAGTATCCTAAAAAATTATCCACAGATTCAGTGAGTCATTTTTAATCTTAGGTCTACAGGCCTGAATGGCTTGTACCTAAAAGTTTGCCTTCAGTAGACCTTTAACATTCCAATAGCTGCTGATGGCAGTTCATCAGATTTGCGGTAGGAATCCCTCCCAGCAGAAATTGAAGGCTTATTGAGCACTTCTGCCTTGCATGCATTTTCAATGATTTAACCATGGGTAAGGTTTCAGTCATCCCTAATGTACATATTAAACTGTTTCTTCTTTTCCTGTCAATTTCCTTCTTTTCTGTCAGTCAAGGTTTTCTTTTCCTTCTGATAAATTTTCTTCATGTCATGTTTGTATTGATTGCTATTTGATCTGCTTCCCTCTTTCAACTTGTTAAATATTGCTTTGCTATCTTCCCTTTGCCAATAAACTGGGATGGGCTTTTAGATAAAGCTGTCTTCTTTCTTGATTGAAGGATTGCAGCTTTTGGCTATCTAAGCTCTTCTTAAAGAGTTTGAAGCTTTCATCTATCTTTTCCACCTGAAGTTTTTCTGGAAATAAGGTCTTTTGAAACACTCTTTGTGATCGTGACTATCCTTTTCCTTAGGCTGCAGTCAGTATAGTCAGGTTGTGATCGGTACTCAGGAGGAAGTGCTGATTTATAAACTAACGAGTAATTTCTCTGTGTCACAGTATGGTTGAAAATGAAGATGTATCATCATACTGGGACCACAGCACAACTGCTGGTGAGCTGGGACAGAATGTGCAAAACTGACTGTTGTATGAGTTGGAGACTGTAGATAACACTAGGTCAGTGTTTGTGTAACGGGATGCAGTGACTGGGGAAGGGAGGGAAAACACAGCCAGTGCTGGGTATCAATGTGTCTTAGCTGCTTGAACGATGTCTCAGTTTGATTAATACAGATGTCCCATCCCTGGAAACATTCAAGATCAGCTTAGATGGGGCTCTGAGCAACCTCACATAGTTGAAGATGTCCCTGCTCATTGTAGGGGTGTTGGATGAGATGACCTTGAAAGATCAACCCAAACAATTCTGTGATTCTATGTAGCATCTGTGCTTGTGAATCAGTTAATTTTTGCAGTCAGCAGTGGCTATGATGCAGTTGTGTTGACCTGGAGGGCTCAGTGCTGAAGCTGCCAAAGTGTTCTTTGGAAGTGGTTAGGGATGGTGGTTAGTACCTGGCTGGAGGACCTGTCCTAGATACCCAGCTCTGGATACCACGAATGGGAGATCTGCAGTGTTGGTAGCTGTGTCAGGGCACGGGCCCAGCTGGCTGAAGAATTACACGTGCGCTCGGGGGTCACATCTGGAGCACAGCTTTTCCAAGAGGTTTTTAAGCCGCAGCTGGTAGTAAAGCCAGGTGACCATTGGAGGGCACCAGAACAACAGTAATGTGTTGCAACTGCTAATTAGTGCTCAGGCTGTTAATGGCTATTTGGCGCTCTCAGGGGAAAAAAAAAAGCCCGTGTTTGAGGAGGGAAGGTAATTTCTTCCAGTTCTTAAATCAACATAAGTTCCTCAGTAATACTGCCAGCTCTATTTTAAAGGCATGAGCTGTTAAAGCATAAACTATAGCAAGCACGAGCTATCTCCTATTTTCCAGGCAATGCTAGCTTTTTCTTTCTTTAATCCCCTTCCTCCCCCCCCAATCCTTTGTATAAAATTATGTACCGCTTACAAGGTTTAAACTAAAAAATTATTTGCAATAAGATATATTGACTAATTATAGTTGAGAGATCAGTGTCTAATAAAATATGAAACTTCTTGTAAAGATTTTACGATTCTTCCTAGGCATTTGAGTGTCCTATATAGGGTCTGAACCTGGTAATATTTGAGGAATTAGTATGCAGTTTTAGCAGTAGTTGAGCATCATTGTTTATTTGTTTGTTTTCCCTGAGTGGCAATTCAGCTGATGGTATGAATTTTTTAATGTGAAGGGATACTTAGAGACATGGGTGGATATTGTATAAAAGGGACCATAGGCTAGTGGTAAGTCATGATGTCAAAGTATCTTTGACTGCTTCTTGACTTGGCCTCATAATAAAATGGGGGGAAAGTCATATTTTTCCCCTTAAAAAAGGAGACTGTTCTGCTCTCTATAGGCAAAGGCTTCTTCCAAGTGTCTTCTGAAACTCTTCCTGCTAATCTTTGTTGAAAATTCATAGTATTATTATTTAATATTGAAGGTATGAGCCTGTTTAAGTAAAGATGTGTTTTCTGTTTTGTTCTGGTCTTTTTAAGTAAGTTCATCGGTGTGAAGATACTGAGTTTCTGTATGTAGAGTCACAGTGTGCTTTCTGAAAAGCAAGGCTACTAGCTAAGAATTAGCATTGCTTGGCCAGTGATGTTGGACAGCATAGTCCAAGCTGTCCTGAGTCAACTGCAATGTTCAAAACCTAAAGCTGCCAGAGACTTTCACCTCCAGTGGTGCTGGTATGCTCCTCTTCTGTCCAGATGTCTTACTGATTTATCCGCCTTGCAGTCTCAATTGCATGGATAAATGTTGAATTAAAATGTGAGCTTTAGTTATAACAACGCACACAATTAATTTTTGTAAGTGAAGAATTTTGCAAATATTATTTCCCACTGTCTTGACCCAAAAAAATCAGAAAACAATGAAAAGAATGCAGCATGTGGACACCTAGGAAAGACACCGAGACATAATGAAAGGATTCCTTGCCTTAAACCATGTGTCTCTTTCCCATTAAGTAACTTTGTCTGAAAAAGATACTGCTTCACTATGCAGGTCTTGCTTTCTTTATATCCCTAGACCATCATAGTCACAGACTACTAGACACCATGTCATCACAAAACATCTGACTTTCATCAGGCAGCTAGAGGCATCTGGAAATTCCTGTTTCTTCAAGTTCACTAAGCCTATTTGAGGTCTTCTAGAAATTCTGAAAAAAACCTGTTAATCATCCTGCTGCTTAACTTTAAATTGGTAACTCACATCTTAAATCTGTGCAGTTCTTTAATTTACACACTAGATGGTGATCAAAAGCAGCCCAAGTTGTGTGCTCTCTTCTGCTTCCTAAAGTCACAGCTGACAGTGGAAAATGAAAGCACGAGACTGACCATTTTTTCTTCCAAGCTTTTAAACTTTTTTAGGCTGTCCATGCATGATTAATCTAGTTAGTAAAATCATCTTCAAGATTAAGGTAGAGATTCTGCTAAATTCATGTATCATGTTGGAACTGTGATTTTTAAATCAGTTGTTTGATAAACACACAGGAAGTGTTTCTGTCTGTGCGATCATGAAATATTCATCAAATATCCTGTAACTTCAAGCTGGGGTTAGTGTTGTTTCCACAATACAGGAATTCATATATATTAGTTCTTAAAATAGTTGCTATGGACTGAAACTCAAGTCTCTGACTGTACAGATTGATTACTATTGGTTAACACAAGGTAGTAATGAAAAAAGGAGAGCACTACACTGAAAACATGATTACAGATTTTTGTAAGATTAAAAACAAACCAAGGAGAAACAATTTCTGTACTGCCCACCCTGAAATTATAAAATCTGCTCTGATCCTGTACCTTGAGAATACTACTGGCTTCAAAGGGAAAGACTGCAAGATGTACTTTGGACTCTGTAACTGAAAAAATGCATTCAGTCAAAATTATTCCTTTCACTAAAAAAAACAAAGTATAACATTTGAGAATGGAGTCTGATAGATAGACAGATTAGGGACATGGGGAAATCAAGTCCAGTACTGTGCACAGTGACTGTAGGGAGAGAATATCAATGGTACAGTGTTTAGATAGTCGAAAGGGAATGTAGGTCTCACAGGACTATAAGATGTCATTGTACAATGCACTGGATTATAGACCAACAGCACAGTTTAAATAAACACTGAAAGAAGGAGAGTATCACATGAGCAGTAAATGTTAATAGTTGGGAACTTTTTTTTGCCCTCTGTGTACATCTGTAGGTAAGGCATCAGAAGCCTGTCTCGTGACTAGTGCTCAGAGCCACTTGCACGCGTACATCCTTCCTCTGGCAAGGTTAAAAGATGGTGGAAACAATGCTCATGCTGCTCCAGTGTGGGAGTAGGTCCCATGGATCATGGTTATGGCAAAAGTTACAGTCCTGTGGACCCACCCTCATGTATGGAAAGATGAATGAGATCCGATGGTGCATGGAGCAATGGCGTGGCTTAAATTAGATTTAAACTGAGATTCTGGGTTGTTTTTCTTGTTTCTGAGCAGAACACAGGCACTCAATGCTGAGGCCTTATCCCAGAAGCTGGATAAAGGGATACCCTTGGATTTAACCTCAGTGTAAATATTAGTAACTGTGTGACTACTGTGAGGCAGGCAGTGAAGGCACATCAGTGGTTAGGAAGCTGGATAACAGCAAATAAGTGTCTGCTCACAGGGAATTTTAGGGTTAAAAGAGCAAAAGAAAATTCGATGCAGCTACAACATGTTTTACACTGGTGATCTGTGTAGAAATGAGGAAATGCATGAAAAAGCAAGATTCCAGACAACTGAGTTGATGATATGATTCATACACTGACTTTTCAACTCAGCACTCATCCCAGTTATAATGAGAATCATCTGAGGGAAGTAAAATAACAACAGTTTGAAGCTTGTAGGAAGGCAATAGCTTATAGTCATGTTAGATGCGGAGAACCATTTGTTCTGTAGCATGTTGGAGAGCTGGAGGTTGTGCCATGTGACAAGATGGAGTTTTTATTTTGGCTTGTCTTTCGTGTTTGTAATTTTTGGAGGAGTCCACTGCAACCCTGCCTTTTGTTCTAAATTGGTCCTACACAGTTGCACGTATACACTTGCATGGATGTAACATATGCATGCAAATAATCTGTGCTTGCATGAAAAATTGATCTCTGCATGTACACGTGGCCAGCTTGGCAGCAGTGCATGAAAGGAATTTGCTAAATTTATAAAAACTGGCTCTGAATGTAGAAGGGAAATAGCGTCAAGAGAGCTGAGGCACACCCTCAGTATGGTGTTAGCACGTATTCTCACAACTGTTCTTGGTTAAAGATGGCTCTTCCTCAAACAGCATCAGAAATGCAAGCCTCATATTGTCTCATTCTGTGCTATAGAATAATGAGGTAAAAACATACGTGAATTTAATCCTTGTCTGAAGTTCCATTTCAAGTTCATGGCAGATGAACCTCCACCCCAAAGAGAGTTTCCTAATGATCAGTATGCGTTCGTTGGATCAACACAGAAAATGATTCAAAGCACATGTCCCTAGCATTTCAGTGAAACTCACAGAATCATAGAATGGCTTGGGTTGGATTACCAATCACAGAAAAGACTTTAGAGCAGTGGCAATTCAGTACAATGTCAGAAGGTGGCTGACCTTGGGACCCAGCCACTCTTCCCCCAGCCTGTAGTGCTGTGTGCGGTTTTCCCCATCTTGTTCCTCCCCCATCCTCCTGATGTCTCTCTGTCTGCACCTTTGGTCCTTCACCTAATATGTTTTCTACAGTCCCATAATTTTCTTCCATCTGCATCCCCTAGGAAGTACTGTACCCCTCTCCTAGCAGCCCTGTGAGAGTTTTTAATTTATTTCTCTTCGTGTGTTTCATGCTAGGGGCAAATATCCTTTTCTGATAGTCAGAGGAGTAGTCAATGTGACGTTCACCATTTTCACTGATCAGGTTGTTAGGGTTCCTCTGTGTGTTGTTGTTTCTTTGGTCTTGGCTGAGTCTTTGTGTTTTCTGTGGTTAGTCTTTACTTACATCACTTAATGCACATTCACTGTGTTAGTCATGGAGAAACACTTGGTTCCCCTTGATTCCACTTGTACTCTGGATATCCTCCTTCTGCACTGTCTCCAGTGCAGCTTTTGGGTCTATCCAGCAGTTCCATAGCCTAGAAACACCAGAGGAACATGGATTTTAGGTACCTTTGATTCAAGATAAACTGTCTGCATTGACTTAATCTTATCTTGCTTTAGCCATCTAAAACTTAGGCAGAGGTCTTCCACTGAAGACCATAGAGGAGGAGAGAAGCTTTCCCAAATTGAGTCCATCTATCTCAGGGCCTATCTTACTCCCAGATGAAATGAATCACTCCCTAGAGATGCCTCTTTTTCTCTGTCAATTAAGGGCAAAGCCTAGATGACCAGCTTAGGCTTTTAGACTAACTTTTAGACTGCCAAAATGATGGGAATTGAATCCTACTTTCCACATTTTATCTCCAATGCTGGAGGCTGTGTCTCTGGGAAACACATGTTGTACAGTTCAGTGCACCTAACACTTCCTCTCAAGCTGTTATTCCCCTTATGTGTGAGACTCTTACAAAAATAAGCAGCTACAGTCTGTAAACAGTGCAGGTCCTGAAGGAAAAATACTGTCAAGGATCAATATAAGTCAATATGCAGAGCTGGAACTTGGGAAATTGTAGTCCGTGTTACTGATGTGTGTGGTATAAAGACGATGGATTGACCAGGATTTGATTTTCTGTGATCCCTCGTGTCCTCACTAAGTCTTCACCACCAGTGAAGCTCACACCAGTCAGCAGCCCTAGGTGTGCTCTGTGAGCCCATGGAGTGCTGACCACTGGAGGAGTTGATACCTGCGCTGCAAGTGGGGCACTCTGCATTGCATCCTGATGCTGCAGTTCAGCCATGGTTCCTCCAGGAAGGAAACATCTTTGATCCAAATGGGATGAGTTTGTGTGTACTTTACAAGAGTGTTTACAAGGCAAATTTTCACTAAAAATACCGTGTCCTGCTCACTAATTCACTAATGTACCTGAATGATGTCTAGCTTTGGCACAGAGTTGTGATTAAGATTTCAGTCATTATTTCCTTTCTGTGTGGCTCAGTTCCTTTCAGAGATTAAGGTGGAGATAATAGTATTTCCTCTTATCTATGAAGTGCATTGAAATGTGAGGATGGAAAGCAGTGTAAAACTCCAAATTAGAAGGAATTTTCACTTATACTTAGGAGTATGACTTCTTCCTTTTTCTTTTCCCTAACAGCAGCTACTTACTGCTTATACTACCCCTTACCTGCCTAGTGCATGAATAGTAGATGGATGTGGCTTTGAGAGTATCAGGTTTTTAAGACAAATGAGAAAGTTTAAAAAATGGTGTAGTTCACAGAGAACTTTTGATTCCTTAGCTGTGGTGGTCCTGGCAGAAGAATGTAAGGAAGGTCTACAACACCATGATGGAAGAACCCAATGAAACATACAATAATATAATCATGGTAGAAAAAAATAATTATTTCTATCCCCATATATTCAATTTTATTGGATATTATATGATTTAATTATCAAAGCACAGTAATTATGATCCATGGCAATACTAATGACTATTGGCAACAAGGCTCACGAGGACACGCAATCTAATTAGCTTTAATGGGATGGATTTAATAATACACTGGATTAACATCTGTTAGAATGAAGTATCAAGATTTATTGTTCTCTGGATAAATATTGACCTCTTCCTCTCAGGTCAATAAATCTTAAGCTTGCCTCCACTTAAAAGAGTATCCACTTATTACATTAACATTATGCTGTTTCCTATCACCAACTTCAGTAGGAGGAGAGGGGAGCTGCACTTCCCTCCTGCTGCATCAAACACTTCTTAAAGGAACTGAAGGTAAACATTGACTTTTGAACAGTTGAAAAACAGGGTGGGGCCCTAAACTAACCTTCCTTGCTGTTGCTTTATAAAAAATTTCAGAAAATATTTCAGAAAAAAATCAATTACTAGTAATGCCACAGAAAAAGTCTATAGCTTGCATCATCTGCTCAATTAAGCAGTCTTTGTATTTGTGTGATGCTGTGAGTGGTGTCAAAAATATCTGTGGGGATGAGTGGGAAGAAATCCATCTCCTTCATGTGCAGTGAGATACAAAGTACTTTCTAAGACTTCGCTTTCATTTTGTGCTTCAGATATTTAAGCACAGATTCCTTTCTAACTGTAGGCGTTTCAAAGAGAAATGAGATGGAATATCTTTCTTCTTCATGCCTACAAGGGAGGGATTTCTTGTTACTCTCCAAAGGGGTCACTGTGATCAGAAATATTTACAAGTCTTACAAAATTTCTCATAACAGAGAAGGGTTCCTCTAAAAGCAGTAGAAAATCCTTGAGATTGATATCCATTCAGCAGATATTTAGAACCTTCCTTTCAAATTTAATAGAGTTATAAGAAAATATGGGTTAGTCTAACTCTTCCACAGGTGAATTTAATTACAAAACTCCCTGTACTTCAATGGCAGACTTCTGTAGGTGAATGGTGATTAATGTAGAGAATTTTTTTCCAGACACACTGATCAATCAGAGAGTTTATAAATTTTTGTAGGAAGATTATTTGTATTTTTTGAGTTCTGCAAATTTTTTTTTTTCAATAAAGGAAGTGAAAAAATCTAGAAGATTTTAATGGATGAGTTTTAAATAGCAGATCGTAATTGCTTTCAAAGATCTAAAGATTGTTCTTGTGCTCTCTCTTTCTTTCATAAGAATATCTATGTTGGTGCAGAAGCCTAACAAAAAGGTGCAGTGTTTCACCCTGCTTTTATTTTCCTTCTAATTGTGTGTTGTTTACAGGTAGATGTGGCACTAATGGAAACTGTGGCATTTGCTATGGTCCAGAGTGAATACCTGGTCAGACTGGTGAAAGAATAAGGTTCTCAAAGCAATTTGTTGTACAGGATTAGAGGATTTCATCTATGCTTCTGAATACTGAGCCATGTCCATAGGTCTGTAGGGTAGGCCCGAGGTTAGCAAATTTTTAATTCCATGCATTCCTTTGAGGCTACAAATTCCTGCAAAATGGATTCTAAATTTTGTGCCCAGTGTGTTGTTCTCCTTTCAACTGAACTTAAATCATCTAGGAATTGACTGCAGTCTAATTCTATTTACCTAAGACTGTTATTAATCATGATTACCTATATTTTCTGTCTTCAGTTTGCAAATACTTGTAGGTGCAAATCATTATTTTCCTTTCATTTTTCACTCTTTCAGACTGCAATAAAATGTGCACATTTTGAAACCCTAGAGATCCTGCTTTGTTCTTTCAGTTTCCTGGTTCTCCATGCATTAACATATTTTGTTAATGGTTTGTAACATTTTGGATTTAAGTTGGGGATAAAAAAAAAAAGGAAAACATGCTCACTGGGAATGAGGAGAGGAGCAACGCTGAGCTGGAGTGAAAATTGTCCTGGGGCAAGATGTAGATGAGAAAAGTGTTGTGTTGACTTTGGCAGGGCTCCATGTCATAGAGTTTGTGGTCTTTATTTCATAGACATATTGGGAGTTACATAAATGAGTCTCAGGTAAGAAAACAATTTTAATAACTGACAGTTACTGGTCTTGTATTTCACGGTGTGGAGGGGCAAATGGGATCATTTTCTTGGTTAAATTGGGTGAACAGGTTAGACAACGACCTTCCTTTCGTGTTAGCAGTCTGTGTCATGGTAGACACTATCCCCTCATGCTCCCCAAGACATTGTAAGAAGCCTCTGGGAAAGTCAGTAGGACATTTTTAAGGAGAAAAAAACCAAGACAAAGGTATTTAGTTTTGTTGAAATACTAATTTTTCTTTAGTTCTGGTTAAACAAATATGCATTACTGTTCTTTAATTCTTACTGTAATGCAAATACAGAAGGTGCTGCTACCTTATGCCAGAAGCTGACTTGTGCAAGTAGTAAATAACATTTTAACAGTTGGGGATCATTCCCAGTTTCTGAAGTGGTATTCCTTTTTCTATACCAGAAGCTTGTTGAGTTTTTGAACTTGTATCACCACATAATGCAGTCGTTTCCTATTGAAACGACCCAGACATTCTCATTGCACTGTGATTTCTTTGTTACCTCAATGGAGTAGAACTGAAGCTCATTCCTGTGCATACAAACCAAAAAGGATAAGGTTTTTTGTTCATTACTCTGGCTTTCAAGATGGCAAGCTACCCTTTCATCCTGGATGGAGAAGGAAAGCTTTGGCAGGGTTGAAAGATGGGAAAACCTGGTCACTAAAATGGGAACTTAATAAAATGATGCACAGAAGAGCCTTGTGTATGCTATGAAAGCTTTCAAAGTAATTATTTTTATAAAAAACTAGTAACTCTCAACTATCTTTTAAACAGATCAGAACTCTGGACTCATACTGTTGTCTGCTAGTTTCTGATGTTTCTTTAATGCCTACACTTTCCACATGGCTTGTTAATAAGACCTTGGTAAAGCAACACAGAAGTGACAGAAAAATAATAGGAATTCCATGTGAATTGTCTTGAAAGCCACATGTGCTCAGACAGAAAAAGACATGGGGCTGTGCACCTGGAAAATTGTGTTGTTCACCAATGTACTTTTTAACTGTAAATAAAAATACATACAAACTTGTTTAAGTGCTGATTCTGTTCTGGAGGCTATTCTGTCCTGGCTCTTCCTTTTCAGAGGCCGATACCATTAGTGTAAAAGCCTTTGTCTGAAGGCTATTTTTTCTTGCATAAATGACCAACTGAAGAAGTCACTTAAGACAATCAGAATCCAAAATCAGCCCACCAGCTCCTATTATTCAGGTCATTTTCAGTGCTTTGTGAGGTTCATTAACGTGTCTTCTGGCAAAAAGCAATGGATGGGAAGATGATGTGCAATATATTGTAGTGCAGACATCCTGTGCAGCCCTGACTGTGAGTTGAAGGTGCAGAGAATGTCGGTATTGGGACAAAAACACAAGAGCGTCTGCTCTCCTTTGATATGCTAGTTGCTCTGAAGAATGTGGAAGTGGTTACTGCTATTTTGACAAATGCACTTATTTCTGCTTTTGTTGCCTGGCGTGGCACAAAGGAAGCACTGGCGCAATAGTGCACGGCAATAATTTATTAGTGGTTTAGGGATGTGGGCCCAGAACAAATTCTAGACAAAAGAAAAACATGTTTGGGTTTTACTGAGCACCTTGGCTACAGCAATGAAGCTGTGATTGGATGTGCAAATATTTGGTATTTCGATTGTCCCAGTTACTGTGACAGCTGACAAATGGTCTGAGTTTCTTTTTAATTATCACCAAAAGGGAAAAAGCCTGTTGTTTTAAAGCCAGCAACTGATGTTGCAGCAAAAAACAAGAAAAGATATTTAACAGTGGGGAATATAATTTCTCGGTGTAAAATATGTTGAAAGCACTATTACTTTCCAAATATTTATAGTATTTAGCTAGTTTTGTAATTACAGCCAAACAAAAGTGTTTTGTTAATATATATCACATCCAATGATCAATATTAAGATGCCAGCTACTGTTCTTACTTAATAATTACTGGTATCATCGATGTCAAACTTATCTTCTCTAACCATTCTGGGAAATGCAGCAGATGTGTTGTGACATATTGTGGTATGCTTGTGAGACCTATTTGACACAGACATTTTTTAATACATATATCATACTTTGTGGGTGCTCTGTACCATTGTATCAGGGCCAATTGCAGTAGGTAGAATCATAGAATCATTTAGGTTGGAAAAGACTATTTAGGTCATCGAGTCCAACCATTAACCCAGCGCTGTCAAGTTCACCACTAAACCATGTCCCTAAGTGCCACATCCACATAGCTTTTAAATATCCTCAGGCAAAGTGATTCAACCACTTCCCTGGGCAGCCTCTTCCTAAGCTTGATCACCCTTTCAGTAAAGAAATTTTCCCCAATGTCCTGTCTAAGCCTCTTCTGGTGCAACTTGAGACCATTTCCTCTTGTCCTATTTCTTGTTACTTTGGAGAAGAGATCAGCTCCCACAAATATTTGATGTAGGAACACACAAAGACTTCACTGCCCTGAAGGAAAAAAGAAACATATTACCCAAAAGAGATGTAGTTATTTGTCCAAACAGCCTCTGGGAGGGTTTGGGACCAGTCTTATTGGTTGAGTCTGTATCCACTACTTCAAACCATCATTCTATCATTTAAGCAAGATAAGAAATAATATTGTGAAGACCCACTGTAATTAATAGCCCATATGTAAAAGATTAAAATTGTGTCTGAATACTTCATGAACTGGGGGTTTATTTACATTTTGTTTTGGTGGCAATTGTTGTACAATAGTTGTTTTCTTATGAACATGTGTGGATCTGAACCTCTCATTTCTAGCAGGAAGCATAACTTGTCAGACTTTGAATAGTCAATAAGTTGCCTTTTAAGTAACAATCATGAACTTCTAAATGATGGTGCTCCTTCTGGGGGAGCTAAAATAGATTTTTTTTGGTCAGATGAGAGGGACTGTTCTGCATAAGCTTGTCTTCCATTGCAAGGAATAATTGAGACAAGAACGCAAAATGTGTTTTCACTATCTGTGAAATCGTGAGAATGAGATCTTTCCATTTTGTCGAAAGGGCAGCTTTTTTGTCTTCTAGCTACAATTCTTCAGCCAGTTTCTAGTGCAGTGTTCTGTACCTTGGAAAATTTAATCAAGGCTGTATTTGAGGAAGAGAAATAGTTTGGGCTGCTGATATGCTCCTGTCCTTCCAACACTGTCTAGCCTGCTTTTGTTGATCCCTAGAAAGGTTATTGATTTGCTCTGAGTGTGGCTTTCTGTACTAAAAGCTGAAGGCTGTTTGCAAACTGCCACCTGAAGCAGACACATGAGAAGGAAAATTTAAATAATTGCATTCTTCTTCCATTGAAGTCCATGGAAATTTGGAAATTAATATCGGAAGCAGAATGGGGTCTGGTGACTGGGAGTTGCTGCTGCCAGGAGCTGGAATAGCTCTTTAGCTTTATGTTGCATAGATGCTCAGTGACCTGGGAATTGTTCTAAAAATTTGGAAAATGTTTCTGAATAGCAGTTGCCAGTATTAACACTAGTTTTTGTAAGCATTCTGTCTTTTTAGTACTTGCTGGACTAGCACATTTAGTCATCCACACTGCTTGAAGCTGTTCACAGGGGATGTCCAGACAGGTTTTGCCAGCACAACAGACAGTCCCATGGGTTTTCTCATACTTTCTGTCTTTTCTGAAGAACAAAAATTCTACAGCTGTTTCAGTCAGTTCATTCTGCAGCAGTGTCAGCACTTCTGAATCCCACATATTTATGGTTGTACAAATAATGGATTTTTTGGTTTGGCCATTGAATTGAGAAACTGGAGCAATTCTTGGGGTTAGTTGATCAGAAAGAATTTTTATTTTCGGGCAAGCTGAAATGAAGCAATTTGCTTAGTTTCAATTTCCTCAGTTCTTTTCTACTTGCTGCAATAAAAATGGGTCGATTTCCAATTGAATTTAAGTTTAAATTGAAAACAGTGTTTTGAAACAAATACTCAAAATATTTTAATTTCCAAAGTTTAGAAAAACTTTAGGCTTTTCTTGTTTCCTTATTTTTTTCCTGGCTAATGCTGTCTTAGGATATTTGTCAAATTCATGACTTTTTTTTTTTTCCCCCTGAAGCAATGTATTCTCATAAATTCATTGCTTAGCAGAATATTTTTACCCATAATTTTTAGCAATTTTAGCAATTTTGCGTTAGTGTTTTGCAACATTCCTTTTGCCTTAGTGTCTAAATAAAAAAAATTATAGAATGTTGCTTTTAAAGCTTATGGCCTATAGCCTACAGTTTGGAAAAAGTGTTGTGATATGTAACATCAGGTATGATTAGACTATCCAACTGTAAGAATGATGTGAGAATGATGGCAGTACAGGGAGCATTCAGGTAGCAGAGTTATGGTGTCAGGGGCATAGAATATAATTTTTGATGATATTAGTGGGACTCAGTTTGAAAATACTGAATTAGGTCTAAAATGAGATCACTTACAGGTTAAAGGAGGGCATAAAAAAAAATTATAATCAAGGTTGACATGGTCTTCCATTATCAGCAAGGTATTCTGCAGTTGTCCAGCCTGAGCTTTCTTGCATTTTCAGCATATCTGTTAATTGCAATTGTCAGAGACAACATTACTGCAGAAAAATAAGAGGCTAATTAAAACCAGTAGGTGCCGATTTCTTTATTTCAGCAAAATGAACAAGGTAGCATATTTGTTGGGAAATTCTCCTTCTCTTTAGGACAACTTATTTGGCTATCCATACCCAGCAGCAGCAGTGCAGGTGGGGTATGAATTTTAAAAGTTAATGGGATTATGTGATTTGAAAAATTAGGCACCTGGTTACCTTATGATTTTTTTTGTTTTTGTTTTTGTTATTAGAATAAAATTTGCAAACCAATTCTTCTTGCAAATGTCCATACTGTTCAACAAGAGGCAGATAATAGTGAATGAATAACAAACCCTAATACTGTGCTGTGACTAATGGAGTAAGAATACCCCCTATTTAACAGAGCTGCTCTGTAGATTTCACTTTACACAAGAAACCCATGTGCTAGGAGGTTGTTTTTAGTTTAAGAACCAGGCTTACAGAGTTTGACCACTTTGAGAGTTGTTTTGGAGGTCTTGCTATCTGGAAGAAGAAGAAATTATCTCAAATAGGTGTTTCGTCAAGTCCTCTGAAAAGATTTTTATTGTCCAAACTTGGGAATAGCTCTCCGAGACACTAGGTATGTGATTCCCCTGCTGAGAATGTGCTCAGCTCTTTTTCTGAGTCAGCTTTTAAGGGTGGTTGCTGAAGTGTGTTATGCTGTCATGACCTGAGCCTGATGGAAATTCTTAAAGTGTTGGAGAAGCTTGGATTAAATGCCATTGATCAGTCAATCAGTGGGACCCAGTGGTTTTAAGATATCGCCCTGTGGTATGGCTGTGCAGAATCACTTTTCTCAAGGATACTTGAGTTATGGAGAGGGAGATATGTTGCTCTTCTGATCCCCCTGGTGCACTAGGATTTCATCTGTAGTGTCCAAGCTGGTCCTGGCTACTTATTGCACTGCTCTGTGTGTGTATATGTATGGGGAGGAACATTGGTATCTTTATTGTAAATATATAAGAGAATCAGCTGTAGTTTGGACTCTTGATAGAAACAGCTTAAACTTTAGGGCTTAGACTTTTTATTGCTTCTAGTATAGCTAAGTACTGGCTGAGAGTAAGAGGCCAGAGATTATCCTGTCACTCAGGTAGGTAGAGAAGGAGCTAAACTACTCTGTAATTTTTGCTCTATTAAAAAAAAACCCCAAAACCTCTGCTATTAATAGTAAGGGAAGTAAAGCTGTTACAGCCTCTGTGTAGGTCTCCACAGGGAGAGTGTGATGCACCCGTCAGTCCGCAGGCAAAGCAGTTCCATGGGCATTTGGGTGCACAGAGCAATGTGAGCAGCTCTGCTACAGGATGGCCTCTCGTACATGGCACCTTCTCCCCACCTTCCTAGGTGGAAGAAGGACCTGCCTGATAGGTGTTATGCTGCTGTAGTGAGCATTTGAAATGATAATCTCCAGGATGGATTGGCAGGGAAGGTTAGCAGTGGGAAGGAAAAGGTGAAGGGAGCAAAGGAAGGAAGAGAACTTTGGCTTTAGGATGTATTACACTTAACATTCTGAAACTGCTCCACTGGTGGGCCACAAAAAGAATTAGATTTACAATTTGAAGTAAGTTCTGTAGTAAAATAATTGGACTGCTGAAGCAATCTCACTCTCACTAAATTGCTTTCCGAGAAGCCTATCCTGAATGGACCTGTGCAGTTCTTTCTGATATCTGAGCATCCCCAGGTCTCATTGACTTTGCTGGGAATTAATGTAATTGAACTCCTCACTAGGCAATTAGTTTCTTATAGGTCTAATTTTTCTGCTGCAAAGTGGTAGTTGCCTTTCCCTTCTGTTAGCAGTCAGACCCTGTGCTCCTGCCTTAGCATGCATGTATCATTTAATGGTTCTTTTGTGAGACATGTACTTAAGCATTTGGACACAGATCCTGTTCCTTACTGCATTCTGTGGATAAGATCCCTGACATTTTTGTTACACTGACTGCACAACTTAGCAAATAGAACATGCAAAATACTTGATGGAAAATCTTTCTGAAAGTAATCCTGTTAAAAGCTCATAAGATTTTGTTTTGTCTTGGTTTATTTCTTTATGTAGGAAGTTTTTGTTTTGGCTTCAAAAAAGGGATGGACAAACTTCACATTAAGAGGACAGCTTCGTTAGCATGAAGGATGAATGAGATAATAGATGAGATCATGAAAGTGAGATTTCTCCACCTTTCCTTTTTATGAGAGAAGACCTATTGAAATGCAGTATATTTACAGTCCTCAAATTACTGAAGCCATAAATGTTTTTGCCTTCATGGTCTCCATTTTTGCTACTGCACACTTTGGGATGATGGATTGTGGAGCACCAGGTGTTGAGATGAAGAGAATCAATAGTGTGGTACAAAAGATGAAATAACTCTGATGGAACATCAATAAAGGCTAAAAGTTGCCACAGGGATTTGAATCTTAAAGAAGAGCCTGAGAAAGTGTATTAAGAAGAATTTGCTTCTCCCCTTGCACTTGTAGTGTCTTTATTCCTTGAGCAGAAGTCACTTGGAGGTTCTTGTCAAGTACAGAGGTGGAGGAATTTTTTCTTTTCTGTACATATAGGGTGTTCAGCACAACATTTCCTGGGCACAATGTCACAGTGTCATGGTTATTTCAGGCCACAGCTGCTGGAGTTACCCCTTGTGGTACCAAGGATGTGACCTGCTCATGGTGACCCTGAGGCAGAACAATTTATGCTGATGTTGCACACTAGACTTGAGTTAGAATTGTGACTCCATCACTCTCATAGTTTAAAAAACAAATGCTAAATAAACAACCTAGGTTTATCACAAAGATAAAGCAAAATCAGAGAGACAAGTTGGAGCCATAAACACTCCTCCTCTGAATTCAATACACATTTTGAAACAACTGTAGTATAGACATGTACCACTAAAGAAATATGGGAAAACTAGGCTGTTAGTGTTGAAAACCTTACGTGTTTCTATCTAAGCAAATTGTACAGGACTTGCCTACTAACATATGCCATAAAAATAAATCTATTAAGGTAAGGTTGGCATCACCATTTTTCTTTTGCAAATCAGGTGGTAGTATCTGGCACAAACTTTAGGTCACACGCCTGTTTTCTTGGTTCAAAGTCAAACCATCACGGAAAGAAGAAAAGGAATACACTGTTCTGAAATACCTTGGTGTTATTACTAATATAATAAATATATATAAAATATATAAAATATATAATATATTAAATATTTTATTAATATTTTAAAATGCAAGACCTTTTAGAAAATACTACTTCTGTCAAATTACTTATTTGTTGAATTTGTTGAATTCTGTCTTCCCAGGAATAGAGTACTTAGTCCAGCAATTCATTTGGGCTTATGACCTGTTTCAAGCATGAGAACACAGAACTGCTCACATGCCTAAAGTTAAGCACAAGATTAATTGGCCAAAGTTAACAGCTCTGCTGGGATGAGGTCAAGTGCTCAGCTGTAAGGACCTGATTCTGCCAATCTCACTCATGTTTTTGTCTTTAGTAAGACACCTGTGAGATTTCATCCCATGCAAGAGTGGTATAGACAAATGCTACTTATGCCTAAATCTAAGAGATGAAATCTTAAGTTTCAGGATCAGGCCTTCTCCCTTAATAGACTTCTTTGGCAGAATAAGTTTTGCAAGAATTCAATTGAGAATGTCCTTTAGGGGCAGCTGGTTCGCAGATGTGGTGGGAGAAGGGCCATAAAGGGGGAGAAGTCATTTTTAGCCTAGTTAATACAAGGAGGCAGACCCTGCCTTTAACTAGCTGAGAGTGATGTTCTTCCTGGGTTGAAACCTTTGATCTAAATCAGGAAAACTAGGGACCTTAACCCAGTCTTTCCCATGCCACAGATGAATGCCTCAAACTGCAGGCTTTTGAGGGGTTTAGATCTTGTTCTGATACTTTCAGGAGTCCCAGAACCTGAGGGTCTCAGTGCAATCTGCCTCTAAACCTGCAGGCCTGAGCTTTGCTGTTACTTGGAGCAGGCAGTGGGAAGACAGGCAAGAGCTGCAAACTCAAGACACTTCAAAAAAACTTTTCGGGTCACAAAATACAGTTCCTGCCCAAAAATGCTTTATTTCTGAGAGTGACATCAACCTTTTTTTGTGTCTACTTTCAGGTTGCTCCTCTAATTAAAGAGAGGATGATGAAGAAGGGCAGCATGATGCTTGGGTACCAGCCTCACCGGGGCAAAGTCAACTTCTTCCGTCAGGTGGTGATCAGCCCACAAGTTAGCCGAGAGGACATGGACTTCTTGCTGGATGAAATTGAACTTCTTGCTAAGGACTTGTAGCTGTAGATCCAGAGTGTCAGGTGCTGCTCACGTGTGATATTTATGGAGAAAGAGTGGCAGCAGCATTCTGGTGTTCTTCTGTGAAAGTAGTAAAAAGCTTGACATATAGTTTGATAACTGTCATTTTATAGATTGACGTTGAGAACTTAGCAGGTAGAACACCCCTTCACTGGAAAGTATTTGCTGATGGGGGCTGGGACAAGGTGGTGCTTTTGCAGCACCATTGCTGCCATTTTAAGAAGTGTTTCCTCAAGAAGGGAGTGCTTCTGCAAATGGTATCTACGTCCCAGGGAAGGCAGCTATTTACTGTGTGCCTGTGCACAGTGTAGCTCAAACTGGTCACTTCCGTATGCAGGCAATATTCCTCTGAAGTTGCTGTGAGTGGTTTAGCTCAGTGAGCCTTAAGATGCTAGTTAATTATCTACTCTGTCAATATTTTAGTTTGGTTGGTAATGAACCTAATAAGACTGGAAATTTTGAACTTATATCAAACGTTCCTCAAGGGCCCTACCTAAGTGGATTGCCCAGGTTTTCCACTGTGGGCACGGGTGGACTAGAACGAGGCTCAGCACAGTCACCACACTGGGAGGTTTGCAGGAACCTCCTGCACAAAGTCCTGAGTAACCAATATCGACTCTGCTTTGAGCAGGTTGAACCAGGTAACCTACTAAGGTCTGTTCCAACCCACAGGATTTTGTGATTCTAGGAAACACAGTCATTGGGTCCAGTCAGTGTTTGCCAGTGTTGCGTACCCAAAATATTACCACAGCTTTAGCACAGCTGAGAATATTGGAATAACACTTAGAATTTCTTAAGTCTTTGTTAACAAGAGTTAACTATCATTTCTGAACTAATGTTCACCTTCTTCTCTTTTTAAAATGTAAAGATTTATTAAGAAGCTTTTAGATGCACTTTAAAATTACAACAGAGAAAAAAATATATATTTACCCAAAAGATGCATATTTTTATGTATGGTGACTATATATTAATAATATAGCAAAATTACTTATTTGTCATTATTTGTTTGTGCTTTCCTACAGATTTGAGATGACTCGATCTTATGTTATCAGTGTATAATTTGTAATTTGACTCTGAAATTACAGTAGTAGTGATCAGAGAAGGTCTTCCTGTGATTTTAGGATGTGAACAGCGTGAACATTTTTGGTCAATCAGGTTAGAAAACTCAGTTCTGCACTTTGTTTTTGTGTTAAGAGTTAAAGTACACCTTTCATCTGTTTTTATTCTATAAAAATGATCTATTTTATAAAGATAGAAATGTATTTCTTGGGATGAAGTTCTTACAGAAAACTAATGGAAATAGCCATGTCTCTCACCTTGTAACATGTACTTAACTTTAATGTTTTGGTGTTTGTTCCTTATTCTGTATTTGAGGTAGCACTGACCAATATCAACCTTTGCTATAATGTTTTCTGTCTTGAAAGCTGTCTTTAAACACAATGCTTCCTCATTTTCATTTCCTACACTGTACTAGGATCTAACGTTGCATGAAATTCCTACTTCCAATCTTCAAGATGATGGTGTGAAAAGTTTAGCAAGGTCATAATAACCAAGGAGGTAACAGTATCAGAGCAGTAGGTAGGAGCAAGAGTCATCCTGCAGCCCCTGACAGATGCCTTTAACAGTGTCCTGGAGGTGAATACAGTTGTGCTATCATAGTGATCCACTTAACTTTAAACCAAACAAATGTTGATAGTAATATAAAAATGAGTATCACAATGTGGCCCCTGGATTTTTGCCTTTTAATACTTACAAATCATTCAATCATTAATTGACTTGTCTTCTGGCTGTACCAGCTACCAGGATCTTGGAAAGCCCATACCAAAATTCAGGGCCTGTAAGGCTTATTTTTCCTCCCAGTCACTCTGGGTGGAGTGCAAAGTACATAAGGAGTGCTGGATGGATGGGATGACTTTGCTTCCTGAGTTAGACAGGATTGTTGTCCCTTCTTCTTTTTTTTTTTTTTTTTTTTTGACCTTGAAGGGAAAGATAATACAGTGTGAGGATGTTTTGTTTATGGTGAGTACTTGATTTTTGATTTGTGAAGAAGTTATGACACCTTTCATCAGCTAAGATTTTGGTCCATGGTGTCTTGTGACACCACCACTATCAAAGGAGTGTTACTGTCTCGTTTCTCTTTGTGTTTTTAGTGCATTTCTCTGTATCCAGATACTGTGACACTTATGGCACATGTCAGACTGAAGTAACACAGTTCCTTTCTGTAGCACTAGTGGCTATAGTATGTTTAAATGAGAGCAAGCTAGAATTTTTTTCATGTTTGCAGAAAATAGGTCTCTGATCAACATTTGCCCTGATTTCTTCAAAGCTATAGTTTAACCTTCCAGCGTGATGAGAGTGCCTTATCTAATCTCCATATAATTTCTGTTATTTCTGACCCTTTATTATGTCCCAGGTGCGCAATATTTCAGGACTAATGTAATTTTCTTATTGTTGCTTATTTAAGACTAGTATGTACAAAATGTCTATTTTGTAGCTGGTGATTTTAATAAAAAGTGAAGTAAATGACACCCTTATAAATATAGTCCGTGTTTGTCATTTGTCAATCTGGAACTGCAGGAGTATATATATAAAGAAGGTACCTATGAACACTCCAGATAGCACTTCAGCTTTAAAGTGTGAAACCTGGTTTAACCCTGCTTCAGGATGTGGTTTATCTGTGTGCTGTGCCCATATCATCTTTAATAAACGTTGTGGATGAAAACATGTCACATTTTATCTTACTCTTGCAGAAGATAAGTTGTCTGTGCAAAAATGCATTTAATTTTTTTTTTTTTGTCTGCTCTAGCTAGTTGAGATTGGCTCATGAACTCCCACTCCTAATTACTGACAAGCACCATCTCTCAGGATGCTAAACCAAATTCTGGAAGTAGTGAGGCACATGCATAAATCAGTGTAGAACCTGATCCATTGGTTGACTGTAATTTCTTGTCTACCCCTAATATTTTTTTCAAAAGAAAAGGAAAGAAGTATTCAGGCAGAAGGGATGCTGAAGCAATTTTTGCTCTTAGTTGTGTGCCTGCTTCTTGGGAGACCTTTGGGCATTTTGTGATGGGTCCATGTGCAAAAGTCACTCACATAAATCAGTATGCCTAGAGCCAGTAGACCCCATCTGAGGACTTCTGTTATGAGTTTCTGTGATAGATTAATACTAAACATTACAGTATGGTTATGTGTGATTTTAGTGCTTCTAACTCCCACTGGTGTAACTGGAAACCCTTCCTGAATTGGGCCTTGATTTTTATGACTGGGATCTTTCATTTTAATACCAGCAGTTTTGCACACTGAACATCTCGGTTTATCTAGTTGAGGTTTGTGCCTGCAGGTTCAGATTCATCTTTATTTCTGTGAGACCGAATTGAAAGGTATTTTCATTTGTATCCTTCAATGATTCATTAAGATGTTTTTCAAATAGCATTTGACCTTGTCCCTAAAGGACAAGAAATGTCCTTTGAGAAAGATGTGGTAGAACTGGTAGAGTTGCATTCCCAGAATGTTAGGAGTATGTAAAAGCCTGTTATGTGCCTGGGGCTTCCTCATACATGCAGATCACAGCATTAATTCATGCTCAAGTAATTTTTACTTTTAAATCCTTGGGTACCTTTATAGGACTTACAAAAACTGATATGAAATGTTGAAGGCAGAGGAGAATAATTCAGAAATACTAAATGTTAAGTTTGCTCTCTGTTATGTCACACATGAGCTCTGTGACAAGCCAAAAGTAAGCTGAAAGTGGTGTTTGAGTCCTACTCTTTCATCAGTGCCAAAACTGCCCAGCCTCTCTTCCCCATTGGCTTCTTCCATGGGCTTTAACAGGCGAATAAAGCTTGTTCATCCTGGAAATCAGTTGCTGTAGGTAGGGCCGACTCATGCCTGTCCTCCTTTCTGTGGTGTAACTAATAAATGCTCATAGTTATTTGAGCTTATAAGCACTGTATCTAGTTCAGGAACTGCTAAATATTACTACTGTTACATCCTGAAATAATGCAATTGCACACGTTAATTTTGTCTTAATTGCTCCTGCTAATTGCAGGTTAGATGCAATCAAAGCAGCACTGCCTGGCAAATGCACTGTGAGCACAAGAAACCCTGGTGGAGGGGTTTTATTTCTTTAAATTGAATCTATTCTCCCACAATTACATAGTTTTGCTTCAAATGTACAATTAGGTGTTATTACTCTAATTCTGTAACTAAAAATTACTTTGAGAAACAAAACAAAACAAGGAAATTTGCACTGCAAGAGGTACAATAAGGGGAGTGTCAAAGGTTTCAAGGCAAACCCACAGGAGGAAACAATGGTCGTGTGAAGGATTAACCTCAGCTAAATCTGTTGTACGTGGCTGCGCCACGTGTCTGTCCTGCAGGAGTGGAATGGGGAAGCCATACCGAGCAAAGGACTTGCACATACCCCGGCACTGCAGCAATCCGCCCCAGCATGCCATGTCCATCCACTGTACTAGAGAAGCCCTTTCAGAAGGCTGGACACTTTGTAGTACATCAATGATTTTTGTATATGTCAGGGTAAAGTTTGTTTTAAAGCAGTCTCAATAGTAAAAGTGACACTGAAGGGGTAATCTTAAAAGGTCCAACAAAGATGACCACTTTCAGCCTTGGTAGCTCATGTACAACTAAAGAATGATTGATCACATTTTTGAAATCTTTTAAAGAAAACCAATAAAAGTTTTGTTTTATCAAGGATGAAGGCAAATAATAGAAAGACATAGACTCTTAATAATTCTATCAAACACAGATGTTCTGTTTCGATGAAGTAATTTCTTTCACGTAAGTAACTTATACAAAACTATTTAAAAATAGAAAGTATTTCTTGCCAAGTGTTGAAATACTTGCCATGAAATAGCACAGGCCCATGGAACGTAACATCTGCCTTTGGGACTGTGCAGTTGATCTTATCCTCTGCCAAACACTGTTCTTCCTAGAGACTTTTACCGAGCTTGTCATTCTGGGAATTGACTCCTTAAATCTGGCAGGCACTGACACTGGCAGCTTTATCCATACTCCCCTTTCATGCCAGGTGATACGGATTTTATTCTTCCTCTGTTTCTGTGCCCTCTCTCATGCCTGTATGTTTTTTCAGAGGGATATTTTCAGTATTTGGAGCTATAGGGAAAGTGTCGGAGTAGCAAAAGGGGTAAGATTGAAAGCTGAAACAAAAGCAGTGCTCAGGTTGGTATAATGATGTGATATTTTGCCTTCCTTTTCTCAGCAATGGGTTTGTCTAGGTGCTCACATGATGATCACTCACTTCTGTCAGAACTATGGTAACACCAAAATCACGACTTCACGTGGGAGAGCAGTTCAGCCTTGTGAAACTGAATAAGACAAAGAGTGGGAGAAAGAAATGTTAGTTGTTCTGTTTTACAGATGAATGATACAAAGGAACTTAAGACTTCTATTTTTGTGAAAACTGGCACCATGGCTTTAGAAAAATTGTTGAACGAGTCGCTACCAGGAGACAGTAGTGAGTGAAAAATGGGACATTCTGTGATACGGGCTTAGCAGAGGGAAATGCCACTAGACTAGCCGAAGAGATTTCTGGGAATAGAAAAATTGATTTTCTAGACTGGACTCTTAAAGTATTTGCTGTTGTAGCATTTGGGAAAATTTCCTACATAAGATGGGAAGCAGGACTGAAAATGTAAGGTGGGTAGGACTATCTAGTGAAAGATGAAAACAAATAATGGAGAAAGGAAGATACCTTGGTATAGATTCTGAGCTAATCTAACTTCATACTTTCATTACTAACCCTTCCAGAAAGATCAGACATAAGCTCATGAAATTTGCTGATGAAGCTGTGCTGAAAACTTTAGAATTTGACATGCATGAATAACTAGGTGTTTTTTAAGAATGTGTGGCAGGGGAGAATAAGTCAAACAAAGTGCAAAATCTTTGGAGACTTGCAAAAAGCTGCAAGAACTTCTTGGTTAGAGGTAGATCATGTTAAACACTTGCAAAACAGAAAATTGTGGAGATAAGTATAATGCTAGCATAAATAGCAGTGTATGAGCTGAGCCTAAATGATATGTAAATAAAGTCAGCCATCCAAAGATGGTAAACATCAAAGCAAATCTAGCCTGTCATCTGGAGTATAGCAGGAAGGAAACACTAGGTGGGCAGCAGGCTCAGTGGCTGGTCCAGCTCTGTTACCTCAAGCTGTGAGCAGTGAACAGTGAGAATATTAATTGGTGCTACAGAGGCAAAACACAGCACTGCAGAGTCTTGTGCTCCATCTACTGGTGTGTCCTCTGGTAACCATCTTGTTCCACACTCAGGATGTCTTTTCCAAAGAGCACTTTTGAGTGTCTCACGTGTGGCAGAGGAGGGAATTGGAAGTAAAATTTCTTGAGATTTTTCAGGAAAAAATGACCAGAATGTCAGAAAATGTTGCTTTGATTTAGGCAGTCTCCTGTGAAAACACTGAATTTCAGTGGACTTTAGGGAAATATATGCAGACCTCTGATTATTTCTTGTCATCCTCCCTAAATAGTGTTCAGAATATATTTCCATGCTGTGTAATTCATGATGACACTGGTGTGTGTGGGGCATCCATGCTGAGGAATGAAGAACTCAGGGCAACATGAAAAAAACACTTTCCCTATTTTGAGCCTCTCAGTTGATCAGTAATTCCTTTCTTTTTACCAAGGCTAAAAATGGAGTCAGGATCATACAAGCCTCTTGTAAGTTGTATGGCCTCTGAGTGCTCAGCTTCCAGGCTTGATTTTACCATAGAATCAATATACTGAGTGGGAAGGGACCCATCAGGATCACCAAGTCCAACTCCTGGCCCCACACTGGACACCCCAAGAATCACACCCTGTGCCTGAGAGCATTGTCCAAACACTTCCTGAACTCAAGCAGGCTTGGTGCTGTGATAACTTTCCTGGGGAGTCTTTTCCAGTGCCCAACCACCCTCTGGGTGAAAAAAATTGTCCTCATATCCAACCTAAACCTCCCCCAACTCAGCTTTGCGCTGTTTCCTTGAGTCCTGTCACTGGTCTGAGAGTGAAGAGATTGGTACCTGCTGCTCCTCTTCCCCTCATGAGGAAGTTGTACTGTGCAATGAGGTTCCCCCTCAGTCTCCTCTTCTCCAGTTTGAAGAGACCAAGTACCCTCAGTTGCCCCTCATATGGCTTCCCCTCAAGGCCCTTTACAATCTTCATTGCCCTCCTTTGGATGCTTTCTAATAGCTTAATGTCTTTTTTATATTGTGGTGCCCAAAACTGTACACAGGACTCAATGCAAGTCTGCACCAGTGCAGAGTAAAGTGGGACCTTTATTCTGAAGCAATCCAACTGTTGGGGTTTTTTTGTTATATTTTCCTTTCCGTGAGAGATATCAGTGTTCTATAGGGAGTTGCAAAAGAGGATGTGCTGCCTTCATGCTCCAGTGTATTTTGGAATTTCTCATAGAACAAAATTTCCCGCTTCTTGAGCACTCTGAAATCAGACCTTGGGAGGCACAGACTGAACAGAGACCTGCAACTCCTGTAGCAGAAAAAGATCTCAAGGTGTCATTGAGAAGATATGACCTCCATCCTGTTACAGGATCAATGATGCACTAGAGAACTAGTGTCTAACCTTTGCCTAGTCTATAATTCATGACCAAAAATTCTGGACAACCTGCAGCGTTCACATTATTTCATGATGGATAATCTAGATTTTCCCCTTCTATGCTTGATCTCCACCATGATTAGGGCCAACACATATTTTTCTTCTTTGTGACTTCTACATGTTCAAAGATTACAATCTTATTACCCTTTGTCTTCTTTTCTAGTCTTGAATTACAGTCATTCCTCCCATGTTACCTTGGAGGCCATATTTGAAAATCTGTTGATTATTCTGCTGCCCAACACAAGACAGAGCAGTCCTCTGTAGTCTTACCAGGTTTTAAAAGCCTGGCAGGATCACTTTGTACACCTCTTTATGCATCACAGTGTGATGTTTGCCTTCTTTTGTAACAGCAAGATGTGATTGACTCTTGTCAGGTTTGTGATCCACTCTGAGCACTAGTGCTTCTTTGGCCAACAGCTCTAAGTGGCTTTTCCCCATTAGATATTTGTACATTTAACTACGTCTTTTTAAGTGCTCCCACTAAAGAGGATAATATTTTTTTAAAAAAAATTTGTTCAATCTGTCCAGAACAATTTGAATTGTCAGTCCATCCTGCAGCACACTTGCAGCCTCTCACAGCATGATGCAGTTTGTCCAAAGCATATATTTTTGTCCATCACCTAGAACATTACTTAAAACACTGAATAGGAACTAGACTAGAGTAGCTTTAGAACCATACTCAATGCTGTCTGGGTGTCTATATAGTAACTATTATATCTTTCAAGCCAGTGCCTGTGCTCGAATTTAGACAGCCTTTCCCTAGTTTGCAAACAAGAGTATCACTTGATGTGAGGTCAAAAGCCTTTCTAAGCTCAAGACATAGAATGTTTATTGTATCTTCTTCATTTTTCAAGAGCTACTGCTCTTTAGGAAAAAAAAATGATAATGAATCCATTTTGACTCCTACTCTTTTCTCATTGTTTTCCAGTCGTCTTCAAATAGTTTGATTCTTCCCACCCCTTGTAATTTTCTGAGACACAGGAAACTGAATGGGTTCTCCAGCTCCTTTTGCACCCTTTCAAATGGTAGGTGCCACCTCTACTCCTTTGACAACATGGGAGCAAGCTGTGCATCCTCAGAAATCCTCACTGGGTCACGTTCCAGCTCAGAGGATTTAGTCCTTAAGTGACTGAAGCTCAGGTTGGCTGAGGATAGAGCTGAGGCTGGAGGGTGCTGGAAGGCCTGTTGAGGCCATGTGCCTGGCTGCTGACCCTGTGGGAAAGAAAGGGTTTGGGAAGGGGAAGATGAGGGAGCACAAAGTCTTGCCTTGGTACAGAGTCATGATGTTGCTGGGATATGCATTCAGATTTGGAACCAGACATATACACCCATTTTATGCAGGGAAGTCAGAGTAGTCAAAGAGAAGCATGAATAGGTCTGAAATTGTGAGGATGAATTTCACCCAGATCAGTCAGGCTGAAACAATACAACATACTAAGCATTTTCCACTTTTCTTATCTCATGGTATTTCATTAATTAGGCTTTTGATCATAGCTAGAGAGAAGTTTTTCCTGATGGCTTTTATTTTCTTGGGGGTTTTGTTTGTTTGATTGCTTTTGTTGTTGTTTGGTTTTGGGGTGTGTGTGTGGTTTTGTTTGTTTGTTTGTTTTTAAGTTTTTCTTCATAAAACATACCTTTAGTTTGCCAGGTTTCTTTAGAACTGGAAGGCAAAGATATTGCTCTTGTCCCGGAGTGTTGAGCCTGATGAGATAATCATGTAGGAGATATGACATTAAAAAAAAAGAGCTGCTTTCCCCTGCCTGATTAAGAATCCTTCCCCCATAATTATTGTCTTAATGAAAGCACAAGATGTGGCTCATAATACTTACAATTTCATTTTAATTACTCCTGGAAGACAATTAAAATAGTTATTTAAAAATGCAACTCTTTCCATAAAGTATAGCAAAATGAAGTCACAAGCACATGCCAGTTATTTTTCAGAGCATTTGATATCCTCAAGTTAATAATTTTATTATTGCCAAATTACGTGTTTCAAGCAAGAAGTGTGTTGCTATGAAGGTGAGAGGAGACATTCACTCGGTAGCATTCGTACATTCCAATTGCTAAGGTGTTGGTCACATGTACAGAAAAGGAGATGAAAAAGATGAACATCATTGTTTGACCTGTCTGACCCTGTATCCAAAACTTATTTCATGCATTTGTGCATGAAATAAATTTCCATCTCCTCTAGGAGCTAACATGATTGATTTTGCACATCAGGGCAAGTAGTGCAAAAATAGAGAGCTCCAGCCTAGCCATCACTTATAGCAATCAGGCCTCAGCAAGGATTGTCAACATGCTCATTTGAAAACTGAAAGGCAAAAATTTCTTTGTAAAAATTCATTGTATTTTTTGCTTGGACTTCTGAACCAAATACTTTGTAGTATTATTATTATATATATTCACCAATGTGAAGACACTTAAAGAAAGGAACAACCAGTCTTTAGGGTAGTCTGTGAGCACTCTCCATATGTTGGTGGGAAAAGCACATTGTCTGTACTAAAAATCTGCCTACAGTAATAGGTCAGTCAAATTGCAGAAGTCAAATCTAGTGACCACAGGAGTGTTACAGTGGAGCAAAGGGATGGTCCTAATGTGAACTCATGAAAGCACATGGAGTAGGCTGCTTCTCTCCAAATTTCAGCTGTCTGACCATTTGCTGCCCATGCTCAGGCTCCCTCCTGGCTCCCTATGCAGCCCTGTTCCCGTGTGGCCCTGGGCAGCCCCACTCTCACCTGGCTGCAGGAGCCAAGTTCAGGACAAGCTGTTGATGTGGTGAAGATGGTGAGACTGCTGAATTGCTTGCTGAATTGCTTGCTTGCTCTTGGGAGATTTTGAGACTGTTTTATATTGAAAAGTGAACCTTCCTCTCCCAAATAATAATACCAAATTAGACTCTTCCCCAGATCAGGAATGAATTTGGTCTGGTTGCGTGTCATGGCTATAGTAAACAGTTTATACTTGGACAAAGGCTGTGTTTAAGTATGACTGAATCCTGTTTGGTTTACTGTGATTAACCTAAACAATTTAGAAATGTTGAAACAAGTTAATTTAAATTTTTTCCTCCATTTCCTATGGCTTTTTTCAGGTTAGGTTCTTAAAGCAACTATTCCAGAAATTATTTCAAGGCAAGCAAATTAATGTTAACATTCTTATATTAAAGTGAATTTTTTTTCCCTCCCCCCATTATTTAAGAAGGCTTACATGTTCTTTCTACATGTACAGAAGCTAAACAACCTGCTGCTTAATGGGAGATGTCCTTTTGCTTAAAACACGGGAAATAAAACATTCCTCTATGCCATTCAAAGCATTACAAGAAATGGTCTAACCCCCTGCAAGTTGCTTCTGCAGACTCCTCCCCAGTGGTGAGGCTGAAGTGTTGGTGACATTGTCATGTCACAAAAAGACTGCTCCTGCTTCTCACATGGGGATTAGTGGAGCAAAAATTAAAAGTGTCGGTATAAGATTTATGGTCTGTCAAAACCTTTTAGCTAATTAAAGGTATGACCTACTTTCTTTTGCCTCCAGAAGCACTGGATGGTTTATGGTAAACAAATCTTGGTTGAAGAGAATCGGTACCTTGGCATTAATTTCACCAAAGGAGGAAACCTCACCTCTCCAGAAATAAGTCTGGCTTCAAATACTAGAAGTTATCATCTTTCACTTGCTAAGTGGAAGAACTCTTATGGACGGGCTGCACGTGAATATGTTGCTTGCTAACACATGTGCTGCAAATTATAATTCTCCTTGGTGGCAGCACCACATAGCTGTTTTTCTTGGTGGTGTGAGCAGATGGGCTTTGTGTTTTCTTTCACTGGATTCTTTCTCTGACAGCCTTTAGTTCAGTTTTGTTGGATCAAAGATGAAACTCTGTTTTTGTTGTTCCAGACCCTGTGTAAAAAGCTTTGCTCTTTCGAAAAATAGTGTTTTACTTTAAATGATTCTCGAAAAATCACTGTGATAATGCACTGAAAGAGTCCCGAGTAGGCTTTGTATTTCCTTCTCAATCTCTAAGGCAACAACCCGTGGCACTTCTGGGTCTGGGGAGGCATTTCTTATACATTGTCAAACAATGTCTTCCCAATTTAATACAGATATCTTTATAATCTTATTTTACTGGGTAGTCATAGCATAGACAGCCTTGCTAGATAAGTGCAGTAATCCTCTCAGCATTCACATACACGTATAAGGAAGTCAGATAAAGACCAGCCTTAAGAGCCAAACATTTGCAGCCACAGGCAGACAGATGTTTATCTGAGGAGAAGTTTATATTGGCTTCTGTTTGAGAACTAGAAAGACAGTTTTCACCTTCAAGTGAAAGCAGGAATTAGATGCAATCTAATAGCTTCTGTAAAACATTTTCTAACCTTAAATGGTCTCCCGAAAGGTGGAATCATGAGGACTCTGACATATTTCTAACAGCAGAAAATCTATTTCTGGAGCTCTTTGTATGGCATGGAAAGCAGCGCATTTGGGCTGTGTTGAGGTGGGGGGAGAGCTCCATTTCTATAGCTCACCATACAGCTCTGATAACAGGGCCTGCATCCCAAGTCAGTTTATCTCATTCAAAATAAAGCACTTCCCTATACCCCACACACAGACAGCTGGGGCTTAAGCACTCTGCAGAAACCAAGACATTTCAAAGTTTCCTGTGTTACAGGGGTGGGTGGATGAGCTGTACAAAACAGAAATGCCTGCTCACACAGGGCTGGAAATGTTAAAGGGGTGTTTTCATTCCTGGCTCAGTGGGTGGGATTCACGGGGAGAGAGTAGAGAGTGGAAGGTGAAGTTGATGAGGCTAACATGAGTTGCTCATGTGGATAACAAACTGATGGAAGCTTCACTTTAGGGGTGCCAGGAGGGAACGGTGTGGTCATCCTCTTCTCCAGAAAGATAAGGAGACAACTATGGTTTGAGGAGCCTCACACAACCACTCGTGGAGCAGAAAGACAGCAAGCCGGGCTGGAAACGTGACCACCATCTCCATGAAAGCTGGTTAGAAACACATCTGATGTGTAGTTCTTTTGGGCTTGCCTTCCTCTGCATTGCTCCTGCCCTAAATAAGCAGAGTGTCAGTGTGTTAAACTGGTGTATGCAATTGGTTTGTTTACTCAAGTGCTGTTTCTAGAGAAGGACAGACCCTGGTGATCAGGGAGGTCCCTGTTGGTGTAAAGATGAGGCTGGGGTGCAGAGGGGGGCAGGTGGAAGGGCACGGTTCTATGCCTGAGCAAAAGCAA
>JAWWLV010000088.1:40836457-40899206 GCA_035041135.1 Platyrinchus mystaceus | reverse complement strand
GGCAGGGATGCTGACACCCTGGGCTTGAAGCCATGGATGGGTGAAAATAGAATGCATACAAGGTGAATTGCTTTTTGTTTCTTCCATAGAAAGGCCTTGCTGCAATGGAGGAGAAAGAGGGGAAGTGTTTTCAGCTCTGAGTGCTCTCTCCTGTGACACACATGAGATGGTTAACCCTGGAAGAAATGCCAAGTATCTTTGCTCCTCCTTGTTTCACGTATCAGTGTACTTGGGAAAGAGTCATTTCAGCAGGGAGGGTTTAATCATGCCAACTTGATCAGGTGACTACCTAATTTTTTTAAGAGTTTAGCTACCTAAATGAAACTGTCTGAAGAGATTGTTTTATCACCATTATAACTGAGCAAATAATTCACAAAAGATAATTTATGAGCTGCCTTTTGCCTTTGCCTCTTCATGAAGTGATTAGATGGTGCTCAAAGCATTCATTAGCCAAGAATTTTAAATCTATTTCCTGTGCTCAGTCCTCTCAGGAGCCTCACAATTTGGCTGTATTTCAGCGATTCACTGACTGTCTCCTCAACTTTCCACCCATGAGCAAGGTTGTTCAGCTGCCAGAGGTCAAAAACAGGTAAGACCTGCCAATAGGTCAAGGCATGGTGAGGAAATGGGCTCAGGACAACCAGGCTGGGACACCACGGGCTCACGCCAACTCGGTCTTATAGGTCATGCTGGGAAATGTAACCCAGTAGGACACAGGTGTCTGAAAGAAAAAAAAAAAATCGAGCACCAAAATCCTGCAATGAGATGCGTCACTTATACTGACCCTGAATGAGGCTGGAATTTTTGCCATTCCCCCCAGCAAGAGCTTTCTCAACACACACATGGTGTGCACTGACTTGTAGGAATGTTTGCCAAGTAATAAGCAGCATGAAGGCAGCCAAACTGCCATTCATGAACAAGCAGACAGTCTGGAGCAGAACTCGCTCATCTTCTTTGTGGCCAGAGGGAAAAATTGCCACAGGCAGCATTTTATTAGAAACATAATGCCAAAAAAAAAAAAAAAAAGAAAAAGAAAAAGCAAGCAGGAGAGAGAGAAAGAACTAAGGATCAGGAAATAAATTAATCAATGTTCCTCTGGAAGCAAAGGAAGCCCTTGGGCCCCAACACAGCTGGCTTGACAAGAGGACAATATTGCAGGTGCTCTACATGTGGCCCAGTTTGTTTCCAGGAGCATTCAGAATAACAATGTCTTAATGCCTATTTCTTTTTTTCTCTCCTCAGGAGCTGTGTCATAATTTTTTTCTCTTTTATCATTCATATCTATTCCAGTAAAATAAGGGGGTGAACTCTCCATCTTGCTGGAAATTACGTGAACTGGTGACACAGAGGCAGGCTACACCAGGAAACTTCACTATCCAGTATAGACCACTGCATGGTTTGGTAGTAAACCCAAGGACTGCCTTCTGCATTGCAGAGCTGGAGCCTCCTTGCTGTGAACCCTGGTGATAAAATGCTGACTGACATGCTAATTAAGAGCTGCTTACAGCAGGATGTTGAATACAATATTTAGGATAAGAAAGGTGGGCAAAAGCCTTAAATGAAAAAAAAAATTGTTAAAAGTATACAGTGTACTTAATTTCAAGGATATTGTGTTCTTCAGGTCTGAAAGATCTGTGGAGTTTGCCTGCTGCATTTCTAAAATTCATGTTATACTTGGTTTTGCAACACTTGCTGTGTTATTCCAAAAGGACTCAGACTTTGAGCCAGTGTAAACAGGATGTCAGGGCTTGAAGATCTTTGCCAATACGTGGCCAGCAGTGGGCACATGCTGGGGCTGACCACAGTGATGCTGGGCTTGCCTAGGCCTCAGCAGGGCGCTGTTGGGAACACAGAGGTGTGGTAGTGAGGCTGTGCATGCCTGCAAGGAAGCTGAGAGCTATTTCTTACCTGGCAGAGGGTAGCTGGCTTGAAGAAAGAGCTGGTCACCTGCAGCTGTCTGCTTGAGGGGCACCTAGTCAGGGCCTTCTTCACCAAGTCCCCATTTTGACAATTATAGGTTAGATGTGGGCACTGTGCTTTGCACCACCCCTGACACTGGCTATGTGTGTTGCTCTGTTCAGAGCATCAGGTACCCAGGGAGACTGAAATCATTAGCACTGAATGGCTCGAAATTCCATCAGGTCTTGAGCAACCTGATTTAAGCTTCATGTTTTGAATATGACCCTGGACCACAGGACCAGCAAGGACAGTAACTGAACTGGATATCCCTGTCAGCCTCAGTTATTCTGTGATTTTGCTTGACTCATGAGCAAGAACATGTGGGTGCCTGTTTGAGGCAGCCTCACTTGAAGGCTCAAAAGAAGATATTCAGTGCAGCCAAGCATGAACGCTGGTGGAGGTTTTGGCACCAAAATACAATCTGTGAAAAAAATGGTGTTGTCCAGAGTATCTCAGATGCCCATATCAGAGTATCTCAGATGCCCACTGGGCAACTGCACCTTATGTAAAGGCTGAGATTCAACCTAAGTCACACTCGGGCAATTTGAAGAGGGCAGAGGGAGGTATCTTGCTCTTTGTTTATGTGGTGCTTGTGTTCAGCACGTCTTCCATGGGAGGGTTTACAGCTTAAAAAGGTGAAAGCTCTGAGTGGAGGGAAGAAGCTGTAAGGCACAAACACATTAATCATACACTTCTCAGTGACACAGATATAGTGTGCTGTCTTCTGGCTCATTTTAACATTAGCATCAAAATGACTGAGGTCTAACTATGGCCCTATCACAGAACCACAGAATTCATAAGGTTGAAAAAGACCTTTAATATCATGGAGTCCAACTGTTAACCCAAAACTGCCAAGTCCACCACTAAACCACATCCCTAAGTGCCACATCCACACTGAGAACTGAGCAGTCTTCACATAGGAGAGCATCAGCTGTAAACCCTTTTCTCCCTCCCCTCCTTTGAGACTAGTGAAGGGATAGCAGTGCAGGGGCTAAGGGGGCAGCAAGTTTGGGTATCTGCTACTGCTGTTCTGCTGAAGGGCGGTATGGTGACTTGGAGAAGGAGTCATTAGCAAAGCAGGATATTTGCACATTGGACACACTTAAGCATGACATTCAGGTCCCTGGTAGGAAGGAGTAGACTTCAATTGTTTTAGGATGGGGTTCATTTTAGGAAGAACCATCTTCCTATTCTGGATGCTTCAGAGATGAGAGACAAGCTTGAGTTGGTGTTATTTTATTTGCTTCAATAAACATTTGATTTATACAAAACAAAACAAGACAGAAAAACCCCTCAAACAGTTTACAAATCAAGTTAAGTGTTTGAAATTTTTGATATACAAGAGTATATATTGCTCACATTCCTATTTCATACATGACGTACAGGTGAAATATTCCTTAAAAGAATAAAAATTTCCCTTTACATGTAGTGTTAAAAAAACCCCATAAAAATGTCAGTATTGTCAGGAACTACCACATGCCATTCCTTGACCTTCAGCGTGGATGGAGGAAGAGAAATGGGCCCTGACATTCTACCTGCCTGGATATATCCCCCTCCTACAGACCCCACCTTTGCCTGTGGCCCTGTGAGTTTACAAGAACATTTCCCCCCTATAAAATTTGACATAGTATCCTCTGAATTCCACTGTAGATGTGGACATTTTGCCCTGCACTGTTTAAATATTTCTGAGTAGTTTGGTTAAAATGAAAAAAAAAAAAAGCAGTTACAAAACCATTTCAAATAAAATATTTTCCATCATAAATCTTAACTCCTATTTGAATAAGCATGATTCCTATTGACTTGCAGTGCAACATCTTCTAGTGACATATTGATGTTTATCTGTCAAATGTGTTTAATAAATCACACCAGATACATCTGTCCAGGACTGGTTTGTGCTGACTGAATTTCTAACTTCCAAGGCCTGCTGACATCTCGTGGGGAAAAATGGATAAATCACTGCAAAACACCTAAAGACAAAATTTTTAGCACTTATTAAAAACATTGCTGTCATTTATATAGGCCCAATGTGATGGGTCAACTGTCTTAAACATTTCATGGAACTGAAAGAATGTAAACAATGTCCAAGGGATCCTGTTGAAAAAAGTCTTTCTTGGTTTTTGGTTGTGGTTTGTTTTTTTTTTTTCTTTCTTCTTCTCTGAATTGCTGACTTGCTGAGGCAGCCCTAAATGGCAGGATGTGCCATTAACCTATTGCTACAGAGTTTTCCCTCACCTCCAAGGTCTTTTTGCAAAAATAAAGGCACCAGCTGTTGTCTCTTACTTTAGAAAGTATGGAACAGAGTCAGACTGTGGTGTGTCAAGCAATTAGACATGTGGTACAGGGAAAAAAAAAAAAGTTTATTCTTACAGCAACACAATCAAGGTAAAAGGAAGGGGAAAGAAATAGTACTGCCCACACTCAGAATGCACAGCAAATATAAAACATCTGCTTGGATTTTTGCTGGCCCTGTCATGCTCTGTATGGTTTCGGCATGGATGTGAGAAGGGGAAAACTCATCCTGCTCATATTTTGCAACCTGCTTGCAAACAGCATGAATTCAAAGCAAAAGAAACCAAAAAACAACATTAATGACCTCTGTATCAAAACACACATGTGGGATGGACCAAATGTCCTCACGCTCCTGTTCTGGGACACTGTGAGGACATTGGGGTTAAGGTGAGAGGGAAAAGGCATCCCAGAACTTTCCACAACGTGCTGCAAACAGGACCATGTAGGTACAACTGCAAAGTCAGATTAGCCTGTCTGCTGTGAGACTGCTCCTGCAACTGCGAACTGCAGGGCCACAGCCAGGTGGTCACAGCACATGCTTTGAAAGTCATCTTGTTATTGCATATTATTCCTATCTTTTTGGCAGAGCACTTAGTGCACAATTGCTGGTGTGGTGCTATACCAGTTTCCCCAGGCACCTTCCCTAAGGGGAGGGATTTATAATGCACTGGTAATTTCCTGGAAGCACTTTTTTCTTTCAGAGCACGGCTGTTTATAGATATATAGATAGATATATATATACATACACACACATTTTTTAGATATATATGTATATATATATATATATAAAAATAGCAATTTCATAGTTATATACAGGCATTAATAAAGTGCATAATGTTATTGGCTATTTTCAAATCTCATTTCCTGAGGAAGTGCTAACATACATAGCTCCTCCTGCGACATGATGCCGGCTGCCAATGCTAGCGTATGACAGCTACTCCCCAGCTTTTAATTCACAGAATACATCTCCCTGTCCAGAGTTGCAGCCTAAAGGGAGTAGTGACAGCCTCAGTCCTCCAGAAAGCAAGTCAAGGCACTGATCAAGACTTCTTCCTTTGCCAAGGCGAACACGTCTAGGAGTGACTTCCCTCCATTTTGGAGCTCTCAGGTACATTCTACTTTGCAGTGGTCACAGAGCCGTCTTCAGGGATCTTCTCCTCTGAACAGCTCCTTCCTGAGAGCCTGTCGTGGTGCTTGAGCTCGCTGAAGCGCTCTGCAACGCACTGTGCTGTCAGCCGGGCCTCGGGGTCATGGTCCCAGCACTCGATGAGAGTTTCACACACCATCTGGATGCCCTGCAGGGAGCACAGAGAGAACAGCCATGATGGGGGCCAGTCACCACCAAAACATGTGTGTGAGAGCTGCTTTAGTGACCTCAGAAGTTCAGGGGGTTACTCATGTGTGTCCTGGAGGTTCTTTATGGTCTCTTCTGTGTCTGTCATAGGGGGCATTTTTTTTCCAAAAGAAACCCTACTAAAATTTTTTCAGCACTTTAGTTGTCACTGTCATTTCTGGGCATGTGTTCTGATACATTATAACAAGAACAATAATGCTTTGGACTAGTGCTATAGAATCAAGTAGGGGGTTTTCTTAATAAATATGATCAGAATTCTTCAATAACATGACTTCCTGCTTAAGCAATGCCTTTGAGTGCCTGAATTCTGTTTGGGTTTTTCATACAAAATTCTGATTGCCAGCAATATCAGGCTGTACATCAGCTTTTTATGAATTCCTTGTGGACTATCTAAATCTATGTGCAAATATGGGCCACAGTCCCACAAACACTTAAACATGTCACTCACAGTTATAACTATTTAACCTTCATTTCAATTCTGATTCGTATGTTTACAGGAGCAAAAAACCAGTTGCGTATCTGTAATGCATTTTATAAACATGAGGTATTTGCCAGGAAACTGTGTGTTTTGTTATATGACACTAAAAGCCCATTAAGTAGGATTTATCTTAAACTTCTCATTTAAAAAAACCCAAAGCATTTTACAACACTGCATTAATTGCATAATTTACCTAATTGGTGATGTTGACTGATGTCAATGTTAATAGCAGAATGTTATTGTCTGTATACAAATAACATTAGTTTTATGCTGTCATTGAAATTACTAGCAGTAAATTAAATTAAATATTAAACATTAACTTGAAATCAATAGTGCAGCAAATCCCATTAAGGGAGGGGTGGGGGTAACTGTAATATGTAAATCCATTCCAGAATTTTATCACGATGAATAATGAGTTCATTACAAAAACAGGACTGCAGAGGAAGGAAATGAATATGGAAGAGCTACTACAGTAAGAGCAACTTCTATGGAGTTCAAAGCAGGTCCTCAGCTGCTGCAAACTGTCACAGCCCTGAGGAAACTGATGCATCATTGCATTTTAGATAGTGCGATGTGAAACACTGAAGGGATTCAGGCAAAGGGAATTAAATCCACCTTCATGAAATGTCCTCTGCCTGTGTTATTAGGCATCCATTTCCTGCCTTCAGCTCTTAGCTGAACTCTGTTGGAGCCAGCTGTGCCCACCTGGGTGACACACAGCACAGGTTGATGCAATGCCTTGTAGTGGAGGCAGACTGAGGTCTGAGTTTTATATAGGGAAGAAATCTCTGAAGTATAGGTATCTGCAGGATACCTAGGTCCAAATCCATGACCTTTTTACTTGTTGTATAAACCCAGAGGTGATGAAATGCACAGTGCATCTTACCGCTCTACTCCAGTACCTTGAGCTGCAGCCCTCCACACACTCAGCCTTGTTGCCATGAAAGCAGCCACGAGCCTGCCCTGTGCCTGAGCACCATGGGATCCTGAGCCCCGTGTTTCTCTAGCCATGTGCCCTGGGGTATGCTGGCACACCTGAGCCTGCCATTACAGCTGGCTGTGCATGCAGTGACCTCCTAGACACTTCTCTTCAAGGCCTAACCGGCAAAGCAGTATTGCCTGGCTCTACTGCTGCGAAGTGCAGTGCCCTGCAGTGCCTGCAGGAGTAGCCCTGTCCCCAGTCTACACAAGTCTCTGAGCCACTTAACACTGCCCCAGGCCTGCTTTGGGTTCCAACGACTTTTACTTTTAGGGACCTTCTTCACCTTCTATTAGACATACATCATTTGATTATTACCAAACACAGAACAGAAATATTTGCTGACCACTTCTGCCCTTGCATTAGCATATGCAATATCTCTCTTTTATATCCAGCAGCAGATCAGTAGTAAGCTAGATTTCTTTTTGCTCTTGAGAAAACGCTGATTATCCTCGAGTTTGCTGACCACAGATCTTCCTGTTGTTCTTCTGTTTCCTTAAGCAGTTCTTTAACCCTCTTTACTCCTATTTTTTTCAAAGGTGAGACCATGTCTTTTGAATGTCCTGAGAAATGTCTCACAGTGTTCCTAATTTGAAGCATTTTCTAAAATTTAATTTTTTTACTCCCAGTGAAAGGCTCAGTTAATTGCTTTTTTGACCGAGCTCTTCTAAAGTACTCTATATGTATTATCAGTTTGGATTTTGTTTTGCCTTCATGGAAAAAACCAACTGCAGTCAACTCATGTTCCCTTTTACTAGCTTATTGACAATTTTAAAAAAAATTCTGCAAAAAGCTATTTTTTCTGAAGATGAACAGTAGTATAATCTCTCCTTCCTAGCTAAACTTGTAATTTAGAGGATGGTTGTACCTATGGCTTCTAAAAATGTCAAGGGTTTTTAGTACTGGTAGTTTCAGATATCCAGGTGTCCCTCAAAATACAGTTTACTCCCTCATTAAAAACCCCTCCTCAGTAACTCTACTCTTCACAGCTGAGTGCATAAGGAGCAAGACCCTGGAGTCCAGGAAGGGGTGACACTCTGCCATAGTCATCAGGTGGCAGGTGTTCATGGTTGGAAAGGTAATTGATTTTGGCCACTCACTTGGCCTTTTTTAAGTAGATGTTAAACTATGATTTTAAGTTCCCAACTGGGATGAAAAAGGGAGTGTTACACTGCTCCTGATAGAAATACTAGATGACCTTGCTTGCCTGGGCTTTTATAAATGTTTGTAATACTTTTCTTTTGTCTGCAAAACCCACTCAACATATTTTATTGACAAGTGGAACAACCAAGCATCATTTCCCTGACATGATTCACATTTTACCGATAAAACTGTTGAGAGCAAAGGTGAAGAAATGCATGCCTTTGGCTTGTTTCCATCAGTTTCATCTACTGAGAAATCTACTGTTGCCTAGGAAGTGCAACCATGGTGCTTGTGAATGGAGAAAGCTGACAAAGTGCTTCATGATACACAAGAGAAATGGACTGTTAATGCATAACCTGAATAAAATCAGACTGGCTGTCTGAAGACTAATTTCTTATTTTCTTAAACCTGTCAACAGTTGTAATACAACTACGACTGGTCTCCATGATAATGTTGTCTCTGTAAATAGGGCGCTGTTCAAGTTGTTTTACACCATTCCAGGCAGAGCATCCTGCTACAGACCCCTCAGCAAAGTTACCAGTGGTGAATGGAGAAGGCGGTCATGCTGCTCTTCATGTTGAATAATGCTGAAACCAGTCTGACTCAAAGTTAAACATTCTGATAGTGAGATGAAGGTGTGGTAGACCTGGTCAACTACCCAATAAAGGAACAAAAAAGTGATGCTACTAATAACTTATCTAAAGCTGCTGAGCTGACATAGCTGGCTTGGAAACACCTGACTGACAGTCAATCACTTTATATTATAGAAGCCCAGTTCCACATTTTAATGGCAGAATCTTCTGATATACCCCCTATGTGGATATTTCTTCCCATATTGCCATTCCTCAAGGTTACTCCTCAAGGCTGAGTGGAAGACATTTGTTGGTATGCAGGATAAAGTTGTATAATGGTTCAATTACACCTATATAATCCTTTAAACATAAACTGTTGACAAAATTTGGGGCTAAGATTGGATACAGCCACACCTATGCTCCTCTCTGAGAAGGAGTTCAGAAAGCAAGGGGATCCTTTCTGCTCCCCGTGACTCAGTGGGAGGGCTTATCTAATAAATTTTGTCTGAAGATCTCATTTTGCCCACAACAGAGACCCATGCATGAAGTTGTTCTCTTTGACTTTTTAGAGCCTACAAAGTGTGCTTTAAGGGTTTGATTATCCTGTGGCTCTCTGGATGATTGTTGGATTTCAGGCTTCTGATGTTTCTCTTTTGATCACTTTTAGATTACACTGGTGGGCAGCAGGAACCCCAGGGCTTTGGGGCAGGCATGGTGCAGAGCACTGTGGTGCCTGAACCATGGCAGCTCCTGTGTCACCATGTGACAGAGCTCTACCCCATACAAAAGAGAGGTCCAGCCTTTGGGCAGGACACCGAGTTAAGGCTCAGGCTTCAGGCACCAGCTAAATGTCCAGTGCAGCTCCCAGTCACTTACATGTGGTGCTCTTACCTGATGGTTAAGCCAGGAGCTAGGGATCTCAGGTCGCCCTCTGTCTCTTAGGACGTTGTCCTTCATGCTTTCTACACAAGGATGTTCTCGCACTTTGGAGCCAAATGGGGGCTCGTATTCTTTCACTTCTGACAAGAGAAAAAAGAAAACTCAAGGGTATTCAGCTGGGCTGTGCTGGTGCCAAGAGTGAAGGGAGCTGGCTGTTCTCTGGAGGAGTAGGAGCTACTGATTAGCTGCTCAGTGCCACTGTTCTGCTTGACCAGCTCCAAACAAAGCAAAGCCAGTTAGCATTTTCAAAAATGTTTCAAATGTGTTTCTCCCACATTCCCCCTCCCTCCTCTTTTGTTTCCAAGCCAACAAAACAGTTTTCATTTAAACCCTTCAGCACATAATCATATTAGCAACAGTTCAAGCAGCAGAGTAACTTATAATGGTTTGTGAGCCTTTCGATCTCTGCTGAAGTAAAACGCACAGTATCTTTAAGATTAGTTTTGCTTGAGCCAGGCTTGCAAGAACTGGTCACCCTTAGGTCTCCTGAAGTCCACACACACTTACCAAGTGAAATATAATCTGAAATCTGGCTAGGTCATGATAGATGTTAATGTGCAGATTGCTAGGACAAAATACTTGCTTGAAATGGACAAAGATACAGTAAGGAGCAATGCTGGAAGCTGGCATACAACCCTTGTTTATTCCTGAGCCACATTCCTTTGTAAAAAGTAGTAGTCTGCTCTTATTTTAGACCTCTTTCCCAAAATGGGTCAGTTTTGGCTCATGATGCAAGGGGCACAGCTTCCTGAAGGCGCTGATGCCATTCTAGTTTTTGTTTGCATGTTGCATATTTTCTTTGCTTTTCTTCGGAGAGAGAAGGGAAGAGAAGACATATGGGATCTTTGGAGAAAACTCAAGAAATCTCTGAGAGCGGAAATATTATAGTAGATGCTGACACAGTGTAGAAAATGCTGTGGTTTCTTTGGGAACAGATGGAGACTTTACTCCCAGGCCTAATGACTTGCTGGTATTAGATAAAGATTTATGAAGTTGGTCTGTTCTGCTGTCTCTTGTTTCTTTCTAGGAATTAACTGAGGGCAAGAAAAACTGAAGTGTAATCTACAAAGCAGCCTGGAGAATGCATGTGAGTGCCCAGATGATGTGTGAAGAGAGGTGAACGAGCCGGGAGACACAGTACTGTTGCATAATGTTACAACCAAAGTTCAACTGCAATGTCCAGTGTTGCTCACTCCTCTCAAGGCGTTAAAAAGAAGTTCTGAGAAAGGTGATAACGATTAAAGGCCCAGAAGAAACGGAAAGGATTTCTAAAGCTTGGCTTTGTTTACTTTGAAGAAAAAGGTAAGGATGGGATCATATAACACACTACTAAAAATAACTAATGATCAAGATACATGTCAGGTCCTTCTGTCATGTCCATGATAAAAGCAAGATTGTACTCAAGATAACTAACTTTGGACTTTCCCCCAAAACCTTAGAGTCAGGCTTAGATCTCACTTCTATGTGATGGCCATGAGATGAAGACTTTAGCAGCTATAATTTCTAATGCTTAAAAAGAATAGCCAAGTTACAATAACAAACATTTTGGAAGGGATATTAAACCTTGTGCTTCAAATGTTCAACGTTTAGAGATTCAGCTGCAAACAACTCTGTGTGCAGTGCAGCAGATCACTCCACAGATGCCTTCTGCAGAGCTCTCCTTCCTTCTCCCTAACTGTCTGGTCCTGACCACTGTCCACACAATGCTCTGGAGAAGGGCTGTAGTCCTGAAACACAACTCCTATCTTTTCATATATAAATCACTTTCCTTAAGACTGAAGGGCCAAAGTCTGCTTTGCTTTCTTTCCTGCACAGGAAGGCATATCAGTTTCACCCACATTAATCTGAGTTTGAGATTACTTGGCCAAAGTAAATTTACAAGACTTTAGCCCTAGAAGTGAATTGGGAAGTTGCCATCTTGCTGGTCAGACCTCAGTTACTATGCAGTGGATGCACAATGATTACAGTGCAGATACCTCTACTTTCAGAGCTAACCAAGCTATTAAAGTTTGCTGGAAAAATTTAAATAGCATGACCTAGACAGCCATTCCCTACACCATCTCCATCACTTGTGGTTTAATTGTGGTAGCAGTCATGGACACCAGCCATGGCTCTGAGATCTTGCAATGTAAGAAATCAGAGGAGTCTGTATGTCCAACAGAGGGAAGCTGGTGCTGTGATGCTGACCGGTGCCCTCCCATTTACTTAAATCTGAAGGTTGCTCAGGCTCATGAGGTGGTTCAAGTGGGGGAAGGGAAAGCCTTTCCTGGGAATTGACAGATTCATAATTCATTTTCTCTGCTTGAGGAATTGTTTATATATTATGAACATTCCTCTTCCAAATATAAAGATTGAATAGGTTTTTCACGTTTGGACTTTTTGTGTTGTTGTTGCTTTGTTTTTGCTTATGGTAAATAAAGAGAAATTTAAGCCAGATGCCAATTCACTGTAATGACTTTCTACTAATACTGTTCTGCCTTCCCTCAGTTTGAAAAGCATGAGGTATCTTCTTGCTATTTATTACTTCTTTCTCTTGGAAAGAAAAAAAAAGCTCACTAAATCCTCACACAGTAAGTCATCCTTATGTTGTGGAATCCCAGGTGTCAGACACATTTTGCAGTAATAGCTGGGGTTGTTCACGGATCATGTTTACGTGCTACAGTAGATGTAACAGATGTCAGTTTGAGGTAGGTTAAGATGTTTGGGCCTGGCTGCCTGTGAGTGGCTGTATACAGATGCTGATTCTATTTTTCATGCCTTATATGTTTCTTTTGATTGGTTTTAGACCAACTGGGCACTAAAAATGACAACTGGATGAAGTACCGTAAATACATCAGGTACCATGAACTACAGCACCTTTAGCATTCAATAATGACAGAGGTCCTTCAACCTTAACTTCCATTTAATCTTTATGGCTGAGAGCTGCCTTGCACTACTAACTGCTGTACCTCTAGTTTCCTTTGACACTGGCCTGGCCGAAACTCTCAGAGAGGCTGGAACTGAATTTTTAGCCCCAGAGACATTACTGAAAATCTATTTGTTTTGCATGATGAGCGCTTGGAAAGTTTGTCTCTCTCATGGGGTCTTTTTCTACTCCAAGCTTTTTGCAGTGAAATTCTCTTTCTTTGGGTGATCTGTCTTACTGATTTCTATGGGACTACTTCTCATGCTGGAAGATGAAGAATCAAAAAAGGAGAGAGGTAAAAGGCCAGCAAAAATCGACTGTGAGGCACAGCCCACAGTAGTGAGCTTTTCTTCAGGAACATCACATCCCTTTGAAATGCCCCTCCCTTTAGAGTTAAGAGGGGACAGCTACAGAAGGGATAAATTAATCGATGGTGGAGCTATTGTGACAGCTCATGCACACACACACAGGTTGTGTCCTTCAGATAGTGTCTTTCTTCATACTAGAGCAATTTGGGTGTTGGATTTACTAGCTTGCACTGGTTGCACAAAGGGAAAATAATGCCTAAAGCAGAGGCTCAAAAGCTGTTTCAAGGCCAAGTTTAAGGAGCTGTCAAATGCTTACTACAAAAATTTCCCTAGGTTTCCCTCTTGAGGTGAAGGATGCATTGTGATGGGTGAACTCACTGTACTGTTTCCCTCCCACAGACATATTTTATGTGACTTCATATCTGATGATCAAAGACACAAGCACCCTTCTAAATGTTTGGGAGTGCACGAGCTCTGCCACCAGTGTAGGGTTACAGGCTGCTTAGTTACTGTGTGTTGAATCCTGAGGTGGGAAAGTAGTGGAACACAGAGCACATCAGTGGTCGACATGGACCGTAGTAACCTTATCTACTGCTACCTGGGCTTGTTGAAGGATAGCACTTGCTGCCTTACACATAGTACTGTGGTGACACTGAGAATTTCTAGGACCTGGGTGACTGTCATGGGGTGAGGCTGCACTGTGTGGATCTACAGCTGGGGTTATATGCCACCAGAAGCCAGTGCAGTGCAGACATGCCCTAATTGGTCTCCACTTCACAGCAGGAGAAATTTAAATCAGGCCCCAGCTGCAGTGACCTCAGGGCCCACTGTGCAGGCACAGCCCTACTGTACTGGCTATCTAATTGCTCCCTGCTGCCAGAAACGTCACCTCTCCGCATCAATATGATGAAAGCTAAACATTTCATGAGGAACAGGGTGCACAAGTGTTTAGATGCCAAACTGTGTCTCTTGGCTGACTCTTTCCAAGTAAGCATAAGAATAATCCTGGTTTTATTCACATGAAACACAGCTCTGGTAAAGCAAGGCTGCCATTTCAAAAAAAGCCCTGCTACTATACTGAAAGAAGCCAGCACTCCAGGCAGTACAATACTGCATCAGCAACATCACCATTTTCTGAAGGGTTTCTCTTCTCCCTCTTCACCAAACCTGTGTATCCAGAAGTTCCCTTTCCTCTCCTTCTCCCTTGCCACCCCCAACAGTCCCTCACCCATAGCAGTTGAGATACAAAACAGATGGTTTTCTTTTCTTTCTAGGAGGCTGTCAGAGAAATTACACTTGTCTCAGTCACCAAAGTTGTGTCACTCTGAAAGCAAGTGGTTGAGATGAAAATTATATTTCTTGCAATGTGCAGCATCTGGTGCACAGCTGTTGTGCTGAATGAAATACCAAGCTAACAGCAGCATGGAGCAGTTGAAGTTCTCCCCAAAGTAGTATTGCTGAGTTTCTAAATATGCCTCTTAAATTATACTCTGGTGAAAAATCAGTCAAACTCGATCTTTGCCTGTCTCCCTTTCCCTCGTGCCCCATTTCTGCTTCTCCATATTTAGCACAACAAAGTAACAATGAACAGCATGGCCTTTCTCAAAAGCTGATCCCCACCTGCTTATTTACTACAGCAGCTTCACAGCATGGATTGTGCTGCTGGGTATTTTTGTTTAAATGTCTGCTGACTGAAAAGGCCTGGCATAGCGTGGAGACTGTGTTTGGCAAAGCTGCTGTAGTGAAAGGACCTGCCTCCATCACCTCCCACACTCACTGAGCACCTGCATGCTGACAAATGAATCCCAAGAGCTCCCTTTGTAAAAGAAATAAGTCACTGTACCTTTACCTGGCTGAATGACAGTTAGCCCCCCTTCCTTGCATGCTTCCCTCCCTAACTGAAGTTGCTAATGGTGCTGCCTCTGCTTAGACTGCCACTCTTGCCCTCTAAACTGCATCCAAGCCTGCCCTGCAAAGATGGTGCCTAGATCTGTTATGCTCCTTTGGAAAGGCTGTCTGTAATCAGGTCAACCTACTCCAGTGTGTATCCAAAGTCACTTCTCTCATAGCATAATAGTTTAGGAATTAAAGAGGGGTTTGTGTGAGCAGAGGCAGCTCCTTGGGAAGGCTGAGAGGAGAGGAGGGAGTCTCACAAGTGACAGATGGGAGAGAGAAAGCAGAGGGGGAGCTGCAGTCATGAATCACTGTAAGGGTATTTCACCAGCTGGCTGCAAAGATAGCCAGACTGCACGAACCAGGGGAAAATCTAAGAAGGAAATGAGAGTAATGGTGCAATGCTGTTGCAGCTCAGTACAAGCGACAAGTCATGGGAGCTACACCCTGGGAGTTGTATATAACTGCTCTAGATGATGATGGTAAGCCCAGGTTCCACCCCCTACAGATCTGCCAAAGTACTCCTCCTGGGGTTTTGCTGGCGACCTCACCTCTGAAAAGATGACTGAAACACAGAAACAAAATTCAAGATATGTGATTCTGGAGATGAGAATGACTGAAGGATGAAATGAATAGGAAAAATCAGAATGTGGGTGGGGGTTAACTATCACCTTGAAAGCAAAGGGGATGCTGGGTAAGAGAAATCTTTACTTTTCCTGAAATAACTTCAGCTCTTCTGCTCAAGGTTAAAGTGGGTCCGTCTCTTCTAGCTAAACATGCTGGTGATTTTCCTTCCTTATGAAACTCCCTTTATATCCTCTTTTAGGCAGTTGCCTTCTGAGAACAGCAGCAACAAGATTTGTTTTTGCCACAATCTCCATTTCACCATACTCAGCAAATATGAACAGGAAGGGACTCAGGCATCATCAAAGATAAAGGATTCACAGTGAACAGCTCATATTTATATTAATAAGGTGAGTTTCTAAATGCAAGAAACAGAGCTCAAGAGACAGAGCAAAGTTCCTTTTTCTCAGGTTTTAAATCTCCTCAGCCACATTTACAAAGTGCTAATGAAAGGCTGAGGCTGTGCCAATGCTCTTAGAAACAGGCACGATCACGACTGTTAAATATGGATAGGTTTGCCTTGGAATATGCCAGACTGAGGTTCAGTTCCCGAAGCACCACATGTTTTTTCACTGAAATGTTTGACTAGGAAAGATTTTTTTTCCCCATGATTTTAGGCTAGCACTTTCTGCACACATACTCGCTTTGTAGCTTTCCTGGCAGGGTGCAAACAGGGGCAAATCTGTTGCCCACAATACAGCCCACCCAGCAAGACCAAACGCTGGTCAGGCATAGCAGGAGACCGAGATGGATGCATTCCTCCCTCCTGGCACATGGACATCGTGGTGCAGCCACACAGTCGTTGTGCAGAGTGGCTTCAGAGACCTCCCTTGTGGTATCCCACAGATGTTGGTAGAGAAATGAGGAGCAGCTATGTACTTCTTCCCTTGGGATATTGGTTTCCCTCCTGTACACTATGTTCCTCACAGCACACTGCTCTGGCCTGCAAGATTGTCCTGTCTCTGTGTCTATGGCAGCCCTTCAAGGTGGAACCGAGCCGAGCTCGATGAAAAGCGAGCCTTTGTGGCTTTGGAAGAAGGCTAACAAATCAAATAAGAGTTGCATATCTACTATAACATCCACAATAATGTTATCTTTCTCAGCCCCACTCCTTAGACTGCCCTGGATTGTGCAGCAATTTTTTTAGAATGACTGTTAGACAATTCCAGCAGGCTGAAGAATTTTATATGTAACTTAGTCTTATTTTAGTTCCCAAAGTAAGCTGAAAATCTTCAAACATAGCATATGCAATGCAGGTACCTCAACAGCAACTTTTCTGATTTCTACCACATAAAATACTGGGAAATCTGGGACAGCTTCAGGCAAAGCAGAAATCAAGATTTTGTTTCAGTGAACAAACTTTGAATATGAACAAGCATAGCAGCTTTTCCTGGAGCTGCTCTGATGGTCAGTTCCAATAATTTCTATTTTGTTACTACACTTAATACAGAAAACATCCCTTGATTTCTCATGATCTCTTTTGACATCACAAAGTGTGATATGCAGCAGCTGGTGATTTTGGGAAAGCTGGGAAATTTCTGTATTGCTATGATGGCTCTTCCTGAAATTATCAATTAGTAATTGTGACACTCAACTATGTGGCCCTTACTACATTTGAGAATTAACATTCTATGAAAGTAAATGGAAGGCAGTTATCGCTTCTTGGTTTAAATATTTCATATTGACTTACGTTTCAAATCATTTTGGGTGACATCAACTAGACTGCGTCAATCCATGTCTACTCAAGCTGTCAGAGGAAAACCAGATTTCAGTAATCCTTAAAAGTCATTTACCTAACAGCAGATTTATCCTTACACCAACTGAGGAGCAATTTTCTTGTGTGCTCAGGTGCTTGGCCTTCAAACCTGCTCGTGCACATGTACATCTCATACTGCTGAAGGATTGTTTATTTACAGCATCCAGATACAGTAGAAAAACTGGTGAGAGTTAAAAAGAATCACCCTCTCCCAGACAACCACAAGAGCATGTCTGTCTCAGCACACTTTTAGAGATAAGAAAACAGATGGCACTTACCTCCAACAGCATTACAGCGAGATGTCATTTCCCAGAGGACCAAAGCCATGGAGTACACATCTGTTTGTTTGAAGGACTCCATGTTCTCCAGGTTCATCCTGGACTCCAAAACCTCAGGGGCCATATACCTTGCTGTGCCAACCTACGGAAGGAGAGATCAAGGAGAGCTCATGAGCTGAAATTGTAGTTCATGTTTTGGATTCTGCTGTGATTTAACTTCAGCTTTCATGGAAACGGTGCCATTTGACATGTATCCAAAAATTCAGGCCATAGTTGGCACAGGCCATATTTTCTGCTGCCAGGGGAATCTGGCATTGTCCTGACTACCAACTTACTTGCACCTCTCTTGGTGAGGAAAAACAGAAAGTAGCCTTTTTAGTTCCTTAATCAAATAATTTTGACACTGACAAGTTTTCTCACTCTTTGGCTATTCACAGATAAACTCTGCCCTTTCGGGCCTGAAGCAATTGCTGCTGACCAAGTGTCTTTCAGATGAGCAATAAACATGCTATATTGTTTTGCAGTGCATATTACAGTGTTAGCTGTTTCTTCTAATTGTAGGCTTTAAAGGAAAGTACATGCAGGCCTGGGAGAAGAAACACACAGATACTGAATGCAGAAGCTGTTTTCGATTTGAATCAAAACCAAACTGCAGAGTTGTCCCTGAAAATGTTCTAAACCAAAATATTAGTTCAATATGAGGAAAAAGTCAGTGTAAATGGACAGGCTTTTATGTGACCTATTTATAAAAATATAAATATAAAAATACACATATAAATATATATAATTAAATAATTAGGAATAAATTAACAAATGGTCTGAATTTATAGTACAGATGTTTTCATTAAAAGAGACAATATTTAGAGATATATTTGGAATATGTAGTCTTGCAAGCATTCATAAACATTCCCCTGGCACCCCTGTCAAGTAGATGAGTGTTATCCACGCTACTCAGTTGAAAAAACACAAGAGGGCAACTATTTTCATTTGACATTCTTACATTTGCTTGCACGTAGAGAATGTACCATAAGCTTAAAGAGGGGTTTTTTTTTTGTTTTGTTTTGTTTTTTAACTTTTAAAACTATGATCTGTTACTACTTATCTGCTTACACCTTTTGGGGATAGAAGACTGACTTCACATATACTGGGGTACATCAGGAGTGGGTCTATTCACACAAAAGTGTAATGCCATCAGGCATGAAAACTGTGTCAAAACCTCACAATGTGAAGCAGATCGTGTGTGTGTGTGTGTGTGTGTGTGCACGTGCACTGCAGCAGCACCATGAACAGTTACTAACAAGCTCACATGTGCTCATTATAAGTGAGAGGATGGTTGCATCATATATGCACGCAGCTCTCCAATCATGACAAAACCTACGTTGCGCTTCTCTCAGTATTGCTTTAATGTTTAGAGCGTCTTTGTTTATAAACCTATTCACATTAATTTTTAATGATTTTAAATAAAAGCTGCCATAGCAGCTTATGTTTTTTTTCATCTTTTCAGCCCAGGAACTGACGTACCAACTGGTACAACACCCTTCCATCCCTTCAAACTTCTAACTTACCTGCCCGCTGTTAGCCAGGTCATCCACAGACAGAGAAGGGTCCAGCCTCAGGGATAACCCAAAGTCACAGAGGCAGCAGGTTAAATCATTTTTCACCAGGATGTTGGAACTCTTTAGGTCTCTGTGTACAATAGGTGTTTTGGGACGACCACAGGGTGTGTGATCACTGTGCAGATGGGCAATCCCTCGGGCCAAGGACCCACCCAGTTTCCAGAGGTCCTCCCAGCTGATAATGTGCCTTGTGAGATATTCCTGCAAGTTTCCTTTAGCGTGGAAGGCAGTGATCAACCAATACTGTTTGCCAAGATCTGTCTTATGCTCCTCTGCTGTCAAGAACTGGAGGATGTTCTCGTGCTTGAGGTTTACATCTGAAAAAATGTCTTTCTCGGTTTTCCAGGAGGCATATTCTTCATAGGGGAAAATCTTGACTGCCACGGTTTCATACTGTTCTGATGTGTTTTGCTTCAATTTGGCTTTATACACTTCAGCAAACCTTCCTTTGCCAACAACAATGTCCAACTCAATGGGCAGCAACTCTGTGTTGTGGTTAATGTTGTTGGCACAGGTAGAGCTGATGTCTGACCGGTCATCCTCTAACATAATGGCACAAACATCACTGCACTCCTTACGTTTCCTGGGCTTAACATTTTTTTCCCATGCCTTGTTGAGTTTCCTCTTCTTATGAGTGCGGTAGGCATAAAAGATAACAATCACAGCCACAGAAATCACCAGTAATGGGACAAGACTTATGATTGTGACTTTGGAAATTTCATCTTTCTCCTCTGGTTTACGAGGGTCATCTGCAAAGAACATAAGGGAGGCACACATTAAATTATAACAGAGTTTTATATATAGAGGAGGCTGACAATAATTATAATTTTTATCCAGAATACAATACATTATCTTCTCCACTAGCAGTAAGTAATAAAAATTGTCACTGCCTTCTTGCTTAAAAATGTTATTTTGTATATAGGCCTCTGCTTACCAGGACTTCCCTGTCTGCTTATTTTATAAAAAGCCAGAACTGGATGAGCAAGAACCTGATGTAATTTAGTAGCTTTGTTCTTCTCCCAGGCTTTTAATGCATTATGGATGAAACCTCCACTTTCTTGAATACAATAGACAAATTTTCTTGCCCTTACTCTGTCAATGTATTCCTGAAAGATCTGCCCATTTAACCAGTAATTACTAGAACACACTAATTTTTCTAAGATAAATAAATAGAAAATGCAGCCTGTGAACTCCCACTTTCCCAGTCATCACTCCAAATCTAGTACATTTTAATATATTTTAGTAGGTTCCATGTAAAGCCATCTTCAGGAAGCCTGCTCACACAGAACTTGCCAATATGTATGGCAATATTCAGGCATGGTATGTGTGCCTGCATACTTATCTGAAAAGAAAAAGCTCATTCTCCTACTTTGATGTATGTGAAAGAGTGTTGCTAGGACAAATTCAAAGATGGGCATGTAAACAGGTTTGCCCAGAACTGTCACCACCATCCCCACGTACTTTTGCATGGATTTATGTATCTGAACACTTCCTCTGTCTGTCACTTGCTGACTGTACACTGGCTGTCCTGCTGTAAAGCTGTAGATGGTTCACTCTAAACTCCATGCCTAGCGCACTGCACACACTAACACATTCTGGGGTTGTAACATATAGGAAAGAGAAGAACAACAGGGACCTATTCTAGAATAGGGAGATATTCCTGAAAAGTAGGGATCATTATCCTAGAGATGGGAACTGCCCTGTCACCTCTAAAAATTACCTTCTAGTTCAGTATTTCTTAGGGAAGATAAACAGTTTAAAAGGGAACAGTTTTATTCCAAAAATAGATTAAAAGTGGGTCAGAATTTATCTGAACCTGATTTGATTGAACACATGGAAATGTATTCTCTCAGTCTATTTCTTCCTTTTGAGTTGGATAAAATGTACTATATTATCTTTGCATGAGGGAGAGGATTGATTGGAAGAAGTCCTGGGAGTCAAATGGACTAAAACAACTGAAGCTGCAACTGCAGTAAAGCAAGGGGCTTGTGTTGGCAGCACGGCACTCTCGTGGATGCATACAGCCATGTCACTGATTTAGGTTCTGTGCATCAGGCCAAATAACTCAATATGAAAAGGAAAAGTTCAATAAGCTCTGAAGGGAAGCTGTCACTAACTACATTAGCCACAAGCCTCTATTTCCCCTGCTTGGTGCCTCTCAAAATGAAGGTGAGCAGTGCTAAAAGGGGTGGGGGAAAACAGTTTACATTTAGAACAAGTGGTACCTCTGACCCTCCAATTTTATTTGTAATCACTTTTCCATTGTAAACCTACTTGGCAAGCAGCAGGAAACGAGCTATTCAAAGGCAGGTGACAGGACATCTGAAGAGTGTATTCTTTTTGCATTTGGAAAAAAGCCTGAATCCTGAACCAGGATGTGCTTCCTCTATTTAAAAGGTTCTCCAACCAGATGTAGATCGAGTAATTAAATCCTAACCTCTCTCATAGGATTTCAGGGAAGAGGAAGTGCCTTTCTAGCACTGGCATTCCCAGTCTAGCACAGGTCAATGGCATGCACTAGCAGCACCTACAGACAAAGAATGTATTTCCTCCATTTATGCAAAAGATGATTTTAAGTCAATCTGTCCTCCCAGATCTATACAAACCAAAAATCCTTATTCTCCAATGATTTCTTTTGGCAACAAGATGTTAATAAGTTTACAAATTATTAAATTTAAAATAAAATAAAACAAAAAAACCCAAACAAAAAACAAACCTAAAAGTTCATCACAAGTTACAGGCACCATTTCTGCTTTTCAACATGTTGCAGAGGGGGGAAAAAAACTCAGCTTTTTTTTGTGGCCCTTACAGGAGGAATATATATAGAAAGTCCAGTGTCACTGTCAGTAAACATAAGATTTGCATTGCTTATTCCCATGTGCATTCTTTGTTTTCAGAAAATCTGCTTTATAAAGAACCTGGGAAACACCCCAGTGGAGTAGAACAGATTGCTTTGTGGGACCGCGGTTTTGGAGTTTTGGCTGCAAGTAGGTCACAACTGCATGACATAACTGATCTGTAAGAATGAGAGAAAATGATTTTATTGAACATTTAGGGTTCTATTTTGTTGGGTTTGATATGGTTTTTTATTGACCACTGAAAAACATGCTTGAAGTTTGGGCTCTGCTCTTGGGACAGAGTAATATGTCATCTATATCATGTGGTATACTTTTGCAGAGATGAATATGTCTCTTTAGGGCCTTTTAAGCCCTTTTTCTTTGCCACAGGGCTGCAATATGTAGACCAGATATTTGAAATACAAATGTCTTTCTAAATGAGTGACAAAACCCCCAAGATGTGTTAGTTCTCTTTCAGATTTCTCCCCAAGAGTCCAAGCAGTTGGAAGTAGCTGGAAGCATTTTCAGATTTGAGAAGCAACTCACCCAAAACCCTCACTCCTTGATTGTTATGGCTACCTGCATGAGGATCTCCGATCATTCTTATAAGGCCCTAGAGCAGGCTGTGTTATTTTGGCCTACATCTGAGAACTCTCCAGCAGACTTCACAGCCTCTTCATCTCTTTCTCCTTTTGCACAAGAGAAAGCTCTGCTTGTGGTGCAGGGGGATTTCTGGGTGGAAGGGAAAAAAACTGTTGATGTTGCAAATCTTACTTGAAAAAGAATGAGAAAAAAATTTAATCAAAGCAGAAGCTAAGCAGTTTGGCCACTTCCCCTGAGCACTGTATCATGCTGCACCCCTGCTGCAAAGTGACACATCCGCTTTGGCACGGTCCCTTGGAGGAAGCAGGGGGTGAAAAGCATACAGCTGCACATCAGCAGGCTCTGCTAATTTTCTGTTTTTAAGATACTAGGCAAGTCCCACTCAAGGCTTGGGAAGTGCAAGAACGAGCACCCATCAGGGTGTCAGGACTGACAAGGCTGAAGTCTGAGCTTAGGAAGGGACTGAGCTTCCTGACAGCAGAATTAAAGGGGATAGCAGGAGCAAAGAGCTGGTGGCACTGAGCAAGACACTTCTGGAACTGCCTTTGATTTTGACTGATGATATAAGAAGAATCAAATCAGCCATTCCAGCACAAGCTAAGGATGGGGTACTTCTCTGTTGAATCTGTGTACAAAATCAGGATAGGATCAAAATTCAGAGCATAGCTGTATGTTTTCATAGTGGCTAGCCAACATTTTCTGGCTTGACTACAGGAATCTAAGAATAAATACGTTCATTTGCTTATAAATAAATACACATGACTCAAACCCCATAATTTAAAAAACGGGTGTTCAGCTTCCCCTTTCTGAGCACAGAATGAGCAAAACCCAGCTGCACAGGCAGGCAAGGAAATGGTTAAATGAAGCAGCCTTTCATGTTTTGCAAACATGCTCCTAAATAACTTTCCCCACCCAGAACTATTATTCAGTCAGATCAGTCCTTTCTTAAGCTTCAAAAGAGCCTATTAATATAGCATAACAATAGAGAAGTTGAGCTAAAAGAAAGCTTCCTGTATGTGGTTTAAACTAAGCAGGAGCCATCTGCACAACCCTTAATGCTACCTAAACCTCGAGGGAACAGAACTCAGGTGCCAAGGAAAATGGAAGCACTGTATAGACTCTATTCAATCATGAAGCTTCAAAGCACAAGAGCCTGCAAATTCTTTAGGTTGGATTGGGTGCCTTTGATTGAGCTTTAGTGTCACTGAACTTTGGAAACAAGAAATAAAACAATGGCAATGAAATGAGGGCACGCACTTGAATGCACAGCCCAGCCAGTACTGACAGAACTACTTCCTTGCTGTCTGCTGCTCCTGTGAGTTCTAAAGTTGCTGCCTATTCAACTGCTAGTCAAAGCCACAAAGCAGGGCAAGAATATATTTCATATTAGCAGAATTCAGGTTATACATATTGACACTGATGTATTGCAAGCTTGTCCAGTGCCTTAAAAATCCCCAGAAGCACAAAGTCACAAAACTTGGTCCCAGACGCAGGACTGTGATCTAGTTATTTTGCAAGCTCCCAAGACACAAAGCAGCCCTTTGAGCTGACTGGAGGACAACTCCATTTTGTAGCAATTCTGAGGTTTCAAAGTTTGGTTTGAATTCCGCACTGGAATGAAAACTAACACTTTTTGAATGTTTTTGCTTAAACAGAATTTCTGTTCAAATGTTGCAATTTGGCAAGGGGTGTATGTGAGTGCTGAATCCCCTCCAGTGAGGGAACTACTATGGGGTACAGGAGCTTCAAGTTCAAGACCTGCTCTGTTTGGTTCGGGAGAGAGCTTTTCATCCCTGAGTATTCTGAATTAGACAAAGTGCAAGTTTGAACCTTATGTGTGTACTGATTTCTGAGCAAGGCACAAAGCAATAAAATATGGAAAAGCCTGCCCATCTCTTTAGTGCTTCTAGATGAAAGCTAGTTCCACAAAATGCCTCAGTGAAATGAAATTTACTCTGAGCAGCTGTTTGGGATAACTTAATTTATCTCTGTTGAAGAATCCTCAAGTGAAAATGAAATTCTATGGCTGTCTCCTGTACCTTCCTGATTTTGGTCTTTTAGAATTAAAATGGCTTGGAAATCTTCAGCAAAACATTTTTCAATGGAAAATGTTGATTTTTAAAACAGAAACTCTGCTTCTGACATTCCTGTACTTTTCCCTGAAAACCCTATCTTGATGAAGAAATTGGTCTGAAAGTTGATCTAACTTTTAAAAACTTCTGATAGTTTTACAGGCATTGTTTTGGAGGCTTTGTGAATGGGGGTAGGGAGTTTTATAGGGATTTGAGAGGGTGTTTCCTTAGGAAAATCGTTGATCCTGACTTAAAATACTCGGTAATAATCAAACTCAAATGCTGCACCTCAAACTAACCTACAATTCTTTATCTTGATAATTTCTTGGAAACATTTTAGTATTCCATACTTGCTGGAGATGAAGATACTGTTTTTTTAATTTAACAGTTTTGTTGAGCAGGAAATCAGTTCCACCCCTCCCTCAGCTCTGTGCTGAACCAACTGATGGCAGAAGACAGAGATTACTAAAAATTTGAAAATCAGAGTGGGCTCTGTCTTGCTATCCAATGGAATATAAACCCTGATATTTCTTGTAGTCTTTCTTGGAAGTTAAATTCCTTCAGCAAATTCCTGAATTTTACAAGGGCTTTTTTTGGATTAGGTAAGCCAAGTCTATCAAGGCCAGTAACTTGTGCTTGAGCTGTATGTCTTCTTCTTTTAGCCTAAAAGGAATATTACCAGGTTATCCAATATTACCAGGTTGTCTTCTGGAGAGGCACTACTTCTGGTAGTTGGTAGGTCTGCCTGGACTGCTACAGAATCATGGAATTGTTTAGGTTGGAAAAGACCTCTAAGGTCATCGAGTACTACTGTTAACCCAGCACTGCCAAGTCCGTCACTAAACCACGTCCCTAACTGCCACATCTGCACATCTTTTAAATATCTCCAAATATGGCCACTCAACCACTTCCTTGGGCAACCTGTTCAAATGCTTAACAACCCTTTTGGTGACGAATTTTCCCAGCTATCCAATCTAAACCTCCACTGCTGCAACTTGAGGTCATTTCCTCTTGTTCTATTCCTTCTTAACTGGGAAAAGAGGCTGACCCCCATCTCACTACAACCTCCTTTCAGGTAGTTGTAGAGAGTGATTCGGTCATCCCTGAGCCTCCTTTTCCCCGGGATAAAATATCCCAGTTTCCTCAGCTGCTCCTCATCAGACTTGTGCTCCAGACCCTTCACCAGCTCCGTCGCCCTTCTCTGCAATACGCTGCAACACCTCAATGTCTTTCTCGTCATGAAACAACAGAAAACAGGACTCGAGGTGTGGCCTCACCAGTGCTGAGCACAGAGGAACAATCCTTTTCCCCCAGGCAGTTTTGCAGTCACTCTTCCCCAGACCTGTAGCACTGCATGGGGCTGCTGTGATCCAAGTGCAGGACCTGGCACTTCACCTTAGTTGAACATCATACACAGCCTGTTCAGATCCCTCTGCGAGCCTTCCTACCCTCCAGCAGTTCAATACTCTCACCCAACTTGGTGTCATCTGCAAACTGGCTGAGGATTGACTCACTCCCCTTGTCCAGGTCATTGATAAAGATATTAAACAGGACTGTCCACAGCATTGAGCCCCGAGGAACACAACTTGTGACTGGCCACCAGCTGGATGTAACTCCATTCACCCACACTCTTTGGGCTTGGCCATCCAGACAGTTTTCTACCCAGCAAAGAGTACACTTGTCCAAACCATGAGCAGCCAGTTTCTCCAGGAGAAATGGTGTCAAAAATTTCCCAGCGTCTAGGTAGACAACATGTATAGCCTTTCCTTCAAAGACAGTAGAAGTAGCAAGGTAAAGCAATCTCTAAAGCCTGTTTCTAAACCTATCTTTCTAAAGTACTGTCATCCACGTGGTTCAGAATTTTTGCCTTAAGGAGTTTACTCAAAGGTGTGGGAACTCATTAACTTGATCTTTCAGGTATTTGGCCACCTCTGCAGTCAATAAATGACTGGCAAACCAGACACAGCTCTCAGAGCACTTAATGCATGTCCTTGCCTAGTGCCACCACTAATCTCTTTTCCTGAGAAGTAGTAAAGCAAAAGTATGAACAGTTTTGGAGACCTGTGGCACACTCATTGCTGCCCTCCCCTGCAGGCCAGCAGTTTTTCCCTTGGCACATGACTACCCAGGGGATCAGGACTCAAGACTTCTCTGCAACGCCCAGGGAAAATCCCCAGTTACATGACCCAATATATGTTACATGTTGGAAGAGTCATGCATATCCATCTGTCACCTGATGGGAATGACTGCATCTTAGTCACAGGAGTGGGAGTCAGGCAACTCGATTGCCTTCAGCGAGAAGGCTGGGCAGCAATGATGTAATGGATATTTCAGCTATTGTAAGCAGAATTTCGTTTTTCAATTGATTGCCAAGCATGCTATTCAGCACCCAGGAGGTTTAAGAAACTCTTAAGCTCTAAGACAGAACAAATAGTTTGTTGCTGTTTTTATTCCCTCACTGCTGGCTAGAAAGTGTAATTCCTTGATTTGCTGGCACGGCACTCCTTTGCTTAAAATCTCCCACCCCCGGATGCATTCCCTTCTTATCTCTCCCATTCTAACAGGTCACTTCACTGTGTCTACATGGCATCTCTCACACATTTTGACTTTTGTAGCTGAGCTTTCCTGCTCAGTGATATGAGAGCCAACATGTTTGAAATTTACATGATGTGACTGTTTTTCTGTGATACATGGCTCAGTTGTACAGCTTGGGTGTCTGCTGCTGTTTGCTGGTGGTTTTCTGGAACAAATCAATCTCTCCAGTTTCAATATGTTCCAACAGATGCCACACATTAACCACTATTTTTATTCTCAGCCTGAGTTTCACCCCTCCAACCTTTCCCAAAATATTATGTTGCCAGTGTTAGTTACAGTTTGTTTCTGTCTGTAATTATTAAAGTCTCTTCCATGACAACCTGATAAAAGGTTGGCCACATTCCCACACTTATTAAGCTCTCAAGTGATGCAAATTGTAACAAATATGCCAACTAAACTGGAAGAGCGCTGCCTAGTTTGTTTTAATACAAATTTGTAACCAAGCTGGAATGGTTATTTTCCTAGGAAGCAAACAATATAAATAATACAGAGCAAACCAAATTTTGGCTTCTTTAGCCTCTTTCCATTCTACTTCCTTTCTATCCCGCTAAGTGATTCAGACATTCGGCATTAGGCAGCCTCTCCTTTGGTTACAAACAGCTGCAGGCACTGGGTGGGACTCTTGTGCCTGCAAATACCTAAGAGGAAACATAGAGAACAAAGCCAATATACAAGTGGTGAGAGGCTGTGTGACACGTTATGTAATGCTACTGACCTCTTTTATGGGGCAGCTGGAAGACAGTTACCTTCTGAACATGTTAGTTGGATAACAGAAAAAGAGATTAATGAAAGACTTTGTTAAAATCCACTTGGAAGCAGTCCAGCTGTAATCATCTCCCTTCTGTTGTTCCTTGAGCACCGGACAACTCATCACAAAAGTATTTATGGTCTGGTGACTGTGTGCAGATCTTAAGTCTGCTCTTAAGTCTGAGATCCTCCTATGTAGTCAAGTAAAATCACTAACACTTTGACTCTAGTAAGGAGAGGAAGAGGAGAGAAAGAAAGGAAAAGACAGGGGCAACATGTTAGAGACAAGTGAGAGATACCAAGTTAAGTAAACTCTAAAACATTATCCATATCTCCTGCGGTCTTGGCACAGGACAAGGCATTGCACAGGCATGCTTGCAGTGGTTCAGGCAGCAGAACAATACTAGCTCTCCCAGGTAACAAGCATACACAGTGAGCAATCACAGCACTTGACACACTGCAGATCCATAAACTGTAATTCGTTCAGGCAAATGACTCACCCACAATTGATTAATCAAATACTTACATCTCTTACACTCTCAATTAGCCAACTTTGTGAAACCATGATCAATGTGAAGATTGTTAGCAGCACAACACTCTCCCTCCCTTGGCACAGTTCCCCAATTAGCTTCATTATTCTCATAAACTCTTGTTGACCTGCTATTCATGTCTATCACTGACGTTTTGATACTTCAAAGCAACTATTTGGATGATTCAGAATTTGTACACATTATTGCTGTTGAAGATTTCTCCCATATTTAGGCGAGGTGGGAATGCCCAGAATAATGACCTCATCTTGCAGGACATAAGCAATAAACACAGACTACCTGAACAATCCCACAGACAATCCCACTGAACAATCCCTTGGTTGCAAGCTGCATGAAGATCTGCATACCATGGCAAGACAGGTGATGATAAAAAATTGCTACCATGTAAGTTATTGGAATGAAACAACTATAAACCAAATAGAGAGGTGTTAAAATCCTGTTTCCAGATTTTGACTTCTCTGCATTGTTGCTTGGATTTGAATTTGATGTCCAGGATAACAACTGCATATATACTGAAAACAGTACATAAATGATTTATTTTCCTGTTTACAAACTCCAGCTGGGTCACCCTTTTGAAAATCACTGAATGAAAGTGCTTGAATGAGCTGCATAAGACCAAGAAGTTGCATGGCATAGCAGGTAGGTCATACACTTAAGTAATATGCAGGAATCCCATTTCCTTGGCTACAGTGAGTGCCTGGTCATCTCCGCCAGTGGAAAATGGATGAGATGTGGGACTGGAAAGGGTCCAGTCCTGCTTGATCCTTTTGGGTAAACAAGCCTTGACCTAAGTCAAGGAACTCAGGATTGTTAATAAAACCCAACTTTGTTAGACAGTTGTCATGCTCGCACTGGCTGATGAATAGAGGCTGTAAGATGGTGTGGCAAAGGGAAGGCTGAAGAACAGAGCTTCCCAAACATCAAAGAGGACTGAGACTGTGCAAACAACTACAGACAGACCTGGTTCATTAGAGTAGGTCAAAGCATATGAAGGTAAAGCAAGATGTACAAGATCTACTAGACACAACCAGACATCAAGGAGGAAAAAAACCCTGGTAGTCTAGTGCTCATTTTTTCCATGACAGTGGGGCCAGGCTTCTGTCTGCTGCCTAGTCAACTTCTAGCCACACAAGGCCTTTTCACCCTGATTTTGGTTAATCTTTTCCAGTGGTTTTGCCCCCTGGCTTTGCCTTCTGGTAACACTGACATTAGACTTTTGAATAAATAATAATTGCAACACACTGGCATTGAGTGTTGCTGTGAGAAGCATTTTTCCACCACAGGGGTGTAAGCTGCTTGCCAGTCACCCACAATTTTGTTTGGCAAAAAGGAGACGTATTAACAAATAAACACAGAGTAGTCAGATTTACAGTGGTTACCTGTCTCCTGTATATTATTTCTCCAAGAACTACAGAACATTGTTTGCAGTGATTCTGCACACAGTATTTTCCATGAGGTGCCTGTGGCCTGAAACACCAGGGATCTGAATCAGGGTCAGCCCATGATACAGCAAAACTACAGGCATATTTAGGTGCATGCCTGACTGTGTCTTCCTTGTTTTGCAGACTGGCCATTTAAATGAAAGTCCATACGAGGAAATGGATTTGATTTGGAAGTAACTATTTAAAACACTTCTAAAGCCACACTTGGGTGAGTCACAACACCTCCCAGCACCCAAAACCTTTAGGTGTTTGTGTCTAAAAATGGAGTCAGGAGATTTGCCTTTCCCATTCAAGACTGATATGAGCCAACAGTGCTATAAACCAATTCCTCCATAAGCAATAACAGCCCAGCTGTGAATCACTGGAACATAGTGACTAACCTCAGGTGGACATTAGAATTTGTTGTCCTACCCACAATTTTCTTTCTTACCTCAGAAACAACAGAAACAAACTAAATCTGGTGTGTCTCAAGTGTGTATGCAGGAAGAATGCTATAATCATTTATAGCAACAGCTTGAAAGGAAAGGCTGTGATTAACAGGTGAAAAATTACAATCTTTTTTATCATCTTTGTTTCTGCTAATAAATGAGTAAAATCATTGTTTGATCAGGCTTTTTTAGAGTAGTTTTTGTCTGCTCTCTAAAACTCCAGAATACACAAAACCACTGCAAAAAATTCTTGCTCTGGTGGACAAGAAATGTAGAGTAAAAAAAAAGGCAAGAACAATGTACGGAATAGATTTGGATGACAGTCATTCCAGAGGCAAAATTATTACAGGCTATTATCTAGTTGTCTGGAGGAGCCATGGACCAGCTGGCTGTGATGTTCTGCTCAAAGTTAAACACAGACAGGAAACCGCATGTCTGATACTGTAAAAATCGTTTGTCTTCCTGCCATGGCTAACCAGGCAAGCAACCCAAAGGGGCTGTTTTCATTTAAAAGAAACACTAATCCACAACAATAAAAAAGGAATGACAAAGCCTCAGTTCTCCCCCCTCCCGACTGGAGTTAATGCCTGTGATTGTGAATGAACTGGAAATGTTAAAGTGAAGTTTTATATTACTTTAATTTTTATCTGTAGTTATTCACTTGATACATATGAATGTACCACATGGTTTTCATGAGTCACCTAGAGTGCCTACAGCACGTGACCTAGAAGGAAAAGCTCCACTCAGAAGAGAGAGAGGAATTAGGGTAAAAAGACTGGGTTTAAACTTATACTACTCCTTTTAGGCTGCTCTGGAAGTATAAGTGGGGCTGCAGAGTTGCTGGGAATTAAGGCACTTCGTGTTGAATTTCTAGAATGGTTTTCATAAACATACACACTGAAGACACACATTTATCACAGTGATTGCCTCCAGCTACACAGCTCCAGAAGAAACAGCTATAAGGTGACTAATTCATAACAAATTAGCCAAAATCCACTAGGGTGTGGTTCACACTGTGCAAAAACACTAGACAGCTAACACAGAGTAAGATCTATTCACTGGGAACACATTCTCTTTAAAAAAAATCAAGACAATCTGTAAGAATTAAGTCCTGGGTCTACCCCCTGTGCTCACATCAATATCAGTATACACTCCAAACCCTTTAAAGCTCACCCAAGTAAGGGCTGGTCACACAACCATAAATAAGCAGTCAGGTTGTCTGGTTTCAAATCAGGCTTGGAGAGGGATGAGGAAGAGCGTGGGACCAGATATGGATAGCCTGGGCCAAGAGAAGCAAAAACTTGCTAGCTTTCTCTTGGCTAATTTGTTGTGGTTTTGTGACCTAAACTAGTTTGCCTTTTTGGAGGACTGGGAACTGAGAGCTAGAAGTCGCTCACACAGTTGTCCACCTCAGTGCAGTCACACACCCTGTTTCCCAGGAGTAAAAACAGTGTCCCAACCCTTTGTTATCTCAGGTAACGAGGATCTAATTATATCCTGTTCCGAGGAACTTATGGGCAATGAGGATAGGTTTTGTGCGCTGCTCTCCTTTAGAAGTGTGTGCACACAAATTTCTCCACAGAAGGCCTCAAACTTGCCTGCAAGAGATCTAACTTCATCTCAGTAAAAGAATCACTATGGGATCTAGTAGGCAGGAGAAAATAAAGCAAGGTGTTTGAGTGTGGATCCATGCACATCTGTGTGTGCAGCATGAGGTCCACCAGCCCTATACACACCTGTACTGCCTTCACTGTATTTGCAGTGGCCTGAAGTAGAATGGGGACAGGTTGTAATTTGGTCTGTACTCGGATTTCCCTGTTTTAACTGAACTCACATAATTTCCTTATGGCATAGTAAGAATGAGGTAACATATTCCCCTGTGAAGGAACCTTCTAGCTACTTCATGCCCACCACAGAACAAGGGCAGATGGTCAGTTACGCTAGAGAAGCTGACTTAAAATTCACAGCCTATCAAGTTATCAGTAGCATCTATATACACAGATGACACACTATGGCAATATAGCCTTTTAGAAGGGGCAAGACCTTAAATACAGCATTTGCCTCTAGTTTAGGTTTTATAATGTAATTTGCATATGTTGCGTTTTGGTGTGTCAACAGAACAACAGTAAACATCTTGCTTTCCCCTTTCATCAGCTTTTAAGTGCAATGTCTTGAGCTGACTGTCAGACTTATTTCAAAAGGAGGACAGTCTGGCAGAAAGAAATATCCTCTGAATGCAAAAAAGGAAGGTTGAGATTTTGCAGTATTCAGAAGAGACCAAAATAGCTCCTGCCACTAGAAGTTTTCCTCCACAAAATGCAATTCCAAAGTACATTAGTAGTACACAGTCGCAAGGAATGTAGGAATGCAAGGTAAATTATTAAACCTACCTGATGTAAAAATGAGCATATCATTGCATTCTTCACCTGTACAGGAACACATGAACATCAATCCCCCGTCTTCTTTCTTTTCCGTCATCAAACACTTCTCTGAGTTGTAGTCATCCAAAATGTGACCATATAGTGTTTTTTGAGGATCATGGCAAATTGTTTCTAAGGTCACATTTTCATCATTTTGTCTCCTAAAAATGAAAAGGAAAAAACTGAAATCAAAGAAGGAATATTTTACAAAGGGAGCAGACAGGACTGCACCTGCCCAAAATTTGCCTCTTTTGAGAACATAAATGGCATTTAAAGAGTATCATATATTCTTCTCTGTCTTTCCTGAATGGAGTAGATTTGGCTGTGTCTGGGCTCCTCACGTTGGTACAATGGCACAGCTATTCCTGTATTGTATTACCATAAAGCTCAGAAGAGTGCCTTTGAAAATCTCATCCAGAATTACTCAAGCTAGTGCTCAATGAACTGCTGTGAACTTCGGAACATACTTTTGGGTTTTGTGGTCACTGAGCAGACAGTAAAAATCTGTGTGAAATTATGATAAAAACAGAATTATGTCCTCAAAATCTGAGGAATTTCTATTGAGTTGACCTTTCATTTATTTTTTAAGCCTCCAATCAGCACAATTTCTGCACTGGAGGAGTTATCTTTATATTTTAAAAAAACCTAAACAAACAAAAAACAAACCCCACCCCAATATCAATCATAAAACTAATGCAAGCTAGGGTTACCTCACTATCAGGGAAATATATACAGCTGATAATCTGGAACATATTCCTGTATTCTGTCCTGGTCCATAGATTTCCTTGCACTGACAAAAGACTGAAAGGCAAAGAGCCCTTTAAATGCAGTTCTCAACTCATTTGCCTTTTGGATAAATGACCATGAAAAACCCATATCTTAAATTGCACTACTGTCCCTTTTTAGGGCAATAATAGACACTGATCACTTATTAAAGAAGCACAGGATGAATATAGAACAGCACACTGGACTGAATCCTGCATATCAAATGTCTACTTCCAATTATGCTGAACATCTCTTCAAGTCAACGGACACAACTAATCCCTCAATAAGTGAATTAATTACACCTCTGTGTAAGGGCTTCTAATTATTTTCCTAAATCAGCAGCAATGCTGCAAACACTCAGTTCTGTTCCTTTTGTCCGATTATGAATTAATTAGGAGTGTTCCTTGTATTACTTTGGTAGGATTGAATTCCCGTTTACGGAAGAGCAAAACCTCGGTTTTTCAACTGCAACACAAGTTTACAGTCAAGAAATCCTAAAAAAGTATTACAACTCATTTTCATAAACTCTTGATTTCTTTGAATTAAGACATAGGCTATATAAAGGGTATCATGCCTACATCAAAGTCACTAAATACACAGATTTTTTTTTTTAACATTAAGAGAAAGTATTTCTACCTATACATAGCAATAAGCCTTCTGTTTTGTCTACATAACAGCCTCCTCCTATCTACATAATTTAGTTCACTTTGAAACCTAAGAGGGAATTCTTTCTTCAGCAAATGTCGCCACAATCCTCTCTTGAGTCTCAAATCTGTTTCTACTCTGAGTGCTGTGGGTGGATGCAGCTTAATGGTTTGAGCAAAACCATGCCTCTTTTCCAAAACCAGCGTAAACTGCAACAGAACTGTTTTAGAAGAAAAAATTCCCCAGAACATTTCATATCAGAATTGTTAACCTCAAACAACTCTCGGTATGCTGACCACAGATATGAGTTGGAAAGGAGAGAGCAAAGCCTGGTGAAGGAACAGGGACATTGTGAATATCAGAGCAGTTAAGGAAAGTAGTAAGTAATGGTGAATTAGAGTGTGCTCCCATCCCCACCTGTATGACAAAATAACTTACCATATAGCAACACAGACTTCACTAGTCTCCTCACAGATAGCAGTGATGTTGCAGTTGCTCTTGCACTGATGTTGATTTGAGCAGGTTGTTACTTTAACGTCACAAAATTTGCATAGGTTTGGCATTTTCAATCCATTTTCCTTATTTCTGTCTACAGGTGACATAAATTCCGCTTAAGAAAAAAAAAAGAGAAGGAAACTCAATAAAGGTAAATTATCAGGTTGCGTTATTGTTTATTACAAAGATAAGGTTTTCAGCAGCAGCAAACATTTCCTCCCACCTTAAATTAGAAAATCTTTGATCTTTCACAGCTACCAATTTTCTTTACAACAAGGCAAGTGCTACGGTGTCAAGACCAGGTTAATTAAAGTGAATTTGAAAAGTGAAATAAACTTCTATTGACTTCAGAGGGAGCAAAAGTTGTTTTGTGATTTGCAGAATCAACTTTTTCCAAGACCAGTTTGCACTAAACAACTGGCATTATTCACAGGCAGCATAACCCCATGTAGAAAATTGCATTATGGTCTGTGTGTCAAAGTAACTGTGGATACCTTAGTGAGAATGCACATTAGGTGTGTGAGATCATTATAACATGGATCATGATGAATTTCGCAAATTTTTTTTTTACTAACCTAAGGCATAAAATATGTGTCATCACTAATCTGATTACTGTTCACATAGAAAAACACAGAACTGGAACTGCCAGCTTAAGGTAGATGGTCTGCCGGAGGTCGCAGGTGAAACTCAAGCTGGATATGCAATAGGGCACCTGTGCCTCTCATGTAATCTACTACAGGAGTCTTACTGGGATAACTCAAGGGGACTTGAATTCAGAATAACTTGCAATGACAGCCTGTCTTGTAGAAGTCTACTTTGACCCAACAGCTAATTTTTTGCACCCAGGCATTGAATAATTACTTGCTTACTGGTTCCAAGTCTTAGTACTCACCGTCTGCTTCAGTGTAGCAGCACTAAGGAAAAAGGTATTCTTTGTACCAGTGCATGAATTTCAGGAAACATACTTTTAGCTCAAAATCTATTTTGAAAAGCCAGTGTGACTATAAGGAACAGAAAACGCTGACCCAAACTTCTTTCTAAAGCTAAAATGAATATGCAACTATCTGAGGTGGAGCAGATAATCAACAACACTTTCAGTCTGACTCATTTTGTAATGTAATTTGAAAAGTAGGTTGGACGACTTTAGGGAGTTACTGGCTTCATACAGCACAGGACTTCTCTTGTAGCCACCTGCGGGTTAAAACTATGTTCATATTGCTTTCTGTGGCCAAATGTTGCTAGTCAACCAGTAATAATCAACCAGGGATTTGTAATTTCCCCCTCTCTCCTCAATTAGCTGAGAAATCAATTTTTTCCTTCCAGAAATTCACTCTTTACTACCATTAGAATATTTTATTACAGGAAATAAATATACGTGATTTTTCCAGAATTAAATAAAAAGGCCTCTTTCTAACATTTTCAATGGATTTCTGAGCCATTGTGAGCAACTGAAAGAAAAGTCTTCCCCCTCCATTCAGTCACACATCTTCCTCATCACCAGCATGCTCTGGTACCGATCTAAAGTCTCTGATCTTACTGCCATCCGAATCGCTGGCAAAACTCCCGATTATTTTAATGGTACAGAAGAAGGTCCTACACAGGAGGGATGGTTAGAGTGAGCTCACTGGGTGTGGCAGTGCACTTCCCCCACCCCCCACCCCTGTTTTTGGCTTAAGCAGTGGTTGCACCTGGCTTAAGCTGGACTCTCCTAAGACAGATAACAACACAATAGCTGAAGGCCATAAAACTTACTCAACAGCAGAGGGCTAGTTGAGCATGCGCCAAACAAAATACAGCTGGTATGCAAATATTATTGTAAGTCAATCATCTTACTCCATAAATAGGGAACAGCCTAGGGTCCGCTGAGCTCTCCTGCTCAGCAGTGGGCTGCATGCCAGGATCTCCCCTTGAATAGGGATGCCTTTCAAGGTTGATCCCTGAAGTTGAGGGAATCCTTATTGCATTAAATAGTAAGTGAGTTGGGAATAAGCACACTGAAACTTTGAAATCTTAGATAAGTGAGATAAAGTATTGCTTGTGAACATATAATCCTTTAGACGTAAACCACTGATGAAGCCTAGAACTAGGTCTGGATTCAGCAACACAGAGAAACCCCTCAGAAAGGAGTTTAAAATACAAGGAGGTCCTTTATGAACCTCATGACTCAAGTGGAGGGTCTCTCTGACAGTTTTGTCTCACCTTGCCCTCTGTGCAGTAAATAATCAGGTGTACCTTGCCATCAAAGTTTATAAAAGCATCGTGACATTTACAATCAAACTTTGTTAAAACTCTGATTTATGTCAATAAACATTGCTACCTCTTACAAGGGAATTGTGTCACTCCATTCACGACACTGGGAGCACTTACATGGGTGGAGAATGCCGGTACTATATTATAGTCTCACAGAATTTTAAGCCCAAGGTAAATATTTCTTGTTCTTAATTATATGTATTGCAACAACTCTCAGAAGCCATGCAGAGGAACAAAGCCTCACTGAAGTAGGTGTGGTAGGATCTCAAAAGGTCTTGAATCTAGCACTCTATGAAATACGTGTTAACATAATCATCGTTATGGGAAATCGTTCATTTCTTCTGGATGGTACCTCTTATTCACCACAAGCTGAAGAGAAACTAAGAGCTGTATCAAAGTTTTCTAGGTTGCAGTAATGATTGAAACAACCTGATAGTGGAGGACTGTCCCTCTGCCGAGAAAGAAAAAAATCTATGGTCCTAAAAGGCTGGATGAACAATACAGACCAAAACTGAGGGAGAGATGAAGTGACCCACCCAAATTTACACAGAAAACATGTGGCAGGATGCCAAGTATCTCACAACTGAACATAGGGGAAAGACATCTGCTGTTCAAACTGCAAAGACTTCTGCTGCATCTACACTGCTTTCAGCTCTGAGTTCACATGGTTCTGTACTTCACTGGGCAGCTGTGTCCTGATGGATGCCTCTGCCATAAACATGACTCAATTCTCTCTAGTGCCTGCACACTGGAGCCAAAAACCTCATGAAGGTGGGTCCTGGTAAACTGGTTCAAGCAGATTGTATTTGTTGAGAGGCAGGGCTTGTTACTATGCTGTCCCTGGCTATGCCAGGTTCTGCCAAGACTCATCCACTGGAACAAATAGATGAAAAGATGTTTGGACCTCTTCCAAGGAGGAAAAAAAAAAAAAAAAAGCCATCTGGAAATCAGCAATCTACTGTGAAGTCACAAACCTCACAAACCTTAACTTTGTAAGTTAGTGTGCTAGGCCTTAATTTAATCACTAGCAACAGTAGCAAAAGTCTGGGCTTTAAGACCAGGTAATTTCTGATCAGGTTAAATTACTGGCAAAAGCTAATGGGGTTTTGGGACTTCCAGAACTGACTACAACCATATTTTCTCCCCACAATTCTTGTTACAGAGGCTCACAGTTCAGTGACTCTCTATTCATGCCTCTGGCAGTTCATGGGACTGGATAAACTGTGTAGGTGGACAAACTTTATTCCATGCTTCAACATTTGACTTAAAGTGAGACTGCAGTTTACTTTTCCTAATATTAACATAATGCTTTAACAGGTGTTGGTGTGCTGCTCATTACTACAGCTTGGCCATGCCCCCTGTGATAACACACCTAGTTCCAAGCTAAGGCCAAGTTTAACTTTTTCTATCTGATGCTGAAACCAAACACTGCAAAGGGTCTAAGAAGAAATCTGGAGTCAGGTATGAACCTCAATATCACTCTTCTGATCACAGCCTGGTACTAGACTGAGGACTTAGAAATCCTGAAAAGATAGGTCTCCTTCCAAGTCACATGAACTCACCCCTATCTCTAATCAACAAAATCCTGCCTGGAGAATGACAAGCTGGTAGGGTTCCTCCCTAGGAAAGTGTATTCACTCGTTCCTCGAGGGGCCCACAAGCAAGGAGTGGCTCATGACCAGCAAGGCTGCTCTTCTTCTTGTAGTCACTTAAATGTTCATCTCAAAATATTTGACTATCCTGCTGCACACTTCATACTCCATGAGCCAACTCCTCAAGATTTTCTCCTGTTAAGACAACCAAAGTCACTTGAACACCATGGAGAGTAGCAATGTCTGATTTTGTATTAAAAATAGTGGATATAATGGAAAAGTCAATAGAAAAATCACAGATTTTCCCATGTGAAGGGTGCCATCCTGCAATGTGTGCTTATCTCCTAAAATTTGAATTTGCCATCTACTCTCTAATGTTAGTTTTCTTATTATGACTTCTACAGGAAGTTTAATTCTAGCTTTTTTTTCTTCTTTGTCCATGGAGAGGGCACCAAATAAAGACTGCAGTTTCTTGGCTATGAAGCTTTTAGCCAACCAGTTCTACATAATCAGTCACCATGGTTAAAATGCATGGATCATGCAAGCCAACATTTGGGCTTGATATTATGGAAGAGACTCTAGAACGGACACATAAGAAATATTTACCCCATGGATTGTGTTGGAGCTAGGCTTGCAGGACAACAATTCTGCTCTGTGGTTCACATCTTTATTTATGATTTCTCAGGACATTATAAACATTATAAACAGTTCACTTCACCTAAAGTCTATTGACTGTCTTGAAGTTGTTTTGAAGTTTGAAGTTTTGAAGTTGTTTTGCCTCTGTTGTTTGTAGATACGTAATTTTCATTGAAGCTTGAGGCAATAGTTTACTTTCCTCTTATTTTTTAGTATCATTACAGAATTCTCACAAGCTAACAACATTTAAATAAAGCTCAAACCGAGATACTGTCTTTTTGGGAATATTTACACTGGAAAACCTTTTATGTCTTATTATGCATTACAGAAACGGCAGCCAATTTCTCTTACTCCTATCTTGTAAAATGCTGTCACCACGCTTCTATTCTCTCATCCAGTGTCTCTGGCACATCTATACTTATAAAATAGCATTGCTGAGCAAACAGATCCCATCCTTTAAAAAATTTTAAAAAAAAATTGCTGAAAGAAATATTGGAATGGGAACTCAGCTACTCAGCTGCTGCGAAATAATTCCACCTGATGGCAGAGACTTGAATTTAAGACTTCAGTACATCATGGAGATCTGCAAGGAGGACAGTGCCTTTATCAGAGAGTCTTGAAGCAGATTGCCCCTGTTCTCCCAAAGAGCACAGCTCCATGACATCATTATCTTAGTGACTGGAAAGCAAGTAGCAGCTATGAAGAAAACCCAAACTGTATTACCTTCTCATCCAACAGGAAGACATCAGGTTTTGCCAGGAACAGTACTAAGCACAGCATGATTTATATTTTGACTACCATCCCCAGTACACAATCTATAACCTCAACAAACTTTGACAGTGATGGAGACACATGAAAGTGGAGAGGTTATGGTTCAAAAGCACATTTTTTGCCTTAAAAATATTGATGAATTAATTTCAGGAGTGAAGGAGTCAAGGAAAATGTATGATCCGAGCTTTGCTTTTAAGACAAAAATATATTATAAATCAGGGTGGATACACCCTGATGGCTATTCTTAGTTATACTGATTATGTTCAGTGCTGTAATACAAGGAAGAAAAGACGGAACCATAATCAATCCTGAAGATAAAAAACCTTATGAGTTACAAAATCACAAGACTAGCCAGACAGATCATGGAAATAAAGGAAGGGGAATAAACCAAGAAAAAAGCCCAAGCAATCAAAAAACAACTGCTGGGTTCTCCTTTATTTGCCGTTGCTGGCTGTACTCGAAGAGTGCTTTTTGAGACATGTTTTGAAACTCTGGCCATAAGCAGAAGGGTTGTCTAACTAAAAAAATGAAAAGATAAAAAGAGAAATAAATCACTGGAATCCATGAGGTTGATCTTCAAGAAATATGTCAGCTATTGTATTACTCATCATACAATCACAGGAGCTGGCAACACTGCAGATCACCTAGTAACTCCCATCATAACACCTTCGGGGTAACCCTATGAAATACGTGTTTTCAATTTTTCATTTACAACTGCCAGTTCTAAGCTTAATGCCTTCTGATTTGAAATGTAGTGTCAGTGGTACATACTCCCATGCTTACTATGCCAGTATGAGCTCACGGAGTTCATACTGTCTTGGACGCTGCCTTGGGCTGCAGTCCCTTGTCTCAACTATGAGTTACCCCAGCAGGATTACCATGGGTACAGGACTTTCATGATTTTGTGACTGTTTCTATTAAGATTAACAACAGTGATTATCAACAGTGCTGAAACACCCTCTGTAAAGCCAAAGAGCTATCTTTTACGTACAACTAAAATACGTCAGAGGAAAACAGGTTCCATGAATGTTTAACCCACCAGATATTTAACTATCTCTGTGGCAGAACTCCAGAAAAACCACATTCCTACAGGCTGTTTTGCAGAATCTTTCAGCCATGATTTTAGTTACAGATCACTGATGACCAGGGAGCACAACAGATGCCTTAGCCAGTACTTAAAGATATGCCTTTAAGTGTACTAGTTGAACTTTTGTTCAACTGCAAAGTGGGACCTTTGTGTTGCTTTTGTGCATGATCAGACCAAACCGGGGCTCAGCAAAGGAAAAAAACCAAAATAATTTCCTTTTTGTGAACACATTTCTTTGCAAAATACTCAGAGGAGATGCATGTCATGGCTTCTCCCTCTCACATAATGGCTTTTTTCCATTATATGAAAAAAATGCAAGTCACACCTATCAGATGACAAGAGTACAACTGTGAATGCAATGAGATGCACGTACAGCCCTGAAACCCATCCTATCACAAAGCAGCCCCTATGAGTTGAGGGGAAAGAATGATTTGGCAGGGCCCACAGGCTTTTTGCAGGTGTGTGTGAGCTACGACATACTCTTCAGCCATGACTGAGAAGTCTGCTAGGAAAGAAGAGGGCAGACGAGGCAAGCTCTTTTTGACCAGCAGCAGTCTGGCCACCCCCAGCTGAAGGAAGGCCAAAGCAAAAAAACTGGTTCACAGCAGGAAGGCCACTGATGGACTGCACTGAATTTGGGAAACCACCATTTCCCACCTACCAGCTGGCAATGCACAGGGGAGGCTACGTGCAGAGAGAGAAAACAAAAGGAGAAGGAGCAGGAGTTGGAAAACTTCATTTAACCTGCAGTGGAAATGCCTGGCTTTTAACAGCAAGTGGAACTGGCAAAACTTTGCTTTAGGGATTGCTGCAGGCACTGACACAGAAACAGAATCAAATCTGGCAGGAGCTGGGGGGAGGGACATAACCAGAGAAAACAGAGAGGGAACAGCATACTAAGCTGGAGATCTTGACAATAAAAATAATTTTTGCATTTAAATAATTAAAATAGCACTATTTTTATCTGCTGTTTCCAAAATGAGCTATGATTAGCAGTTTTAATCATGGGCTGGGCTCTTCTCTCTGGTACAGGGCCCAGCAGTGATCTGTCTCAAACATGCCTCAGAACAGAGCTCACTGCCCTGACTCCTGACTGACAGTAGTCCAGGTCAGAGGAGACTCCAGTTCAGCACTTACAATAGAAGCGTGACTACATTCTGAAAACAGGGAATAAAAATAACATTATTGTGATGCCTCAAATAATGAGATGGATTTTTACCTGTGGATTTTTAACTTGCAGCTCTCTTCCACATTTTCTGGCCACCGTTTAGCACTCCATGGTAGGCGGAACAAAAGAATACTGTCTCCTGGCAAAGTGGCTGAAAAAATCTAAATGATGGCTTCCCATAGGGCTCTTAAATGGACATTTCATCTTCCCTTGACTTTAACCTGCAGCCTCCCTAACACAGCTGGTAAACAGCACACAGCACTGAAGAATCGTAAGCGATATAACATGAAGGTCAATTTATTTGACTATGACTACAGGTCTAGCATTTTTTCCTGCATAATGCATGAAGTTGGGAATTTACTGGAAGTTGTCTTTAGTGTTTAACCCCTTCTGTGTCTTCAGATAGACAGTGAATATTGAGTACAGCAATGCTCATCTGATTCTCAAGATAACCAAAACCAGCTTTCCTACTTTGTTGGAATAAGCATGATTCACGGTTCAGAACTGACATTTGCATAACTAATTCTGACCTGTGTAATAAAAAGCATATATTGCATCTTAATCTCCTTTTGTATTCTCATCTGCTCAATGAAAGCTGCCATTACTTCACTTGAAACAGAGCTGAAAGAGTATAAACACTTCAGCGTTATACGAACATTTTTTTTCCAATTTATAGGGTCTGAAAACAGACAGCAGTGATTCAAGCATTATACAATTATTTCTGTGACATTTATTCATGACAAATGAGTCTCTGTGAAAAACCCCCCAACATTTGAAACATACACAATTAGGAGCAATTCTGACTCAGAAAAACATAAATGTATCTCCACTCTCTGCTACAGAATCTCAATAATACAAACCCATGCAATTGTATCTTCTAAGCAGTTTGAATGGAGTTTCTGAACCCATTGTGCCTCTTCCTTCAGCCAGTTAAGAAAGCCTGTTTATAGTAACATGCTTCTCTCCAGTCCTGCTCTCTCAATAGTCACACCACTACCAGTAACCTATTTCAAAATATGATAGGGCTCTTCATTCTTTGTAATGGCGATGGGGAAGATGAATCATTTGTCCTGATGGAGGCACATATTCCCTCCAACAGCTTAATTTATATTTCTTCCCTTTATCTCTCTTACTACAAGAGTAATAAGGAACATCCACCTTAAAGAGTCATTTCACTCTATTTTCAAGGGTCTATTTATTAAACTCCCAGTTTCCAATAGGGAAATTCAGAAGTCCACCCAGTACAGGTGGGACAGAGCTTTAGAACATTTTCTAATAACATTATGGTTAAGCTATTTCTATTAGCTGTTAAGTATCCCATAGAGACACATCCTGGCACTTCAGTTTATCTGCAAGGCTATTGAGTGTGCTCAATGTCACATACAAACTGAAAAATTCAAGAGATCCTAAAAATTAATCATATTCTTAATGTATCAGTGCTGCTTATCCAAAGGCATTGCTTTCTAACTTACTGGAAGTCCTAAATGTCTGTCTTGTGATATCTGCTTAATTCAAAGACAATGTTGTCTGCATTTTTAGGTGCACCCTTAGTGGAGAGGCTACAAGTGGGAAGAAAGCAGAGAAGTTTTAAAGTCTCTGGGCAAATGGCTGCATGTTCTGCTAAACCTCTGGTAAGCAGAACACATTAGGATCTATGGTAGAGGCTACAAGGCTAATTTCAAAAGTGTTAGGAGCTTCCTGCTACATTGTATTGCCAAACCCTCCTGTCCTTCCCATGGGGAATTGCAGTTGTGGTACTTGGGGTGGACAGAGTAGGTGGGTGCATGGGTACAGTTCCCATTTTTCCCTTACACAGGCAGCTGTTGTGCTGGCTCATCACTGCAACACCACAGCACGCTGGGCAGATGGAGCCTGGCCCTCAGCTCCCACAGACCACTGCACAGTCAAAGACACACAGAAATCAAAAATAGTAACATGCTTGGCCAAACACTCACAAATGACACTCTTACAGGGCTTTACTCGTATTTAGTATATGCCCTCATCCTGCCTAACTTTCCAAATGGCTTCAAGTGCTGGCCTGGTATACACATACGAGTTTAATGCATTAAATTAAAGGGGTGAAGGTTTTAAAGTTTTGCATGTGGATCCTTCAAATCCTTCTAAAGCCGATTTACCTCGATACAGGTTGTATTAGGAGCAAGTCTAGTCAGTCTCAAAAATGAGAATTACTGCACACGAAGTTCTTGTGGTTTACTCAATTACTTTTAAAGCAACTATAAGCTGAAGAGGACTGAATTCTGTATGTGAAAAAAATCTTTCACAATACTTGACTATCTACCTGCAGCATTTTCAGCAGTAATAAGGAAGGCTGGATAGAGAGAAAAAAATCATCTCTTCCAAGTACAAAATGGAAATTATTTGAAGACTATTCTCTGCACTGGCAGCATGCAGCAACTCAGGTGGCAAAAAGCCAAATCCTTCTCCTGAAAATACAGTTAACTCCTACTAAAGTTAACCCTTGATACAATTAAACCCTTGATACAATTAAACTTTCCAAATGTATGTCCTTCATTGTATTCAAAAGAGCAGACTAAGGTAACTCAAACACAGAGAGAACTGTGTAAATAATATCTAGAAGCAGCTGCTGTGCCTTACAAAGAGTTAATACAGATCAGTGGATGTTTATTAATACTGTTTGTTCACTGAGGAGACTGGCAAACACTTGCAAACCCTCTCCAGTCTCAGAGAAACCTCCAGGAAAGGTTATGAAATATGTTAGTTTGGGGGCAGACTTTTGCTTGCTTTTTAAAGTAGTGAAAATGAAGCGCAGACATTAAGACTGTGACAAATCACAGAAAACAGGAAATTCGAAGTTATGCCTGACTCCCCCAGGTTCCCTTTGATACAGCTAGATCACTTGATGAATCAAAAAAAGTATCACTCCTGTATTTGCCATTTTATGCTCTTAATTTTAATTTTTATTTGCTTTACAAATATCCCCTTAAAACTACCAACACATGCTTTCCTCGCAGGCTTGAAAGTCAGAAGATCATACTCATCCTCCCTTTTGAAAGGCTCCTGCCACATGTAGGTTTCTAGAGCCTCAGTAGATCTCTCCTTTGGGGATGCCATGGCAGAGCCCCCCTCACACTCACACACCTTTTCTGACATTTTTAATGTTGTTCCTTTTTGATGCAAGGAAACATGTATTTTGAGAACAACAATAGTCTGCCTCATGGAGAAGTCTTCAGACCATTTTAAGAAAAATTACTAATTTGTTTCTTAAGCAGTGTGAACACAAAAGATCTTCCCTTTTCTCTTTCTCTCTGGTGAGGCCATAGAGAAATATCTGCACAAACAGTTCCAGTTTGCGAAAAACAGCAGTGATGATCCCCTGCTCATTATTTGTTCACATCCCTCATTGCACTTTCTCTTCCCTCACAGAGGAATCAGACTGCACCTTACCACACCTCCCTCCCCCTCCAAAGGCCAACTTGACCCAGAAGAGTTCTCCAGTCTAGACGTCTATGTGACAACACAAACACAATGAAGAATGTGGTATGAGGAGTGGCAACCCACAGCTAGGGTAATGAAAAACTGCATATTTCAGCAGCAGTAGCACTGGTGAGGGCACAGAAAAGTCTCTGGATCTATGGCTGCAGTTACTTCTGGACCAAGGTCACGCTGCCCAGCACACCAGGGATATGGGGGAACCTGCTGTCTGCTGCTGTCTCCAACCCTACAGTCTGGTTTCAGATGTTACTTGCCCTGAGACAGGAGATGTCACAGACCTTCCGAGAAAGGAAATGGGGGCTCTGTGGTTAGTCTGTTCTGCCAGGCATCATCACTGCAAGGGCAGATGGGACTTGCTTAGGACTCATCTACATGGGTTATACTTTGGGCAGCACCCCAAAGATTGATGTTTCTCCCCAGAAATATTTGCAGAAGCACCTCAGGCCTCATGGCTGTTTAAATCTTCTATGAAACTAGATTGCAGGTTATTTTGACTTCAAAGTATAGAAAAATTACTTATGGTGTCTCAAGTCAGAGACACCTGAGACATCTGAGAAGACACCTACTACTCTCTGTGGCTGTTTCTTCAGCTATACAGAGACCTAGAACATGCCTCCTCTTCACAGGATGCTGAAAGAGTCAGAAAGAGTCTTTTTAGAAAATAATTTTTTCAAGAGGAAAGACATAAAATGGACAGAGAGTACTGTGAAGCACATATATCCTCTGACTGATGTGAAACATCTGATTTTGCTGCAGTTCTGTAATGTGAACACAAAAAATAAAATTCAACCAGTCACCCCAATTCTTCATTGTTTCAGGGGAAAAGCCTGATGAACATTTACCTGACACTACCACTAGTCTCAGAAAATGCTCTGCAAAACCAAACAAAAGTTTCATCTTCTGCTCCGAAATTTTTGCTGAACTGCGACTTGTATCTCTGTTTTCAAAGAGCCTGATTCTGCAATTTCTTTTCTGAAAACTGGAAACAAGATCCTGTGGACCAAAGAATGAAACTTCAGTCAAACAGAGCCAAACCTAAATAACAGACTTGGAATTAGAAAAAAACAAACACAAGGCAAAAATAAATCAAAAGCAGTCTTAAAATATAACAGTAATTGGAATGGGCTTCATCTCTTCAAAAAACAGTTTAAGTGTCACATTCACAAATAGGAAATAATTTATAATTATGAAGCATAAGGAGCACAAAGAGAATAAGTGAGACATAAAAAGATTTTTGGTACAATGGCATGGTTTGCAGCATATAAATTGCAGGACTGCTGTTCAGTGTTTTAATTTTACCTAGGCAGAGGAATTCAAACTGAGGTTCCCCTCTCTTTTTCCATGCATAACTCCATATTGAGCCTCTGTATTGGCCCTTCACAAGTACACCTTTTGTGTCAACTGCTGGAACATGTTCAAGTCATGAGTTAGGGGGTGCTTTGTGCCTCGAACCAGAACCCACATTCTTTCAGCATGATTTCAGCAACCTATACAGCCAGGATTGGAAGTGACAGAGCAAACTGGCTTCAGCCACAGCTCTTAAGGCCACTATGAGCAAGGATGAGGTCTGCATGGTGAGAGTCTCTAGCCTGTACAACAAAAAACTGTATGTGTTTACATTGGTTGCTACTGAACCAAAGCAGAATTTCCATGGCATTTTATAACACACCAGTAAGTACGGGGAGAAGCTGTGTGCACACAAAGACTCACAGCTGCCCAATCAAAATAAGCATTTAAATGGATTAACCAGACAACTGTGCTTTCAAACTTGCAGTCGTTACACAGTTACATGATTCAGAGGGATTTATAAATATTTGTTTTTCCAGATAAAATGAGGATATTAGCAGGATTTTTTAAAGTGCATTCACTGCCACTATCTGTCCCTCCCAGCTATAAACAAACAAATAAGGGAACAAAACAAAAACAAGGATGTTATGCATGCGAAATTTGTAGTCACAATTTAAGATTTGGGGATTTTGGTTTAAGCTTAATATAAAAAGACAACTTTCTAATGTAAGGAGCATAAAAGACCTAATTTTGTTTAGCTCTTTGAAGACCTCCAAACTTGAGGAATACTTGAGAGATCTGGATTTAAATTAAGGTACATCCTCTGACCAGAGGATGTTCCTACTATGGTACTAGCTTACCAAATATTCTAGAGATTCTGGTAAAACAGAATTCCATGCAATTTCTTTCTCTAGACCTGAATATAATCCACATTTCCTGTTCTATTTGAACAACTGTTTCCAAATAAGAAGTCTCATTTAACAAGTCCACATCCTTAACACACACAGAGGCTCCTCGGTCAGTCACTGATGGGCAAACATGTTTATGTGGAAGCTCTGTTCAGAGCTCCTTTTTACTGTGAGAAGCCATTTCCTCCAAGAAAATAATGTTTATGAACCATTCTGTCCCCACATAGCAAGTTTTGAATGACAGATTCAGGAAAACAGTATTAAAAAGAAATTACTCTTTCATAATCCATCAGCTCAGCTAAAATAGTAAAAACCAGAGGAAAGTTAGACTCGAATGTAATCCCTTAGGAGTAGAATCACTTTGAATAGATTTGAGGAAAAATACACATCCTTCTCAAATTCAGGAGCTTGGATGGTTATATTTGTCTCTGTCAAGTTACATGCAAAGAAGTAGAATAAGAGAATTTAATACCCTGGGGATATGTTATCTTGATAGATGTATCTAACTTCCACAACTATTAATGGGAATTGTGTATCGAGTATTGAGAAAAGGGCATATGCATAAAAACACACACTTCTAATGATATTCAACCTCAGGAAAGCTTTCTTTTGCTGACTTCTGTTGCTGTGGCTTGCTGTTAGTGAGTTATCAGATTTCTTGGTGAAGAAGTGTCTCTCCCAACAAAGCAACATCTTTTTTCTGCCAAAGATAAATTTGCTAACATATCCCCCCGGGTATTAGCTGTTCCTTTTAAAGCATTTGCAAATGACTCCCTCTAGTTACCTTTGAGACAGTGAATCACTAGCTGGCAATATCATCCTGCTGAAATAAGGGAGAAAATAATCAGCTCCTTTATTTCTACTTGAGGCTGAAATTTTACTGGGCTTAAAGGAAAATAAAAGCCATGGGTGAAACTTGCCCATTCTGAAGTAAGTAGGTGTTTTACCCCTAAATCCATCTCTTGAAAGTTCACTGAAAGGTCCTTATCTTTGCCATTATTTCTAAATCACATGCAAACAATCAATTCACTATATTATAAAACTGAGTATTTTAAGGACAATTGCTTCCATCTGTGTGCATGGCCCAGTAGGTAAGCCCCACATTAAAAAAAATAACCTGGACACTAAAAAACCTTCATGTAGGAATACAAGAGTTCTCACTCCATACAATGATGCATTACTCACTGCTTGCAGCAACCAACCCCCAAGCAGGGCTAGGATTACAATCTAAGGTGAGGACATTCCCACATCAGGTGCTGCTCAGTGGGAAGGGACTTGCCAATCTAAAATGTTTAGTCTACCTGCCTTAAGATGTGTGAGAGACTGCAGGCTCTTTCACTTTGTTTATGATGAGGCAGAATAAAATTGTAAATTTGAAATGTACACATGGAGTTGGATTTCTAGGGTTTTCCCCTTCCAGCTGCTTTAGATACAGTCATTATTACTGTAAATCCCCTATTTCAGTCATCAAGCTATATCTTTAGTCATTCTTAAGACCATAATCTTTCACCAGGACTCCAAGACAGCATATACACTTACAAGCTTGTTTAGAAAAAACATTACAAAATAAAAACTAGTTTAAGTGTCCACAAAACAATTCCTTCTACTGAAGAGAAAGCTGGGAAGAGATAGGACAGAAACAGAAGAGCAAGGATATCAAGCAGCAGCTCAGAACCTACCACTGCCTCTCAATTTTCATCCGAATATCTCAAACTTCATGCAATTACTTCAACCATTTTTTTTCTAACAACTGAGAACTATGAAAACAAAATATGATGACACTTCTTAAACTTTTAAATGGTGAAATTCATTTACGGCACAACATAATGTTCCTCATTCTGTTACTGCAGGATAGAAGATGTTTACTGTCACATATACTAGTTAAATTTAATAGGATAAGATCTTCAGCAGATGCTAATCTGTGATTTCTGAGTGTTGCTATGTCAAATTGTACTTGCTGATGTTTAACAGTTTAGAGTCATTGAATGTTTCTCGATTTTGGCCATAGCACATCATCATCCTTCATCTGGAGGGCACTTATTCAATTGTAGAAATCAGTAATAGTCTGCAGGGCGTCTAAAGCCTTTTACAAAATGCCTTGAACATTTTAATAAAATGCAAAGTGGATTAATAATTATGTCATGAAAATACTACTTCAGCAGCTGTCATTGAGGAGGCTGTGCCTAACATGGTCATAGCAGCTGAACCACTCAGCATCCCTTTAAACACCAAGAGCCAGTTGCATGTTTTGTTATGGTTTCTGGTGTAACTGTTCAGTGACATGGGCAGCTCATTCTCTAAAGCTGTCACTTTGGCATTTTTCACAAATACTACACTCATGTAGAACACAGCATGTTTCTAAAAGTGTTCTCATAAAAGAAAACAATTCCAAGCTTTCCAAACACAGTAATAGCTTAGGCTATACCAGAGGAAAGTGCTCTGTAGGATTAGAGACTTTTTTTTAATTCCTTTGATATAAAATCTTATAAGTGATGCATACTTGAAATATCTTTGTACAGCATCAGTTAGCAGAGCAGCTTAACTATTTGTTAGTTCTGGAGATGCTAATCTTAATTCTGAGAGGAATGTGAGTGATACCAGCCTGGTGGTGGTAACCTACTACACCACACGCTCATAGGTTACAGGACTACTGTGACTCGAAGGATGATATTCCCTGTCTGGCCTTCTGCAAGTGAAGTTATTCCATTCATTTAGTTTTGTAAAGCCCTAACTTATCTGGGTATATGTTTAACAAGCAAAACCCTGTCTTGATTTAGAGATTCACACTGGAAAGTCCATCACATCCCTTGGCAAAGCTCTAATAATGAAAGTATCCTGTTTGTTAAAAATGCACACTTTGTTTCTGGTGTGGTTTCATTCACCCACAGCTTTCATTTGTTGGAACGGATCTTGTTCACCTTTCATAATATCCTCCCCCAGAGAGTCTAACATATCAGGTTAGCACAGCTTAACACGTTGTTTTCCATCAACTAACAGTGGTAAACCTCCAAGTGAGCTCTCCTACCCACAGCTTAACATACTGGCAGAGAAGATTTAGTTAGGTTGCAATACCTTACCCTTGCCTTGAGGCAAATGCTCCCACTTGTTGGTGTTTGCTATTTGTGGTATCTTATTAAGGGGTGGCAAAGTGCCTGCATATCTGACCAAAACTGTACCCAGCCAGGGAATAGCACCTGCAGCTACTATTCCTAATTCTTTTGTTCTTCGTATGCTCAAAACCACAACAGTCCATCATTTTGAAAAGGCAGGCAATCCTTAACATTAAACTATTATCTGAAAATGTTAAAAAGACATCATGGTTCCCTAAACAAACAGTACCCCCTCCTCCCCTACCCACTGCAGACCTAAGGATAATACATGCCCTGGTAAAAGCAAACTACACCTCAGTTTCAAAAGCACAAAATGGAAACAAATCAAACCCCACCTTTTGAAGGGAGAAGTAGTGATTCTATGGGTAGTCTAACTACTTATGTTAAGCAACAGCTTGGAAAAGCAGGTGTCAGTGTTTTCTATTTCTAGGAATGTGGTAATGATGGTGGTAAATGCACCTTGTTGTTACCTTTCAAGGGTAAGATATTTCAAATAATTAGTGGTTTACTTCTAGCGTTTGCTACCCACCTTCACACATGAGAAGGCCAATATATTTCTGACTTCAAACCACCAGTAGGTGTGTGCCTGATAATCATACTACAAGTCACCAGAACAAAAAAGCCTAGTAAGGGAATGTACGAATTCGCTGAACCACGAATAATACATATGTGGACAACTGAGGAAAGAGTTAGGCCTTAAATGGTCAACCAGTGGCAAGTTACCAAAGCTTCCTTGCACCTCACCAAGCTTGTAGCACACAGTCTCTTAACCTGAGAAAAACAGTGAAGAAAAAAGTGCTAATATCTTATTGAATTTGACAGGGTGTTTGAGACTGATGAGAATTTCTGGATGCTCTGAGGGCTTTAATCCAGAATTTCTGTTGAGAAAGAACATTGGTTACGACTCTCTTTGAACCTCAATTTCCAAATCACAATAGACAAGTATTGAAACAATCTCTGTTCATTTACCCACAAGTTCTATAACTGTCTATAGAAGCTGTAATTAACACATCATTGCATAATTTTTGCCATGTTATGCAGCACTAGCTGAAACTGTGAAAATACTAATATAAATAACTGTACTGAAGTTTAATGGTAACATCAAAAATACAATGGATGAAATCTTTTGGGTCTCCAGAGAGTAAGAGGCTTCTCATTTCCTAGCTCACTGCTTTAACATAGGCCAAGACGCAAAAGCCGTAGTTAAAAGTGACCAAAAAATCTTGTCTCCTTCTCCCATGCAAAAGAAGGGGCCTCTAATCACCTCCAGTCAGTATAGGAGGAGCTTTCATGCCTATACAGATACTTTGAAAAATTGCTTATTTTTAAACAATTCAATGGGATATGCCCAAGTCCTCATTCTGAATCCCAGTTCTGGAATATTGGTGATTTAATTTGAATCACATTTTTATTTTCCTTTGTACACATTAAAGGAAGGGAACATATACATACAAGAAGCCCTAGGCTCCTTCTTGCACTGATATTCTTGATATCAGTGTGGCTTCAAGGAAGAGTGGGAACAGCAAAGCCCCCAGCCAGCCAGAAACCTCAAGGTGGGAAGTAAGGAGTGTGTGAGCAAGAAGTTGATGGAGAAAGAAAAACAAAAACATATTTTGGTTGTATTTTCTTTTCCAGAGTAGTTTATCAATCTCTTCCTGCTGAATGTTTTCCTATATCTGTTATCCAGAGCAAAGATAGAGCAGATATGGCTTTAGTTACAACCAGACAATGTAGTATTCCTGTTTACATGCAAACTTGAGCTATGATAGCTTTGAAAGCCTGATGGTCTGGCACTGTACATACCAGATGAAAATACTACAAATGCAATAAAAGGATCAGCTCTCCAGATTTTTGACTTAAGGCATTCCTTTTGTGGTAAAGTTGGGTGAGGAAATGGAAGAATAGACTGAGGGGAAGAAGGAAAATTCAATAGCCCAGAAGCATGTATTGCTGACCTAGTTACTTTGTGAAAGCTTAAATAAAGAGGCTTACGAAGTCATGACTATTACATGGTCCCCTCTGATCTTTTCATGAGGATGAGAAACGGTTGTTTTCAGTTTAGAAAGGAGAAAAAGATTCTGTATGTAAAGTCTCTCTTTGTTGTGCTATGAACTCCCTGGAGAGAATATCAGCCACCCTGCAGGGGCTGGAATAATGAATGAATCCGTCAGGGAACAGGCTTTCTTCTCCTGTGACATGCTTTGGGGGACCACCCACACACATGTCAGCCTTTTCTCTGCAAAGTGCTGCCTCTAAAGTCCTGCCCTGTCTTAGCCAGCAAGGATCCTTCATTCCAGAGCCCTTCATTGAAGGGGTTTAGATACTCTCGGGCTGAGGAGTGACATGACCATGGGTCTCCCACTTTCAGGGCAAAAGCTCTAACCACTGCAGGAAAAGGAGGCAAGGCAACCGTGAAAATCGGTAATGGGAGCTGTGGGGAGGTAGAAGGGACACAGCAGGGCAGCTGGCCAATTGCCAAAGCACAGTCACTGCAGAGTCATAGATCTCCTTGTATGCCAGAGACAAATGAGAAGGGTAATTGCTGCATGCTTGCAGACAGAAGCAGTCAAAGGAAATAAAAGATCAACCACCACCTGCAAATGGCAGCTCTTCTCTTGAAATCTTCATTGGTTCCTGATTGCAGATTGACAAATCTGTGCTATTCAAAATCTCATTAAATTCTTCCCATTAGTGAAACACATAAAGATTTACTTCTTCATTCCTGCACTCTTTCTATAAGTTTCTCAAGAAGAATGGGTCACCCTGAAATCACTACCCAGTCATGTTACAGGAAAGCTTAAGATAGTTATGAAGCTGAGAGCAGAGCATCTTAAGTGGAGCCTGAATTTGCACAGTGGACACTAACTGCATAGTGAGGAATACTTTAAGACACTATACAGTTGGAGAAAAAAAATGGAAAGGGAAAAAGATGTAATTCCATCTATCCTATTTCCCCAAGCATGCACTTTAATGGAGAAAAGTTATTCACACACACTACTGTTCTGCAGCACTTGAAGGTATGCTAAGTTCTGATGTAACTATGACTTCAGATTTACTCCAGCCACAGAGCTCCCAAACCCTATGGAAGTTGGTCAGGACAGCCAAGTAACACTAAAACCAGGTAAGCAGCCGAAATGGTAAGAAATTTCATCTTCCTTTGAGCACTAAGATCTCTCTGAAATTGTTACCAAAACTGTGCTATCCAAACCACTGCTGTACTGCAACTTTATATAATGAGTTGTCAGTAGTATTTAAGCTAGTAATTAGACTCAGGGATCAGACCAGATCCGTATCTCAAGACACACATGAATACCAGACAGGTGCTTCTGCTTCCTTCCCTGAAAATAACCAGAAGTGATAAACCATCAGTAATCATCTGTGGTCTGCTTCAAAGTTCAGCCTCTTGTACAGCAACATTAAAGATGTGCTTCTATTAGTTACTGAGATCAAATCTACAAAATTGCCACATTATCATCCAAAAGCCCCAGGCATCATCTAACCATGCCAACAGGTGACGTATACCCATGATAAATTTAATTCCATTCTGGGCGGCAGAATCCACAGCAGGATTAAAAACAGAGGGAGCTGACTGACCTGTATCTCACATCTAAAATATTTAGACCCAGGAGAACTACAGGTCAACACTCAGTAAGTGTAACTGAACCCCCTTTTCTTTCTAAGTCAATACAATGAATACCAGCTCACTTATGACCCTCCTGGGTGAAGTGTTAAACTAAACTAAAAACCACATCCGCATTCTGAAGAGGCATTTGCCCCTTAGTCCTCATTTCCCATTCTCCACTTTTCTTCCTTATTAACTACACCAGCACTAGAAGCTTATCAGCGATGAGGGAGCTTCAGTTTAAGCAGCTGACAGCTTAAAAAATGCACATAAGTGTTTTCAAAGGAAAGGCCTGGTCTTGATGAGAACCTTACATATTTATCTTTTTTTGGACTACCTATCCCCAGTCAATTCATCTGCATCCTCCAAAGTTCTCCTCCAATGCCTCTTTCTGGGAATACTTAGTGATACCTTACAAGAAGTTTAGAAGCATCCTTTTTCCCTTGACTGTCTGAAATCTCCTATTCTTAATGTTCTGAGGACTTCAAAAAACTGCAGGCAAATTACTCTTTTGCTCCAAGAAAGAGAACCAAATCACTCTGGCTCCTGCAAGACTGATACCACAAAAGCCCCCTCAAGGGAATTACAGCCTCATAACATACAGTTGCCTATTATTTATTCTGCGGCCAGATTCTCAGATGGTATAAATCAGGGCAGGTTCCTTGACTTCAACAGAGTAAGCTGATTTATGCCAGCTGACAGTCTGGCCCTACATGACTTCCACTTGCACAATGCTAGGTTTTAAAGAGACCTGTTAAAGTGCCCCAGGCATGTAAGAACCACGCTTGGGTCTTTACTTGGAAAATGTTGCTCTGAGAAGTAAAACTGTGAGACCTTCCCGCTGCCCACTGAGGGTACTGTTCAAATTCACTTTTCTAAAAGAAGGAAGTCTATGCCAGAGCCACCACAGACTTGGGAACAAAATATAGATTTTCTAATGTCCCCTGCATAGACCACTTTTTTTAACTGAGCTTAAATGAAGCTCACAGGCAATGTTTTGGAGGAACCGATCAGCTGCACAGAGGGCAGAGGTGATCTTTCAAAACTTGTATTAGTGGTCCCTATAAACAAGCTATAAAGAATGTTGTGTGACTTTCAAATCACTGACTGAACTTATGGCTTTGGCTGCTTGATAAATCTTTCCTTTTTACCTTAAAGCCTCAGATATCTACTTACAGAAAAGAGGGTGTGGGCTGAGGGGTACAAACGGAGGATAGTAGGAAACAAAAGACAGCTTTCTAATACCTCTGGTTTCAGATTGCCATTTCAAAGGCACAATATTAATCCCAGGTGTCATTGTAGTGATGTACCTGCTGGGTTGTAAGCTGAAGGATGCTTTAGAGGAAGCAGACTCTTCTATCTGTTCCTGAAATCTATTAATTTCAGTCAAATTTTTGCAAAAATACCACTTTGGGTGAGTGGAGAACTGGAATCCTGGAATCAGACTGCAAGGACTGTTAGTAATCAAAACTGTGGTTCCTTTGCATGACAGAAATTTCTGAATACAGCTTGTTATTATGATACGAAACAAAGACTAGAAGACACCAGTCATTCAGAGCAGTGCCATTCCCACCCAACAAGGAGAAAATGAACACATGGCTACAGGTCAACTTTAAAAATGCTGTCAGGAAAATGTTTTTCCTGCCCCACAAAGTGCTTCAACATTTCATACATTTTCATATTCACAACCAGAGTGAAACCAAAATCATTTGAAGTGGTGGGTGTGGGGATGTCTGTGCGTGCTTGCACAGCAAGAGAGTGACAGCCCTCCAACATCCTGGGGAGAGTGGATAGGGGGAGCTCCAGTTTCAAGTGTGCATTCTGTGAGTCAGACCACGCACTTGAGCCTGCCTGTCTTCCATTGACCAGTAATTATTCTTATTATTGATTAATGATTATTGCTCTTTTTCCCTCTATCTTTCTATATCAGAAATTCCGCTGTGGACTATGGAAGAAAAAAAAAAAAAAAAAAAAAAAGAAAAGGTTTCCTGATGAAAGTTTAATGGAAACTGGTACATTTCCACAAATTGTTTCAGTTTTGACAAATCAGCATTTTCCCATGAAAAACAGTGTCAAAAACTCTCAACCAGCTCTAATTCTAACCAGATTAACTCAGGGATGAATGCCAGCAGGAAGTTCTTTCTAAATACCAGTTGTTTGAGCAAAGGAAAACTCCTCCTTCCCCAGATGATCTTCCCAGAGGTGAAAAAGCTTTAAAACCCATATGAAAAAAACAGGTAGTTCCAGTTGTAACAATTACAATGGCATTCACAGCAAGAGAAAGAGCAAGGAAATGGCATATTAAAAAAAATACACACAAACATGGATGAACCAACAACTGGTACATCCCCTGACACTGCCAATGTTACTGTTTCTTAAACAGTTGCTAAACTTTGCAGCAATGCAAACAAATAGACATTAATCCACATGAACTGCATGGCAGACCCCCTAATACATGCTTCAATTTAAATTCTGCTTAAATCCCTAGAAGCTAATGGACACACACAAATGATGTACTCAACCAATGCCAGTGCAGTTGCTCTGTTGTTATATCGTATGAAGACATAATGTGAAAAACAACTGTGGAAGACTCAGATGGGTCACTGAGAACCCAATTCTGCAAATATTTAGTATCGACTCATGGCTTAGAGTGGCATACAGATCAGTGGCATTTGCCTTAACTACAATGCTCTGTCCCAGTGTGTGTGCCCACTCCTTGATGTAAAATCCCCTGTAGTAAGAAGTTGCTCCACTGTTCCTTAATACAATACTTAAATACTTATCACTTCCACCTGCCAGTGAAGTTAAACTTCAAAAGGACTTTGTCTGTCAAAAACAAAGCATACTCTTTATGATTCATTTGAGTCTATTTTAACCTTCCAGAATTAGATTTCATAAAACAGCACAAGTATTTTTTCATCACCTTTTATTTTATTCTTGATTTAAGAGTTCAAAAACAGTTCCCATTATCTTGTAGGAAAAAAAAAAAAAAAGAAATAAAAGCCCTTCTAACACCAAGAAAATTTAAGGCTAAAGACCTGGTAAGTAAGCCAAAATCTCAGCACTAAGTCACTTAGACTAGGACTCAGCCAATTTTTTTTTTTTTTTTTTTAAATTTTTTTTTAGGGCTTGCTCTTCACTACTTCATGGTAGAAATCCCTTGTACTCTCCAACATCTGCACAGACTGGTTGATCTCTTAGTCAATTTTACTGAGTTTTCAATGCTCTGGCAACACAAACTATCTAATCTCCCTGAGATGTGCCTACCTGGTTATTTCCCCTGATACAAAGGGCTCCTATGTGGCAAAGGAGACGACGCACCACTGCTCTCCCACCTGCCTCACAACATGCTTTCATTCCTCAGCTCACCAGGTGCCAGAAGGGCTGTGGGAACCATGGGAACCATGATCAGGAATGGTACAACTCACCTCCCTCCTGCTTATCCCAGGAACACCAAGGTGGCTGGAAGCCCTGCCTTTCACTGTGCCACCAACTCTCAACTGTGGCCATACCAGCCAGTGTGGAGACTGCACAGACCACTTTCAGATTAAAATCTGTCACTGCACTTGTGATAATATTTAATACCTAGCGGATACAAATGCACCCTGCTATGCAAAATCCAAGAGTAACAAGGTTATCCAAGGTTAGGCCCCACCAGTTGGTTTTGCTCATTCTGGCTATACTGAAAGTAAGGCACAGCTCTTCTGAGGTCTGAGAAGTGACAGAGAATGCTAGGAAAGTACATACAGCACATGCATACATTATCGACAAAAAAGTTCCTATGCTACAAGTGCAAAAAATATCACCGTAAAAATATCTTGCAGAGGAAATACAAGCACTGGAAACTCCAAAAACTAGTGCTACAGTGATACTATGCTCTTTTTTCCTTCCCCACAAAAAAGCAACTCCTTCCTAAAAGCCTTTGAAAAAAACAAGCCCACAAAGAAACCCCTGAAACCAAACCATCAGGAATTTTTCATCTGGTAAGAATCTGACAGCATATTTGCTCCTAAATTCTGAGATAACCTTGTCGCAGTGACAACTTTTATCAGGGACCATTACAGGACTCTGTATCTTTGAAACTAACAATTCATTCCAGAAAGGAGCATTTCACTTTGAAGCAATGTTGTTTGGCTAAATGTAGGTTATATAATAGTAAGTGTTCAAAAAATGCAAGTGAAAAAATATTACAAATATGAAAAAGCCTGAATTATTCCATTGCCCTTTTCTTTGAAATTACTTCTGAAACTGTTTCAGGAAACCTGTTATAACTCTATGTAACTCTACTAATGGTAATGGAAATATATTCATTTGCAGCAGCTTAAGATCCGGCTCATCATTTTTTAATAGAAACCATTCCTATATGGAATTCACCAGCTGAATATTATAGAAGCATGTTAATGCCAAGGACCTAAAAATAGCAATTAAATAAAAGTGTTTTTCAAAGTCTTAGGTATAAAAGCCTTAAAATTCAAGGATACCCCATAAATAGAAGAAAATGAAATAATATCTCTGATCTATTCCTACTTACCTCCTGAAATACCTGAAAAATTACCAGTTTTAATGGAGGGCAGGAATGCATTTTAGACTCAATCATGTTATAAACATGTTCCATCATGTTATGAGATATTTTTTCTCCTAATTCCCTCTCTCAAATATCTGAAGCTTTAAATTTGATTTTCACACTATAAAATTAACTAACTATGATATAGCTTTAAAAAAATTAAAGAGACACTAAAGCAAATAGAGTTTGGCTGAATGGAAATATTAAGTTCCTGATGTTCAGAAATGAACCATAATTACAGAGATGATTCCAAGAAAAAAATTCTGTTTATCATAACCCAAATATAAATTACAGATTGATATTCACTTGGACACAGCATCATCAATTTGTTATGTGGGGAACTGCTGTTTTGCACTGTCTTTTATTGATTAAATGCTCAATATAGCATTCACAGTCATTCAAAAAAATCACACCTTTTCCCTTTACTCTATGGAAAAAATCTTTAATTGTTTGTGTGTAGTAGGGGACATGAGAGTATCTTTTTCAAAGCAGATCATTCCTATTGAACCTGTTCATGAACTTGTGGGTTTGTTCAGAGTCTTTACGGGAATGTGACGTTTCTGTCTAATATTTTTCTGTGAAGAACGTTAAAATGAAATTTTGTCTGGGGCTTTATTAACCTATCTAACAAGAATCAGCTGGTTAGGAGGCTTACCTGGGAATTGAGCTCTTCTGAGACTGATATCTCTCATTTTTCAAGCTTACTGATCTGCCAAGCTATTACAAAGTAAGTAGCTCTTTTTTTTCTTTTTTTTTTTTTCTGTTTTGTTTTCCCCAAAACATTTGGCAGCTATAGTTTTCATTTTGATGTCAGATAACTACCAACCAAACCTCATGCTTTCTGCCCCACAGAACTGTTGCTTTCTGACCATCTCTGCTTGTCATAATCACAATAGAATCCTATGCTAATTATTACAACAACTTTTGGAGCTATAGGATAGATTATTTGACAACAGGTCTACTCAGTTTTGGTTATTGTAGGGTGCAGATGAAAAGCAGTATGAAAAATTTTGAACTGTAGCCAAGCTACATACTTATTCCTCACAGGACCTACAACAAGAAAGAAGAAAAAACCTTTAAGCTATGTCCACTTTTAAAATTTGACATAGTTTGAGACTGTCTATAACTGGGTGTGTGGGGGGGAAAGTATAATAATAAATAACACAAGGCTAACAAAAGTGGAGCATTTTCTTTTCTTTTTTTTTTTTTTTTTTTAATTGGCATTTTTTGTTTTTTTCCATTTTTTTTGCAATGGGAATCTGTAAAAAGTTTGGGCTGGGGTAAAATAAAAGTAGTCACTGGTTGAAGCTGAATACCTTAAATTAAAAAAAAATATAATTTTGAGTCCTGAGACACCATAGTGTCTTATTCTTACACTCTTTTTATCTTGTGCCCTAAGCTTTGATTCAAAGGAATCAACTGACAGATTATCCATCAAAGTATCTTTTTTAACACCTTGGTGGAGAGGACACAGGGTTAACTCCACAAATGTACCTCTGCCTTTTCCATTTTCGGTTGGTTTAAATAGCAATTTTATCATAAATGTCATACACTCTTACATTTTTATGGTTACTAGCTGATAAACTAAATGGTTAAGCACAAATTACAATAGCATTCTATTTTACTTACGCATAAGACATACTTTCTGGCTTTCTTGTTAACACTTGCCTATCTGCCTAAAAGCAATGGTTAGTTACCTATCTGTTTGTCCAAGCTTGCTTATGCATTTTTGAAGCAACAGTTAGTTAACTATCTGTCTCTCTAACAAGGGCAGTTCCTTATTTGCAGCTAACAGTTTTGAATATTCAGTTAAGTTTTCTAATTTGCTAAGTCACACTAAACACGGCGTGCTTATGCTAATCACAATTACAATATAAAGTTGACAATTCTTTGTTTCAGCTTCCATGAATAATTTTGCAGGTATGTAAAACCTGTTGACTTTGACAGGATTATCAATGAAGCATGAAGTTATTCATAACTGTACATAGCTAATGGCAGTAGTTATACAAGGGTTATCTACTTTATGTTATTATGTTTCAGCCACAATTTTGAGATCACTGTGGACCATGAATGAACCAAAAGGGACAATCAGAGGGAACAGAGCAAAATTTGTAGCAGCCCAGTTGTCTGCACATCTTACATGAAGACTAAAACTAGATGTGATATCACAAGACATCTCAGAAATCTACTTAATTCTCCAGAAGTGTTTCAGATGCAGTTTTGCTGCAATCTGCTGTTCTCTCTTTAGGTTCACCAGTTGTGTTGCAACATGATTTAGGGCCTAACCTTGCTGTTACAGATGTTAATTCACAGATGAGGGTAACTACTGGAAGGACAGGGAGGGAAAGCTCCTCGGGGCAGGGAACTTGTTTTTGCAGCAGAATTGTAAGCTCTCAGTACCTTATGAATTATGATATGAAGAATACTGCAAGCCACAGCCTCAAAAACCTATCTAAGGATGTCTTGGTAAAAGCAGAGTAAGGAATGTAAAGTGTCATTAAGAGTGAGTCAACATGCGCAGTCAGTGCTACAGGAATGACCGCTACTCAATCCAACTGCTCACAGTCACGGCTAAACTCAGCTGTTGGCAGAAACTCACACGAAAACCAACTGCAGATCCACGCGGAGCGGGCTCTCCGGCCACGCACAGGCCCTCGGCTTGGAAAGCCGGCACGCAGCGCCTCAAGCCATGTCCACTCGAGGCACCTTCCAGCCCCCGTGGCTCTGCAGGGAGAGCTGCTCCGAAGGGCTCGGGAGGCGCGGGCCGCGGGTCCCGCCGCCCCCGGGCACACGGTGCGGGCCGGCACCAGGTGCGGGAGCTGCCGCAGCAGCTGCAGGCAGGGCCGGGCGGTCGTTCCCCCGGCGACAGCAGGCAGCTCCCGAGATGCCCTCTCCGGGCTCCTCCGGCCCGAGCAGACCCTGCTGATTTCCTGCCAAGTCCGCTCTTTTCTTCCCCCTCTTCCCTCCACGGATGGACCTCAGCTTTGGCCGCGAAACCCCGAGATTCCCAGTCCTTTCTTCCCCGCTTACTTTCCCGCAGGGCCATCAACAAGCACGCTCACCCCTCCCGAAATGCTTCCAGCCTCAAAACTTAGCAACCGTGTCCCCCGCCTCCCGCGGCGGACGCCTGTCGCTTGTCCCTCGCCTCCTGCCCCCCTCCCGCCCCGCTCCGCTGCTGCCTCCGGCCCCAGCAGCTGTCAAAGGCAGTCCGGGCCGGCGCGCACTTACCCCGGAGCAGAGAGGGGACCGAACTGCCCATGAGGACCCAGAGGGAAAGGCGCAGCAGCAGCCGCCGCAGGCTCCTCGGCAGCCGGGGAGTCATCGCGGAGCCGGATCGGCACGGCCGGCGAGCCGCGGGCGGGGCGCGGGGGCGGCGGGGAGGCCGCGGCGGCGGTGGCGGGGCCGGCGGGGAGCGGGGCTGCGCGGCTCCGCTGCTCGGGACCGCGGGTGACTCACTGAAAACTTCACTTCGGCGCTGCAGGGGAAACAGGAAATCTTAAACTTCGCAAACAGCTGGGCAGGACTTTCTTACTCTTACAGTAGTTCCTTCTCCCCCCGTCCCACAGACACCCCCTCCCCTGCCCACGCCC
>JAWWLV010000088.1:40794024-40836447 GCA_035041135.1 Platyrinchus mystaceus | reverse complement strand
TAGTGGTATTCTTGGTTTTTTTTTTTATTATGTTTTTTTTTTTTTTTTTTTTTTTTTCATTTAACATGAAACCTCACCCAGTTTGGTGTCAATCATCTGCTAGAGGCCAGCCCCTCTCAGGTCTGGCTCTCCCACCACAAGCGCGTCGGGGCCAGCCCCGACGTGCAGCCCGGATCCCTGCGCCTGCCTCCCTCCGAGGCGGGGACCGGCCCCAGCTACCCGCCCGCGCTGCCGGGCCCCGGAGCCGCACCGGGGCTGGGGACAAGGCTCAAGGTCGAGAGGAAACGGCCAGCTCGAAGGGCTCCTTCTCCCTACCAATTGAAAGAAGACCCAGTCATATCATTTGGGACAAGGGGACTTTCCAGAGCTCCTGTTGGCATCCATATCTCTGATCTTAACGATGCTGCTGCAGCCGGTTTCCCCCTCAGCGGAACTGTGGTATCGGAAAGAAGGACGTAACCCTCAGATGAACTAGCAGGGAGCATGGGAGGTGGAAGTCAGAGTAATAGTAGGAAATGTTCACACAGACTAGCTGGGCACTCAGCTTGCAGATGTTGAAGCTGACTGGAACAACTTATCAGCTGGTTCTTATTTTGCACTTGCCCCCAAATGGGCTGGATGTGCAGTATTTGGTCTCAAATGCCATGCGTGTGACAGATTAAGTTCTTCTCCATCCCTCCTCAAAGCAGCTTTTATCAGAGATTTTGCCTTCTCCAGGAGGGAAAAATTGCACCTATGATTCAGGAGTAGGACAACACTGATGATGCCAGATTTGTATGGCCCAGTCAGAGACTGTAAGAACCATTAGACTTTCAATCTGAATAAGTTTTGAGCTTTCCTCCAGTATAAATGCGGCCATTGCATTGTCAGCAATTGTCTTGAGACTCATTTTTGGCTCACAGTCTCCCTTCCTCTCTGAGTTAAATGGCTGGGCATTAATGGAAGGGCAAACCAATGCACATGGGGATAATTCAAAGGTGTTTGTTCAAACGTTGGTGGTTCGTGGTTCACGGTTCGCTTTTTTCTCGGCGACAGCACTAGAGATATAAGATCTGGGTATTTCAGAAAAAGACCTAAGCCCTCAGGGGGAATATATGTAATCATGCTCTGACTGTCCCAGATGAACTCTGCTTGAATTTGGAAATCTTTGCATAAAGAATTTAATTGGCCTATAATAGACGTAAAAAAATATCATTGTGATTTTATGTAAATTTAGTTTTAAAAACTCCCTAAATGCATATTTTCACCATGCAGTCTCAGTTTATGGTGTAAAGTCTCATAAACCTCTCCAAGAGCATTTTCGTCTCCCTCGCCCTCTTTAAATATAGTCAAGATTCACTCAAGCACAGTCTCCACCTTCCAGAGGTAAGAAAAATTTTGGACTCCCTTTGAGCACAGACTGGAGTGTTCTTATCAGTTCCTGTGCACTAGCTCTGTGCTATAAGCTTGACTGTGTTTTCAGTATCCACTTAAACAAAAGCATTTCTCGACCCCCATTAGTATATGCAGTGTGCTGTACATTGATGTCTCCTTGTAGCTGTCAAGCTGCAGGTGCCAAAGAGCTGCTGTTTGCTTAGAAAATTGACTGTGTACGCTGAGCTGTCCTACTATTTTTTTGTGCCAAACTTCCAACATGAAAAAGAAGTGTAAAAGCCAATAAATACAGATTTAATATTACTATTCAAACCTGTCACAATCCAGGCATGACTTGGCAAGCTGGCTTCTGCCTCACTTGCATCTCTCTCCCTCACGAGTTCACGCTCATCTCCCACATGGGCACATTCTGACCAGTCTCTCTCATCCAGGGTCTGGCACTAGGAGAGGGGCTTGCAGGAGATGGAGGCCTTGGGAAGGGCTGTGCTCAAGTCTCCAACAGTCTCACACCCTTGAGTGCAGCCTGGCATCACAGCTCCTCTCTCTCACATGAGGTAAAATGGCACCTGTTACCCAGTAAGTGAGGACTCTACTACAAATGGACTTCAGAAGTCTGATATTTTCATGTAAACATTGCTTTTATTTTCACAGATACATCATGCAGTGAGGATTGTGCTACAGCTGCACTTTGGATGTTCAGAGAACCCATGAGAGTGCTAGGTGATACTAGAAAGTTTTTGGGTGGAAGGAAGGTAGATATCCTCAGTGGAGGAGTACTAACTTTGTCACCCATAGCCTGTGTGGAAGTTGAATTAACCCCCCTTTGGTTCACAGATTTGTCCCAGACAGGCTTATTAGCAAAATCTCATGTTCTGCCTTTGAGTACTATAAGCCTCCCTGTTAGGGCCCAAATGCAGCTTAATCAGGATTTCCTGGACAACCAAAATATATAAAATAAGATTAAGCCAGTAATTTCTTTCCATTTCATTGTTCATAATTCCCAGTTCCCTATTTGCAGCTAGCAGTTTATTACTTACTTCTAGATTGAAACTCTGACCATTCAACCTCAGTTGAATACATGACTGAGGTAGAGAAAGAGCCCCCTTTGAAGAGCAGCAGATTAAAGACATAAATAATCAACTCCAGCCTGACAGGGTAAGGAAGGGGCAGCTAATTTCAGTTCCTCACTCAGAAAGGCAAAATACTGAAGTGAAGAATATTGTATATACTTTCTGAGCCTTAGAAAGATATACCCAGAATACAAACAGTCTGGTACCTCTTGAATCTCAGGGCTTCCTAGTGAAGACAAGCTAAGTATTTCTTACTGTAGTTCTAGGTACAGCTTTTAAAACAGTTCATAAAAACTACTGAGTATAAGTAATCTCTCTTTGTTATTACAACAATTTTTTAGCTTTCAGTATAGTACTTTTGTCAAAATCCCATGAGAACTACAACATTATTCTCATAGAAGAACACTTTCAACCTTCTACAAAACTTGCAGTGGTACTAAAAACTGTTGTTTCACTGTACTTAACATACACTCCACTCAAAACCATTTTACTCACAGTCAAGAACTGCTGATGCATTCAATAAAGCAATTCTTTTGATTAGTTTTTTAACATCAGTGTTGCTTTGTTTAAGAATCCCAGAACAAGATAATTCTGAGACCCACTGACTCAGAATAAGGCCTATACTGTTATACTGACATAATATAATATTCATGCCTATATAAAGCTTATATTTGTGGTGTAGTGTGAAGACATCTCACCTTACTTTGGCTGTCTAAAAGTTAGCCTTGGAGTGAACTTCCAGGAGATGACTTTGACAACCCACCACCTTTCCTGTCATCTAAAGGAGCAGTCTCATTTTTTTGACTGTAGTGGGATAGTCCCAGATGAGGTTCAAGAAGGAAAGGTTGGAGGACAAATGCTAGATGAACAGAACTGTCATTATGGTCACAGCAGCCTATTAGATCATCTACATTCCCTCAGTCATCCAAGGACGGAAAGGAGTCTAGATATTTTAAAAACCTTCTAGACGCATGAGCTGATGATAGAGAGCAGAGTTAGCCCAGACATCTACTTTTTAGGTATCTGATGTTAGATGACATGAATCCTAAAAAAAATGCTCCTTGAATTGTATACATCTTATAAAGTAAGCTACAAGATGCTTTACTGACTGCCAATCATTGGAGCTACTTCTTGTGATATTTGTTTGGAATGACACAAGGCAATCAGGTACACAGAATGCTGATATTACCTTGACAAAACTATTAATGACAAAACTGGAATGAGTGGTTTGACCCAAATAAAAGCATTGATGACTCTGAATAAGTTTTGTCATAACATACTTCCAAAATAAAAATAGGAAATCTGCCTGAAAAATTGACACGTCCCTTTTCAATGTTTTTGGTATGATACAGTTCGGGTTTTGTTTTGAAGCAGACATTTAGTTTTGAATTTTTTTTTGTTCTCTCCATGGATATTTAAAAAAGGGACATGGGAACAACATAAAACACTTCAATTTCACTGCAGTGAAAGTTTATTTTTCAGGGAAATTTTGGCATTTCAGTTAAAATTAAAGTCAAACTTTGTAAGCCTGTATAATTTGAAACTCAAAACCTCTGTTCCCTGCAGCCCTTTGTTCACAAAAGTAACATTTGCCTGCTAATTTTCAAATTGAGTGTGCTTGGCATGGAGTATTGGCCTTTCAGCATTCTTGATAAAGCTCTGCCTGTCTTTTGTATCATTCCCTGAAGAACACATTGTCCTCTTTGGAATAGTGTGAAATTGTTGTGCCTTATATCAGTGCTTGCATCATATTTGTCTCTTAATTTAGGTTATCATAGAGCACAGAATTATAGCTACTGTTAAATGCAGTTTTTTCTTTTGCATAATCACTAGTTTTAACTTGTTAATAAGGATTTGCACCATTATGAGAACACAAGCAGCCTCAAGCAAGGACATTTCAAAAGGTTACATTCATTCTAAAATGTTTTGAGAAACTCATAGAAAGTGTTTGGACTTAACACAGCATTATGCTTATCTCACAGATATAATCAAATTAAAACATCTGTTGTGTGTAATCATCCGTCAGAAGGAGGAAATCAGCTTGTTATCAACTCCTGCATGCATCAGAGGCAACAAGAATAATGTTATCTTCAAGATTTATCTTATTAAAGCTTTCTGTACAAATCTCCTGAATGACACTTAGCAAAATAAAAGTTTGAAATATTATTCTCATTAGCACTAGACTGTCAGGGCACTGCTGTTCACATGATCTCTGACTTTTAGCTATAATGCAAATCAGCCATTTTTGAGCTTCACTAAATTGGCTTGTTCTGTGTTTACTGTGTATCCATAAATACACCCCAACAGCGAAAGCAGAAGCATGTTGGTGCCAGAGGAGGTATCCTTCCACAGTTCTTCTGGCAGGAAGGACCACTAATCTCACCACACAACCTTTTAAAGGAAAATTTCCATTCTACTTTTTCAAAAGCAAAAGCAAAAGACATTTGGAGACTTTATACTGTTTTCTTCAGCTTCTTGTACTTCTCACAATGGGTATCTGGGGGAAACCTTGCACACTTCCATAAGTGTGTTGTATCTTTTGTCTTGAATCTTTTATGTGTACAAAGAACTAATAAAATTAAGTCTAGATGATGTGGCATTTTTAAAAGACATGGAGGCAAATTATTACAGATATACTATGGAGACAATTTAAATTACTCAAAAATATGATTACCCATGGAACCTGTCTCCATTACCACATAATTTGTAGTATTTATTATCATCAAAGCTTGTTTTTATAGGCTCTTCATTGGAAAGAATTTGAACACTGGATGCCAAGCCTCAGAAAACATCTGAAACTATCAAAGAACTTCAATAGTATAACAGAGGCCCTCCTGTTTCATTTTTCCCACAGGAACAAAAAGGAGTTGTGAATCTAAGATAGAGTATATCCCTAGATCTAATCTGAAAGAATCTCAATACTTCAACCACAAAGCCCCAGAACTGAGGAAAGTATCCTCCCACCCCACCAAGCAGAAGATCATGTCTGTGTTATTCAGGAATGCAGCACACTGATGGATGTTAAACTGGCTCATTTGACTGGATCTTTAAACAAATTTATTTGTGATACCACAGCTGTTCCTCTCAGGAAGGAAATACATGGTTCCATAATTTTTATCTGCAAGGCAACTTTATGGTCTGTGGTCACGGAAGGTGGCTACTGTGCTTTAGAGGTCAGAAGCAAGCAGTAAGGAGGATCCAGAATGACTTGGGAGTTGGATATTGTTCCAACAGTGCTGACCCTGTAACAAATGAGCTAACCGTGGTTTCCAAATAACTTAGCTGATAAAATTCACTTTTGCTATTTTCCTCTTCTAAGACCTTCATCAAACTAGCCTGTGAGCCCCCTTTTGGTCTGTGCATACACAGTCTCCCTCATCTTCCAGCTGGTGTGACATCTCCCCATTTGGAAGATGTTTTCCGTGTAATCCTACTAGCCCTGAATGTTGGGCAGACATTACCGTTCATAACTCAGGCCAGACTAGCTACCATCAATAGTTTCAATTCCTGGCTGTAGCAATCTAATACAGAGCAGTGCAAATTACATACTCCTCATATGAAGCTCTCAGGTGTGAAGGATACCTATTCCATCTGGTAAGTTCGGACAAACCTTGGGGGCATTAAAGACCTCTGCAAGGATCAGGGAGAGATTGTTAATTCACAGCTTCAGTGATATTCAATGCTCCTTGCATCACTAGTACAGTATAGGGGCTATTAGAGAAAAAGCTTCAGTGCAATTTACACCCATTTTCTTACAATTTTTCAATATTAAAGTGTTAAAAATTGTACTTCACTGAGAATTAGATGCTTTGAAGCTAATAAAAGATGTACGATTGACTCCACTGTCTATGAAGAAAGAACACATACATTTCTGTCAATTTGGCAATTCTGGAGTGTCAATTTCCTGAGTTCTATGCCCAGACACTGTCTTCAGTGAGGGAACAAATGCACATTGCCGGTTCAAAGGCAGTTTTCCCTTCCATAAAAAGGTGTATAACATTTCTTGCTCAACTTTGCCCTGCCTGTAAGAATATTTTTGTGTCTCTGGTGACCTATGGCTGGAGAAAGCGATTTGGTAATTCTCCTGCCTATTACAAATTGAGGTACAATTGAGAATGGTGAAGGATGAGAATGTGAGTTGTTTCTTCACATGCTTTGAAGTATAAAGACACATCTTGTCCAGGGCTACTATAGTTTGGTCTCTGAATCATGCAACAATTGGAACCCTCCTGCTCTGAAGAACTTCTGCCCCTCTAATACTAAAAAAATGCTTAGAAATTGAGGGATTTTTAGACTTTATGGTGAGGTAAACACAACAGCCAGGCAGCAGAGTGGGATGTACAGAGAAGTGTAGTGATGTTCCTTAGGGAGTGAGAAGATCCTGTTGAAGTCAGACTGAATTTTCTGAAGAGCTTTTATATGCTATAAAAGTTGCTATTTCTTATTGATCAAATACTTGCTATTTGATGCATGTATTTGCTTGCCTTAAGTATTAGCTAATAAAGTCTAAACATTCCTCAATTTCTAAGCTTTTCTCTTTTTTTGATGATTTTTTACTGCGATTAAAAGATAAGAAAATAACAAAAAATGAACTTCAGTAATCACCATCACAAATGAAAAATAATTTACAGCTGTCTGCATGACATTACTCTTGTATGATTTCAATGTTTTTCCTTTAAAGGGCATGCTGTTCTGAATTAGTATGTCTTTCTTTTCATTTTGTTTCCTTTTTTTGCCTCCATTCTTTGGGTTCCTTTCTCTTATTTCCCCTATTCTCTATTACATCTTTCTTTCTCTTCTTTCAGTTTATTTGTTATGAGTGTTTTAATCTGTCCCCATTGACTTTTCCTCTGGGTGTCAATTATAGACTGCCACTAAAAAAAAATAATTTTTTAACATCTTTGCTATTAGTGCTATTTCAAACTATGGTAATGTTAGACTTAGCAAGCTGCTTCTTCAAAGGTGTGTTTATGTGTGGACATTAAAGACTCATTCAGAAAAAATCGTGACTATTTGTTTCACAGCTAGCAACCACTACACTCAGTTAATTTACCAGTGGTAAAACTTTTTTGTCTCATATAGTGCCTTTGAGTCAAAGCCCTGAATAAAGGGCACGGTGAAATGGGAGTGGCATAACATACTTTACAGCTCATTTATTTGCCCTGTTAACCACAATGAAGTGTCCCAGCTCAGGCTGGTCTCCATTCCATTACTGCCCAGCAATTTCTAGGTATTCTCAGATGTGGTGATAAGCTGGTATGTAAAGCCCTGGAAAAATACCGTGGCACTGAGGTTCCACTTTTTCTAAGAGTGCAATCACTGGTGTGTGGGTGGTGCTGGCAGGGTATAGCTGAACTGGGGTTGGTGTTGCACAATGACCTTGACCTGTACAGAACCTATTTCCACTCCTCTCTGATCTGCTTATGAAGCTTAGTGGCATATTGGGGAGTATAGATCCTATTTTCACTGTAAAAATGTGCTTGATTTGCAGCAAGCACACAAACTAACCCATGAGAGTGGTGAACATCTGCTGGTGCTGTCCCATAGTTTGCCCACCTGTGAGCTCTTCCACCCTTTATGGGGACTGGATCATTTTCTCAGATGAATGCTGTGCTGCAATCCACTCCCAGACTTTCTTGGCACACTGTCCTGGAAGATCCAGAGGGAACAAAGGTAGATTAGGCTGATTTATGCACCAAGATACAGATTACCAGAGCCTATGCTGAGTGCAATGAAGACTTATCTTTCATGTAACTAAATGGGAAGCTAAAACACCAGCAGACTTTTAACATAACCCAGAGCTGTAGCAGGATGTTTCAGTCTCAGAGCATCTCCTTTCTGTCCTGCCTTTCCCTCTGCAATCAGTGCATTATCTCACCTGTTCCTTTACTCCCTCCAGTTCCTGACTGCTTGCTTACAGTCGCCCTGCAGCTATTTCCAGCCTTCTCTGAGTTCCTGCCAGCTGCCACAGCCTTCTCAGCCCACTCGGCACAACGTGTGGCTCACTGGGCAGCACGGGTTTGGCATACTTGCTTTGGGTTGCTGTGCCCTTCAAAGATATGCTGGGATACATGTCCCTGCCTATCTCGTGTGGGTCACTCTCTGTGCCTCTTGTGGAAGACTTTATGTGTTATTTCCTGTAAAATTTCTTAAACCCAATAAAGATAGAAGGAAAAAAGTGATCTGAAACACCTATTCGGTCATTGTTTAATTTCTTTCCTTACCTATCTGCAGTGGGCAAGAGGATTGAAAAGGCAAACATGATTTTTAGCACTTTTATACTGTGATTAAAGTTTGCTGCTGCCATAGTCATATATTGTCAATAATCATTGACAAGAGGCTTTTAATCACAGACTTTTTACCAAGAAAAATGTGGAGTAAGTGCTGTCTTGGACTCTCTAAGAACTGGGATATCTAGCTGCTGCTTATTGATTAGTTTTGATATTGTTCATCCTCTTGAGTGTTGGTGAGAACAGTAAGGATCTGTCAAAGAACGAATTGACACAGACAGCTCAAATATTGTTCCTTCTCTTCCTCACACCAAGGCAGACATGGCTGTCAGCGCAGTCATTTAGAACACAGGCTCCAAAAAACTTCAGTCACACAGAACATCCTCTGAAAGTCACAATTCCTTCCACGTGCCATGACAAGTGGTGCCACCTGTAGTAGTATTTCGTGATTCTTAGAGCATAGAGCCAAGCTTTGTTGCCTTCCTGTTTTCTGCTCACTGTACACCCATGTCAAAGTAAATGAAGCCATGCCTTTGAAGGGGTTTTGTTGGCAACAAGAAGGAAGGCAGGTCATGGAGGTGATGAAGGGAGGAAGGTACTATTCTGCCTTTTCTACATAGATGTGTAGACCTCTCTCTTACTGAATTGCAAGTCAAGTAAACATAACTCATAATCTTCCACTGGAGTAATCACTAGAGGAATGTCAGCCTTTTTTTTTTTTCCCCTGCTAATTTTTGCAAAAAGCTTTTATGTTTTATGTTGGAATAAAGTACTTAAGGTACAAATTATCACAGTTGCACTATTCATGACACCAGCCTACTTCTCTCTTCAGCTTTAAAAGTTTTCTAAGAATTACAGAAAACCCAATGATTCTTACAGATGAAGAGATACACCTCTCCCTGTGAAGTGCTCAAAGATTCTCATCTGGAATGCATGGTGGGGAAAAAGGTGCTTGGGAAGCACAGGTAAATTTCTTTTCTCATAGTGGGCATTACGACCTAAAAAAAAAAAAGTTGCTTTGCTTACAGCACTTAGAAGATTTTTAAGCAAGGAGGTATATTTATTCTTATTTCTGTTGTGTGTGGCACATGAAGGGACAAATTGGGGGATAACTCATACCTCTGTGGATGTAATTTCTTCTGTGCAACGTGGAAGTAATAATTATTACCCACAGTGTGGATAAGATTTATCTGTTAGGGTATATAAGTCAGACTTCACTTCCCAGGTGTAAAACTCCAAAAATGATATATGTACTTTATAACTCTAGTATGTTTTTTTCTACATTGCCTTTCAGGTGGAAACACTGTTCTCTTTACAGTCTTCGTGTTGATGGCTCTTAATAAGACACCTGCAGTATCAAACGTGATTCATCTAAGGCATGCTAACGTTACCACTTACTACTTGTAACACAGTACCAATCATAGACTGGCAATGTGAGCTCACAGGTGTGAAAGAAGTGGTGACAACTGAGAACTGCAGGTGCTGATTGAGTGTGTAAGTCAATATGTGATAAGCAGGAACCAGTGTGAACTTTGGTTTCAAAGCCTGACACGTATTTTGCAAAGGTTGCATTGGCAGCCCTAGACAGGAATTAGAGGTTGTTTTGCAGCACCCACAGAATAACCTTCTGCTACTGCTCTACAAAGGATGCACACTACTTTCAGCTTTTGCAAACCAGTTTACCACAGAAACTGCTTTGTGGGCTTCCCCCTGCTGTGCTGGTGCTATTGTATGCAGGCAGCTAGGCTGCTCAGAGCACACAGCTAGTAGGGGACTTGCTGTCTCCTTCCACAGCAGGCAGCCATTTCTGGCCTTCATATACACCATTAGGAGATGGGCCCCAAATTGTAAAGTCTGAATCTGGACACAAAAACAATTTTCTTCAGCATTCACAGGAGATCTTATCCTAGGTTTGGGCTTCCTCCTTTCAAATCAAAGACCAGCTGCAAAACTTGTCTTTCAACAAAAACTTCCTCAAAGCTTTAGAGTCTGGGGTTGCAGTTCTGGTTTAGATCCATTTCTAGCTATTTTTGAAAATTTTGCATGTAGACATTTAAGGCCAGACATTTGCTCCATTGAAGTCGGTAGGGTCTTACTTTCTCAACACTGATTTAAAAAAGGCACTTAGATTTTTTAGAAATCTCCATTTTGTGATCTCAGTTTATTACATTAGACTCATGGCCATCTCTTTATTAACTCAGGATAAATGTCCAAAAGAAAGTCCTTGTTTAGATTGACCTCATACATTCAAATAGTTGCTTCTGGGGTGGTGGGTTGTCTCCTCCAGCAACTTAGTGCAGAGATGAGAGAGGATCACCAAGCCATCACAAGGCAATGATTTTTATGTTTCTGCCATTGTGTAAAACTCAAGTTGGACCCAGGTAGGTGAGAGCTGATGGTGCACTGAATGGCTTAGAACATGTGTTGTCCAAAGGAAAAGGAAAACACTGTGAGCAGAGCACAGCACTCCCCAGGCTCACACAGTAGTTTTTAGAAGAGATTTTGCTCTTTGCTCTATGTTGGAAAGGGTTTTGGCAAACATCTTGCTGTAGGAAAAAGAGTCTTCCTAAAGCGTATGTTATTAGTTATCTTTGTTTGTTTGTTTGTAACGAAATTAAAATTGAATGGGTTATGCTCACTGAGCAGCACAGAAACAGCAGTTGGCTTGAAACGAAATGAGCTCAACTTGAAAAAACCCTCAGCTTCTGATACATGTTATGCAATTTCCTGGTAAAAGTGTGATAAAGATTATTTGTATAAACAGTTGCTTCTCCAGCCATGTAGAAAGAAACACTATCAATAGCAGGGGGTGGCGGTGGTCACAGTTAAGCAGTTCTCTGTGACCTTAGGTTACTAGCCTAGCACTCCTCCACTACACTGCAGGTTGCTCGTGGGCTGTTGTCAGCCTCTGAAACACACCAGCAGTCTCTGTTCTGTCTCTGTGTGAAACTTCATTGTGTTGGATGAAGGAAATCTTCATACATCTGAATTTCATTTCAGGGGCCCGATAATGACAGCTGTTTTTAAAGTGCTTAGAAAAGCAGCCAGAGCAAAAAGACTCTATCAGATGTTAGAGATCAGAACACAGCCCTAGGAAAATTTGCAGTTGCAGCAGCACCTGTCACATCAAGCTACTATGCTGTTAGGCTGTGTAATGAAGGAAAGATGAATAAATTCCTGTGGTTACTTATGGTCACATCTCAGTTCTGTTCCTCCTCTTATCAGATGAGTACAGGCAAGAGATTAAGATTTCAATATACAAAAAAAATGGTTCTGCAAGGAACAAGCTTCTAAGTGTCCATGTTGCTGGAAAATTAGACCCTTAGAATGCTTTCACATTTTTGAAAGGGGCAGGAAGCATTTTTTATGGGGTCAACCTCACAGTAAAACAGTGTTGAGAAGCTCACATAACTGTAGGATGCTTCCCAGCACTGGAGCTTGGGCAGAGAAGCACCTGGGTAAAGTGATACCAAGGTCATGTTTTTAACTCTTTCCACATGTCAGCTTTGCTATAAAAGAAGTTCCCTAGCACCGTGCCATAGTGAAGTGCTTTGGGCTTTTTTTCCCCAAGAACATCTTCATTATAGTGTCTACATAAGTGATGCAAATATTTATCACAGTATATGAGGACCTGTGTGACTCTCTTTGACATTTAAGGGACTGGTATATTTACTGTCTAGATGAACCAGTCCTTCAGTCCATTATTAAGGGAATAATTGAATTCCGTAAGAAACTATGATGGTGAGCTCTTACCTCAAGAGATACAGCAGCACACTTGTTCCAAAGCCATCAGAGCAGCCCCCTGGACAACCTCTGCAGAACAACCCACCAGCACGACATGGCAGAGGGAGAGGTGAGCCCCATTTGAGTCAGTGAATCTGGTCCTGCAGTTTTCCATTGCATTTTCCCGAAGAGTTAGTGTCTCTACCATTTTATACAGGAAAAAGATTGTTCAAGCTGATGGCAGTGCTTCTGTATGAATATACATACAATTAATGGGAATACATTCCCCTACCTTAAAATTGAAAGGAAAAAAAAAGACTTTGAAGTTGCATGAGATGCTGGATATTTGGACACAAGCTGATATTTAGCTCATTTTCTCTTTCACAAACCACACCTTGCCCAGCCTTTTAGATAGTGTGACTTTTCCTTCCTGTACGGTACCTTCCAAATGTGCTTGAAGACTCTTAGTATCTATCATTTCTTGCAATAAAGTAAGTTCAGGCAAAATAATCTACAGTGGAATTGTTTTAATTAAATAGTTGTTGAAGAGATTGCCAAGGGAATTGAGAAAAAACGTGCCACCCTTTTTAACTGAGTGGAAAGATGTTCTTGGAGGGTTATATGCTGGGAATTCATTTGTAGCTAATATATTGGCACTGTACAATATTTTGTTTGATTGCCGTGGCAGCAAAGTTAGCTACAATGGTTTCACAGAGACATTAAAGCAAGGTAAGCAATTTTTAGTGTGGAAAATTATTAAAAAATAACTTACTAATAACAATAAGCAGCTCTTCAGGGAGTACCAGTTTACACACAGATTAGCAGAGTTAGTAAGAGTTTTTGCAACAGTGCCACCTGGCCTTCCTTTGGAGGAGGAAAGTGCTGTACACATACATCTTGTTCAGGTGGAGCACTGCACAAATGCATTTTTAAAAATGACTGACATTTGTAATGAGGTTAATGTTCAAGTTCAAGCACTTTTGCAAAATGTTTTGCACAGTTAATTCCACAGGTGACTGAGTCTACCTCTGAGCTGTAGCCAAGAATAAAATATAGGCAGTAAAATTCAAAGGTGTCCAACCTTCTTCCTTGAACAAATCATGGCACTCTCTGAGGTTCTTGACTTGTAATCAGAATCAATTAAATTAAATCAGTGAGAGAGAGATCTGTGGATTTATTTACCTTTGCTAATGTCGATCTACATTGAACAATCAGGATTCACTGTGAGTCATCTGGAAAGGGTGAAGGCATTAGTACTCCTTTAGCTCACCTAATAAGGTGCTGTTTTTAATACTACGGCAAAATACTAAACCCTTTCCCAGGAACTATAACTATTTTTCTGCTATTTACTCTGAATGCTTTTATAATTTCAAGTGTAACTCTTCCTAAACTACTTAAGTCTCACTGGATAGGATGAACTCTTCTTGTGCTGGAAGCATAAGCAATTCATATTGCTCAGTTGATCAGGAATGTTGTTTTTCTTCAGTGTGAGCTATAGTCATTGGATCCATGTATTCATTTTTGTGACACCCCTGAGAAATTACTCCTCTGTATTGCTATTCCTACAAAGGAAGGAAAACAGGGAAGCAGCAAATATAGAAGCTTTCCCTGAACTGAGGAAGTCGCACAAGAAACATTCTTTATGATTTCCCTAAGAGGATTTGTTGGATAAACCAGCTTAATTCCTTATTCCCCAGGAGTTCTCCTTATTCATGACATTAGAAAGGACTAAGATTTGGTGAAGAATTTTTAGAAAATCTAAAGATATACACATTGTCTAAGCTTTGAAAGGGAACAGAATTGCATTCCCTACGTACACTCTCTTAAGATATTTTTAAAATACTTAGAGTTTTCACAAGTGTTTGTCTTGCTGGTTTTACTGCCACTTCTCTTCCCCCTGTACACCCACCCCATTTTTCCCCTAAGATGATCAAATGAAAGAATAATTAGAAAAGCACTAATGTTTAATTTCAGACTGCCCTGATAAATCTTCTCAAGATTAGAGTAATAATAATAAAAAGGAATATAATCTTCAAAATAATGCACATTTCTCATTAAAGGAAACACGCAATTTATTTTTTCATTAACTTTTTGGGTTTTAGAAGCACTGGCAATAACTATGGTGACTGTTATTACTATCCTGTTACAAAGAACACAACAGCTTTTGTGGCAGGGTTCAAAAACTAATCAGAGCAGCTGGTGATGGAAAGAATGACATAGGTGACTGCAAACAAGTTGCCACATTAGCTTGTTTTTCTTGTTGAAGTTTCCCACATACAATAAAAATTATCTTATTTTGATGAAAAGTATGGCCAGTGGTTAGATTTGAAGAGCTTATAAACCCTTGGAACTGCCCTATATTTCCACCTGCAGAGACTGAGGAACAGTGGCATTTCCTTGTTCTCATCATCTTTCTCATCAGTTTTTAGTGTTGACTGTTTCAAAAACACACAAATGAGATGAGGGCATTGGTGCTAGCTAATAAATAAATGGAAGTACAATGAAAGTACAGCCAGAACCCTTTTGGATGGCAAAAGGGTTGTAGTCTTACAAGGCTGGATGAATGGCGAGGGACAAAAATGACATGCCAATGTTCATATTGTTCTGAGTTGTATTGTTCTGTGTCTCTACAGAAGGCTGGTAGTGGGTGAGAATTTTCTGTACTAAATAAAATGTAAAATTAAAATAAATTATTTGAGTTAAACCAACACTATCTCTCCATGGACACTGTTAGACAGCTTTACTCCTAGCTTATGTTATCATAGATCAACTAAAGTGTGAAATCACCTTCACAAGTAGGAAATGGCTATCTAGAATAAGACTGAGATGTCTCCATTAATTATGCTTATCTGGAAAAAATACCAAGAAAAAAATCATATGTAATAAAAGACCAGAAACCTAAAGGACATGCCTGCAAAATGATATACTTTCTTTAAAAAATTGGAAGGATGACAGATCATTGCAAAAAAATGTGGTCCAGACAGTGGTAGATTCTGTATTTCTTGATGTCTTCAGATTGAGGAAATGTGTTGCAACTAAATGCAAGCTACTGGACCACTTCAGAATTTAAAAAAAGTTTGTCAGACTAAATTAATTTATAGTCTTTTCTGGCCATAAATTCCATGAGCCTCTGAAAGAGAATAGTAAAGAAAGTGTGGGCAGAAGCTCTATCTGTTTAGCTCCAGCTGCTTTTTGTCATTGGCTGTGGGTTCACGAAAGAACAATGCTCTAATCCATGGCTACTAGGAGAGTGAGAATCTTTAGCTTTCTTGTTTTGAACTAATCCCTCTTTCTCTCTGAGCTTCTCTGCCATTTGTTCCAGGCTCTTTTTACATGTATAAATCTGTATTTCTAGTGGAAATTACTCCATGCATGGCAGGAATGAAAAGCCATGGCTTCAGCTTCACAGGGTCTGTGTTGGGGAAAACATCCCTGCCTTCACTCTGACGGGAACGTAGAAATTTATGCTGAAGTATTTGTGTAAATGTTATTAATTAACCTCACACCAAATGCCTTGTCTAAACTCTCTGTTATGCCCACTCTCCCCAGAAATAATCACTATGAATGGCTCCAACAAGTGACACCTGTGTTGGATGTGCCTGCCTGCCTACCTGCCCAGCTTTCCTACAAGAATGGCAGTTTGGAATTATCATTTCTCTTATTCTTACAATTGTGACATATATGAGGCAGAGCAAACCATTCATTTCTTTATAGAATCACAGAATAGCCCAGGTTAGAAGTGACCTCAAAAGATCATCTAGCCCAACTCACGGAAAGCACAGAACCAAAAGGCAGACCCTATTCCCAAAACACTGACAGTCATAATAAATACCTATTTCCTACCAGCTTTTATTTCACCTAATTTGTGAACTAATTGCATTCATCAGATGTAGAATTTAGGCAGTGAGGTTGTCCCAAAGCATAGCAAGGCTTTTGCCAGTACATGTCTCTTAGCCAACAATGAATGCAGCAAGAACAGTGATGGGGGAGAGCTTTATAGACACACAACTGCTCTCCTGCTGTATGAACAACTAATGCAACAACCCCTGATTGGTGCGAGTGAGCTTTTAATCTTCTTCTCCATAGAAATCTGTGTTAACCACAGATTTACAGCTGGCTTTGCATCATATGAGTTTCAGTCATGTCTGTATCTCGGTTTAATGTAAAGCAGTTTCCTAATTCTCAACTGGTACTTCACAACTTAGGCTCAAGCACATCTCCAAAATCTGAGTCCAGTCCATACAGTCTGGTAAAATATTTGGCCATTGACCTCTTAGATCTATAAGATATTCTAAAATAAAAAGGTTGTAGGCAAGCCAGTTTGCTTATGAATGTTTCTTGTAATAGGAATATTGACTCAAGGTTGATTTATGTTTTGAAAACAAAAGACATTTTTGCTATGCAATTTACTTACACTTGCATGCATTTTGGCCTCAGTGAAGTAACAGTCTGCGTATCCTCATTTCCATCTAAGATTTCTGTCCTGCTTTTCCAAAGAAAAATGTGCATTTTGATGGAGTATTTCTTCCACTTTAGTTTACTTTTATTCACATTCTTTACAATCATATGAAAACCACCCTCTCTGCAGTGGTTTAACCTGTACTCCCTTGTATTTAGTCACTTGTCAAAATAAACCGAAATATTAAACTATTTCACTGTTTTAGAAGCAAGTTCTAAATACTACCTCCTTCCACCCTTCTGTGTTTTCATTCTAAATTAAACTGTTGCTTTACTTGACTAATTCCAACATTTTGTTATCACATCAGAAATACAATATCTTAATGACCTCAAATTGAGTTTGAAGCAACAGAGAACTCAGTATTTAAGCAGAAACAAATTGTATTCCACAGATAGCTAAGTGAATAAGCCACATGAACTGACTTGTGTACTCAGAAGTCAGTCAGAACTTCAGAATTCAAATTGTTTTAAAACCCAGAGTACTTGAAAACCCTTATGGACTCCCTTGAAATAAAAGTAACAGAAGTTTGAAAGAGCCTGAAGATAAAAAAATGAGCTATTAAGACTTAAATCCTAAACAGAACAAGGTACTATCTGAATGTCTTCTACAGGATATCAAAAGCAATAGTAAAGTCCTTGGTTGTCTCTGCATTTGGCCTGTGGGATCAACAATCACTAATTTATGGGGTGTTCTTTTGGGGTTTGGTTTTTTCATAAAAACAGCTGTTGAATTGCGTCATATGTGGAAATAAGCTCCTCCCTTCCCCCACCCACTTACATAGGGAAAACTTTAATATTTCATCAAGATGTTTAGAATCCAGCAGAGCATTCCACAGCAGGATTACCTTGGCAAGAGGTGCAGACATCACAAAGCAAAATCAGATTGATATTGCAAGTGGTTCTCAAGCATTTTTTTCTGACCCCCCTGATCTAAAGCACATCAGAGGTATGCAGCTGTCTCTGACATTTCTTCAGTTGCTTTGAAAATTATGGCCGAGGCTGTAAACAGGTACTGAGAGAAAGTGGAAGCCTGCTGAGGGACTTAAGTTTAGACAAATGGTGCTAAAAGCACCTTACGCTATGGAAAAAGTCAGCAGTTGACTTCTGGATCTATTCACAGATTTTAGATTCCACTTCTGATACAGGAGTTCAGGGTGGAGGTGACAACTGCATAAACCACTGGGACGACATGTGCATCTACAGGGAAATGACGGAGTCTCCTAGTGAGCTGAAGGTGAGAGAAAGTATTTCTGGGAATTGCTGCAAATTTGATCATCCATGTCTAAAGATGAGTCAGCCAAAACTTGGATGAATAAGAGCTATATATCTTTGAAGAAAGGTGGTGACAATGTTTTGGCCAGCTCTTCAAAGTGTTTTGCCTTTCAGCCAGACACACTTTGATCTTGCCTGGATTCAGCCTGAGCTGACTGTGTTTCATCTACATAGCTCCTATTAGGCATTTTGGCATGGTATAAGTGATGGTGGTTGCATTGTTCAACAGTGGGTGTACAGGAAGACAAAGAAGATGAGGTAAGTTTGGGTGGATATGGCAACTGTGAGGTAATTTACATTAAGGCAGAATTCTCTTCTAGGTATTTCAATAATACCTTAGCAAAATCAATAGCCTTGCCATGTACTCTGAACACTTAGCAAAAGGTGCCAACCTGCATCTCCTGGTAGGAGCTCACCTGACAAGACTGAACTGAGTTGGGCTAATGGGCATCAACTGGCAGACACTCCTAGTGTAGACCTTCTGTACAATGCCTCATGACACAATGTACATCAGAAGACTCCCTTAACTCTGGCATAGCTATGCCTAACCTGTGTTGCTGGTAGGTTATTAACATGCTGTGCTGGCTATATGAAGAGTTATATATGAATATGTATGCAAACCACTGCAGTATGACCTTGCCATTCAGAGGGGCTGAACATCTCAAATAAATAACCACATTTTAAGAAGCCTCAGAACCCATGCAGGAACCAGAAAGAAGTTTCCAAACTGAATAAACTAAAACCCACTTTGGTGCCAGTGAGAGCAATAGGAATCTTGACCAATCTGGCGAAGGTAGCCCAAAGGAACTGAGCTCCAAGAACATATCTCTGCACAGGGCTGCTAAATCCTTCCAGAATACATCCTTTATTGCTGCAGCCTCATCCTTTGGTATAGTAAAATCACCATGAGATGCCTTTAGCTATTTTTATATGATATTAATGAAACCAGTAGATTCTCAGATTGCAAATCTGAAACTGCCATCTGCTCAGTGTTCCTGCTTTCTGAGTGCTTGTGTGCTCTTCTGTGATTCTGCCTAACACATAATTCTTGATGCCATTGAAGTCAAGAGGAGTTTATTGTTAAAGGTGGCCATGGAGAAAGTTCCATGGAGAAGACAGTAAATTGAGCACCCATAGTGCTAAGACGCATCATAATAAATCAAAGAAGAAAATCAAGATTTAAGAACAACAAAACATATGCTGGTCAATATTCCTCTGCATTATACTATTGACAAGAAGATGAAATACATGTGAAATATGTAATGCTGTTATGTGAACTACATATAACAGCATTCAAGAGTGCTGAATAAAATTCTTCTTTTGCTTTAGCTGAAGAATTGCAAACTGAAAATAATGTCCCTTTTGTGTGAAGAAAAATGCTCTGATTTTTAATGGTTCAAGAAAATCTGCTCAAACTCAAACTATTCACAAATGCAGAGAGCAAGTCACTGAAGAATTTGCCCCTAAAATCACTATGCTGATTGCACTTGCCTTCTACATCATTTTCCCTTCCTGCAGTTCATCCATAGTTTTCAAACTTGCTGTGCCAGGATAATCAGAGTTTCCTTCTCAAGAAACTGCTCATTTGACTGTACATGTATGCACTATGCTCTGTGAGATTTAGGAATAAGCTGAAAAAAGCAGGCTGTACATTCAATTGTTTGGAGGGAAGAAAATTTGTCAGTGGTTGCTGTGCACTTCCAGTTGGAAGTTTCCAGTTTCCCTTCTGTCTTTGTTTCACAACACAGCCTGGATTTACTGGATTCAAATGGGTGTCCATACTTTATGTATTGTTAAAGACCATTTTAATACTTAAAGCTGAGACATCCAAACCCTAAGACAAAGAGCTCCAGTTTGTTTTTTTTTTTTAAAGATAGATTTTTTTTCAATATCAGATAATATAAACTGCAAACTGGAACTGTACTGTATCAATAATTTCTTTTACTTGTTGTTTAATACATATATCAGCAAGAAAGGGAAAGAGATGGGCAGGATTGGACAGATGATGGGGACTTTAAAACTTCTGTTACATTTCCAGAATTCCTTTCCTGGTAAGACTTTGAAATGTCACAGCTGCTGCCCTTTTGCTTGCATGATTATTTCTCCAGCTGTGTGGAAATGCCGCAAAACCATTTTGTGACCTGTCACAGAAAATATTTTGACTCAACAATCAATAACATAGAAGTTCCTGCTGAGTGATATTATGTAACTCTGGTGTTGGAGTGGATAAAAAAATATTGTTGATTCTTAATCATTGTATTTGGAGATGAGGTGTTTAGAATGCATTTTCCCAGGAAAGTTGCATTCTCTGTCCTTTTAAGAGTTTAGAATTTGGTTCTTCATATCTCCTCTATGCTTCAAAGCCCAAGTTAAAGAAGGGGTTACCAGGCAGTTAAAGGGGAAACTTTATCCTTCACTGGAGACTGATTTCTGACTTCGTACTATGTGCAGAGATAAAAACCCTGCAAACCAGAAAGAATTTTTTTGAGCAATAGACATTAGAAGTGGTTAACCAAGTACCTGAGAAAATGAAGATGGATGAGAGGGAAAAGTAATCTAAGAGAGCTGTGAGGCTGGAAAATTCTGGGAAAGCACTATAGGGAAGTTATTCCTATTGCTTTACAAATGTTTCCCCTGGTGGTTCTGGGTTCTTTTGCAAAATGTCTCAGTTATCAAACCCTGCAGAGAGACACAATTTTGCCTTTTCTCAGACAGGGCTGACCTGCTGACCACCTGAGAAACTTGGGAGATGCTCTGATGGCAAGTGATTGCTGAGCTGCCAAGTAAGGCAAGTGGTCTGCAGCAAAATGAGGGGCAAAGGGAGGCGAACTTCACCTTCCTATGTTGCCATGAGAGGTTGCTCAGAGCCCCATCCAACCTGGCCTTGAACAATTCTAGGGATGGGACATCCACAGATTCTTGGGCAACCTGTTCCAGTGTCTCACCACTCTCACAGTAAAGAATTTCTTCCTAACGTCTAATCTAAACTTACTGTCTTTCAGTTCAAAGCCGTTCTCCCTTGTCCTGTCACAACATGCCCTTGTGAATACTCTCTCCATCTTTCTTGTAGTGTTCCTCTAAGTACTGAGGGTCACAATTAGGTTACCTCGAAGCCTCCTCTTCTCCAGGCTGAACAAACTCAACCTCTTAACCCTTTCCTCAGAGGAGAGGTGCTCCATCCCTCTAATCATCTTGGTGGCCCTGTTCTGGACTTGTTCCAACAGGCTGATGTCCTTCCTGTGCTTGGGACCCCAGAGTTGGATGCAGCACTCCAGGTGGGGTCTCATCAGAGAGGAGATCAGACAGGGACAGAATCACCTCCCTTGACTTGCTGGCGATGCTGCTTTTGATGCAGACCAGGATACAAGTGGCTTTCTGGGCTGCAAGTGCACATTGCCAGCTCATGTCCAGTCTCTCATCCACCAGCACCTCCAAGTCCTTCTCAGCAGGGCTTGCTCTCGATCTGTTCATCTGTTCATCCACAGGCTGTGTTGATACGGGGGGTTGACCCAATGCGTGTATCTTGCTCTTTGTCTTGTTAAATCTCATGAGATTCTCATGGGCTCACTTCTTGTCCAGGTCCCTAACAGTAGGTTGTTCTGTTTAAAAAAAGGTAATTTCTACTTTCTCATGCTTGCTCTGTGTTAACACAAGTTAAAATAGCCAAGCTCCCAGACTCTCTAGCACAAATGTGTATCATGGGCCTTGACAGTGCCCATGATTACTTCTTCAAAATTACATAAAAAAGGGGAAAAAAAAAAGAAGGAAGAAACCTAGAAGGAAGCATGACTGCTTGTCTCCACAGCCAGGTGTTTGCTTCAACCATCTTGTGATACTGTCTCACAAAATCAGACTGTGACCTAAAAATGTCGCTTCTCTTCAGTCAGTCTTCAGGGGAAAAGCTAATGGCTGAAGAGATCAAGAAGGAATCCTGTCACACACACAAGTACAAGAACAATATTATACACCTGGCTAATTGTACATACCTGGCTGACAACATTATATACTTGGCAACGTTCATTATCTTAACTTATATCTCAAATTATTGGCTGTGTCTGAAAGCTGGAAATGGTTTTTTTTGATGGAAAATTAGCCAACACTACTTCTGGTAACAACTGCCACAGATTTCCTAGCCTGTCTTTACAAAGATATTGAGGAGAAGGTACAAAATTTGGCAAAAGAGCTGATTCTCACATAGAAGTTTTCCCACTTCACTTCAAAAACATCTTTAGGAAACACCATTCAACCTGCTCAGAAAACTCATGTTTTCTGGCTTTTGTTTCCCATAAGAAGGGGCTCTCAAGGGTCAGCTCTTTTGACTCCTTCCAGTAATACTTGTACATGTAGGAAAATCCCAGGATGACAGATTCTAGACTCAATTCTACATTGGATGAATATCTTAGAAAAACATTGCATTTTCTGTAATTTTTTTTCATAATCTGACACTTAAGGTCAAATATTTTCCCTGAAAAGTAAAGAAAAAAGGCAGCCACATTCACGGAAGAATTACATAGAGTTCATTGGGGTTTTGCAAGATATTATTGAGTGCAGAATTCAGCTATTGCCACCATTTTCAAAACCCTGTTTGTCTGAAAAAGTGTTGAGCTTCACAGTTACTCTCTAGGCTCTGCATGGAGTTAAGGTTTAAAATAATAAAAAAGGTATCAGAATCTGAAGTCCCATTGTGCTTGTTCGAGCTTTCAGATTTGCACTCAAAGCTCCTGACTGGGCTGCATTTTCACAGGAACTCATGTGGGAATCGTAAAATGAATCAGGGTTATCAGAGACTAGGAAGGGAAAATCACAAACTGAGAAATAAGGATTTAGTACTACAAGTAGGATATAATCCTGAATGCATTCCCTTCTGTCAAGCCTCCTATGAAAAGTATAGTGAGATAAACTAGGATGTAGATTCAAGTATGGGTGATAAGTTCTCTGTCTTGAATATCCTTGTGATAAACATGGTTTGTCAAGGGATAAACCTTGATGTGATAGAGTGACTTATTCGTTTTTCTAGAACTCTTTCAGTATTGGAAGTTGATACTGTGAAAAAAATTTCAAGGGGAACAACAGCTGGAGCTTCCCAGGCAATATATATGCCAGAGAGGAGACATTTGACAGCCTGTCTGATGCCTGCAGACTGTGTATTTCTCACAAAGAGCAAGGTTTGGCAGAAAAGAGGAAGAGGGTCTAAAGGGAAACAATTCAGTCACCTAAACATGACTTTTTCATCACCAAATGGCACAGGCCTGATGAAAGATTTCAAGAAAGACAACTGAAGGCCTTAAAAAATACCCTAAGGCATTGAAATGTCTCTGGACACCTATGTTTACATGAGTGAATCCCACCCTCACAACCAAATGAAGAGGTGGAAGGGTTCTGGTGAGCAAAGAGATGTCTGAGATGGAAGGACAAGCTCTTGAAGAGACAGAGCATATCCACAACATTCTCTTCTAGAAAACCCATGGGATTAAACATCTTACAGAAAAGAAAAGACAACATAAAAGTGGAGAAGGTGAAAAGTGGAAAAAAGAAGAAAAACTTTGTTCAGATATGGACAATCTGACACAGGGCAAAAACAGGCACTAGAGAAATGTGCTGGAAAGGGGATGTGAAGAGTGAGGAGCAAAGAAGGAGGGTAGTTCTAATGTTGGAGAAACAACTTCAAAACATGTAAAGTAATACACCCTGCTCCATGAAAGTAATTTCAAGTACTTTTTAAACAATTTCCCCTGAAAATAATAAATCACTAGTTTCTAAAGCAATGAAGACGATGCTCTCTGAAAACTTTGCCCAATTCTTCCATATGATTTCAGAAACACTCAATTTTTCTTTTTTACTTCCATACCACAGCTATCATGTTCCCAGACAATGAAATTAAAAGGACATGAACCTGACAGTATTTAAGATAAAGAAAGAAACCACACAAGAGGGAAATGGACAAAAAATTTACAGGCTTTCATTTTCCCCCCTGAACAATCCAGTGGGCAAAAGTCTCTCAGGAGTCCTCTCTCTGAAGTAAGGAAAATTGCAGTGCTGTAATTAAGGCAGAAAGATTACCGGTTGCCTCTAATTACATTTTGATTTCTACTATTTTTATGGTTCATTTTTCCTCAGAAAGCTATTACTCACTGGAATGAGCCTGAACAGCTGTGAGCCTTTCTTGGTGATATGGGTTAGGAAATACTATTATTTGAACTGATTGAGTGTACACATTCCACCTGTCTTTATCTTATTAAATTGTAACACAGAATACACTGTACACACTGAAAAGCACACAGATCACATGTGTACTTGTAGGAGACAAGCACTTGATAACTAGAGACACCAGGCTTGCCTAAAGGCCCCCTGGGATTAATTCCCACATTGCACGATACATATCAGTTTAACAGACCTCATAAAACTGTGATTAAGATTTCAGCTCCATATTAAGGTATGTGACATATTCTCAACTGTTTTAAAAACGAAAGACAGAGCAAAGAAAACTCTCTTAGGAGGAAATGTGGGGCACAATTTACATTCCAAAACTCCCCTTATCTAGGTAATATGGTATTTTGCTCGGTGCTCTATGTCGGAAGGCAGCAACCTATCTGAAAGGGTTGCATCAGGATGTAATTTTCTTCCCCTGAAATAGAGATTAAAACCTGCCTAGTAAAACCACAGCAGAATTCAGGACATGTTGCACCTCCAAGAGAGAATGTTTTACTGAAGGCATTGCAGTTCTTTATGCAGTTTAAATTTAAACAGAAGCAGGGAGGTGTTGCCTGTTACAGATCTCTCTTTTATGATGTTGCTCCTACCTCTAGACCACATAGCATGAAAAAATACCCGTGTGCCACCTTTGTTTCCTACCTTTCTTGCTGATCTCTGTTGTGGACTTTTGCAGCTCTTAGATCTATTCTTGGTAAATGCAATGACTGAGAATAAAGTTTTACTGTACATATGTTTCCTATATGAATAACAAAATGACAAACTCCTGTTACACTCCATATCCCTTGTGGCATTCGATGCTTGGTTTGCTAAAGTGATAGGGACTAGTCAAATATTAACAATCTTTAGAGCCTTTGCAAATACCAAGGCTGTTTTTCCTCAGGTCAGAAATTATATGAAAACCTTTTATTAGTGAAAAAAAATACTTTAAAAGCCTGATTGAGCGCCACATATATATGGGCATCAGGTTATTCTCTAGTGAACTGCACTGAAAAACTCAGAGCCTCATTTAGTAATGTCCTGCCTTCCTCTCTTAGCCTGGGTAAGTTGCCATGGCATCTGCACAGCTCTTTAAAAACTACCCAAGGCCAATGTAAGCTACATGAGTCAGCTCCGTGCCTGATCTAACAAAAACACTGTTGCCTAAAACTGGGTGCTCCTAGTAGGTTTTACCTGAAACATACCAGTTTAATCGAGACAATAACAATAACAATACCAAGGCAAGATGGTGCATGCAACAGTTACAAGCAATAAGTAATTCATTCATTTTGCCGCTTGACAAAGAATTAGAAGGTGCCCCTGTTTCATAACACCAGGTGTCAGAGAAGCTGGTAACTAAGGACAAAACAATACACTAATGCTCAAGCAAGCACCTAGTACCCAGAGTAAAAGGACTTGACAGGTTTTTCTTTTCTCTTGGGCAAAGGTTAAAACTTCAGTTTTGTCTTCGCTTTGATGTTTCCAAAAATACACCGTCGGGAAACACAGGTTTGCTAGGAAGGAAGGGGGTGACAGAGACAGTGGTCACACAATTTTTGCTGATGTGGCACATTTACCTCCAGCAAAGTCATGGAGGAGGACCTTGTTCAGGAGAGGACCATGGTCACCTCCAAAGGGAATCTAGGGTCTCTTTCTGTTAGCTGTTCACTTCTCAGCATGTGTGGAATCTCATTCAATGCTTGGGTTTATTATAAATTTTGTGAGTGCAGGAAAAACAGCATGAGAAACAGAGGCCAAAAATTTTTTTCTCGTCTCTGATCAGCCCCTGTCAAACTCGTTTTCCTGCCAATAAAAGCGAAAGAGTGTAGTGCTTGAATGTTTAATAGTGGGAGTCAGAATTCATAAACACATGAAGAAATTACTGCTAAAAGTTTAGGAGATACTAAAGATTCTGACCGCCACATTTCACGCAAAATATTGGACATCTCATATGTCAGCACAACAGTTTTGTCTTGTAAATTGGCCAGTATTAAAAAGCATGGACTCCAGTTTTAAAAGGCATGTCCTGCTGCTAATTCTGATTTTCTTACCATTTGTGTCTAGAGAGCTAGAAGTGAGCGACTGAGTCTGCTAAAGAACTTTTTTTTGCTCCCCAAACCCTTTAAACCTCAGAATATGCTCCTAGCCATACAGCCAGGGCTCAAGTGGGAAAAGGGTCTCAGATACAATCTAACAGTTTCCTAATCTAGGACAAAGATACACACATCAAGGGGAAACAAGCACTGCCCATTAGACTCTATCATACCCAAGCCTGCTGCATGCATGTTAATGGCAAAAGCACACATGCAGACAAGTGCAGGTTCCTTTGGAACACTCTGCCCACTGGAAGAGAAGAAATCTGCCTTTCACATGAAGTCATTTTGCCAGTGTTTTGAATAGTATTTTCCGCATGTTTTTTCTATGAGATCAGCAGTCATGCCCTACTGTTCCACATTATCAGCCTTTTTTTTCCACTCTGTGTTTTACATTAGCAAATCAGCCAGCTCTGAGATCATATTACGTAAGTTTCTTGTTTTATTTTTTCAATTTCTGTGTTTCTCTAATTAATAGGAAGTGGCTCTCCATCATGGCCTAGAGATGACGAATGGCTTCCTTTCCTCATTTGTGCACAGCTCAGCTGTGAGCCCATTGTTCCTTGAGCTGCTCTTTCCCAGTGCTGCCGGCCCCAGGGTTGTTGTGCTTCGCAGAGCAAGAACCACTCCAGGCACAGGACAACCATGTCCTGAATACATTTGTCTCTCACCAGCCAGAGGCCCTTGTGGCAAAGCACTGCACAATACAAACATGCACACAATAAACTCTGACCTCTAATTTTGGCCCTCCTCTAAGGAGGATTCATCTCACTTAACATTAACCTACTAAAAGATAGTTGTCTGAGCTATTAAGCTCGTTACTGAATCTTCCTCTGTAATCACTGGGGAGAAGTATTCATCTGAGATGGATGAAGTTTTTCAGGAGGTTCCTGCTTGCCACTGGCTACAGAGCATACCGAGGCTGCTACCAAATTAAATATTTGCTTTCCAGATGACTGAAGTGGTATGATACATGTTTTTCTGCACCAGTTGAAGCTTCACCTGTGTACAGAAATTTCTTCTTTACACTGTAGTCTAAGACATTTAACACTACGTTTGTTTTCTATTTTGAAGCTGTTGTATGACTTTCCTTTCTTCTCTCTCTCTTCCCCTCTCTCTCTCATTAATGGAACCAGTAAATAATTTACAACAAATCATGTTCTTTAATGAAATGAAAATTTTGGAAACAAATAGCAGGCACCTTCCAATTTTCCTCCAATGCATATGCTTTTTGAAGTTCAGTGACTGCACCTTCAGTGGCTGCAGACAGTTGGGTGAGTACTGAATATTGAAAACTCTTAGACTGTGGGCTAGACTGGTTTGGGTACATTGACCACAGAATATTTTTCCTGTTCTGTGGCAGAATAACAACTAGTGGTTATTTGCAGTAACTAATCTGACTCTGCTTGACACTGATTTAAAAGCATGGTGATGGTCTGTTACAATGACTCAGTTGTATGGCAATAATTTTGAGCTGAGGTGGAATTATTTCAGCTGCTGAAATATGATTATCTTGTCTAAAAATTAGGTTTTGTGAGTTGATAATTTATTTTCTGCAGATTAACCCAAATATATACTTAAAATTCATAGTTTCTAAGAAAGCTTTAGTGAATTTATTTGCTGTAATATTTCTGAAAAAAAATATGTAAACCAGAAGGATATATTGGAAATACATTTGCTAGTTTAGTTCACCTTATTAGAAGCTGAGAATTAACACAGAACTAATAACAGACTGGAAAAAAAAAAAAAAAAAAAGAGAAACATTGAATAGTTCTTGCCTTATTACATTTTTTCTCAAAGAAAACGTTGACAATCATTTACTGTCTCTGACATTTAAGATGTTACAAGGGAGTGGTCATTTCAAGTCTAGCACTTTTTGCTTGCATATAGAAGTTTGAAGATAATTTGAGATTTTGACTTGGGAAACAAATGCTTGGGTCCTGTCAGCTATTTTAAAAAGATGGCTGGAATAGTTAGAACTAAATAGTGTCACAGAAAAGAACACATACATATCAACTGTTAAAATGACATATTGACAAAGCTTAGGAGACAACAGCCTGTAAGAAATCAGTCTGTGTTATACACATTGTCTTCTATCAGTGTCTTCACTGAGAATCCTTTCTTGAGAGTCCTGGCCACAGCACCCTTCCAAAAGAATCTCGAATCTCTATTGCCTTCCTAGCCTTGTCTTCATGTCTTACTAGAAAGTGCAATCCTATATTTAAATTTTGTTATTCCATATTTCTGTCCTGCATGGACTGGCATTTCAAAGTCTTCCTTCTTTGCAATGGAACAGACTAATCAGCCAGCTTTTAGTGCTTTCTATTTTCTACAGAAAAGTGTCCACTGAATTATTGTTATGCACCTTACACTCCACAGAGGAAAACGTGGGGATTTCTTTGCAGTCAGACTAGTTGATTTAATACTGAATCCTTGTTGGCAATTTGGCAGTCTTTCATATAAACTCCCACAAATTTCAGAAGTGACTGTTCAAAGAAGATGACAGGCATTAGCATGCTTGGCAAAAAAACACCAAAAAACCAAAATAACCCCACACAGATAACTCAGCACATTCTTCCCTGTTTTCTCTGTCAAGTCCTCTGGAAGAAGCATGCTGTAACCACGCTCACAGAAATTCCATTTTGGTTGCAAGACCTTTGCCCACGCTACAGAAACTATGCCAGCATTGCAGTGAAGTTACATCCAGAACTGTAAGGAAAGTAAAATACTGAGGAAAATTCTTCTTTCAAAAAATATCTGTAAGAATGACAGTCAGTGTCTCCTAAGTTTAAGAAAAGCTCTGACAATTTCTATTGCAGTTTCCAAAGCTCTGTCTCCAAGGGCCTGTTTGACTGATGCAAATCTGTGAGGTTACATATGTTTAAATATTTTCCTTAAAAAAGCCACACCAATAAAATACTCTCCCCAATAGGAGTATTTACTAGCTAAAAGTAATAGTTCTCAGCAAAACCCAGAAATGAAAGGCTAGTTGTTTGAAAATATATGTCCATTCCAAATTATTAGGGAACCAAAAATTCCTTAATCCCTTGAACAGGCATGTCCGTCAGCCTGACAATCAGTCTGATGCAACAGATCCAACTTCTGGTTGAGTAGTCCAGAGGTTTACAGGATTAATAAAGTAATTCTGAAGTTTTTAGGTCACTAGACTATATCAGGCCTACTTTGGTAGTGACTAAAAAGTATTATCATCACTGAAAGTGATTGTGTTTACACTGAGGTCCATGGTGGGTTTATGCAATTTGCATGGACTAATTATTATTTTTTTAATTGGAAAATGGTGATGGTCTTACTCCATTATCTGGAGAAGGTGGACAGCTACAACATAAAGAAATCCAGTCAAACAAGAAATATGATCATAGATAAGAATGGAAAAGCCCAGTCACCAGGAGCATATGAGATCTGTGGCAAGGCAAATTAATATTCTTCAGGCTTGTCAGTCTAGTATCTTTCAAAACAGTAGCAAAAGTAAAAACAAAAAGAAAAGGGAGGCTGGGAAAATTTCTATCCTTATATTGTAAGCTTTACACAACACCTGGAAATGCTTAGGATTCCAATAATGTCTCAGAATATAGCTTGCTTTTTTTTCTTCTTCTTTTTTTTTTTTTTTTTTTTTTTTTAAACAGGACTAGTATTATTCCCTCTATTTTTATTCTGAGCAACATAAACTGGCAAGTACTATAAACATTTATGGGGATATTCACTCAAATTTTGCTTCACTTATTCTTAAAGCATTTCTATTTATTTTCTTGGATTACTCTCTTCCCTGGGGACAGAGCCAGCGTCAGAGTAAATGTCACCCTCTGAGAATATTAAATGATTGATAACTAGGTTATGTCTACAAAGCAAGAGAAAAGGACACTAAGCTAATGTCACTGTAATGTCCTAGTATTACTCAAGTATCTATGTGTACCACTGAGAAGTAGTTTTATAAGTCAGACACCAAAACTAGGAATAGAATACAAGATTCCCTTGGATCAGCTGCACATTTTCTTTATTTCACGTTTCTTTCTTTTGTTTTTGAAAGAGTTATTACACAAATTAATAGAAACAATCTATTAGGGACGTATTAGAAAGAAGGTAGTGTAGACTCTTCCCCACAATACAGTATTTAAGCATCTTATTTGAGCTTGGCTCCCCTGAAGTAATCACTTGTGTTTTGTTTTGGGCAGTTTTTCTTATAAAGTCTACTGAAAATTTTGTTTGCTGCAATGCTCATAATGTGCAACAAGAGCAGGGCTGCTAAGACCTACCATGCCACCCTATAATGTTTAGGTGTGTCCTTGTACTCACCTGCTCATCCACCCTCTACACCTGGAGAAGGGTTTGTCTGATGCCGGGCTGCCTGTGTTAGTGTTGTGTTTGCACAGTGCTCCCCCTTCCACTTATAAAATAAAGACGAAGAAAATTAGTGGAAATAGTCACATACAAAATATTCACAAGAGGAGAGCTTTGAAGTTAGTTTTGAAGACAGGTGGAGTCACAACTCACTGGAGAAACCAAGCCCTCAGAAAAGAGACTGTCTCTAGTTCAGGCCAAGGTGAATTTTGGGTGGCGAACAGGACAGGTTCAGTGAAACTGGAAGGTTGGCAGTTACAGACGACAAAGGAAGGTCCTTGCCAGTCACTCATTTTGTAGCCAGACCGGCTGGATTTGATGGCAGCGTGCTCCAAGAATCTGAAAACTCTGTGCCAGATAATTTCAATAGAGATATTAAGATTTTTACAAAATGAAACAGAAAAAGAATCACTACCCACTCTTCTTGTCTTCCTGCAGTATTTACCATACAATATTGTTGTTTGCAGCTCACAGAGTACTACAGGTTTCTGTATCTATGCCAACTTCCAGAAGTTATGAACGAGAGAGATGAAGGTGTTGTTAGCTCACTGTATAGCCAGTGGGGCAGGTGAGTATGGGGATGAGTAGGTGTGAGAGTATGGAGGCAATATGGATTTGTGTCATGTGCACAGTAACAGCTCAAGTGAAATTAGTGGCAGTATGGATGCTTACACAGTTTCTTCAATGGTGAAAGGTTCTGAAGTGATTGGAGCAGGTCACATCTGAAACTTCTGCATTAGATTGCCTACATATCCGGGAAAAATGCTAGTGGTTTGGTTTGACACAGTTTTGTTTGTTTTTTTTTTCTTTATAACTAAGAGCTAGAATTGGATTTGATATGAAAGCCCTTACTTTGGAAAACAGTTTTGTGCTATAGAGCACCCTCCATAGCCTGTGCCAAGGCTGCATGAGTGCAGGTCACCTGCAGCTGCGTCTCTGGTATTAGAATACTAAGAACTCTTTTAACAACCAAGCATGCTGTGACCATGTCTTTGAACAGGGCTTATTTCAGCATAGCATTAAAGTTTAAATTTCAAAACAGCATATCCCTCAGTTAATGTTTTCTTTAGCCTTTGATGTCTGTTTACAGGTATGTTCCACATACCTGTTTCTATTTTAGGTCAGAGAACATTTGTATGTAGGCAAGTGTATACATATCTGAGAGACTATTTCTGCAGGGATAATATAGAGGGTAGTTTTAGGTCCAGGACACATACTGAGAAGTGGACAGGCTGCCAGAAGGATTATAAAACCAGTCCTGTGTTTTTCACATCTAAAGGACAGGTTTCAATTAAGAAAAGCTAGGTTCAGCTGTAAGAAAAATCAGTGCCAGTTAGACAAGGCTTCTCTGATCCCTCTCCTGCCTCATTCACCCTTCCCATTTTGGTCTTTTGGCCAGCTGTGAAATGAACATATTCTTTGAACTCGCACAAACCCTTGCAGGATGACAGTCTTTTGAAAAGAGTTCTAAGGTGAAAGGTTTCTGTATATCTGAAAGGCTAGATTGGTGCAACAGGCATGACAGAGGCTGGCCCATCACCAGGAATATAACCTTCCAGTTGGTATTCTGTAACTCACTTGCATTAAACAGGCAGGAAGATGCTGTATTTTGCCACTGTATAGATACAAGCTCCTGAAATGGATGCACATCTAAAACACTGCACTGTCCCAACTGCGGTAAAAGGAAAACACTTCTTTCCCTGTTGCTATGTACTTTGGCAGATATCCCACCCAAAGAATTGTGCTCAAAGTACTCTGGAAACACCTGCCAGGAGACTACTTGGGAATGTTGTTTAAACAAGCCTACCTGCCAACTTTCCAGCACTGTTGACTCTGCAGTACCCTATTTTAAAACAGACTTGATGGATAACAGGAACTGGGCCATAAGGACGAAGCACAGAATGTGCTTAAAATTTGCTTGTAATTTTTGAGGCTGCTCAAAGTAACTGTCTGATGTACAGACATTTCAATATGTAGCAGTACATGTGATTGGATTTGAGACAGGAACAGATATGTAATAATGGTATGTGCTGATGTCGTGAAAGGAGAGGAAGAATATGTTTTTCCTATAGTAATTTACTCTAAAAGGGCTTCCACATTATTTTATTCTGATAAGACATCTTTTTAAGTGTGTGTACAACATCTTAGTAGAGCCATAAAAATTTGCAGGGCAAAGCTTTCACATACAGTGTTTATTCTCAGGAGAGGTCATGCAGACACAGAAGTATAAAGACAGTAAACTCCTGCCAGATTTGTCCACTGAAGGGAAGAGAAGGTGCAGAAAGATAAAAAAAAAAAAAGTCTTATTTTACACACAGTCTTAGCATGCACACATACACTGGCATGGCCAGTTACCAGGCAGTGATGAAAATACAGTCTGCTTCTATAACATTAGGCAGTACATGACATATGCCAGATCTTCTAATAGGAAAACTGAATTTCCTTCAATCCCCACCATGCACATACTTCTATTTCCTCATCCAGTGTGTTTATTTCTGGATGTAGGTAGCTCAGTGTCCATTTAGTTCAATTCCCTCTAGTCTCTTTGAGGATTTCAGAGATCTATTCATGTCTTTGTTCTTGGCCCACTCCTAACATGTTCTTGTGCTGGAGAACTTGAATCCCATAGCAATTTTCTGGGTGTGAAGATCTGTGAGGTTCTTCCACCCTCCTTCACTACTTCTAGTAATAGCCTTTCTCCATAAATTTAATCTCTGCAGGAAACATGAGCAAACACAGAAAATGGCTCTCTAAAGGATCCTTTCAGGCACCAGGAGGAGGATCAGCATCTCAGATTCAATCATCCACATTTTGCAAGCTCAGTCATGCAATAACTCCAAGAAAGGCTGCATCAGAGTTTTGCTGATACATGAATGTACCAAAATGCTAAAATCTAAAGCTGCAGTTAACCCTCAAGAACAGGCAGTGGTTCAGTGAATGTCCATCAACATGGCAAATGGCAAGTTCTTTCAAGCTCAAAACTTTCCTACAGTTTCATATTGACCCGCAGCAGTGAGGGATACATCTGCCACTTGTAATGCAGTATTTTGTGAATTTTAAAACTCTGCTCTAACCAGCTAAAATCAAGAAGCTGTCTGAAATACTTTTTATGTCCAGATAAAAAGAAACTGTCTGCTGTGTCAGCACAAGTATGTAACTCTATCCTGAAATATTTACAGCCTTATTGGGCTGCATTTTCCTCCATCTGAAGACAAAGTAGTATTTCCTGAAGACTACTGACTTTGTTGGTCTATTTATATCCACCTTCTCTTGAATGCCGAAGGAAAGATTCTTGTTGACTTCAGTAGGAGGTGGATCAATGACCATATCATTGAAGTTATAATTCATGAGACAAAAGGCTCACAAAATTTAGCTGCAGCTATTCTGTCACTAATCAGTGAGTAACATTTTTTGCCAGTCTTTCCACTGCAAAGGCACCTGCGATATCAGAACAGTCTCAGCTGTTATTCAACAGTTTAGAAAACATTAACAAATATTAGACATTTTTTCTTCATGCAAACAGCTCTGGCTCTATCACTCCATTTTACCTGTGGAACAGTCATAGATGTCCCTAACAAATAGAGCGGGCTAGTACTGTACAACTCAGCTCCATGGAAAACATGAAATGCAGAGCTCTAGGCTTGGCTTGAGGACATTTAGAATTTTTTTTTGCATGCGGTATACTTTCAAGAACAGAGTTTATATTCCCAAGCAAGTAGCAGACCCACGAAAATGCAAAAATCTGTCATATCCCTAACCAACCACTGAAATCCATAGATGTGTGGCAGGGACAAGTAAAGCCATTAGAATACATGGGTATGCTTTAGTCATTTTTTTTATTCTATGTAGTGGGATTGACTTAGCTTTACATCTAGTTTCCCTTTCCTAATGTGGTGTATGTGATTCCCTTCACTGCCATTACAACCTCAGAGCTTAGTACATATTTGCCTGCAGTGGTTTTTGTTTGTTTGTTTATTTATTTCTCTACAGGAACACTACAGAATTTGCTTTATTTTCTGGCTTCCACTACATCAGAATTTCTTTTCTTCTTTTGAACAATGCAGAAACCAAAACCAAAATTGTGTCTCTTAAAAATATTTTTTTTGAGGAATAGTGCTCTAAGGTATTTATTTTTAAAAGCCTTTATGTTATTTAAAAATATTTAGTTTAGTGCACAGAAAATATATGCAGCACTTTGATATTCCTGCAGGCTTCAGATCTCTGACTTCATGGGAGGAAATTTTGTTATAGTTATTATAAGCTCTTTTATCCATTGTCTAATTCTTGTTTCCTGTATTTTTAAGTACAGGAGACTGAAGAATTAAGCTGATTAAATCAGAAAAATGTTATTTTAAAAAGTTAAACGTAATTTCTGAGGTGAACTGTCCTATACATAACATTCTTAAACATGAGATTCTTGCAGCACTCTGACACTGAAATGCTTTCTACTATAAGCGATCTTGCTTACAGACTCTGAAAGATGCTTGACATACTTGGCTCAGGTTTATCTTCTATGTGCAGTGAAATCTTTTAGGCAACACAGTAATAGATACTATATTATTTCAGCCAATATGAGTGAGAGGTGAAAGCTGTATTCTGTGCTGTTTGTGATGTCGTATTATGTTTATCAAGAACTAGAACAGCTCTTGTGTTTCCCATATTAAATTTTGCATTTAAAGTTCTCTTTTCTATGTCTGAACCTACACAGTAGCATTCATATGTAAAGCCCTTTCCCTAAAATTGGTGTCTTTTTCTCCCAGAGGAACAATATTTTGCAAGCAGTTGATGAATGCACATGTAATCTTCTTGATAAATTAGTCAGGAAAACTTTGGTCTTTCACATAGCAACATATTGAATTTTCTGAGTAGGGTCTTGAAGAAACAGGATCTTGGGAACTAAAGGTTTCTAACTAAAAAGCCTTTCTAATCTTACACGGATTTGAGGAGATCAGATTAAGCATTAGGAAAAGTTTCTTCACATTATTTTTGGTTTGACAGTTTTGTTCCATCATAAATATTTTAATTTTCCTTCCCTCTTCCTTCCCTCCCTCTCTAACTTTAATACTTAAGATGGAGCTACAAAGACCCAGTCACTTCATTCAAGCAGCAACTGGACCCTAGTTGCTTTTAGAATTGACTCTACTTGACAACAGCTGCAAACCGTAGGTCTTAAATGCTGGTTTTGCTTGCCAACTTTGAAATCCTAGTAATAGGAAAAAACCAGATTCAGCTAGGAGTTACAGAGCAAGTTGCTGGAACTTCACCAAAAAATAGTGTCAGACGTGTCTGTGCTGGGCAACTGTCACTGCAAGAGACTGTAGAGTCCTTTGTGGTAAATGGGTCAGAGAAGGGTTGCTGTCAGTCTAGCGAGAATCGATAGCTTTACGACAACTTGCTCAGCATGGCAAGAGGGAATGAATATGGAGAGGAGCATGAAGAAGTGTTGCTGATGCATACGCTTTCCTAATCCTAAAATGAAACCCTGTTGGAGTTGCTCCAGGGTATGCTATTGTTTAGTGCCTAATGTTCACCCTATGACATTTGACAAATCTTTGAAGGACGGGAAAAATCTGCACTGGACTTCATATCTCCATAGCAAAGAATTAAAATGAGTGGGTGTAAGAACTATCTACCTTGATCTTATGCCATTTGAGGACTTCTGGATATTATACGTAATTTTAGCTTGAATCAATTCCAGACCCCTCAGTAACAAAAAAGAAAAAGAACAGAGAAAAAGAACCTGCTAGTGTATTTACCTGAAATTACAATAACGAAAAAGTGGTATGCAATGAGATGGTGGTATGCAAGAAGAAATGGTATACCCATAGAAATACAATCATAAAAGCAGGGAACTGTATGTACACAGCCAAAGGAACTCTTTCCTACACTATTACTGACCTAGGGTTTTTCTATTGAGGCCAAGAAGCAAAGGAGTGAAGCATCAGGCCCAAACCAAAGCAGACATGTAAGAAGTATTCTGGGACAAGAGCAATACCCCCAACCAACCAAATTGGGTGAGCAGACCCCACGTGTGATGGGACCCGCTCTCCCTCCTCCCTCTATGTGCTATGCTTCTCCCCATCACCTACCCCTGCTACTGGTTGTGATCATGGCATCGCTAAACGGCAGAAAAAAGAGAGGGAAAAGGAGAAGAGGAGAAAAGGAGAAGAGGAACATCCAGCTGTACCAGCAGCAGAGGCCTTGTGGGTCCAGGACTCTGCAGGTGGCATCCAGATCGGGCACTCTCGTCTCTCTGATTGTGGCATACAGCCCAGGTGACATTTTGGTGACTTTTTATATGTCTGAGTAGTGTTAAAGGCTTTTGTTGAAGTCACAACAATTTGTTCTTCTTTTGAAAAGTGTTAATCACATTCTTCTCCAGCAAGTAGCTCCAACAGCATTGACAATCACCTTTTCATTTATGGCCACTAACCTGCTTTTTTAAGTACACTTTACTTAGCAACCTGCTGTTTTGTAATGGTGTCTGTTCCATTTTGATACAGGTGCAGATGCAAAATTTAACAGTTCTATTAATTCACAGATTTTATACCTTTAGCACTTTTGCTATTTGCTACACTCTGACAGGCAATGTTATCACAGTTTACTGGGCATAAAATACCAGTCTTGAAACAATTCTACTTTTTTTTTTTTTTTTTTTTTAATGAATATACTAATGAATGTGGAAAATGTCTCAAGTTAATTGGTTCCTCTCAGAGGGACTGGAATGGGAAAAGGAAATGACAAGGGAAATAGGTATAAAAATAAACCATTCTTGTGCTCTAAATTTCCTGATCCCCTGGAGTTTTTCATAAGCTGAAGTAAAGGAAAAACCTCACAGCTGGTGAATTTTTGCATTTTAGATGCATATGAATAGGAATATTTATGCTTTAAAATACCAACATAATTTTAAACCACCATTTTCTAATTGCAGATGATATATGCTTCATGTGTTTCTTGGCAGCTTCATTTGGAAAAGACACAGGGACCTCAAAAGGTGTAGAGTTTCACTAGGAAAAAAAAAGTAGCACAGACTGCTGTATATGTTGAGGAGCTTGCCAAGGCTATGGGAAATCAGAGTAACAGATAGGCCAGCCTCCTTCCCCCAAGCTCCATCTCTATGAACTAAACCCAGGAACATTTTCTGCCTGGGACAGGGCTACTTTATTGAAGAAAGTCTTATGTGCCTAGGTAAAAAAGAACAGTATGTGCTTAGGCTAAGCCAATTGCCCAAACTCATTTTCCATAAACAAGGCTCTGCTACAGAGACATAGCTGTTTTTAATCCTGTCTGGATGACTTCATTTGCTAAGCACTCCAGAGCTTGCCATAGACCATGTGATTCACCCAGCTCCATTCACTCTGGAAAGTGGCTCTCCCTTTGACTCTGCAGTAGCAAAAAAGTCATTTATCAAAGCAGTAGAACTAATACTTGTCCCACTGGATCATGAATACCCTAAAAGGTACACCTCTCTTTCAGGAAAAGTCTTTCCAAACCATTGTATTTCTTTGATTTTTGTCCTTTTTACTTTGTTTTAAAATAACCTCAAGCCACTTCCAGCATGGATTTACAGTTATTTAGCAATTCCAGCTGCTGGATACCATGCTGAAGATTTTAATCCTGAATATAAAATAAATCCCTGTTTTGATTTCCTATCAATGTTATATTTTAGTTGCATATTATATAACTGCTCCATGCAGCAAATAAATTTTAATTAACTTTTATGCATTTCTTGTTTTCTCCCCCATTACATGGAAGAGATTTCCCTGACCATGACAGGCAGGTTGGAACTAGGTGTTCTTTGAGGCCCTTTCCAACCCAAACTGTTTTATGTTTCTGTGATTCCATGTCCAGTAGCAAAGCTGAACAAGATGGATTTTGAGTCCCTTTGTGCCTTATGTTGTAACTCGATGTGAGCCAGCTCTAGCATACAGACAACTGAGAGGTCACAACTAACTCGAGGACAGTGCAGGTTTTGGCCCTTTCAAAGCTGCCAACAAATGTGAGGTGCCACATAATTTTCTCAGGCTGAACTTCTTTCCACCATATCCTTCAGCTAGAAAAGCAGGCCAGGGAGCAACAATCCCTGGGGTCTAGTTAAAAGATCCTGGCTTGTTGTGTGGGAAATGCCTCCATTATGAATAATGCTTGCTGCACTGAACAATCTGTTTTCAAAATACAAAAGGGATGTGCTGATTGTAAACTGGGGATCTGTTTTATTTTTATTTTTACAGAACTAAGGAGCATTTGACTGCATAATTATGAATAGGGATGGGGCAAACCTCTAGAACTATTCAAAAGTGGGTTCCAGCAGTAATCAGTGGGCAGAGACTGTGGAGTGTGGACAGAAATCTGACCTGGATCATAGTTGATGTGGACCTCAGCAAAGTCTTCAAAGCCTGAATTTGTCATTGCTTTATAACAGTGTGCAGTGCAGGGGGCCCAGATCTGGAACACACCAAGGTAGCTCAGAAATATCCATCATGGTGCTGCACCAAAAGCTGCTTTGGATGACTTGACTGCATTTTGTTAATATAAATTAATTCATGTTCACAGTTTACACCAAGAGGCCTAGAACAAGTTTCCTGTTAGTCCTAATCCATTGTCAGATTCTTTTAACAGATCAGGAAACCAAAACAGATACCGTGCCTTAAATCTGGAAAACCTGTGATCTCTTTCAAACAGGAGGTACCGAAACCCAGCCTGAAACAGTTTGCTATTCTCACACTTGGACCACAAGTTCCTGGAACTGAAAAACATTTTCCAACTAAAATTTTGTCATGAATGACACATTATCCTTTAAAAAAAATATAGTTTCAGTAGTTTGAGGTTTTTTGACCAAAAAGAAAAGAAAAAAATAAACAAACAAAAAAAACCCAGTAGAAGATTCCAAACCACCGTGTAAGAGCTGACTGGACTGTGTGGATTTGGAGGCCAAAAGAGAGATGATGATGGCAAGCAAATATAGACACTGACTACTAGAGATAATTGAACAGAGACAAGGCCAGTATGTAAGGTGCTTTACAAAATACCAAGATATGGTCAGCCAGTGCTAAGGAGGTCTTGTAACATGATGTATATTCCTGTTAGATCTTCGGGGGTGTAAGGCTATTTTCTTATGAGGTGTGGTATGCTGTAGCTTATGCAAAAGTTTTGTTGTTTCTCCTGTTGGCTTTGTATTACATGGCTTTCAGAATGGTTTAAAGTTTTTTATGATCCCAAATATTGTATGCTCTGTTGGCTTTTGTTTGTTTGTTTATTGCTGCTCAGTTGAGCTGACCAAAATTCTGGAGCAGTGTCTCTTGCAGAGAGATCAGTATCTCATTTCTGCATTGCCTCCTTTTGTAGACTTGGCTTTTATTTCACTTACTAATCTCACTGAGATTGACTGTAAATCATTCCCATCGGGACTGTTTTTCTCATTTTCTTCTTTTGTTTCTAGAATATTTTACTGGCTGCCTTCCTCTAAGGAACAATTCGTGCAGCCAGGCCAAAGAACTTCTTCAAGAGGAACTTATTTAAGTGCCTCCAAAAAATTGAAAGGAAAATAACAAAGTATTGAAACTTGAAAGTGTTGTTCTCAACCTAGAAATAAGCAAAGGGAATGAGAAGTGTAGATGCCTCAAGAACTAAGCAGCACTGCCACGGGTTCCTACTCAGTCTCACAGCACAACAGCCCTGATGCCCTTGTACAGGTTGGCAGGCAAGGAAGTACTTAGTTATTTAGCTGCCAACTCTCCTTCTGTGTCACAATAGCTAACTTACTTTCTTTTCAGATTTTACTATGCAGACATCAGTCCTTTTAGATAAAAAGCACTATGTTCTCTAACACGCTAGAATTACATGCATATACATATATGCATGTATATGTATGCATGTACTGCATCTACTTTTGCTGACAAATGCTGACACTAAAATTATTAGAAACAGCTACAGATTGGAAAGAAAGATATGTTACATACTAAAATGTGAATGATGTACTAAATCTATTTCCTGTTGCATGACTACTCAGAAGAGTTCCCCACCCACAATGTCAAAGGATGAGCGTATTCTGTGCAGAAAGATGGTTTTTAATCAGGTTTTGCAGGGGGAAAAAAAAAGCTAATAAAATCTGTTTGTCTTTTTCACACCTCAAAAAATGAAATCTCTTAAAAAATTTTAATAACAGATGGAAAAATAAAAGACCAGATTTTTGAAGCTAATAAAAAATAGTTACTATTCCCAGTTAACCCTGCATTGCAGTGACAAGAAGTATCAGACTTGCCTAGGCATTTTGAAACTCCCAACTAAAAATGCTACAAACAAAATATGGGCTACAACTAAGTCGTCATCACAAAAGGATATTAGGAAGAGAGGAAAGAGAATTAGATTATTTTAAAATATTTTTTAATAATTAGACCAGTTTTAACAGCTTAATTGGAGGTATGGAGTTGGACTTTAAAGGACTTGCAATAAAAACTCGAATGGTTTGTCCCCCGATTAACACTCCAAAATGTGTTGTCCAAAATCCAAATTTTAAGAACTTGGCCTACTTTATAGATCAGCTTTTTTTCTCCTATGAAGCTTATCTTACTGCTTGAATAAGAAAAAGAAAGCGACAGTCACTCTTTAAGCTAATGATATGTCTTTATGATAAAGATGGAAAGAGAAAGACCTACATCTTGATTAAAATCTACCTGTCACTGGGGTTGTCTCTCTGCAACTCTTTTGAGTCTACCATAAATCAGTCCAGTTAAAGTATCACAGTATACATCTTGTTCCTTTCTAGTGCCATGACATTTTGACTTTTGAAAGAATAATGTCAACCCCTGTTAGCTCAGTTTGCTTGGTAATGTCTTTTTTCCTTTTTGGCCTGTGTGTCTCACTTTCCCAGTGAGTGTCTTACCGATGGAAACTCTTGTACTTTTGTCTTTTCCCCTAATATTTCCTGTAAGACTCTTTTTAAAATGACAGTTGATGTTGCAAAATAAATGAGAAAAGGATATACAGTAAATACCACATTTCAGTTAAAATCATGTTTCTGGGAAGAGATAGCACCACTCCATATGAAAAGTGAAACTGTCCCATTCCCACAGCTGGACTGAATATTGATGAGACATAGAGCTTTCAGCAATTGCTGGGGCAAAATGAGATGTGGTTCCTTGAAATTTTCCTAGAAAACTAGAATGGACAGCATTGTAAGTGAGACGACACACAGGTTCCCCCCTTACCTTTCCAGTATGCTTTAACTAAAACTAATCTGTACTGTCCACAGCACAGGGCTTTTATCAAGAGGACAGAGACAGGGTGGGGATCCTGTTATTGCAGGGTGTGGTTTTTCTGTAGTTGTAAAGACTCATCCCTCCATTGTATTAACAGGAAAAGAAAATCAATCTTATGACCATGTCCTCATCCTAACCCAGTTGCTGCACACACAGATAAGAATGAAATTCAGATTCCCCACCTACCCTAGGTTTCATCTAATTGACTATAAACCTCTAGTTCTACCACCTAGTCTAATGCTGAGATAGTACTTGTAGATTGTCATGGGTCATTTACTGCCACCACTTGCGACTCTTAGAACGCTTCCATCAATGCTGCCTCTGTACAATCCTAAACATCCACTGGACGGATTATGTGACCAATACGTCTGTCCTTGAACAGGCAGCAGTCACGAGCATT
>JAWWLV010000088.1:40758561-40786864 GCA_035041135.1 Platyrinchus mystaceus | reverse complement strand
AGCTTCTATCAGTTCCATTTCTTTTCACATCAAATTAATTAGGGAGAATAGAGGGACATGAGGTAATCACTGAATATGAGATTTGGCCCCAAAGTCATAAATGGTCCAAGCACTCCATCCAGCTGCAGAGAATGTCTGACAGTTTTCTTTTTGCCTGAATGGAGATGCCTGTAAGAAGAAGTAGCTTCCTGGCAAAATCTAAACAAAGGCCAAAGTCTAATGACTTCCTATTTGTGGCTTCAGGTAAATTTATTGTTAAAAGCCTCAGTTTAATTATTGCAGTTACAGACTTTTCCAAGTAAAAGAGAATAAAATGATAGACTAGAATGACCAATTTTTTTTTTTTTGGGGGGGGGAGGGGGGCGGGAAACACCTGCTTCAAAATATCCAAATTAAGGTGTACGCAGAAATTACTGTTGTGGGTTTTGAGGCTCCTGGAAAATGGTTAGATGCCTGTGAGATGAAGGGCAGGCTCTACTTAAGTACTGAAATGAGTCAGTCTGCAGTTCTGATAAAGGCTGAAGAAAGGGATCTTCTGATGGATCTGCAAACCTGCATCTTTTTCCAATAAATGTTGTTACTATGTATTTACTGGAAATGTTTTTTCGGGGTCCCATGGCTAGGTGGCAGTGAGATCCATTTCAGAAAGAGCACCCTAGAGGAACTCTACGTAAGGGATCTCCACATAGTTTGAAGAGCCACTGTTCCCCAGATCACTTTAAGGTAAGGCCACACCATGGTAATACTTTTGGAAACTTAAAGCCCCCCCTCAAGTGGACTGTTCTCATCGTATTTCACTGGTCTTGAGAAAGAAGTTCATCTCGTAACATTTTCTTTATAAACTAGAAGAATAAATAAGGGATTGGTCCTACAAAGTACGAGCCACTTTGTGTCCCACTAGTTCCATCAACATGGAGAGTAATCTTGAGGCTTTAATAAAACTGTAATTTGCTCCAAACATACTGCATTTACCACTAGGATTCCCAAGATTAAGCTGTCCAAACCTCCTTGTGGAACAATGATCTCCACTTTACCTTCTTTATCAAATCAACATAGACACAGAATTGCATAGACACTGAGTCTGGCTCTGCTTTACAGCACATCTCCTAGAACACCTCTCTAGTGTTGATTACTGCAGCTCTAGGGCCCTTTGCAATATAAGGACAAATGCTCTGCATTTTATTTTTGCCTAATGTAGAGAACTCTTTACAGATTGTACAGTATAACTGGAACTTTTTTTTTTTAAAATATATATATATGATTAGAAGAGGGTCATCATCCTGCACGGATCCTGCCAACTGACTCCAAATGCCCTTTTTGTCTCTTTAGTGCTTCTGAGAAAAACAGATCAAATAATAGGAAGAGAGGATGGGGGAAAATCTAGGGTTTCACTTTGGGAAATAGAGCTCATCTCACCTAGGTTTAGCAGCCTTGAAGAGTGGCAATTCAAAACAATCACACAGGACTACTCATCCTCTCCTAAGAGAGGTGGGTTGAACTAGTGTCAGGAGCTGCCTGTCTCTGTTCCTCTGTCTCCAGAGACAACTAAGATAATTCATGTAGATTAAGGGGCTAGACTTAAGACAGCTGAGGTCAAGATGTAATTAATATGATCCATGTCCTAAAGCCCACTTCTTGCATGAGAGAAAAAAAAGTAAATTCCAGTGAGTAAATGACAGACTTTGTTTTCCTTTTAATGCAGGATAAAATTTCAAGTAGCTTTTTGTACTCACTTTTTCTAACCCATGATTTAAATGATGAATTCTTGCTTCCTCGCTTACCTAGTAGATTTTACTCTTATTTGCAAATTGGTCCTAATATTTTGTAAACATAAACACATTATTATGCATGGGAATAAACACCAGAGAACCAGCCTTCAGGCTGGAAAATTAAGCTCTGCAGGGCTGAGGGAGTATGGCCTGATGACTGAAACAAGGCAAAAGAGAAGACAATCTTAAAGATGCCAGCTGATAAATACTTCTGTGACCCTGTTAAGCAATCTTACTCACTCTGGAGTAAAATTTCTGCAAGTATAAATCTATGAAAAATGCCAACCAAAATTGTTTCATTTTGGGGAATTATTTCTCACGCAGAACACTAAAAATTCAAAGGTCCCCTCCCCAGCTCTCTATTTTCTGTTGATCTGGCATCTTTACAGAAAGGATTACAATATGACAGTAGTGGTGTTTTTGTAGCCATTACCAATACTAGTTACTGTAAGTCTGTCTGTCTGATGCTTTTCCCTGAGACCACAAGAAAGGTTTGCATGCACGAAGACTTGTCTCTGTTCTTCAAGTGTTTCAGCTGGTCTAATGCAAACAATGGCTGCTCCCTTAAAGTCTGTAGTTACTTTCGAAGAGAGAATGCAGACACCTTTAGTGTCAGAGGTTACTGGAAAAGACAAGTATCAATGCTTCCCTGCAACAAAGGCCTAGCAAGAACTGAATGTGTGTTTCAGTCTCACAAGCAAAGAAGCAAGAGCAGTGCTGGGGAATGCAATAGCAAGCATGGAATGTGAAGAGGACTTTGGGAATAACGCCCAGCACCTGCAGCCTCACTAGCAGACAAACATTCAGTGCTCTGCAAAAATGACTCATACTAATTTGGAAGTGTAGAGGAAAAGCTTTGGCAGCACAGTGAAAGAGGCAACTCTCCTTCCATGGAGCCAAAAGTCTGTTCTTTAGAAAACAGCATATTCAATGTAATTTTAATCTCACCGGGATCATTTCCCAAGATTGAGAAAGGAAAGATCTGTGAGTGATTGGCTAATCAACATCCCCATGTTAACAAGTGTTATAGAAGGACTATAGTGTCACTAACTGATAAACAGATTTGTTAAAAAGCTGTAATTATTCCGAGTCATCTATGGAAAGTAAAGGTGACAATGGGATGTTGGGGAGGGGGTGGCAGAGGTTATTTTCCGAAATTTCTGAGAGCAATGCTATTTCTTAATAGAACTAACAATAGGAAAGTCCCAGTGAGGGAACAGAACAATATATGGGCAAGGTTTGGCAGTACAGATGACTGCATCCAAAACTCACACCTCTTAGGATTTACAGGCAAGTCTGCATCCCTATATTCACTACAGCTAGAGTTTATTGCGATTTTGGCTGTCAAAGCATTAGCACTCTGCTGTTCCCAGATAAAAATGAAATGACATCACAGAAAATGGCCACTTCAGGTTGCCTCCAGCTACTATATCCAGCTACTATTGCTCCTAAGGCTGCAATGTTGTGGCATCTAGCAAGGATATTCCTGAGAACACCACATTAAAAGTTGACATTTCTTTTCTGTAGGAAATTCTAGACTCCTTTTCCCCTTCTTTGGAATAAAAATATAGACATTTCAAGAGTTTCCTATGAAAGTGAGTAGTTCCCAAATATTTTGTTTCCAAATAGCTAAAATGACACTGAAACAGGAGAGTGTGACAGACTCTTGCTTAATGCCCAGCTGCTAGTGTAACAACAGGGAGTCAAAGCCCCAAGAGATCATGAGTGAGGCAGCAGATGGGGAGTAGAGGAATCAGTATTCCAGCACGTTGGCAAAGGTGTCCAGAGAAGGTTTTTCACACAGAGCAGCCTTTTTAGTTGGCTTAAACCCTGCTTTCTACATGAGCAGGTCATCAAAATCTAGGAAACGTTTCAACATTTCTTTCTCCCAAATATGGAAGGAAGACTGCTCTGGGAGGAATGAAATGCTGGAGTTTGATAATCTGTGGTGGGTTTTGGTTTTTTTAAGCTTTAAATTTAGGTCAATTTAAGAAAGAAACACATTGGCTTTTTTTTTTTTTTTTTCACTCCAAGTATCTGTAAATTACTTGTATGGACATAAACAGCTATTTTTCACAAAAAAAAAAAAAAAAAAAAAAAAAAAGGCAGCTGTGTCTACAGGAAAGCCCTGTAGACAGGGCCCAAAACAGTGGGCCAAACTCCAAGTGGACCCAAAGCTCCTTGGGCTTCTGGCCTCCAAATGTCTGTGAGAGATCCTGACAGCTATAAAAACCCATAGCTGTCCTGTGGTGCTGAAGAAGTTACTGTTGCTGGGGTCTACAACCTCCTGCCAGGGAAACAGCATGAAATGATGAAAACCTCCTTACAGTTCTCTGTCAGTTTGCTAAACTGACAGGGTTCCACAAATCATTCCAGATGTGGTGAGTCACCATTTTCTGACAAAGGAAAAAAAAAAAAAAGGATGGTTCGACCGGAGAAAATATCCAACCCATTCTGTTCTTGGGATGGCTAGAGATTCTGTCCTACTAGACTTCCTCTTGTTCTTTGACCTACAACAAAACATAGCTAGCAGAGCCCAGAGCAGCATACTCCAGTCAGTTAAGCCTCCAGGCACATTTCCCGTGAGTGTCTCATTTCAAGGAGTACCACTAGTTTCAAGATGAAAGCCCCTTCAGCGCTGCCACACAAATGTGCTATCCCTTCCACTGTAACTGCCAAAAATATTTGCTCTCAGAAACAGCATAAAAGAGCAGAGATAACAGAAAAAACAGTTTATATTGAGAATTCTTTCAAGTGCAGTTTACTTTTCAGAATGACTGGTTTTTTTTAAAAAAAAAAAATCCTAACTTTGCTCCACAGTTGAATTTTGGCAGACGGAGAAGCATGTATTAGAGACTTACTGTAAACTGGAAGAAAGTTAACAATCCCCTGACAATCAGGTATGTCCTGAAATGTGAGTTTGACTAGCCTAGCTGCGAGCTACACTGTTTCCTACACTTGTTAGTAAGGTACCTCCCCTCCTGTGACTTGTTAAGTTTTGTGCTTATCTGTCCATTCAGTTCCAAATAACATGCTCAAGCAAGCATGGCAGTGAGACGGCAGTTTCAGAGACATTAAGTTCCTAGCAGTTCCATGAAGGCTGGGTAGAGTCAGGCTATCAGTGCCTCCCACCAGGGAAAGAAGTGCAGTGTTTATTGGATACCAGAAAGTCTGCAATATCAAAAGCCCCTCTAAATGACTCCACTGTTGGTAAGACTTAAGCAAAACCTCACATCTTAGGCCGTGAAGTCAATGACCAATGAAATTCATAGGAAATTAAGTTTCCTTCCCTTTGATGCTTACAGAAGAATAGGATTTTTCTAATAGAGGAAAGCAAGACAATGTTATTAGGGGATGTAATTTTTTAATTAACTTTTAGCAAGCCAGTCTTGGTCATTTGCTGCTTCTTCTTTAGTGCCAGGGTTAATGCAATTAGGAGTTTGCCAGTTTTGGATAGTTACAGACTTGGAATCAGACTGGTTGTGATAGTCTGTGTGAGACAAAGTGAAAACAGCTTGCAGAGGCAAGAACTTGGTTACCATTTAACAACTCTGTCAGTCTAACAGGGTATCTAACACCTCCATACAGAAAATGCTTCATCAGTCATTACATTGGCATAGCTTCCAGTGGATTTGAAGGAAGCTTTGTAAAAACAATAGATGGCAGAATAACTGTAGGATTTCGTGCAAGCAGCAAAATTGTCACCCGTGTTGACTCTGGTTTTGATAAACTAGAAAATTATATGAAAAATGAACATTTTTGTCATTTTATGAAAGATCAGTGTCATAAAGTCCCCTCCATGTTTTTGGTGAAGTGATGAACATACTCATGCCTTGCAGAAAGGAGAAATGTGTAACCTCTTGCAGCAAGCAAAAAGAGGCCCAGAGCAGATATTGAAAATACTATTATTTAAATAATTTTATCTAATTTGGAGAGCAAAATGTTTGAATTGCTAAATATTAAGAAAGAATGCAAACCATGCCAGGATCCTTAAGTGAATCATTGACACACAGTGTAAAATCTGCAAGGACTCAGCAGCAGTGTAAATTTGCATTTCCATAGTCATCCCTGCTGAGATGATCTCAGATGAAACAGTGGGATCCACATAAGTAATTTAGTGCAGGAACTATTCAAGCCTGTTCTACTGAAATGTATAGCATATTCAATTAGTTTTATGCATCCTTATTTGCCAAATGCTGATGTTCCTTAAAAAAAAAGTTCTAACCAATTTAGCTTCATTCCTGTCAGGAAATTAGTATGAAATAACAATCGGCTCTTTAAGAAGTGTTGTCTTCACTATTCTGATGTGTTTAGCAAGACGATGCAGTGCAGCAGATGCTGTTAGGACTAAAGCAAAGAACAGAAAGTAACAAAATGGGGACTCTGACCTTATGTTCTTATTTAAACCCTTCCTGGTTTAGCAGAATGTTTAAACACCTGCCTTGCTGACTCAGGGGCCACTGTGTATCTAGTACCTGTTTGCACAACTCTCTTTTATAATGTCCAAGTGCCTCTGAAATATTCACAACACACATGTAAGTGAAATATTCATTTTGTCACGGGGAACTGAAGTGTATAAGTTTCTCATTTTTGTGGTTTCTACCCATGTGTGGGCCCTTTGCATTAGCCAAGGTGTCCACACTAGTCCATGTTTCACTGCTTTTGCCTACCCACAGCCAGCACCAGTCAGTCAATTCCACACTGCACATCACTTAATGCAAATCCTGGCTTCACAGCTGTCTTATGCATCTCTGTTTGTCTTTTGTCAAAAGCATTTCTAGCCCCTTGTTCTAGCATAATACTTGTTGCCCTGTGCTCGTCATGGCAATTTCCTCTCTTGAACATCAGTATAAATCACATTCAGTTTAAATGCCGTTTTTAAACTGTAGATGAAGCCACTCCATATCCCTGTAGGTGACTAATATCAGTCATGAACTCTCCTATCTCATGTGGAATAGCTTCAGGAACATTGATATAAATATCCCACCTCTCCTCCAGGTCCCTTGTGACCAGGTCTCTTTGGGTTGAGACCTCTTGGAAACATTTTTAAGCTTCTCTAAGCACGACTATCTCTGCTGTTGCAGGAGGTCAGGTGCCCAGATGATGCTTTCTGGAACTGCAGTGGATGACAAGTCTGGTTGGAGGACCCATACCAGAGGACTCTCCTGCTCAATAGAATGTTCAAACTCTATGTAGCTGCTAATTTTGTCCACAGAAAGACCTCGTTACCCCATTCTAGCTAAAATCTTAGGATTAATCTAGCAAGCTGTGTACAGTCAGGAAGGTTGAACATGTGGCACAAAGGATCCCAAGCAAGTAATTTTATGTGTTTTGCTTCATACTTGAGTCATCTGGTTCCCCACACTGAATGTTGCCATATTACAAGGTGGGTCTCTCCAGGTTAGGAGAGAGAGCCAGCCCAAATAAGCCTGGTAAGTCTGCATAAGCCAGACACTACCAGAAAATTGCAACCTTTACTGCCTTTTATTTGCATATGACAATAAGGGATTTGTGGCAGGTGACCAGATATAGGTTCATTGCAAAGCTGTTCATCAAATTCAAATTTCAGCCTAACCATTGGATTATCTTTTCACCCAGAGAAGGGGCTTAAAGCTTTATCAGTGTGTAGGTGGCAAATGGAACAAGTGGTTATCTACACACACAGAGCAAAGGTAGAAAATATGAACAGCACTGACATTTTAAACCTTTCTGTGAAATGATCCAATACTAAATATGTCTTTTACATACTATATCAGACAGGAGGATTATGATCAAAATGTCATTTTTAATTGTATTTTCTACTCTTGACTTGGTAACATTTAGAGGAAACTCCAACTCTTTTCCACTAAAAAAGAGCGTAGTCTTCCCAGGCATATAACATAAAATAAATTATTTACAGCTCCAGGGGAGGGATTTCTTTTTAATTAAAGGTATAATTAGTGAATCCTTAGTGTCTGGTTTTACAAATGGTTAGTATTTTGTAAAGTCTTAGAAAACTGATTTTTACATGATGATTTTACTGGTAGCCATGCAAACCTGAGCAAAAATAAGCTGTTTTACAAGACAGACAGAGAGGCAAGAGGAAAACATATACAAACTTTGCCATTACTTCGTTTACGATTTGGTACATATGGTCCCACATGGAGTTTAGTACACAAATCAAAAGCTGTTTAAGATACTACTTTTACCAATGCACATGTAAAACCACAGAAAGCACGAACAGGAAGAGGCGTATATGACGTGTGGCAGACAGTGTGAACAGAAGGTGAATTCCAGAAAAACCTTTTAAAGGAAATGTGCCACTTTCTGCCACTCAAGTATGTTTATTTTGACTCTAGAAAACTTACAATTGATGTAACTTTATCAGACTTCTTATTTTTAGTAACCTGAAAACCAGAATCCCTAATTTCAGCGCTAATTTTACTGTAACTGAACAGAATTAGACATAAAGAGTGGAATATTTTTATCTTCTGACGTAAGGACAAGCCGCAGCTGTTTCAAAAGTGTTAAAGCTTTCACATCTCTGATCAAGTGCGATGGAGTAAGAGATTAAGAACTCAAAAAGGGAAGCAACCATCGGCTGCATTTGGACTGCTATATGAGCAAGGGATTCTGCTATGTTCATCTTCATTTTGGACTTCCTGATTAAGAAAATTTTAGGGCAGAACAGCCAGCACAGTGCAGTGTACACATATTATCTGGTGCTATCAGATAATATTTTAGGGGGTAAACATAGGGTAGGAAGCTATGGTCATGGTTTGTGCTCCTAAATACATCAGAAGTTAGGAACTTTTATATTACTTCATAATAATTTATAATGTGCAAAGCAATCAAAACATTTCCTTTAGCATAGAGACTGTGAGGGAATTGCAGTGTTGTAAAGATTTTTATATTGACACCTATGTGATTCTGTTTGGAGTTGCTCAAAAGCCTAAACTGAGAACAGCACCAAGTTTATTGACACTGTCTTCCCTGATTTGCCAGTGGCATAAAATCTGGGCCAATGTACATTTTAAATTTCAAATTTTAAAGTTTTCATGAAGAATATGCCAACACATCAGGGAAAAAGCAGTTCTTAAAACAGCAAAAGTAGTCTTTGAGGCAGAACAGTGACTATTATTCCATTCTTGGAGGTGTTCAAGGTCAGGCTGGACAGGCCTTTGAGCAACCTGGTCTATTCAAAGGTGTCCCTGGCCATGGCAGGGAATTTGGAACTAGTTGATCTTTAAGGTCCTTTCCTACCCAAACCAGTAATTTGTTTTATGATTCTATATATCTTAAGTTATCCATTTTAAGACACACAACTCTCTACACCAAGCACAGAGCAACTGTCTTTGTTTTATGCCACTCTAGACATCTAAAGAACAGGCACAGCAAAGCAAGCACGGCCTGTGACAAAGAACCAGGAAGATGAAGGTTTGTAGGAAAGAGAGGAAGCAGCAAATGGACAAGGATCTGGTAGTTTAGACTCCTAAGGCTTGAGGATATGTTGAATTATGAATTTTTTCTAATCTACTAGACATGGTCAGATGTTTGAAACCACCCTTCAAGTCAACAGTACTTCTGACATTCACTACCAGAGGATAAAGAACTCAGAATCTTATCACATTAATTCTGTTTTACATTCAAACTTCTGTTTTGATGTCTTTGCATTGCATTTCTAGGTAAACTTAGTTTCAAATCCAGACAGTACAAGGCAGTGAAAACATACCTACACTAAGGTTATATTTTTTTAACATTTCCAGATGGAGTTAATAGCCTAATCTACCTGTTCCAAACATGACACAAAACAAAACAGCTTTTGTTTGTATCATTATCATTAACGGTGGCTTGGGAATCTGAAGAGATGGGTATCTATTTACAATTTTATGTGGTGTCAAATTCTTTCAAGGGAATATTAATGCTTACTGCTTTGCACCTGCTAAAGTCTGTATTTTGCAAAAAGACTTTTTTTCTCTGTCCTTTTAGCAGCCAAAATGTTCACTGGTATAATTACCATATATGTGACTGCAAATGTAAAATCAGGATCTAATTCATAAATTCCTTTGAGGGAGGTAAATATTTCTTCGATTACACAGAAAAGGTAATGAGTTGTGCAAGTTGAGTGATTTTCCTTAAAGGCACATCTCTAGAACTGGAGGATTCTTGTTTTTAATTTTGTTCATTTCTCTGCCATGCTGTACTTCAAACCAGAATTTATTGACAATTTACAATACGTCATGTGTGGGCAATATGAAAATACAAGGGAGAAGTTTTTTATTTTCTTTCTTGATTCTTTTCTGTCTCAACTCATAAACTGAGTGGCTTTTACAGCTCTCTAATAAGGAAGACGAAGTAATTCCATGATGGCTATCAAAAAATGCAAATCAAGGTTTCAACATCAATTGAAATTGAATTTTCTCAAGTTATCTTCATTGTGTCAGTTTTCTTTAAAATATATGTGCAGTTGCCTTCTTTCTTCCCCTCTCCATCTCAGTCTATTCCTGAACTTCCAAATCTTTTTGATTCTATGTGACAGGTAGAGAAAAGAACACACAGATGCATTATGGTCATCTTCATAATTTTGTACTTTGACAACATCTCCTTCTACTTTCTCCTCCTCTCCTCTACAGAAGTGACTGAGAACTCACTTGATTATGACCAACATGCCCATGTCATGTTCAAAATCTTCTTTGGTGAAAGCCAGTTTTCTCCCTGAGCACAACACTGAGTCCAACTTGTGTTGCTGCTTACTGCAGAGCTGAGGTAACTACTCAGTTTTGGTAAATCAAAGTAAACCAGTTCCTAAAAACTAAATAGATATTTTTCTATTGAAATGCTGGTTTGCTAGATTCTTTCATCTCAACATTACCATATGAAACTTTCTGAAGTTGGTTTATATAAATTTCAACACTCTCATTTTCTTCCCCCATTCTAGTAATAAGAGCATTTAAAAAGTTTTCTCCCTACAATGTAGCCAATAATTAGAGACTGCTCTTTCCTGTAAGGTATCTTTGTATTCTCCCTTCCCCTTGGTCACAAAAATGTGGCCTTGGGTACCTGACCATTCACTTGTCTCTTTCATCTGAAAAGCTTACATGTACCAACATCCTTTTTTAAGATATTTGTCTTTTGCTGGCCATTTTATTCTATTTGGAAACAGTGGGATGTGTCAAATATTTATCTCAGTAAGTTGTGCTTTGGATACTTTGTAACTGAAATAGAGTTTCAATTTTTCGATGCTTACAGAGTCTTATCTCTGGCAGCTAGAGCGTATTTGAACATGTTAAGCACTTGGTTATTTCCACTGACAAGATCAATTTGGTACCAAATTAGAAACTGTCTAACTTTCAGTAGCTTGAACAAAATGAGTGTTAAAGAGACAGAGATTGCATTTGTTGAACTCAAAGTGAAAAAAATTCTAAATTCTGAGTAACATGCCTGAGCTCATTTGTACTCAGATTACTATCAAACATTATGGGTCAGATTTTGAACTTGTTCAACATAGTTAGAGAAGCTTACTAGCCTCTTATAGAATTTTCCATAATGCAAGATTGATGCTAAACATGAATGTGAAACCTCAAGCCACTCCCTCAGAAGAGTAGCACAGGGGTGAGTCCAAAGAAGCTGCATAACTTCAAACATTCTAGGTGTCAGAGTTGTTTCTAAACACCGAGTCAAAAATAGCAGAAATTACCCAGTGGGCTGCTCTAACTGCTAGTGTTGGTAGCATTATCAGTAGGCTAGGCAAGGAATTTGGTGTGTTCCAAGTCAGAACATTAAAAAAAAAAAAAAAAAAAGTATCCAAACCTGAATTTTTAATTAACCAGGAATGTTTAAATGGGAAGGCGAGTGGGGAGGGAGGGACAGGGGGGAGCAAAATCTATATTTTGTGGAGCATGATTCTTTCTTAAAAAGTTTTCTTAAAACATTTCTTCTAGATAATGAACTCTGTCTTCCTTTTTTCAAGAATATTCTGGATAAGAAACTCCAATATTTTTGTGATCAAGTCAACCTTTATAAAAAAAGGAATTCTGACCAGCTGTACATATGAGTATAGCTCATTTCCCAAGAAGTCAAGTGTGATAAGCATCTTACAGTAATTTTTGGCCAATACACATCCTGTATCTTTCAGCACAATTAAGGAAGCACAACTGATTTTTTATCAGTATGATTTGGCTGAATGTTTTTGGAGCAATGCTGTAAGGATGTGCCCACATCCTCAAGAGTGTGAGTTTTAACATAATGTGAGCGTGGGCTATGACTGATACAAATGACACCACTGTTTTTGCTGAGGGATTTCTGCAAAGTAGTTTTTCTCATGCATTCTGACTTCACCCTGAATTATTTTTTGGGAAGAGGCCTCTTTCAGAGGTGCTGAGAATCCTCAGTTCCTCTGAGAGTTAGTGAGCTAGTGAGCTTTTTGCACAGCGCTATGGGATGCTAACATTTTGAGTGCTGCTTCAAGCCATACCTATCTCAGCTGACTGTTTTCTGCTCTAATTTGGGTATTGGCTAGAGCACAACATTCATATCAGTCCTATCTTGACATCAACAGTTACTTACGTTTCTTCATTATTCCACTTTTACCAGCTGGCCTATTATATTATATTATAGCATGTCACAAGGGACTGTCTCAATTACATGAGGTTATGCTACATCTGTGAGTATAATGTAAAACTGGGTTTGGGAGAATGGGGCTTCCTCATAGCTCTGGATAAGCAAAATGGTAGTTTTACAAGAATGGGTGCTAAACAGTAAATTAGAAACCTAGAGATCTCCTGATTTCTAAATTACTGCTACATGAATGAGTTATGTTACCAGAAATATATATCAAACAAATATGCAGTTAAACTGCTTGAGCAAGTCAAGGACTCTCCTCATTTATCTATCCAGAGGCACTCTGGAAGCTTAGGCTTAATGTTTGAAGTTGAAAAAAAATAATGCTCAAAAGCACTTCAAATACTCTATTGTATAAAATACAGTGAAAAGAAGTCTACTTCTAAATGAAAGCATCCTGATAGGGTTGGCAAAAAAGTGCTCAGTTTCTGTACTGACTTCAAATCACTGAAAAGGCTGTCAAATTCTCTAGGCAGACAAATCCTGAGCCAGGATAAAATTACTGTGCTGAAATATTTCCCTTAAACTTTTTAGGGACATATGACAAAAGAAATACTTCAACAAATCTGATTTAATTGATACCAGATGGGAGTTAGCTCCAAAAATCACAGTTTTCATTCTATTTTACAAATGATGAAGCTCTATTCACATTTTGTGAAGGTGTGTTTCATGCAGTAATACTTTTATGCTCATGGGCATTATAAAAAAATATACATTTGGTAAGAGAAACCAGCACCTGCCTCTTCTATGAACACGAATGCAGAAGAAAATGGCACAACACATAGAGCCTTACTGTGGCATTTAGTCTGCTACTGTTCAACTACTGCAGTGAAGGGAGCTTTTGAGAAACTAAAACAATAATGTTATTATTGTCACCAAACAATACTGCTCAAAGAGTCAGTGCTATATATAAACTCTTAAGAATGTTTTGATCAAGTTGAGAAGCCAAGTCTTTGTGAGGTTGAAAAGAAGTTTTAGTAACTGAACAAGTGTCCATTCTGCACTGCAGTTCCCAAGGATTAGAAAAATAGCAGAAGGCTGCATAGTTTACGGCATATCAGCATTTTTTTCATATACAGAACTAGAAAAATGAAAATATATCTTTGTTTTATGTGGATTTTCTTTAGCCTTCAGACTACTAAGCTATTCTTCAAATGCCTTTCACTAACAAAGACTTAACATTTACCAGAGGATCGGGCAAATTCCTCAGGCATTAGAAGCACGGTTGATTAAAAAAGCCTGTATTTAGTAATTAAAACAGCACAACTTATCCACAACTTGAAATATTTTGGAAGAATATCATAGGGTGAACAATGCAGCTGTCAAGTAAAGAAGAGCTTTTCTCATAAAGGATCATTTACAATTTGAGCATCTCCAGATCCCCTTGAGCTATTGTGTACTTTTACATAGTTCAAGATTTTTAATATTTCTTAATATCCAATGTAAGTCACAAAATTTGATAACAGTGCAAGATTTCTTAGGAATGGTTTTCCAGAGAGCAGCAATTTGCTGTTATCCAGCTAATGCTTACATGTGAGTGGTTTTGATTCAAACAACGTTATTAAGATGGGTTTTATATATTACTGGTCATGTTTCTGTAAGAAATTTGCCATTTCATATTATAAGTGGCTTAAAACTTTAAGTTATGAGATTAGTCATGACAGACACATCAGGAGGACTGTGGAACCACCAAACTGAAATGAAATGAAGCAAGGCTCAAGGACCAAAACATTGTGAACTTCATAGTGGGAAGGTGCCCTTTCCTTTTCTGTTGTCTTTCTGATGGACATGGTCTGCTTTCCTCACATCTGTACTTCTTTATCAGAACATGTGAGTCTCATAGAACTTTTGTGGCAGCTTCAGTAAGAGCATCTGGTATTTTACAAGCCTGAAAAAACTCAATGTATTTTCTTACATCAATTTTCAGTCAAGAAAGTAATAGCTGACTGTATTCACAACATTCCCCCCCCAAATTTCTGTTACTTCAGTCAATAAATATGTTAATCTCTCTCAGATATGTTCCTCTCTATCAATCATGGAGGAAAAAAATGTGTTGTTTGCTGTAGAGGAAAATAACAAGGATACTTATTTTTTGTCAGACATGTCAGAACCCATGACTGGGACCATGATCACTGGGGAAATCACTTCATCTGTGGCTGCCGTCAACCACAGCTCTCTCTTCATACTCATTCAATCTTCAAAACAGAAAGCCAAATTGGAGGTACTGAAAGCTCAGGAGCAGCCATTAATTCCAACAGTCCCCCAATAAAAGGGGAATTACAAGTGAAGGGAATTCCTGGGTGTAACACTGATGTCTGAGGCAGAGAGGTGCTCAGCAGCATCCTAACAGGCTTCCAGCAGCTACTACCTTGTCAGCTCTCCTCTTCAAGTTGCATCAGTCTTCGTAGACCCTCGGTCACAAAACAACAAGAGGGTCTTAAGGCTCACATGGAATTCAGTTCAAGAGATAACTGACACATAACTAGGTAGCTTGTCTAGGCCTGGCTGGGAGGAGAACAAATTACTCAGTTGTGAAAGGTTACAATGCATTTTTTCTGGATTTTACTTTCAATATCTTTACTTATAAAGACTGAAGAAAGAAAAATATGGGAGATTTCATCTCTATTATCTCTGTACTATGAATATTTATGTAATGAACTACAACAGACACATAGTATCTGATAGGACCTTCCTATTTAAACTAATCCCATGTAAATTACATGGGCTCTTCACAAAGGGAGCATTACTCCTTACTTTCACCTCCTACAAAATCACCTCTACTGATATTTTCAAATCAGACAAGAATACAGATCACATAATCAAATTGGATCAAACTAAGAAGATTACGTCTGCATTGATTGAAAGACACTACCAAATCTGTCCAACAATCCTGTTTTGCTGAGAAGTTTCCCCTGCATTCCCAGTAATCTTCTTGGTACTCAAAATTACAAAACAAGAAACATAAAATATAGAGCTGATGAAATATGAAAATATAACACAATGGATATTTCTAAAGAAATGATGCTGATGAATCATCAGGCTCTTAACTGACATTAAACATAACCTAGAGCTTTAAGAATAAAAAAAAATATTATTTTTTTCCCCCTCAAGATTACTTTTAGCTAATTCAAAGCCTTAACTCTGTTACAGTATCACAAGAGAAACACAAATTACATTTCAATACGTCAGTAGAAAGTTAAGCATTAGAGCTCCTCAATAGTATCAGACAGTGGAAAACCTTAATTGGTGTTTATAACTGCAGTAGAAGACTATTGTTGATCTTGAATATTACAGAACACACAGTGAAAATTTCCTTCCTCAGCATATAGTAAATTGTGTGTGTGTATGTTTCTGCACATATTTTTTTGACAACATCAAGTAAGAAATCCTTGTTTCAGGAAAAAAAATACGAATACATAGACACATCTGTAAGAAAATCATAAGAGGCTGGTGGTTGTGGTACATCATAGTTTGTATGAGAGGAGTTCTCTCACAGACAAACAAACTGTACCATGATGTACCTGCTTTCAGTTCACTATGGAGGCTACAGAGCCTCAGACATTCACATTTCCTTTTCCTCAGAAGGGGTGGCATCCTGTTAGCTTTAACCCAGGTAAGAACTGCTTAAGCTCAGACCAACAGTTGGCTGGCTGGCCAGAGTCAAAGATTAACTGCTCTTAAGCACTTGATTCAGGATTCAACTACTACACAGCCCTTATGTTCTCTGTTTTGTCTTTTCACTATATTTGTTTCAGAAGATGGGACTGAATTCTTCAACTGTATGAAGTCACAGCAAGCTTTACTTTTGCCTTCAGTGGGAGCAGTACCCCGTCTGATTATACTGTGAAATCTATCTCCCTTTAACTTACAATATGTCAACATGTTTTTGCAGCTCTATAGAAAGTACTGTAATCTTAAAACAGATGCTTGTTGTAGATAAGCAGGGAATGGCATGATTCTAAATCAAAACAGTGATATTTCTGTGAGCTATTAAAAACACTTTGGTCTTCTTCACCAGCCAAGAGCAGTGAAAGGGATTCTTTGCTGCTAGCATGAAAAACTGTCAGCCATTTGTTTCATAGAGACAATATTACTTGCTGTTCTAATATTGTGTTTGCAATACACAAGGAGGGGAAATGGGAAAACTGGGACTTCTCCAAACATTTCCACTGCTTGCTCATTTTAATACCTGAGAGCCTTCAAATAAAGAGGGTTTTGTTTTTCACTCTGATTCCCAACTTTTTTTTTTTTTTTTTTTTTAAATCAGAGAAGTGTCACTACCTCTTCATTCTGTTCAAACCTAGTGATGGTTTTCCATGCATTATTTTAATTAGGCTTCCAAATTTGTTCATAAGCTGTCCAGGTCACAAGGAGAATTAAAAACAAACACTGGTAATGTGTTTCTGCATTATTTCTACAGACAGTTGTATTTGACTTGTATCCAGAAGCAAAGCTGGCAGGACACACATGACTGGAAAGGGCATCAGTGGACTTTGACATTGTTCAAGCTTCTGAAAGCCCTGCTCTGAACTTGGCAGTACCTCTGTTACTTTGGGATTTGTATGAGAGACAGTGGCTCAGTAACTCTCAAACAACACACAGGTATTTGAACTGAAAAGATCACCACTAAACTGCATAAAATATTTGTGCAATGACAACAGGTGTGTTTTCAATATGTAGAATCCTCATTCCTGTATACTCCTGAAGACCATACATTAATGATGTCTCATCTAAAAATTTCATAATTATCAGTAATTTTACCATCATTCTAAAATTTGCTCCCCTAATCCCTCCAGTTTTAAAGCAAGGGCTAAGATATAATTTCCCCTAAGCTTGTGGTTATGTAGAAAATAAAATTTAATAATTCTTACAGTATTCTGAGCCTTCCAGGAATTCAAATATTTTTCAGATTTAGATTTTTTTGCAGATTTTTCAGCGTTTATGAGATAAACCAAAAGCTCCATAATCTTTCCTCAGTTTTTGCAGTCTCATAGGAAAAACATGTCAAAAAAAGCAAGATACATCATGATTCAATGGAGATATCAGTCAGAGTTAAACTCACATATCCAGTGTTTATTAGTGATTAATTCCTAGCAATCGATCCTGATGTTCTAATTTTAGCTCAGGACCAGCTTAGGGACTGAGAAGAGCCAGCCAAAAATAGAAACACACACACACTCTTAGGTCCTTTCATGAATTTTCTGTGGAAGCAAAGTGCAACGTTTTCAAATGTGATGACTTCTTTAAGCATTTTAAAAATGCTTAATCAAAAAAATTTCCATTTACTTCAACACAGATAGAATTTAGAAAGGCAGCTCTCATCCATGGGAGCAAGCCAACTAAGTTTGTGGACCCTAATTATGAATTTTCAAACTTTCAGGTGTTTGATGGCTAGTAAATTTAATTTTTATTCTGAGTTCCCTGGGCTTTAAAATATCCATGTATAAATACCTTTCTGCTAACTACAACATTCTTGCAGGGTCTTGTGCTGTAAGTTACTACTGTTTACACTGAAGCCACATTGCTTTCACTTAAAATGCAGATTTGCTAAGGCATCTATCATTTCTGGTACCTTTTTTGCTTCAGTACTTTGCTCTCCTATTATGCACACTGAAGTTTTTTTACGCAAGGCTGACCATCAATACCTTTAATCCCGGCGATGCTACAGGCAGAGAAATGAGATTCTTCCTCCTGTTCCCTCAGGCTGTTCTTTGGGGTGGTGGTTCTGAAGTGCAGAGACCTTGTGACAGCTGCCACACATTTTCTGTGGACCAATTAACAGAAGAGTACAATGTACAGAGCTGTCAATCGGGATAAAGTTCGAACATTACTTTTCAACCGGTGTTACAACAAACTTCTGAAAATTACTATCCAAACCAAGATCCTATAGTGCCAAATACTGCATGAAGCCCTGAAAATGCTAGTAGAGCAGCAGACTATGTTTCAGACATAGACTAGGCGTTCTGAGGTAAAACTGAAGGGCAATTACTTGCCTTTTCTTCTCTCTCCATTTCTCAGATGCTATTGACCGAAATACAGAAGAGACTGAACGCATAACTGTACTTCACTGGAAATTACATCCGTAATTTTTCTTTTTTTTTAGTTTACAATCAGTCTGAACCAGCAAAAAAGTAGTACTACATTTGTTAATCATCTTTAAATTAATTTTGTTATTCAAGTTACTATGATAACTTTGTATATAACCAGGGAAAACCCCATTCTTTCAGAAGACACATGAATTTTTTTCATGTTTTCAAGCCTGAAAAGTGGTGAATATTTGTATTTCCTAATTATATACAGATACAGCCTGTACAGACATTTCTGTGGTATTGACTGTGAAACAGTAACCACAGCATTCTATAGGGAAAAAAAAAAAATCAAAATGTATTCAGCCTCATAATTCCATTACAGCTATGCATTCCTGCACTGACTTATCATTTGTCTGCATGGTTTTTCTTTTCTTACAGTGGTATTTCCTTTTGTGATGAAATAATATTGCTATTACTTTCTCACTGTAACCTAGAGATCCATTTTACATCTAACCCATTGAAACAATTCTGGTCTTTATGTTCCCTTGTTAGTGAACATTCAGGATCACCAAGTTCACACAAATCATTCTCTGCATTTCTGTAATATTAACTACAAAGAAGTCTTTGTAAAGAACTAAGAAACATTTTTTTTTATCATAGAAGCATAGAATATCCTGGGTTGGAAGGGAGCCACAGGGATAATTTAATCCCAGCTCCTGGCCCTTCACAGCACAACCCTAAGAATAACATCATGCCCCTTTTTTATTTCTTGTGAATAATTAATTTATCAAAGAAAAATAAAGTATTCTACTAGTCACAAAGTTTGGCAAATACTTTTGATTAAAGCCTTGCAGAAGTTTAAAAAATATTTAAAAGTTCCATTCAAAATACTTAAAAATTAGAGAAGAAATTAAAGTAGAAGGATTAAAAAGGGATTAAGAAACATAGAAAGCCTACCCTATAAGCATGGGAATTGCTATATAAGGATTCATCCTGGGGAAAAGTCCATAAAAGGAAGTAGTAGTCAGAGTGTTACTTAAATACAATTGTTAAATATATAGATTTTAAAATAAATTGTGATTTTTTTTTAAGTAAAACTTTCTATGTTACAACCCACAGCTGTTAAGAAATATATAGTGCAATTTGGTTTGCTGTAATATAGAGATATTTAATTATTCGTCTTGTAAAAATAGCTTCTATTTTTTATTATTTTAGTTTGAGACAACAGAAAAGATGAAGCATCACTCTAGATGAAGGAGTTATAGGATTTTTATGTTTTATTAAACAAAGATTCATAAGAAATTATACAGATTTGGAAATTCAGAGAAGGCAATTGGAATATTAGGTTAATAATTTTTAACTTCACTGCTATCAGAAAGAAACAAACATCTCATTTTCATAAAGCTACATGTTGTCTTTCAATTTTAAGATCTCATTCATGTTTTAATCTTCCCAGTCTTGAATGACAAAAAAGTATAATAGCAGGAATAGAAACAGAACATTTTGAGCAGTGGGGAGTTTGAGTTATACCTTTTCACTAGATTCAGTAGCAATCAGAGTACCTTAAAGGAAGATTAGCCCTTAGCAGCCAATACACCATCTGTTCCTGGGATACTCAGGGTCTGATGATCTGATCATATGTTTTGGTGTGTATTAACTTACAAGGGCCACTAGGAGTTTCACATCTGCAGTAAGAAGTGCCTTAAAAAAATTACTCTTGTCCTTTTTACTTTCATGATAGGTGGCGTAACGACGAAGAGGTATCTTTCAGGGCAGAAATCTACTGGGAAATAGTCACATATATTACTCCTCTCAGCAGGCAGACAAATCTTTAAGCCTTCATAGAGCTCTCTGCTGCTGGAAAGAAATTGGTGCAGAGAAATCTCATTGCATATTAACTCAATTCTTAGTGTAAGTGAAAGTAGCCGAAAGTTTTGCCTGTGCCCTTGTTTCCCTCCAAGACAGCAAGTCTTTCTGGGGTGACAGGATGAAAGCACTGTGAATTGTTTTGCACAAGAGCTGTTCTTCAGTCAGGACAGGGCTAAATTTTAAAGCAGAACACTGCAAGGCAGCCTAAAGAACCAACAAACTGGGCTAAAACTTGGTCTTCTGACACTGTATGTTGTTGAGGAAACATGCTCAAAAACTGAAAGAAGGAAACAGTGTCTAGAAATACAGGGAAACAGAATTACCTCACCACCTGTAAAGAGTCATCAAAGCTATCATTCTGCCAATATAGGAAGGTCATTAAACATAGGGCCTACAGCTGCCCCTGGAAGATGCTGAGAAAGGCATAAGAGCTTCTCTTTGTAGCAGCTGCACAAAAGGGTGAGCAAAATTTAACATCAAGAACTGCAATCAACTTTCCCATAGTGTCATTAAACTACAGACTGGTTTGGAGGTGCAGCTTGCTGGAATGTACAGAGTGAGAACCTTGAACAAGAAGGATGTTTGGCTGCAGAAAAGCTAGACTCTAGACTAGAGGTCTTCTACCTTTTTCCCCAATAGTGTCAGATAATAGCAGCAGGCATAATGTTTGCTAAGGAATCTGAATTATTTTAAGTTCAATAAATTTCACTTCCTTGGCTCACTAGGTTGACAAATGTCAGCAGCAATATTTTAAAAGAGGTGGCAGATACAGTAAGAATGTCAGATTACATAGAAGCAGTTAAGGTTTCCCTAGAAGCTGAAAGTTTCCATCCTTCACACCAAATTAAGTCCATTTGATTGAAAATTAATGTCAATTCATTTTCCTTATTTTAAACAAATAAATAATTCCTCACTGACCTGTGAAATACAAAGTATAACAGGCAAAGGTCTGATTTAAGCACTACTGTGCAATTAAAAATGAATGCATAAGTTTTCCGTAGCTGATCATAGGAAACCTGCTATACTGTCTTTGCAATGTGCCTGGCTATATGAACAGGGACTTAATTGTTAGCAATTATTTTCACATGCTGCTAATTAGTTTCTATTTTTATTAAAGTTAAAGGATGCACTGTTTGATTAGCTAAACTTAGAAGCATTTTTCAGGAGAAAGCAATGACTATCTATGACATCTGAAGTCTGCAGACAGTGTGTTTTCTATAGGTGCTTTATATAGGAATCTAGAGGTGAACAGTGAAGGCACTTATCTAATCCTAAGGCCCAAGCATTAGGGTCAAGAAGCAAGTTCTGTTTTCAAATCTTACTCAAAAATGTCCTGAACTGCAACTTATCCTAGAGCTGTTGTGACTCAAAATCAACTTCTTTTGAATGACTAGCTCTGTGCAATATCAAAGCAGAGGTTCTAAGAGTCTCAAGAGTAAATAATCTAGCACTTTCACTTCTGTGAAAGTCTGAGTGCTTTGTGCCTGTTTACAGAATTCTATGCTGCATAGATAAGCCTGGTAAATATGACCCTTCTGTCCATGTCATACGGCAGAGTAGTAGTATGTTAATGACAAAAAAAAAATAAAAAAAGGAAAAGGTAGGTATTCTCTGACCTGTCCTTTTTAATTTTGATTTTTTTTTAATTTTTTTTAAATTTTAATTTTTTTTTTCACTATCAAAACTAAAATCTCTACAACCAGCCATGAAAATCCCTTACTTTGAGAAATCCCGTTTCCTCTAACTTTACCTCTCATCCTGCATAGTGGCTTGAGGACACTTTCTGTGTAAATACAGAAATGCTAACACATGTGAGGATTTTGTCCCATTGTTTCTGGACAGGATTCTAACACATCCTCCTGCAGCTAAGCAGGAAAATGTAGTGCAGACCCATAGATCTCCCAAGGTTGTAGAAAGGCTCACGTGGCTTTGCAGCTGACTTAGGAGTTGATTTATAGGCTGTCACCAAATCAGTGGTCAGAAGCTGACACAAAATGTCTTCTGCAAGCTTTGATTCCTTATTCAGTATAATGTCTTCTTCATTTGTATTCTATTGAACCAAACAACCCAGGATTTCCTCTCCCTTTGTTGGATAGCTTCCTGTCTCTGCAGCTGCTTTCTGTGATGTCAAAACATGTGAGTTAAGTGTTGCCTGAGGATTATGTTACCCAAGTCCACCAAAATAAATCAGATTTCAGTGTTTAATCCTTTTAACATCTCTGAATATATGGATTTAAACAGCAAAACCTTCTGTAATGAGACAACTCTTCCCATTCACCAGACAACTCCTTGACAAGTAAAGATTCTGTATGACTTCCCTTGAATCTTGTTGCAAGGTATGAAAGTTTCCTGCTATATTTTCTCCTTTACTATATTGGAAAAACACTTTTACTGCATCAAAGTCTTATATGAGCAGGTCTCACTGTATGTATAATTACACATTATTCCTGCCTTCCCATCTGAGCTAAATCAATTCTTCTGGTGGCAGAGTCTGTACTCTGTATTTGAATAAAGCATCAGTTGTATTGAATGTGCTGGAATTGGCAGATGGTTGGTCAGTCATTCAGTTTGATATTAATTGCTTCTTTGAGATCTCTTCCAGAGAACTGAGGACAAAATGCATAGTGTCTTATTACATTAAGAAAAAAAAAATCACATCTGAAATTCTTTGATGAAAGATTCATCTGCCTGGCAGACAATGTACTTTCTCCTTAAAAGTCAAAAAATGACTAAAAATTTCCATGATTTAGAGATTATCTCATTTCCTTCCAGTGAGTAAAAAAAAAATCAGACATTTTGTTTGGAAGAAAAAGTAAATTTTTTATTACTATTTGAACAACACTTGTAACTGATTAACAGAGGGGGGGGTTCTTTAGTAGAAAAAAAGTTCATGTAATTTGTTCATTATTATTAATTTTTAAATTCCTCATCACTCATTTATGAACATGCTCAGCTGTGTTCATGTGTGTCTTGTAGTGGCTAACGTTGAAGAGTATAGTAGCAAGCAGGGGCAGGCTCAGGTAAAATCAAGAATATTTAGAACTTGATTTTAAAGACTGGAGGTCTACAAGATGAATTGAACATCTAAACAACATGGGGTGAGAGCTATGGGTCTATGCTTCATGTATTATGGTTGGTCTGCTGCTAGAGCCTAATAATTTTCTACAGGTATAGAAAGTACTCCCATGGACTCTCCAACATATCTGTAATTATATTCATACTTCACATCAAAGCAATTATTCCCTCAGTATATTAAATGTATTTGGCACCTAAAAATTATTATGTATGATTTAATCTCAAATTCATTACTTCACAGATATGTAAAATGTATGCCACATCATTTATTCATTGACCATTAGAAATACATAAAATAGCTGTAAGCTTTTAAAAAATGTGGCACCCTTTCTTCTGATACTTATATATTGCTATTTCCATCATAGCAATTACAGCAGATGTTGAATGGCACCTACTTCTCTTTGATAAATGGTATCTTATGCAGTATTTAAGCAAGTACTGTGTCTGCTCACCCTAAATATTTTTAAAGACACGATAATCAGTTAAAACTGGAGGCTGTCTGCTTCTGCCAGCGCAACATTAGCTAAGCAAGCTAAATGCCTTGTCTCAAAGATAAGTCTTTCTCACGTCAGTGGACACAAAATTCCTGTGCCATTTTCATGTTCTCACTTTTGCACTTTTCCCCTGAAACCCCTCCTCAGTAATATTTTCTTTTTCCATTAGCACACTAGACACTCTAGTTCTGTCCTCCTGTCTTACTTTTGACACTGCAGTGGATAATACCTGATCCTCAAGCTCAGACACTGCAAATTGTGAATGTTTTAACATCTGCAAACTATTTACCAGTAACTTGGAGATACATCAGTAACACGCCTGGTGTTTCTAATTTTAGTAAAATCCTTCACTGAGTCTGGGGGCTTGATCCTGAGCTAGCAAGCATCACATTAGCTCCATTAGTTTTCAATGAATAATATAGATCTACACCAGCCATGTCTTTGCCTTTAGAAAGTCACAAGGCCTCTTGGGACCCACATGCTTCATATGGAAAGATGGAAAAACTCATGAGCAAATATAAAAAAAAATAAAAGATTTTTCCTCTAAGCTGAGCTTTCTTAGGTAAAAAATGGCTTAGTTGTATACTGCTACATTTTGCTCTAGAACTGCAAAAATACACATTAACCAGAAATTATTGACATTGGCTTAGGCTATTCACTTAATATTTTACAACGGTGAAATATTAAGTCCATGCAGAAGAACCACCGGAACAGGACTGACAGCAACTTGGATACTGTGAGCTCACCATTCATTGGCTCACAAGGCTGATTTGGGAGATGGGCCAGCTGTGTTCAGAGCAGGGGAGGCTCTTGGACCCTGTCTGAATGTTGTGACCTTGAGCTACCTCTGCCCTGGTGGATATCACCATCAGTGGTGATCTTTCTTCTCATCTGCTGAAACTGAATTCTGCCCACAGTTGTTTTATCAGACAAAAGCCGCTGACAAAAATAATCCCCCAAAAAACCCAATGACAGTCTTCAAAGCATCGAAACAAAGGCAGCAATCCTTGCAAATGGCTTTTAAAAGTTTGCTGGGCTCAGCCATCATTTTTTATTGTTGTAGACAGAGTGTACAAGCTGATGGCATCTTCAAAGATAGTTTTGCCACTCTGTGTAGTAGCTCTCTAAGAGGTGTTGTACTTCTCCTATTCAGGTCTACAAATAATAGACCCATTCTTGTTTTGCTTTTGAAAATAGCTTAATTGTGTCTCTCTTCTGCTACCTAAGTGTGCTGGCTCAAATAACAAGCCAGGTTCCAAAAGAACATGGGCTATAAGAATGGGAAACTTTATGCCAATGGTCATGAAGATACTCCCAGTTACATACAATTAATGAGGACACACTGGAGTGATGCTCAAGAGCTCTGCTCAGACATCAAGCAGCCATGTATTTAAAAGAAGGAAAACCAAGGTGTGACCTATGATGGTGGAAAGATTTAGGTAATGTGGTGAGATTCTCAGGAGTGTTAACTAGCCTGGGCTAATGCTGGGCTGATGTAGCTCTGCTGCTTCCATTTCTGAAGCTAGTGTCTGCTCAAAGCTAAGCTGTTTTATGTGTACAGAACAAGTCATGCAGGGTAGCTAGGTATCTTAACATAGCACTTTGTCCCATGGAATAGAAGCCCAGAGAGCTGCCCTGAAGATGACAGACTCCCCCTCTCAAGGGGGAATAGTAGGACAAAATCACAAAATTCTGACTATTAAAGCTGAGCCAACTATTAAAAAGGAAGAAAATACCATGTCAGCTAACCTTTGGCACACAAAATGCAAATACAAAACTATGGGAGAATTAAGAGGAAGAATTCTTTACTTTCGCAAGCTCACCTGTCACATTCTTTTAGAAAAATCAAGCCAAAAAATGAACAAGAACTTATTGTCAGAGAGAAGATCTGCAAGGAATATTCCTAAACCAGAAGAAAGCAGGTTTGGCCACAGCAGCAAAGAGGCAGTTGACACACTCAGCAGAATTTCTGAGCTTATGAATAAAGATGACAACTGAGTGAGAACAGAGCCAAAACTCAGAGTAAAAACTACATAGCAATACTCACACCTCTAACGAAGCCAGGGAATTTCTGGCTCTGCATCTTTTGTGCTTTAAATATGACATTTTTGGCATTTTGCCTCTTTGTGTGTGTGTTTTAGTAGCGTAAAGATATTCTACCTTTAAAGAATGTCTTATTTTGCTTTTTTTCCAATGAAATACCCTGCTAACAATCTCCGAAGTCAGGGCCACGTGAGTGTCAGAGAATTGGGCTCAAGGATAAGCAAAAATGCAATCAGACCAGAGAGAATTTTTGCTCCATGAACAGCATCCTGCCACTCACACAGGTTATCCTTTTTATTACGTAGGTCTCCAATTCAGTTTTGGGCATGCTAACACTGCTCTATATTTGTTTCTGGAGGTACTTTTGAGCTAAGCCATAAGTGAAAAATTACTCCAGCAATTCTTTCTGCCTTACAAAATGCCTTGGCAGCCTAATTTTATTTTATTTTCTTTAGTCCATCTTGCAACAAGTTTTCTGGAAACATTGTGTTTGGACAGATTTACTGTTCAAGTTTTGTGGGTTTTGTTGGGGTTGTTGTTGTTGTTTTTTTTCCCAAGCACTTGCAACAATTTTAGCTTTTAATTAAGCAAGGATGGAAAAAAGTTACACACAAATGTTTGTAAATGGTTACAAGTGGCAGGCCCTGGCCTGGATCTGGAGAAGGAGATGGAATTAGGTTCAAGTTTGCAATGATGTGAAGGGGAGGGATATGGGAGGGGTGATGCAGCTGATATGCTCAGGGTCAGGGCTGCCATTCAGAAGGAGCTAGACAGGAGAGCTGACAAAAAAGCTCATGAAATTCAGTAGGGACAAATGCCCTGCCCTGTGTCTGGGACAGAATAACACCCAACAGGAAACAGTTTGGGATTGTCTGGCTGGAGAGCAGCTCTGTGGAGCAGGGCCTGAGACCTTGGGGCATAGCTGGGTGAGCCTGAGCCAGCAGGACCCTGGCAGGGATGGAGGCTGAGTGCCCCGGGCTGTGTTAGCAGGAGCACAGCCAGCAGATGGGGGAAGCAGTTTTTCTGTTTTGCTAGGCATTTGCTTGACCGTATCTAGAATACTGGGTTCACCTCTGGACTGCCAAGTGCGTGAATGTTGTTAATAAACTGCACTGGGTTCAGCAGAGAGTTCCTGAGGCAACTAAAGCTAGAGGACTTGGCTTGTAAGGAGAGGCTGAGGGAGTGGGGCTGGTTCAACCTGGAGACAGAATGGCTTTAGAGACCTGCTGCCCCCAGCACCTAGAGAGGCTATTGAGAACAGTCAAGCTCTTTGCTGAGGTGAATAGTGGCAGAATAAGAGACAGCAACCATACATCAGAATCAGGTGATTTTACTTGGATATAAAAAAAGTATATTTTCGATGAGGATAATTAAGCAATAGAGATGGGGCATATGTGGTGGGACAAAGCCCTGAGCAATCTGTCAATATGGGCCTCATGGTGGTTGCAATGTATTTTCTTTCTCTGGCACTACTTCTCGTCCTACTGCCTCATTTGCTCCAGCTGCACATTAATTCCTTTGTAGGGGATGCAGCTGATGAAGTATGTTAGTTTAAAACAATTCGTAAGTAGCAAGAAAAAAAGAGAAGCAAGTTGGGGGAGGATGCATAAAAACTATGCCACAGTGCTGAGGCAGCAGAAAATAACCACTGTATGCCAAAAAAGTTAACAACTGAAATATTTTGTACTCTGTGATTAGATTAATTGACATCAACTTTGAAGATTTTGGGGCATTTCATATTTAAAAATTAATTTTCTTGAGGGAATGTGCTTGCCCACCCTATATTCACCAGTGCTAATGATTTTGCTCATTTCCTTCAAAGGGCTTCCTTTTTTATAGACGATTCTCCCATTGACAAGTGAAGAGGAATTTGACCCGCATCCTTTTGTTCGATACTGACATCAAAACGACTGGTGTGGAGTAATTTGTAACAATTTCTACTTCAGGAGGAGATCATGAGGTTGCAGATTTACATGCCTCCCTGTCACCACATGTCACTAGGGACTATTACACAGACACCTTCTAGATCATCTAAGGAGATTGAGTGTTGGAAGAAAAGGGGGCACAGAAAGCGTTTAGAAATTCCTGAACTTACACAGTGGTCAAATGGATATGTAGAGAACCCTGTGTCAATGAATAAGGTTTCACATCATCAGTTTAATGTTGTTTCTCTTCTACAGTCCACATCCGGAAAATGCCACTATATATGCTTGATGTTCTAAAAAATATTGGTGTGCTAAACTATACCATAAGAGTCCATTTCATCCACTGATTTTACAGATACTTTCCCTGTGGAAATTTAAGACTGAACTGCTGAATGTCCTCTGTCAGCTTGTGAGAACTTTCTCTCTCCTGAAGCTAAGGATAGCTTTGAGATTTACCCACCTTGCAGTACAATGGATGTACGCTCCTGGCTTGCTAGTGC
>JAWWLV010000088.1:40725877-40755244 GCA_035041135.1 Platyrinchus mystaceus | reverse complement strand
AGATGGATGGCCTTAGGGGCTGACGAGCTCCATCTGCCCGGGGGATTGTCCCTGAAGCAGGACCGGGAATCGAACCTACGACCATGGCGATGAGAGCGCCGCATCTTAACCACTAGACCACCAGGAGTCCCCAGCTGAAGAAATAAGTAGAAGCTAAAGGTCACCAGGTCTGTTGCTGGTATATATCATTGCAGCTCCATTGAGGGCCAATGGAGTTTCAGGAATTGACACCAGCTGAAGCTCTGCTGCTGAACTCTTTCTTGCAAACTGGAAGGCAGAGCCCATATGCCACAAAGTAGCTTCAGAATCTTTCAGTTACTTTTTTTCTTTTGTACCCAGGGTATGAGCAGGTACTAAGGGGAAAACATTAATGAAGGGAAGAACAGAAGCCAATAGCCAAAAGGATGATTGTGATGAAGGAAGAAAAAGCTGTGAAAAATTGAGTAGTAATGAAATAACAAATAGGGCAGTTGAAGTGGGAGGAAGCCCGTCATGTTTGGTCCCCCAGTAAAGGTAATTAATAGTTGAAAAACGTGAAACAGGATGTAAAAAGCAACGTGGCAAATACCAATGAGGTAACTAAGGCCTTTTAGAGCATTTCCTATCAAAATTCAAACACATGTAAAAATGGAGTTGCAGCAACTCATTAAAGAGCAAACGGTTGTTCTTCGCAAGTTTTGGTTTATGCCTACTGGAAATTACTAAAGTGTGTTTTAAACAAAAGACACTTGAAAGTTCTGTAACTATGAGTATTTTACTCAGCCTGAAAAAATTTTGAAACCTGTTAGCTAAAGGGAAGGTGCACGTTTCACATTGCTCTAAACCTCCCTTGCTGAGCTGTAGTACGGAAAGTTATTTTCTCATAGAGGCAAGTGTCACTTCTGTGGAGGGATACAGAGAATTTCATTGCTGTTCACTCTTTGTTAGGATCTACAATAACATCATCTGTTGAGGTTGCCCAGGATTATTGAATGCCCTGCTTCCTTAGCTATCTTTGATATTTTCAAGCAGCTAGGCTGCTTGGGAACCCTCCACAAATGTATTTGCGTGAGTGTGTACTTGTGTGTGTTTGCGTGTTTGCCAATATATTTGGCACAGACAGAATGCATCTGTCTCAAAGAAACTACAGGATATCTACTCTGACAGCATTCCAGTAATGACATTCAACTGAGGCAGACATATCTATGGAACAATCGTGCGTTTGTTTGGTCTTTTGAATCAGAGATGCTAACTTGAATTGGAAAGGGCAAAGCCCTTTCAGAGCACTCATGAAGCAATTGGGAGTAGGAGATCCAGAAGACTAAGTCCTTTTCTATCTTTTTCTTTAGAGCCTAAATATGCAAGAATGGAGCATAGCCCGAGGGAGGCTTTGCTCTTGCCTAAGACTCTGACCTCAAAAAGGAGAACTTAAAGTCAGCTAAGTCTCCCTGACAACCTTGAGGGGGAAAAATGGAATTGTCACTCCACATTATTAATTTATTTGAATACAATTTCATTCCCAAATGGAGAATTAATTCAATCAACAGTGATAAAGAAGCTATCTATTGTCTACATATATACATATATAACTAAATTTTTATATGTGTTTATACATATATATATCTCCAAAGAACAGACAAAGTTTGCTTGCCCTTGAGGGCATGGCAGGCAGTGTTGGGTGTGCCAGGGCAGGAAACAGCACTTATCTTATCCTGTGGCATTTTGGTGTCCTCTTTGAGCCAGGAAATGCCATCATGACCTGCAGCAGATAAGATAAAGAGCTCTAAAGGGGACTGCAGAGTCTTTATGAGTAATCAGTTGTGCAAATAACTGCCTATATTCCATGTATGCAGAGAAACTAGTACCAATTTCCCCACTGGGTTCTTACATGCTAGTGACACGGCTGTCATTTTCTCACAGCTCTCTCAAGAACCCACATCTACTTTGTCTTGTGGAAAAAAGCACACCAGCAATGCTCGATAACTTGAAGAATCTATGTTCAAAACAAGTCCTCTCCACCTTACCTACTGCAGTTTCACTACCTGAAAAATGGAGAGTTAAAGTGAAAGGAAATGGAATATGACATCAGACCTGAGGCCAAGTCCTTAATTTGTTTTTCTTGCTGAGGCTGAACTCAAGGAAGTCAACTGGATCCTTGCCTGAGTAAGTAATGAGCAGAAATTAAGGAAGGGCTTGAAGACTAGGTCTTTGATGATTAGGTCAGTGCCTTCTGTGTAACGCCAAGTGCTCAAAAGAGTACAGAGAAAAAAAGGAAAACTACCCCTTAGCACTGGCCATTGCCAGCTCAGGCAGGAGGACTTCAGTATTCATAGAATCAGGATTCTACAACAGAACTGATAAAACCCCATGGAAATGAGAACAAGATTGGAGGCTGGGCAGTTGCAGCTGGGTGGCTGAGAAGGTTAAAATAAAGCCATCTACAGTTTTGACATACTGCCCTCTCTTCAAAATCATCGTGAAGCACAAGGCTGTATGCATACATCTCCTCTACAATGATGAGCACACCACAGGATTCCAGATCAGACTGGAGATACATTCTGCAAAGCAATAGCTCAAAGATGTAATCCAAATGCCTATACCACCCAGCTCAGTAAATTCCATGCCTGGTTCAGAAAGTCCAAGACTGTGTTTGCAAAGCTGTCATTGAAACTATTGTACAACATGCAAGCCATGCAATTACAGTAAAACAAATGACTGCTTTTACCCATGGGTATAGAATCTGTACAAAACAGAATGTCTCTACTAACACATAACATCACAGCAACAATTCCCCCCCCCACAAAAGCCATCAAAAAAAGAATGATAATGTTCAAAAAACCCACACCAATATGTGACCCTGCTTAGTCTCCATAGAATGAGGGACACCGTTTTTCTTGAATTTAAGTGTTATGGCCAAATTTTGTATTGAATCATCACTCAGACAATCTTATTGACTCCAATGGAATTGTACCAATCCAAATCAACCCCAGCTGTCCAACATCCTTCCCTTGACTCCCAAACCTTTCCAGTTCTATTCTTCTCACCCGACAAAGCATGCCTTGAACTAATTCAATGGCAGAAGTACAAATGCAACACTGCAAAACTGACCAATTCTATGTATTCATAGCCATAGCAGTCAGAGAGAGTCAGTAATCCTGGAATCATCTGATTAGACAGCACATAAAGCCAAATTTAATTCCATTGTTTTGCTGCCTGCAGCAGTAGTAGGGAAAGGAAAGCTATTAGTAGTCCCCTTCTGTGTTGCTCTTACTGTAAATAAGTGTTTTTAGTGAATTACGCAAGGATGTAGATTTTATATTATAAAACTTTCTTATTGCTGTATAAACTATGAGTGTAAATTAAGGTGTAAAAGGTAATGGATATATAACCAAGAGTGCTCAGGTTGTAAATTCTGCTTCAAGGGGCTTGATTGAAGACTTGGATTGTAGCATAGGTGAGCAGATTTATATTTATACTGTCAGGTTGATCTGAAACAAACAAGATCTTTCTGAATTGAGCAACTTAAGCAGATTAAATCAACATTGTACAAATATGCAAATAGTTCTGCTTCACCCTTTTTTCTCCCATGCACATCACTTGTTAGCATTTACTACATTACACTTAGGAAAGTAACGTTCAGTTACTTAGGATTAAGCTCATAAGGAACAGAAATTGCTGAGGTAAGTGCTCAGTGGTTTGGCTCCAGTACTAATCAGGCAGCTGGAGGGCATCCTCATTGCAGATTGTGTCAGGAACTCTGTGTGACTCCATATAGTGTGAAGGGGAATCTCACACTCACAACCCCTGGTGTTGAGAGTGTCTGTCATGGAGCTATTCTCACCTTGAGGAGGATTGTAGTCAAGTACTCTGGGATGCCTTTGCACACCCTTGGCTGACGCAGGTGAACAAGTTGACAGCCAAATGGGTCCAGTCTGGGAACTCTGCCAGCAGGAGAAGGAGGAGGCAGAAAAGAATCTGTCTCTGACAGCTGTAACTAAATATGTTGTTTCTACAGAGCTCGTAAAGGGTGACTGGCATTACTACAAGGATCTTCTAACAGAAAGTAAGACTTTAGTCTTATGAGGTTTTAAAAAAGGTGCTATTTACTATGCAACTTTCTGTATTTGAAAAAAGCAGAGCCGTCTGCAGACATTAATGCTTTCCCCTATTCCTCTCATGAGTATTTGACAACATTATATTTTTGGTCATATAAAAATTGCCCACCAATTCTTTTGTGTCATGCTCTTAGGATATGTCTTCATGAATCATTTTCTCGGTAACACTTTGCTTCGACTGCATGTGACAAGTATCTGGAAAAGGACATGTATCTAGAATATATGACCTCTCTTGTTGGCTGTTTCATTGAACATGAGGTCTACACCACCTAAGGCTGACAGGCAGAAAGGACTTGGGAAAAGCAAAACTCACAGAGGCAAAAAGGTATGTACATTTGGTTTCTTGCTGTTTACAGGTTGCCAACAATGAGGTAATGGTGATCATACACTTATCCTATAGGTACCCATGGTTATCCAGCTTTCAAAGCGAGGCCAGGCCATGACTTGTTGCAGAAACCAGTGGCTCCTTACAGGAAAGCAGTGTGTGTATATGTGTGAGTGTATGTGCAGAGTAGGATTTTGCACTGAATGACACAATGCTCATGATTCATTCAAGAACCACGTAAGCTGTAAATAGTGCATTTTGACTTAGCACAAGAACATTCAGCTCAGGACATATTTTAGGCTAGGTTAGAATAAGAAAAAGCATCTGGTGAAAACCCTTTAGGTTTAAAAGTTCAGAAGTCACTATCTGAGACTACTCCCCCTTTCCTGTAGGCAATTTGATGGCAGATACATTTACTGTTTTCACCTACATATTCATCACCAAAGTGACAAGAGCAGTCTGAAAGTCATACTAATACAAAAAGCACAATGGTATTGCTTACAAGAAAAGTGGTCTTAGGTAAAGGGAAGAGATAAATATTTCCCTGCTCAAGCCAGAAACACAGAAACAGACCTAAACATAACTGCAGATTCTGATGCCAGATTCATTACAAGGTAGGCATTTATTGTGTACAAGGGAACATAATTCTGAGACTCTCTCCAAGACACACATCTGTGATATCCAAATCTGAAGGACAAACAGAAAAAAAGGGTTTGAAAAAGAGTCTTCCACCTTCTTCCACATATCAAATCAGTTGTATTTAATTACAAAGTCTTGGGTGTTAAAATTACTGAATACTGAGTGGGGTCTGGCAGCCTCATACAAGGAAAGAAAACAATAGACAACATGTGGTAAAATAAAATGCTAAAACCCCTTTAAAATAGTCTGCTATTATATGTCACAATTTTCTGAAGCTGTCAGGTGAACCATTTTAGGGCTCTGTAGAGTCTGCCATGATGTTATGGCAGCTCTTTCCAACCACAGAGCACATCAACTGGGGCTCAGCAGCTTAGGCAGCTGCAAAGCCCAGAACAGGCTGAAGTAGACCAAGGACAAGGGTCTGGCATAGCCTGTCTGCAGGCACCTCATTCGGCACCTCACAGATAAACAAGCAAACTATAGGCTACAGTAGCTGAGCTGCCAACTTCCAAATCCCTTGAGTGGGCTCTCAGACAGGCGGACAGAAGTCAAAGTACTTAGGGAAATGGTGCAGTAAGATTGTATGAAATTAGGTGGGAAGTCTGAAGCCACAGATTATACCCCAAGAGCATACGAAAATTTCACCCAGGAGCACAGCACATTACAGTCTCAAGTTGTTTTAAGAAATCAATCAACCAACTAGACAGAAACAAATCCCAGTTTACATTGAAAGAAACAATTTTGTTTTGAAAAGCCTCCCTCAGCTATTTCACCCATCTTTCTGGTTTCAACTATTACACAAAACTTAAAAGTTTCGTATCAGTCCCTTAATTTTGTGGAACCAAATTTTTGCTCTACAGGGAAAAAGGAATGTGTATGCAATAAAAATCAGAAACTCAGTGAATGGCAAAAGTAGTTTATGTATTTCCAAAGGACATGCCCCTTTAAAAAAAAATATTCTGTTGAAAGTGTTCAACTGATAAAGAAATCCTATAATATTTTGACTTGGAAACATTCAAACTGTTGAAAAATAACATTGCAGGGCTGAAGAAATAAATCAAAGTTCATTGGCCAAACTCTGCTCTCAGAAAGGAGGAGCTAAGATCAGAATTTCTCCCAATTGCTATTTGTTCTCCTATTTTATAATTGAATCTTGCAATCTTTCTTCAGACAAAATCATCCTCTGGGATTGCTGGCATTTTTTATGACTTCAAAACTTGGCACTCAGTGTTCTCAGGAGAAAAATCTTTAAGAGTTAAAAGTATACAGCTAAACTGCAAAGAAGAACCGGCCAGCAGTGGCACGACCTCATCCCCTAGCAACAGAAATCAATAACAACAAAGATAACATAATTACACCACAGAAAGGATCCAGAGGGCAGATTATGTCAAGTATTATGTTGTTAAGAAAGAATGACATGTGAAACAGACAGCATGTTTTAAACATGGATGAAAATACAGAAAACGTGGAAGGTAGATAAAGTAAGGTGGAATATGAACACAGAATAAATTAGCCTGCAGACTCTTAAAAGGGAGAGAAAATTATTCATGTTCCTGCTTCCACTGTTTTATTTATTTAGTACACAGAATTAGATTCCCAGGGGAGCAGAGAGAGGCATTTTATTTCACAAGAAGCATTGTGGCATGGTGAAAATAGATGACCCTATGATGACAGCCTTTTTCTGGAGCTCTGGAGACCCAGTTTATTTCCTATTTAGGTACATATTACTTAGACAAATTGTGGGCTTCCTGTTCCTCAGTCTTCCATATGGAAAAGAGTGCCAGTAGAAGTATAAGGATTCAGAACTGAGATGGATCAGACACTGCTGTAGTCTTGGAATTACATGGAATTACCTACAACAGAAAGATTCCTGTCTGCATTGGTACAGAACATGCATTTGTCACTTGAACAATGCACTTTTCTTTTGCTGTTCAGGTTTCCCATAGAAGAAGCAGGACATTGTGTTGGGGCAGCCCTCCACTTGTCTGCAATATTCACAGCTCCAGCACCACCCACCCACCAGCACCAAGGTTATTTGGAAATGTGTTCACTTACACAACTCTCTGCCAATGCTTTCATACAGCTTTGAAACAGTGTCTAATGTGAGATAACTTTTCAAGAACAGTCTCATTTTGAGCAAAACTGACCAGTATCAATAAAGGCTTATATGCCTATTGCTTTACATAAGTCAATAATGTCCTGTCAGATCATCTGATCCCCCTCCCACAATTTTGCCTATTTCTTCCCTATACCACTGAAGTTTACTGTCACAGACCTTTTTGCCTCTCTGTTACACAGAGCAGTAAGATGTTGATTCTATCACTTAAAATTTCCCTGTGTATTACGTGATTAAAACAACCACAAGGTCAGATAGTTATTTCGTTAACACCCTTCAGACACCTTTACTTGTTCCTACTGCATTTTGCCTTCTCACCAACTGACCACAGCCACTGGGAAGATCCTATTGCAAGGCCCTAGACTCTCTGCCTTGTGAATGTAGCTTTCTGTTCAGTCCTAAGGAGGCTCTGACTAACATCACCCTGCCCGTTTTCAACCATGTGCCAGGTATTTCCTGAAATTAAACTACTTAAAGTAATAGAAAACCCAAACAAACCAACAACAGCAAAAGGAACATCAGAGGTTAATAGTGCTGTCTCATCATGATTTCTACTGATACATGGGCTAAGCTATAGCTTTGTGAACTCAGTTTCCAAGTACTCAAGGAACTCAGAACCAGGATCTGGGTGAGATGTTTGTAGGAACGATTCTTTTGGGGGTGGTGAAGATGTACACTGAGAGTATGATTTTCACTTATTATTTTTCTGGCATTTGGGAAAGGACCTTCTGAATGACCAATATGTGCTCAGGAACAGTCCTAGCAGTTCAGCCAGTAATAATGAAAACGCCCAAATTAGACAGACAGAGAAAGAGGGTGTATTAGGATGTATGTGAGGTGTAACTCATACCATGGATTTTGTCTCACTTAAATGCTATTGTATCTGTTTTCACTGATATCCTTTCACTGATATCTGGTGTGGTCAATCTTTCTACGTCTACATCAAATTTTAAATTCGTGGGGTTCAAGTGTCACACATGGGGGACACATAATCAGAGAGATACTTAAATGCAGAGACTACATCTACAGCAATAGATGAAGCACAGCCAGGAGCAGTCTTGGACACTGTGTCTCAGTCATCCACACTGCTAACTTATAATGCTTCCAGGCACAGTTTTGGCCCAAGGCTGATAGCCCATCTTGAAGAAGTCCTGGGCCCAATTCAGAAGTTGACACCATCCAGGGAGCATTCCCAACAGCAGTTCCAACCCAGACACCCTGATTTGGAGGGTGAGAGAATTTAACCGTATGGACAGGCTCTTCCATGCCATTTGGCCTCAGAGACAATCCTGGGTTAATTGACTCATAGGTACATAATCTGTGATTCCTTGTGCCTTCTTACCACGGGAAACAAGGCCCAAAAACTGTTACTATTCTCAAAGTCTTCCTAATTCTTTTTATTTCTAACTAATTCTTAGAGACCATTGCTTCTTGCCTCCAATCTATGCAGACTCCTGTGCTTTTGAACCTTTGCAGGCAAGAGCCACAACGGGAACTGTTTTGCTGTGGTACCCATCTTTGTATCTCTTTTATGAGTAGAAGTAGCTGATAACAGACCAATTATGGTTATTATTCCTGTTACAAGATGCAAAACTCAGCACAGATGGTATCTTATTCAATCTTAACATGATGCAAACAAAAGAACTATTTTAACACACTGTATAAAATCAGGGGACTTTCCACACTCTTTCCCAGGAGTGCTTGAAAGCTCATGATTTAGCTGACTTGGCACCTACCCTAGACCCACCAGCCAAACTAGACTATTTTTCCTTCAGAACAATATGTTTTGCAGATATTACTAAATCTTGTTTTTTTCCGCAGCTTCATATGGAACTGTGTTAATCACAGGTCAGTGGATGGGAGAATCAATGCAGTGGATGCAGCTTCATAAGCCCTTCTCACAGCCTGCACAGTCAGTCTCCTCTAATACTGACTGTTACAGTTCCCTCATTTGAGCTGCTGTTTAACTCGACTGCTTTCCCTTTGTGTCACCCAGCTCATCTTTTCTAAATCCTAAAAAGGTTTATCAAAAACTAATCAAGTCACTGATGGTGTCTCCATATGATATAAATGAGCCAGACTTTTCAACCAGGACTCCCTGTAAGTTAATTTGAAACAAGGTCATTACCTGCATTTATTAGAAGTTTTTGAGATGAGAAATGCTTTTGAAGGGTGAGGTTAAAAAAAATGAGGCTGAGATGAGTTAATACATTTTTTTCTTGTCTTGTAATCTTACAATCCGCAGGGACATGGAGATTACTTCTGTAGTTCAATTTACTGGTATATATTCACATGAAGTAAGAAGAATTTCCACTCAAAATACGAAGACTTTGATTTTTTTGTGGAAAGTACTGTGCTTAAAAAAAAAATCAGATGTAATGCAATTTAACACAGAAACACATAGAACTAAGTGGTATGCAGGTAGAAAACACAGACAGTTTAAAAAATGCATAGATTCTGTCCCAGTAATAAAAAATTTGCATAGAGAATCCTGTCAGTGGTAAAATTCATTATTATTATCTGTTGTGTATGATATTGGCATTCCTTAAGGATACTGCAGTTATTTCATAAGCTGTTAAGTGGTACATGACATCATGGAGAAAAAAATGTGATTTGAAGCTGTGGAGAGGAACAGAAAATCTTTGCTATTTTATAATTCAAATTTACTATGCTTTATCTATTTGTCAATGATAATGACTGAGTATCTGAATGTCAGCTTCTAAAAGTAATTGATTTGATATCTTTATTTAGAACTTATTTTAAACAAAAGAAATTTTTTTTTGTCAACTCTTTTGGAAGGACTGCATTCCTTAGGCAACTCATATATCTCATTGTCTCTAAAAATCTCCTAGTTTAACTCATAACCATTTAAAAATGAACCACTGAACAGCACTGAGTATATGTTTATATAAATGAGCATATTATTAGGTTTGATCAAATCAATCATGCATTTCAATAGCTGCAGGAAATGACACCAGCGTGGATCAAATAACACACGCAAATCATTACTGCTAAGCTGAGTGTAAGTTATTGAAAAATTCCTCTCTAATCGGTGGAAACATTTGTCTACTTCCCCTCCCTCAGCTTCTTTCATATCTGCTGCATAAGAAGCCATGTTGTTGCTATTCTTGTTTCTGAATTCCAGTGACATGTTCAGGGTCACATACATTTATAAAGAAGTTAAGTTACCTATGATCTAGCTGGATATAGACAACAATATTTATTTGATGTTGTGTGAGGTAGAAACATGATAGCTTACAGAGGTATGGCTGAAAAAAATGCTAAAACATGTTAACTGATTTGATGTACAATAAAGACTGAGAAGCTTTCTGTCTTGAGCTGATTAGAGAAGTGTTTGAGAAGAACAAACCATTGTCAAAATCAGTGATTATGTTAACATTCAAGTATTTTCTGATTTTCCACTTGATGATCTGAAGTCTAATAAAACCTGAAGTTCCACATTTTTCTGGGTTTTTTTCCGCATTTTTTAAAAAATTGAGGAAGCACAAGAACAATAAAATAATCTAAAACTAAAAATAATACAAATTTATCCAAATGTTTCTGAGGGTGTGGAGCTGTGAAGGAAAGCAGCCTGCCATGCCTTTCACTTCTGCTCACAAAGCCCTGCAGAAAGCAAGAGCAGCCATACGAAAGTGTAGTTAAATTTGCCCTCAGCATTTACTTCTCAGCAGATCATTCCAATGCCCAAGGTAATGCAGAGGAATAAATGTATTCGTATTCAAAATGAAGGGCCTGCCCTTGACCCTGCTGACCCATCTCTGCTCCAAGATGAATATTAGCTCTTAAATGAAACAGTAATATGTTTGGCATATGCATACACTTTGTTACAACTGTTTCTTCCTTACTGGGAAGCCAAATAGAAAAGGCTTGACCATTTTTTACCCCCTGACGGAATGGACCTGTTAGAAGAACAGGTCTTCCTTGCCCCTTAAAATATAGAGGGTGTGATTCTTGTCTGCAAATGAATAGCAGAAATGACTGCTGAGGTTAGTGAAGCTCAACAGTAAGGAAAATGAGAACCACATCCTAAATGTCAGCACAGTCCCTCTAGATTTTCTGTACTGCTTGGCACTTAGACAACACTTTTTATCTGAGGAACTCAAAAGGCCAGTTCTTAGTTTAATCTTGTAATACCCCTCTGAGGCTGGTAAAATGCCCAGCCAAGGGAACTTGAGTACAGAAAGGTTAAATAATTTACTGACAGTCACACACTGTCAGTAGCAGAAACCAAAGGCCCAAATGCCCAGAGCTGAGCTGTAAATGTAACAAGCAATAAGCAAATTCTGGCCATTGTCAGTCGATTTGTGTATCTGTTCTTTAATGGAATGCATTGGCTATGCATCCTTTGGGGTTTAAATGCTCAGTAAATCAAACTGAGCTAAGGCTTGTTTTAAATAGATGTAGATTTCTAAAACAAATAGCAGCATTCGCTCAGAGAAGTGGATCATAACTCATGGATAGCCTGTTGTTTTGGAAAGAATAATCAGCAAAATGCAGGAAGAATTTTTACAGTGTTGTCTAGTAACAGTTATCACTCCTGTACAATTTTACATTTAATAGCAAAGTCTCTGCTGAAACTGCAATACTGCAGATCCTTAAAATGCTTCTTTGTGGAGGGTAAGAATTATTATATTTAGTTTCCATGCAAAGAAATTGATGTCCATTTGGAAACTGGAAGAGAATTTTGCTCAAACCAATTTAAATTTTGAATACTTCAAGTAATGACATTAGAAGGAAAATGGAACTTAACTGTTACCCCATTTAAGAAATTGTTATACAGCATTTACAAAAACTTGGTGTAAAATCTGAACTTGCAGGCCAGGATTTCTGTAATTCTAGACCAATAAGCAACCCACTATAAATCCTGTTTAGTAGCTTTTTTTATAATTAGTGAACTTTCAGTAATTAAAGAAAAAACCAACAACATTCATAGGAATAGTTTGGTCAGCAATAATTTACAATTATGGAATATCTTTTTATTTTTATTTTTATAGCCAATATATACAGCAGGAATGTGCTTATTAAATTTGCAAGTGGCATGGAGCTAGGATGAATTGTGAGTACCTTAAAGGACAGGATTAGAATACAAAATGATCCTGCCAGTTGGAGAAATGACCTAAAAATGTAGGATGTAAGTCCAAGAGGATGTACAGTTAGGTAAGAATAATTTACTGCATAACTGCAAAATAGTAATATGAAGGGTAGCTCATTAGATGGGGATTTTTTAGGGGTTTATAGTGGCTCAGAAGCTGTGTTATCAGTATAATGCCCTTTGGAAGAAAAAAGATGAATATGATACTGAGGTACCAGTTTTCAAGACAGAGGAAGCCATCCTCCAGCTGCTGCTATATGAGTGCTGAGTGAAATGGTAGCCCCATGCCCAAACTTGAACTCAAAAACTATGAAAAATAAGAGATAGAAAAGGGAAAAGAGATTTTGAGAACAAAACTTTGAAGGAAAGATTGAATAAATGGAGGAGAGGGGAGTAGAGGGGAGGGGAAAAAAGGGTGGGAGGAGGGGGGCTGCAGCAGAGACGATAAGCTGTCAAACATACAGAAGGCTGCTACTGCAAAAAAAGGAAAATCCATTCCCTGTGACTAATACAGCCTAAAGTTCAGTAAGAAATATTCAGGATGGGCATTGGGAGGAGTTTTCTAAGAGCAAGAAAGGAAAACTGCAGTAAGATGCAGGAAGCACTACAATCTTTCCCACCAGTGGTGAGATATACAACTATCAGGAATGACATTGACACAAGAAGGTACATAGATAATTTCCACAGGACTCTCTGATTCTCTTCAACTAAGTTACATCTATTTAATATTTCACAGAAATATCAGCATTATTTGTTTTCATGATGTAGCCTGCTTGATTTCGTCATTTTATCTAACTTTTCACTCAGACAAAGATGGAGAGATTCTAAGCAGACCAAATGGCTCTATCAGATGCCCAATCTACAAGTTACTTCTCAACTAGCACAGTGTCAGTACCCCATGGGGAATCTGAAGGAGACATTACTCTCAAAAGGGTTATAAGTTTCAGTTGTGGACATTACAATCAAAACCAGTGAGAATGAGTTTGAACTTGATTAAGTTTGACACTCAATTTTGCTCAAAGCTAACTAGAGTGGTAAAAACAAAATCATGATCTAGAGCCATCTCATGCACAAAGTAGACCAAACATAGTAAGCTCTGTTGACAGAAACACTAAAATGCAGAGTCAAAGAGTGTTCTAACAGATAAATTGTACCTGGCATTGATCTTATATATGATGCATAAAACCCATTCTTATTGGTACACCCAAGCCTACAGTGCTTCCAAATTATTTTTGCTTTGCTGCTTCTTACAACTTTAGCTGACAAAAGTCTCTATCCCAAAGCTTTTAACTAAGTTGAGATTTTTAAATTGTCTTGCAACCATTCTTCTCCCTCTTGATAGCTTAAAAATACCTTTACTGGCCCTGAAGAAGTAGGCATCCTGACACTCGTTATCTAGAATTATAAAAGCTTACTGAAAAGACATCCCCAGCTGCAAATAAGCACCTTTATTTAAGATTCAAATTGTACTTACTACTTCAGAATGGCTTTCTAATTTTGTATACCGCCATCTGTATGGACCAGAGACAGAGTAACAGTGAGGGGAGATAAGGAAAGGGGGAAAAAGAGATTAGGGGAGAACACGAAAAGAGGGGGGGAGGGTGAAGAACAATCCTAACGCCAGTGCCTCAACTTTATTTTCAGGAGACTTTGTGTTTAGTGTTGCAGACCTAAGATGTATCAATAAATTAAAATCGTACTGAAAAAATGCTGTTACTCTTATAGTCAGTAAGTGTAGATCACTGCTTATGATGGGAAAATTTGGCCTCTGCCTTTTAGATCCTTATTTAAATTTTCTCCTATTAAAGCACTTGAAACAGAACCCTCTCTTTCTTAGACTTTTTGACATTCAGAAACTTAAAGAACAGAAGACTTCCCCCTACATTCTTCACAGAATTTCTGGGTAAATTACTGGATAAAATTATATTTTTTTGTAGTCTGAGCGTTTCTAGAATTAAGAGCATCATAGGTGCTTAACAGTAAAATACATGGAAGCTTGGGTCTCGAATGTATGCTGAATGAACCAAGGCTACAGTGAACATGTCTTCCATTGTGCAAAACTGAATGTGTAGTTAAATTAAGAACAATAGGTATTCATAAATCGACACAAGTGCCCATGAGAAACAAGACTTCTAACTAAATAAGAAGAGAATCAGTGTTCCTTGTTCCGGGAATTGTTATTTGGTATTAAGGTAAGAGTGTAGAGAGTACATTTTTTTGTGAGAAGAATTATTTGGTTTATGTATCAAAAACAGATCCCTTCCTACATATTATTAAAGCTACACAACTGATTTGAAGGGAAATAATATTTATGTTTTTGAAAAGGAGCTATAAAATGCTCTTATAGAAAAATAAATATTTGTGATCAAAATAAAACAAACTTATAAGTACTATTTTTGTGGAAAACATTCTATTTCATTCTGTTTTGATTTTAAGCCAAAAGATAAAACTAAAGAAAATCCAAACCCATCAAAAAACCGAGGTAGATGTTAGTATCTTTACCAGGAGAGAAAATTTTGCAGTGGATTGAAAATAGAGTTGATTTATTGTCTCAGCAATACTTCAGAATTTGAATGGAAATTATTCAAAATATTCACTACTCAGTGAGTAACTGTGGCTTCAGGATGGCTCCATAATTTTCTGATCCTGATGTATGATTCCTAAAGCCTCATGAGTGCAGTGAGTTACCCATTGCCCCATCATCTCACCAAGAGGAGACAGAAAGCAGTGGACTAAGATTTTCTGACTTCCACCTTGAAAATCCAGCTTTCATCCACCCAATTAATATGCCTTGCAGCTCTTGAAGTCAAAAGTAGAACCTGAGTATGTTATACTTGGTAATATAGTCAAGAACATGTACATTTCAAATGATGGGGACATGAAACCTCACATTCACTTTAGTCTCTTCAAAAATAAAACAGAACAATTCTAAAGAAACTTTCAGAAATTAATCTGCAAATCTGCTGCACTTATAGAAACAGTCGGCACTTATTATTATTACAATTTTTATTATGCAATGTTGACTGAATCATATTAATCACAGACTGAAAGAAGTAATTACCTGTTTCCTGCACAATTGTAAGTACTTAGATCACCAGTTTAGGAATCAAATTCTGTTCTCATAGTTAATCTGAATTCTTTTTCAAGGCACATTAATCTCTTGGTAGACACACCTATACAGACCTGTGCTGGCTTTGCAATTCTATCTCCAGTTCTACTCAAACTGCCTGGAGAATAATTAATACATTTAAATTCCTTAATTTTCCTTTATGTCACTTGATGTACAGATTCAAAGCAGGGAAACTCCACCAAGACCTCCCTTTGGATGAGACTAAAACTTGATTTTGAGGTTGTCTTCTATGGTGTTTCCATGTTAATGAACATTAAGCCGCCAAGCTTGCCTAACCAAGAAAGTGTGCCACACAAACTGAAATATGCAGCATATCTGTATATTTGCAACTCTCTATCTTCACAAAAGATGATTTGAACTCATTGTGTCATGGTGATGTGAATACATTTTCTCATGAGTAACATTTTAGTGTTGAGAAGCACCTTTTGCTATAATTATTTTTAATACATTTAATGACTTTTGGATTAGTATTTTTCCACCCAAAGAAAACCAGTTTCTAGACATATGTTTTCGTCCTATGAATTAAAGCCCAAAACATGTATTTTTAAAATATTTTTATTGAGTTTCCTCAAGGGAAGAAATAGTTAATACTGGGTCCGGGTTGAAAATCCTCAAATAAAATAAAAAATAGGTTTTGAACATTCTGGGTTCACAGTGTTATCTTCTCCTGAATCTTTATATGCCCATTAGACATATTGCATCCCTGGTTTGTACTTTATTAGTATTCTTCAACTCTAGTAGTCAGAAACTTGGAATGAGGTAACTGGCATCATACCAATTTTCTCTGTCATTTAACTCTGGCCAAACTACAAGGGATTTCAAAAACAGAATATCTTGTATTGTGACCACAGGACAATGGGCTACAGCACTTTTGAAATAGGACTTTAGATCATGAGCCCTGCTGGAGTCCAGTCAGTGAAACAGTGGGGGGAAAGCCTTTAAGATATTTTCCTGATCCATTAGTAGCTCCCAGAGTTGTGAATTTGTCTCTGTGATCAGGTTATTTTCATCATTCTGTGGCAGCTTCTAGAAGATTCAGTAATTTTAGTCATTCATTGTTGTACTTTCTGGATATGTGTCCACAAAACGGTTTTTACTGGAATTTTGACATGAGGCAGGTTTCCCCCTCAAAGCTCCTTTAAAGTGACCACTGTAAAAAAATTACTAACTCTTCAAGTGTTTATATAGCTCAACCTTCAAACTCATTGTGAGTCTATTCTATGCAAATGTGACAGCTTTTTTATTCCTGGCTGGGTGATTTTGATGACATATCAAAAAGACAAAACCCAGAAGCACAAGGAGACAAAAACACAGTATAATTAGGTCCAGTTCTGTGGTGTTAGAAAACTTATGTGAAGGCTGCTTGCCTGGGCACTATGTTCCCCTTGAGCTTCCAAAGACCAGAACAGTAATAGACCACACAGCAGAGACCATCAAGGGCAGCCTTGCCTTTTAAAGTCTCTGATTTTCAGCCCTATAGACTACGTTATTTTAGTGGCCATTGTAAGATTGTTTTTACTCTGCCTGCAGCCTTTTCTATGGAGTACTCTCATAGACCACTGTGTGTGAGAACGTATGGAACAACTCTTACAGAATTTTACCATCATGTCACAGAGGATACACATTGTCACTGCCATTGTACCCAGTTCCAAACACAGGATGTGAACCTCTGACCGTGAAGCACCAACTAGCAACATTTTATGAGGCAGAGGAAAGTAATCTAAAGAAACAGAATTTAACTTGAAAAAAACCCCCACTAAACAACAAAAAAATCCACCCAAGCAAGTATAGCAAAACTGAAGCCCATTACAAAGAAAAGATTAGGATGACATGACTATTTTTTCCCCCCATTGTTAAATGTAAACTAAGCTAATGGTAAAAAAGTTCTGGAGGATGAGGGAGGGAAGCTGTGGATGATTGCTGCATTCTTTACTATGTCCTCTCTCCATCCTGGAGAGTTGTATTCTCATGCCAGCTTCCGAGTAAACAACACGCACTTCCTGGCTATCTCTAATCTGTGCAGCAATGTGTGTGAAAGGACAGCGCTGAGTGATCTGTGGTTCTGACCAGGTATCCTGTTTTGACAAGGGTGTTTGTCCTTTACCCAACATATTGCAGAAGTTATTCTTGACATTTTTATTCTATGTATTATTGGAAAAGACTTAATTAGGTCTTTTGGGAATGATTTAATTTGGATTACTGAGAAGTTTAGAGGGCCAGAGGTAACAATTAAAAAAAAAAACCAAGAAAAAAACCAAAAAAGAAGCTGCACTTATGAAATGTTTTTTGCTTTCAACATTTTAAATTACAGTTAATTACAAGATACTCTCTTTCCTCTAATTAATATTTATACTATGTATCACAGTCTGTGGTTCGAAATCAAGTTTTAAATTTGCTTCTAAATTTTTCTTAGGAGCTAAAGGAATTGTTTTAGTAGTTGGCTTACCTTTTCATTTGATAAGTAATGCTGCTCAAAAATTATTTGCAGTAAAAGACTTATAGTTTGGAAAATGCCCATTAAGCAAACCCCCTGACCAATGATACGTAATGTTTCCAGTGAAGCTTTGCTGGCAATGGCAAAAATCTGAAACAAATTTAAAGATGAACAATGTGAAGATTGGTGTAATTAGCTACCTGGTGCTTGGATGAGATGTCATTCAAGATCCATGTTTGAAAGAAAGATATGCTGTCTCCAAAGTGAGTAACCTGTCATGTAGGCTGAAGAGAACTCTTTAATTTGACTCAGGAAGTCCTTAGATTTACTCATCTGAAGAGTGCCCACAAGAGAGGTTTAGAAGTGACTGAACACTAGAGATTAGATTTTGGCTGAGGTAGAGTTAATTTTCTTCACAGTATCTAGTACGGGATTATGTTTTGGACTTGTGCTGAACACAGGGATGGTTGTTTAGAGATGTTTTTTTATTGCTGAGCAATGCTCACACAGAGCCAAGGCCTTTTCTGTTCTTCATACTGCCACATTAGCAAGGAGACTGGGGATGCCTGGGAGGTTGGAAGGAGACACAGCCAAAGGGATATTCCATACCATATGACATCATGATCATTATATAAAGTAGAGGCAAAGAAGGAGGAAGTGGTGAACTTTGGGAGTTAAGGGTGTTTGTCTTCCCAAGAAACTGCTACACGCAGTGGGGCCCTGATCTCCTGGGAATGGCTGACCATGGGAAGCAGTGAATTAATTCCTTGTTTTGCTTTGCCTGCAATCATGGCTTTTGCTTTCCCTATCAAACTTTTATCTCAAACAGTGAGTTTGTAAGCTTTTCCCCCTCCAATTCTCACTGTGATCTTGCTGTTGGGGGAGTGAGTGAGCAGCTATGTGGTACTTGGTTGCTGGCTGGAGTTAAACCACAGCAGTCACCCAGTTGACATGTAAAAATGTAGATTGCTGTTCCTCTAAAATAGAGCAAAAACTTGAATGTGCAGGTTTCATATCCCACCTAGTTGCCAGAGCCGTCTAGATATTGAAAATTTTCATAGGGAAAAAAATCCTATGGTTTTAGTGAGAAATATTGATAAAATTACCCTTGGGTTTCCCAGTTAGCCTTAGTAAAATACTTAATAATATGAATGAGGGGAAAAAATCAATAAGGTTGACATAATCTCAATTGTTTACATGGTCTAGTCCTTCAGACACTGAAGACTTGTTTTATTCTCCCCCTCTGTGATTCCTTTGCACTTTGGACTAATCTAACAGCTGATTTTCTTGGAAAACAGTTTACTGAGTTGTGTCTCCAGTCCCAAACTAAAGAATGCTGAGTTAAACTTGTTACTGGCTTCCACAGGAGGGAAATGGATGCCCCCAAAACAAATAACTTGTCATTTGTGAACCTAAATCATATTTAAATTGAAATCTGACATAGCTGTAGATTTTACTTACAATAAATAGCACTGGCATCAAGTAAGGGAAAGAGGAAACCAAAAGAAGGCAAGTTAGTTGTATTAGAGAAAATTGAAGGATTTAAACGAAGCTGAGAGCACATTTAGGAAGCTAGCAATTGTATCTACTGGGTCCAGAAGGCACAGAATCTAACCTTTCTCCATCTAGCTTTCTCCATTTACTACATTTGATGACAAAAACTATTAATTAAAAATGGCTTTCAGTTACATACAGAACCTGTTCAAGACGCTCAATATTCAGGAAAATTTAATTCCTCAAAACAAATTCACATGATGATATCTTAAAGAAAAAACAACTTGTATTTTTTTCATTTGAAGATGAATTTTATCTCTGAATCCCTTGAAATTGTCCAACTTTTCTACCACAGCCCAGGGAAGGAAAACTGGAGCCATACATTCTCCTTAAATTCCATCTGATTGCACAAGGGTCACCTTGGGATGACATTGCCCTATTATTTTATCATTCTAGAGTTTTCCCATATAATTCCCCTTGCATCCAATATGTGAATATTTTGGAAACATTAGGAATCTGCTCTTAAGTCCTACATTTCTAACTTACTTTTTCAATTTTTATTTTTTTTTTTGATAATCAAGTATCAATCACCTATTTTCTGTCAGTTAATTTCCATATTTGAATAAAGGCAATCCAGAGGCATAAATTCTCATTATGTAAAAAACAACAGGACATTTAATGGCATAATATGCAGTTAATATAGGGACTGACAGTGATGTTATATATGTTGGGAATTCAGTGTCAATGAACTTAGACTAGACCTCATTAAACAGCACTAATTTGTTTTTCTTTTAAAGGCAAAATCCCAGTTCCACAAGATGTTGTAATGGATTGTGATTTCAGAAGTCCTTCTGAGCACAATGCTCACATGAGGACCACTGGAGGGAACTAGTTAAAAGGATTTACTTTTAAATTATCTGGTATGAACTGAATATATTAGAAATAATGAATCATTACAAGCTGATGCCTTAGAATGCTAAATCCTCATTTTAGTTAAATATACTGGAGCTGCACAGGAATGAACTTGGAGGGTAATGGAAAGCAAAATAATGACAGATTAGCCAGTTCACTAACTTCACTGATTAAAATCTTTCTCCATAATGAGCAAGCCAAATTAAATGGAGGCGTGAGGTAAAAATATAAAACATACTTTTCTGCTGAAGTTTTAAGTACTTTAGCAAATTTTTTGGACAGATTTCAGATCCAAACACCAAAAATGTAACTTGAGATCTCTCCCTACATTTTACTTGGGATATGGTGATATTCCAGTGATAAAGCCCAAGTTCGACAAGTAAGACTCACAAAAGAGGAATTCACAAACTGTGACTTGAAGTCAAGATTAGGAGTTAATCTCATGGCTGAAGGAAATCAATAAAGAGAGGGATTTTAATCAAGTAAAACTTCCATGAGTTAACTTAGCAATATTCTGGAAACAGTGACTTGCAATCAGAGAAAGCAAATATTCCAGCCTTAGTACTGCTTTAAGTATTTTTTAATTTTTTTTTAAACTTATTGAACAGGTACAAATATACCTAATCAGATAATTTGGGAAGCTTCATTAAGAATCCAGTTCCCACTGGAGAAGGATATGCTTTCCAAGAAAACGTGAAATAATCCAAGAACTACTTGGAAAAGTTTGAGGCCCTAAGTTGTCATGTTTTCTTTCGGCTCATATGGTTTACCTGGTAAAATTTGTAAAACTAGTGATTCTGGTGCATTCTTCATTATTTCACTGCCTGAAACCAGTCGTATTTTAATTTTATTTGCACTGCTGTAAGTCTGAATAAATTCACTGGGTAGCACCCTGACATTTCTCAAGTCAAGGACAAATCTTCCATTTAGTTCATTGGGAAGAGTTTTTTCTAAATTTGGTGGAGTTACTCCAACTCGTCTCAACGCTATCGGCTCAGTATCTAGTCTTTTATATGCTGGGCTTACAGCATAAATAAGGCAACAATTAGAGATGCAAAACAAATTTCAGTATCAATCTTGGAAGAAGAATGTGTCACCCTAGGAAAATAGAAATGTGAATCCCAAATGATTTAAACGGAGCTGCCAAAGGGGAATATCTAGAATTTCAGTAATGGAAAAAGTGAATGTTAGGTGGAAGGCATAATTGGAAAAGTACAACAAAACTTGAAGCCATATGACTGATTTATATAGAGCACAACTTGAAGTATGTTTTACTGTTATTTCTTTTTAAGGTCTTTAGAAGGAAAGCATTGGTCATTTTTTCCAGGGGTCTCTCAAATAGCAACAGATATGTTGAGACACATCTAAATACTCTGGTTTTGAAAATCATTTTGCCATAGTCTTTTGTTAAATATGAAACTCTGGGAAAATTACACACATTTCTATTTTCCTTTACTTGTTTTCCTTGTAGTAATTATCTGTGACTATTTTAAGACTCAGAGTCAATACAAAAAACATTATTTTAGAAAGGGAACTAAATCAATCCACTGACTCTTTTAGCAAAACTGAAAGGTCTGCCTATGTCAAGTCTAGCCAAAAAGAATGGTAGTTTCCTGCTTGTTAGGAGAGTGCCAGCTTTCCATGAATTGCAAAAGGGTAGCACCTCCAAAATTTTCACCATCTAGGGAGATTTAGAGTTGGACTCTATGATCTTTAAGGTCTATTCCAGCCTAAATGGTTCTATGATTGATGGATTATTGGATTATGAGGTTGACTGCTTGCATGCACGATGGAGTAAGACTTCTTCCAGTCTTCGGCTTTGTATAGCTCTACCCTACACAGGCAGTGTGGTTGTGTTTATCTCCTATATCATGCAGCATATGAGCAAGAGAGGCAGAAAACCTCACTAGCTGATTATCATATTTGAGGCGGTCTGGAGTCCTCATTATGGTTAACAGCTATTACAGATCAACAAACCTGACTCAAGAAACTTAGACAGGAGGAGGTACTTCTGAGACAGTGCAGTTCAGAGCCCCGTTTCCTCAGAACTGATCTCAAAGGCCACAATCTGATCCTGTTTTTCAATTTGTTAAAGAAATCCATAAACTCGGATATGTTACAAGGAATACATTTATTTTCCTGCATTCTGGGATACAAAAATAAATGAGAAACTAGAACCCTACTTCTGAAAAAGAAAAATATTAGAGGTGAATGAACCATGACTTTGTCTAGGTCTTTTGGCATAAAGGTATGCGACAGAAATGCACTCTGAAAGAGAGTAGTAATTATTAGGAAAAAGAAGACGTAAACATGTCTTTTAACTTAAACCAAAGTATACATCACCTTCAAGATCTTAATTAAATTTCTCATCATGAATTAGCTCAAAAAGAAAAAATCTCCATCTGTTAAGAAGACTTCTACCATAACACAGAGCCTTGTAGTCATAAACTATTTAAAGCATTTCGGAGAAGAAACACAATATGAGCTTTACAAGCAGACTGACAAGAAACTAAAAATCCTCAAATATTACAAAATATTACAAAACCTAACTCTACCTCCCTCTTTATAGCAGCAGAAAAATCTTTATCAGACTTTTAATTAAAAAAATAATAATATCTTTCCATCATTTTTAGCTAGGAAATCAGTGCCTTTCTGATACACTCTTAATGGTTTTACTTTCTACTCATTTCTCTTATGCACTGGAGTCTTCCTCTTCTCCTGCACTGTCTCCTTTTTGTATAAAGTTTGGTGCATCACTGGTTATATATATATATGCCCAGTCTCACCTCCACAGAGCTTGGTCAGTATTTTTGTCATTTACTAGAAGGTTTGTGTGAAAACCATTCAAATGCCCTCTGGTGACTGAAACTCACAGTAAATTTACAGCTCAGTACAGCAATCATAAGCATTTGATGGACCCAGTAATAGCAACAATGTGGAGATGTGATGTGTTATAGGCATCAAGCTTGCCCACTTTAACTTCTGATTTCCCTGTTGTTGCAAACAGCACTGGAGCATCTCACAGACAACATGCCTGCAAGCTGTGGGATAGAAACCATCCACCTGATGTATAGAAGATAGATGCTAAGATGACAGGAAACAACGTATGTTTATTTCTTGGTCATTCTTAGGTCTAAGAGCTGCTAGAAATAAAAAATAACGGTAATCTATAAACAGTTTATTGCATTCTTTGTGAAGCAATTCCTTCTATTTTTATTACTCTATTTAAGAAAATATTGGTAGAAAAGCAATGTAGTAGTAATGGTAGGCAAAGTTTCCATTTGACTGCAGTCTGGAAAATGGATTGTAAAATTTATGCTCTTTGAATTAGTCCAGATTTTGAACATAACTAAGCCACAGATTAAAAATTTATTCCAGAAATGCACTATTTCTCTATCAATTTATCAATTAATCTTGAATCTTAGCCAGTGGGAATGGAATATAATACAATACATGCAAGTATTACAGCCAACACAGCTTGACGAAACTAATTCAAATTTTAAGCAGTAAAGTATGAAGAACAAAAGCATAAGTTTAGTTTTAAATTTCAGCCATTTAAGACAATAAAAATGGCAATGACACATGGAAATATATTTTTCATTTCTACTCTAAACAATAAGTCAAATAAAGGTAACAAGCCACATCACAGACACATTTTTGGCTCACTAGAAGATATCCTGGTTGTGTGGGTTGGTACAATAAATGTAATCTGATCCAGGAATGAATTACCTACTGAATATACAGGAAAACAGTAAAATAGCTAAAGATACTCAACTTGCCTATGCCAGTGTGGGCAGATGATTTTTTCCTCACCTGCCTGAAGGAGGTCTATGACTCCTTTATATACTAAAATTCAAAGTAAAAAAACATACTGCACTGAATTAGAGAAGAAAACCACAGTTATTTATGGTTCTCTGGCAGTTGTTTTATACCAGGCTAAGTTTGATTATGTTTAGGGATATGTTTAGACATTAAAGCCAGCTCAAATTCTGCAAAGCTTGAAAAGTGGGGAAAGGAATGAAAATTTAACAAAGGACAATTCTGGGGGCTTTGTACTCTTAAGGTATTTATCTGGATACACTTGGAGGCCCTAGTATTGTCACAGATTGAACATTCTAATAAAGACATAGTGCTTTGCCCAAAGTATCCCAATCTGCAAACTCTTGTTGAAGCGGGATAGCGAGTGAGTAATTTGTAAGGCAGAATGATCACTTTTACACGGTGTTTTGCAAAACATCTACTTTCTTTATGTCCTTCAGTTTCTAAATACATACTGGTCCTTGTGTGGGCTTCCTTGAAAATTTCTTTAGTGTATGCTTCAGTAAACCCAGAAAGCCCAGTGAAAAAATACAAGCAGCCACAGCTACATGCTAAAAAGTAGGGTGGAAAAAAGTTTCAGCCTATGTTAGGAGAAAAATAATCTGTTCAAAGCAAATACAGAATATGACAACAAATACTCTACAGATGTGACTGCTTCTCCAGCTTATCACTAGTGCTCTGTATTGCTGTTACTTCCCCTCCTTTTACCTCAAACTGTTTCAACCTGCAAACCATTCATCACGTAACATTCTAATCCTTCTTGACCTTTTTTGTTCTCTGCCCTATTTTGCCTTTGTCAATGTCCCCCTTAAAACATTACCTGCAATATTTTTTTTTTTGGTATTCTCATTCTCCTTTTCTTGTCCTTCTTTCTCACAATATGTAAGACAAAATGTTATATTGCAATCTACAAATAATAAACATCCCTGAAAATAAATCAAATTTAAGGTTGAGGAATAAACCCTAAAATCATCCAAAACTTCCGCCGGTGTTCAAGAGTCTCTGCGTTTCAAAAAATGCTTGCAAGAATAGGTTTAATAGGGATGTTTTATTGTTTTATTTTTTGGAGCAAGTTTCTTTATTGTGGTTTTATTTTTCAAGTTTGCCTTAGAGAAAATCTCTAAAATGGTTTCTAGACCTCTGGAAGGTCTCAAAACCAATCTCTCTGCACTACCAATTTTCCTTTAGCAGCAGGACAAGTTTGCCTGCCAGCAAGCCAGTTCCTTGTCAGAATGAAGAGCTTCTCATCAGTAAATGCAACATCTTCAACACTACATTTCAGTCTCTGCAGTAATAACACAGCCCTACCATTGACTTGAAAATAATTAGCCAGCAGCAGCATTGGTATGTTCTTCATTGCCAGCACAGCTCTTCAAAGCAGTAATTCGTCTCTCTTCAGGAGCATCAGGGTTTTTGACTGAATAATGATGGACTTGAAGAAACACCAGTGTCAGCAGCAAGAGTCCTACTGTGGAAATGTATAATCCAGTTTTCTTATGTAGTAATCTAGTGTTTTTAGAACTACCATTAAACCCTCCATAAAAGTGATATAATCGTGAGCAATTAAAGCGAAGTAGCTGAGATTTAAGCTTCTGAGGCCAGTGTTTTCCTTGCAACACACACTTCAAATCAGTCTCCAGTTCCCAGATTTCCCCCATGTTACTACCATGTTCACACATCCCGAGCAAATTCATTGACCAGTTTGCTCTTTCAGTATTGAGAATACAGAAACACTGTCCCTTTTGTATCAGCATGGAAATCTTCTTACTGAGCTTCTCTGACCTAGTCTTCAGGCTTCTGAACAAACCATCTAATCCTCTACACACATGAAAGTCCTGAAGTCTTGTGCCCCCAGTCTAGCACTTTGATTTACACTGCCTCAGAAACTCACCAAAAAAACCCAGCAGTTATTTAAATGCAGGCTCTGGAAATATTTTGCCTTTATTCTCAGAAGTTGTTTTGTCTTTTTTTCCCCTGTGCACACACTGTTTTTACTCATGGGCATAGGACATGCTGCATATTTGTACTTTAGAAGGACTAAACAAGGTGCTGTCCAGCTTCCTTCAAGCCTGCAGCAATACGCAAACAACTTAGGAATTATTGGTAAGAGATAAAACTCAAATTGCTCAGATGGGTAGACGTCTTTATCTGTGTAGCTGTAAATTCCTGGAGGAAGCAGGTGAGGGCCACGAAGGCAATGTACAAGCCTAAAAACAGTAACAGGTAGTCAGCAAAAAGGCAGTTTAGGTGAATTATGAAAATGTAAGTTCTTCTTGTGTTTGTTGGTGTTATGGCCTGATAGAATTTTCTTTAATGGGTTAGTTAAAGTTCACTTTTTTTCTGAAGAGGGTAATTTTTTTTTTGTAGAGTTAATCAAAACCACTAGGCAAAGTGGCTAGGTACTTCTCTGACATAATTTAAAAAAAAATCAATCAAGGATGTGTGTTTATATATGCAAGTGTATTTGGAATCTTAACTGTAAATCAACACTTGACTTCCCAATTAAGCTAACCATTAGCATCAATTAAGACAACAATAGCCTCTAACAGTATAGTCAGGAGCCTATCTTCATTTTCAAATGTGTATGTCTTCTTAGTAAATAAGCAAACTGTACAGTTTCTTTTACTGCAAAGTCTGTTTTGATTTGATTTGAAAATAAACTTTTTCTTCTGTGCCAAGAAGAATTCCTTTGAAGCTAGAAGTAAAAACTCCAGACACAGTCTGCCCTCTTTCTAATAATTAAGGAGCTCCTAACTGAGCAGTGACACACACTACTCTAAATGGGGTGCTTTCTCAGATCTATCTGGCTTGCAATACAGTACTCCTACCTTATTATTTGTATTACTAAAAGTCAGTTGTCCTCTCCACTCCCTGGTGATGAACAGCTCACTTCTACCATTGTCTAAGAGAAGGTTCTTCCTTTTTCTTGAGACTCCAATCTCATTCTTCTGTTCCTGCTCCAGTTCCTCACTGTGTTCTTCTCTGGCCACCTGCCAGTAAGGCAGAACTAGCTGAAATATGTCACACTCCACTGTGTTTTGGAGAAAAAAAAAATTAAATCGGAATGTTCTCTCTACATGTTCACAGGGTCTTTTCCTCCATTTCTGAACACTTGATGTATTGCCTCAATGTACACCATGTGGAAAAAATTTATTGGGGTGGTATTCATACAAATCTCATCTGTTTTCAACACATGTCCTTTTCTACACCTTGCTTCCCATTAAGCAGAGCTGGTCAGAAGATTTTCCGAGAAGGTCTAATCACCAACAGGAATGCTGATTGAAAATAACTGTCCCAGTCAAGCAGCTGGTTTCTTGGAGAACGAAAAAGGATGAATCCCTGGTTTCTTCAACACATTACCAAAATAATAGTGCTTCTAACAGCACTGATTCATGAACAGCAATGTTTCAGTTTCAGGCAGCTACTGTGGCTACCACACTCCGTTTGTTCCTCCTTAGGCTGCTTTGTCAAAGCACAGAAATTCACTGTGGCTCGGCATGCGAGTAATTGCTCTTGTACCTGTGCCGTTTACATTGTACACTGGCCATCACCTAACATGAAAAGGAAAAATCTACACACTAAGAAAGGTTAACTGAAACTGTAGAGCAGTTCTTTCCTCCATCAGTCCTTATTTTCTATCCAAGCACACAAATCCTGAAACATAATTAAACTCAAAGAAGCTTCTGAATGGTTCTTAGACATACTAAAATGGAACAATTGCTTAAGTCACAAGTAACTTAGAAGTTTAGGACTGTGTACATTTGCTGCAAGCAAAGCAAAAAATAAACTGAGAAGAGTGTTATAACAACAGGCAAATATGATGAAAATTACTCCAACCACCACAAGCTAAACATTTTGATACCATTCATTCCACCCACAACTCAGTAAAACCAATATTAAATAAATAGAGAAATAGCAGATTTGCTTGGACTGAAGTAATTTGAGAATTCTGAAGTGAGCAAACAGAGTTGTGCAGGAAAGTGTGTGGAAGTCCAAATTCACAAAATGCAAGTTGCCATTAATTTTCCTGCAGTTGTGACTAATGAGGATGTAGGCAGTGGAGAGTCTGGGGAACATTAACAGAAAGAAAAAGTAAGGCATTGCTAATAATATCTCAGGCTCCAATTCTAAGTTTAGTACTTTATGGCAAATTACATAGCTAACATTATTAATATTCAGCCTAAGTAAAATATGACAGAGAAACTACAGGCTAAGCACAGATGCACAGAACACATACTCCATCTTTTTATTTGCACAATAAAGACAGCCTGAGCAAGCTGCTCTTTGCTCCCCTAAATTCTCACCTTCTTCCATTAACATTTTGTACTAATTGTTATTTAACTCGAGGTTTTCCTTTTAAAAAGACCTTTCCCAAATCTTCGTTCGCGAAGACTGGCCACGACGACGACGATTCCTTTTAAAAAATCAAAATTAGAAACTAAGGTTTGCAAAATAAACTTGTGTCAGCTTAACTGCAGAACCCTTCATTCTGCAGCAGTAAAACCATAAGCTATCATTTTGCTTACTTATAGGACTAAAGAAGCAGTTTTTTTCCTTTTCTATTTAACTGAGGCTTTCGTTTCTTAACTTCTGTCAAAACTATCAGCTCAGATGTGCTGTTTTTTACTGGCTTCAGAAAATACACATAGATAATGAGAACTAATTGTCTACTAACAACCACTCTTGGATGAGGATATGTTTATGCCACTACGATTTATACAATCAATACATGATTTATGTGTCATTGAATATCTGTCCAATTCACATCTCAGCACCCTTATAGTCTTTCTTATGCTATTTTTCACACTTTTTTAGTGTGTTTGCACTACATTACACTACTTTGGTTTTCTGCAGAACTGTTCAGTTTTGCTATAACTGGCCTCTACTTGCATTATATTATTATATAAATGTGAGGTAAAACAATCAAGACTATGTTGAATCATGACAGCTACGCGTCAGTTTAAATGACATTGGTTAAGATTAGGGTTTTAATCTATTGTTCCTTACCTAAACAAAATTTCTGTTCAAGCTTTGCATGTAAGATTTATACTCACATCCTGTCTCAACTCTGTGCCTTAAATTCTATTCAGAGAAAACATCTTTTCAAAGCATAGACAGTAGAAATTAGAGAAAAAATTAAGTGATCGATAGAATACAGATGCATTAGCCTGAAAACATGGGAGTATTCAAGGCAAAATTAGAGTATCTGAGAAGCATGAAGGATTAACCTCCAAACATACTTCCACAACGGTGTTTGGAGCATAGTGGGAAAATAAAGCAAAGTTTCAGCA
>JAWWLV010000088.1:40600251-40725777 GCA_035041135.1 Platyrinchus mystaceus | reverse complement strand
CATGAAGGATTAACCTCCAAACATACTTCCACAACGGTGTTTGGAGCATAGTGGGAAAATAAAGCAAAGTTTCAGCAAGATGTTAGGTCTGAAAGGCACTGGAGAATAGGAAAGACTATACAGTTAATGTCTTTACCATGAAGACAGCACAGCAGAACAATTATATTATTCAGATAGCCATCCTATTTTTTTCCTTTGTAAAACAGAGTAAAACAATGCAAGTCCAGAAAGAAAGTAGTAAAATTTTAGTTTAACCACCTCAAAATGCCACATTTTTTGTGTACAGCAGGTGTGCATTTTGCACAGACAAATCAAAACTAATCCTTTACTCAAAGAATAAGGTGATAATTTCTCAGATAAGGTGTCTAGCTGCACTGCAATCATACTTTTCTGACTAACATTAAGGCCAACCCAGGAAAAGCTTATTAAATGGCTGCACTAGTGAATGACTCATCTATTCTTCACTGTGAACCCTGATGCTAATCAGGAGAATAAATATGAAAGTTCTGTAAAATGCATTGAAGTTGCAGTTAGTCAGAAGAAGCTGAAAACAAAATCCTGACAGCTTTTCCCTGGAATGGTGCTGAGGTAATCACTGGTAATGCATCACCAACTCTTTAAGCTAGGACTGCAGCAGCCAGGCTGACTTGCTACATAAAATGACAAGCTATCAAGGAAAGGCACTGAAACCACAGTGCACGCTGCTGCATTTGCATGTACTAACCAATACAGGGACAAGCAACTTAATATACTGTTGGCAACACAAAATTCCAACTATTTCTCCTCCCGTACATATTTTTTAACAGTGATCACTATCCCAGAAAGGGAGTTTGTTCCTCCAAAATGCAGAGTGCTTTCAGTTACTGTTGTAGAAAATTTTAAATGCAAATTATCTTAACCCCATTGACATTTATGGCCTCAGTATCTGCCTGTGAGAATTAGCACTGCTACTAGTTAAGATTCAAGGATGGAACATCACTGTGTATCAAGCATAAGACAAACACAAAAAAGGTGGTCTCTGTTTAAAAGATCTTGCAATCCAGACTGAAAAATTTGAAATGGAAGCTAGGCATGAAAAACGTCAGGCTATCAAAGAAAACAGGTAACAGGCTGAGGCACTGAAAGAATTTATGTCACACATTCTGAAAGTCACACATGAAGTCATTGGGTAAAATTTCCATTTCCTACTTAACTGCTCTTAGCTGCTCTAAACATATATATCAACTTAGATGGTAGATCAAATAAGGGACATAGTAGCATGCAAATAGAACATCTGCAACATCTCATGCTTAGATGCCTGCCCCTTCAAAATATATACCAAGTTCATGCTTGAGTATTGAGACCCTTACAAAGGACCAGCAGTCAGAATGATAACCTAGTACCATGAAGATGCAGGTGGAGATTTCTAGACAGTCAGCAAAAGCACTAAACCTAGAATCTGTCAGAAATCTCTTTGGAGCTTAAAAGCTTCTGCTAGAACTCAGGCAGATGTCTGAGAATCCCCTCAGAATCAAATCTTCTCTTGCATGTGGATGCTTACAAAGGGTTTTTTTTACAGACAGGTGAGCAGCGCTCACTTTTGAGGATGTAGCTGCTGAAGGAAATAAATAGTATCAGCTCTCCTATTTCAAATAGTAGCCTTATATAGAAATTACTCAAACAAAATTTTTGGGCTCCTAGAAAAGCACCTACCCAGATAAAGTGTGTGAGATAAGAATGCATCCTGTATCCTTTCAGTGGGTAGCATATCCCTATGCAGTTTTATGAAAATCTCAAGGCCAGGAGAGAAGCATAGAGGTCTGTTAAGTTCCTGTCCTGCCTCCCAAGTATGTTCAAACTGTGGAAAAAGGAAGTACTGGAAGAAGAATCTGGAACAGCCCACACTCAGATGGATCCCTTAACCATGGAAACATATCCTCACAACCCTCCTTGTGCAGTTTGGTGACTGCTTTACAGGTCTTCATGTTTCCACAGTGTTCCAAGTTCCAGGTCTTGCTTCAAAGTCAGCACAGGTACTTCATCTAATGTAAAACACAATCCCTTTGCAGAGCAGTAACTTAAACCCAGTCCTTTTCTTTTCCCTGATAAGTGTCCAAAAATACACTATTATGTTCCCCATTACTGGACCAGTGAATTTGCAATGTATTCCCTTTAATTTCCTTTAAATGGAACAGCTTCAGCAAAAGGAAAGCGCTACCCGTATGGATTGCTCGCTTCTGCAAGGTGTGTGTGTCTTCATCAGTCAGGCAAAGACAAGAATTAACTGCTGTCTCATCTGTCTTGGATCAGGGTTCTAGCCACTGAGATTATCCAACTGCAAGAAATACCATCCTACACTTGAAAGAAAACATTGGCTCCCTCTCTTTTTTGGCAGACAGGTTGCAGGGAAGCTACTTTAAAAAGAAGATATTGAGGGCTACAATTCCCAGAGAGTGAGTCTTTTTTCTTTGTGGAGTTGTATGGATAGAAAGGGTAAGATTTAAGTTTTAACACAGCAGTGCTTTGCATTGTGTTGTCAGACTAAACAGGTGACTCTCTGTTGACCATTCTGGTTCCTAAATCTCTGAAGGTATCTAGTTTTCCTCAGGCAGCGTTTATTGGCTTTAAGAAGGAAACTAAACACCAGTTAGTAATTCTCAGCCTGACTTGTGTTGGAGGAAAAAACACAATGGGTTGTGCTTTGCCCAAGGCCTGTGGCAAAACCATGACTGCATTCATGAAATGCAGTTTATGAAATGCTCAAGGGCACTTTCAGGACAAAGCACTACATAAAACACAAAATACTGTTGGACTGATTTCCAGAGCCAGAAAGGAAGCAAACTGTCTCCTATCAATGCCACTGGTAAAATTCCTTCTTGTCCATGACAGCAGAAGGAGGATCCAGATAACTAGAAAGTCAGTGTGCAATAATGAGATCAGCAGCAGGGCAGTGCAAAGCCAAAGGCTCAGACTTACTGAGTCAGGTTTTGGATTGATGCAAGTTTTTGCACAGATGAACTACAAAGCCTTGAAAAAACTTATAAGGTACATGTTGACAGGCCCATAACTATGAAGGAGATGCTACTCTAAAAAAATAATCCAGAAGAAAGAGAAATAAAACAGATTAAAAAGAGTTCTGAATGAGGTCTTGCCTATCAGTCAGAAATCAGATGAAATGTTTAGATTTTATGTAGGCTCTCTAGTTCAGGACAATTTCACCCTAATAGAAGACATTTTCCTGATAACACACAACAGTATGTGTTTCTGCACAGGATAGTTTGAGCTGTGTTTTTTAAAAGGTTAACATATATATATTCTGGATTTGTCAGCATATGTTGAGCTGAAAAAGATGGGCAAAAAGCATATTAAAAGTTTGAAGGATAAATTTGTCTCCTGGTTCCAATTCAGAGTTCTTGTGAGATTGAAACTGTGCTTAATTTGTTGTTGTTTTTTAATTTAGCACTTTTGAATTATGACATTTTAGTCATGAATTCAGATATGCAGAAGAGAAGTCTGACACATGGCTTGCAGGCTTTACTTCGGAGAAGTCTGAGCCTTCTCATGGCATTTTATTTATTTACTCATTTTTATTCCCACTACCACTTTGTTTTGCTTAAAGACAGGCAGAGGCATTATTTCCCCCTCACTCTTGGCTCCATTTGCCTGTCCCTTTAATTTACAGTTTTCTCAATTATTAAAAACTCTGAAGCAATTTGTGGTTGAAACAGTTTTGCCCACTCTGCAGAATGGGAGTTGTTGGTTTATTCTTTCCACCTAATTCACAAAATGCAGTTTTATGTAAAGGCTCTTACTTTACACATCACAGGACAGGTAGACAGCACCATCTACACTTTGTGCAGTATCTGTTGCTTTGAACGGCATCAGAGTTGGATGCCATGGCCCAGAACTGAGAGGGTGCTGGCCAGAGAGGCAACAAGGCAAAAATACCAATGAGTTGTAGCATCAAATGTAATCTTGCATGACCACAGACCGCCACTGTCTACACTCTTCAAGCAACATGCTGAGGAGTCACTTAAACTAGCCCTCCAAAGTCTGACCACCCCAAGCCGTGTATATTGTGCCGTGCAGATAGGCTTCTCTGAGTCTCTGGATTAAAAATAGCTGCATTCTTCTTCAGGAAAAAGCCTTATTCCTAGAGTATCCCATATCTTCTTTCTCTTGCACCCTGAAGTGAGCTACCATAGTGAACTTGGAGTTGCATTAGCATGTGGTATTATCGAAGTATGTTTTCAAGGGCTTAATTAAAATGTTTAATGGAAGCCAACAATCACAAGAAGTGTGATGTGGAAGTATGGAATATAACTTTAATTCAAGATTTACAAAACGTTATAGTTTGCTTCTTGAAAGAATTTAGTTCCTTGTGAGTTATCAGAAACGTAATATTTAGAGAGAGCTGAGACTTTTTTCCCTGAAGCTGGTACTACAGTTCCAATTATCACAGATCACTGTGCCAACTGTGAGCAATTACCTTTCATTTCCTTTTAAAACCTAGTCAACATGCTAAGCTAAGTCAGGCCTCAGTTATTTCCTGAGGTTTGGATGCATGACCAAAGACATTTACAGGAAGATCAAGTTCAGCCCAAACCTTCTCCTCCCACTCGGCTATATCAAAAGTTACTGCTCCAAAATTGCCCATTCTGAATTCTCCCTGTTTTTCTGTCTCTGCTTCAGAAACCCCTTAGAACTCAATAAGATCAGTAGCACTCTTTGGATGGTACTTCTCTCTTTTTATGAACCATATAAAATATCATTCCTCTGGGGGAATGGATGCTGCAAAGCCAGAGTTATTTCTGTTCCTTTTTCCAGGACAGACTATTAACTTCTCCATCTCTGTATGTTACCAAGTTTGTTCTTACACCATCATATTAGTGAGAATAGTAACCCTGGGGACCTGAGTGGCATCGTAGATTTGAGGGAAGGGGAAAAAAAGAGCAGTTTACTTTTCTCTAGCAGTTGAACTGCATCTTAGACAAGATTGAAGATGGCTGTCAACACATGGTCAGTGTTGTCCAGGTTCTATTTTATGTAGTGGATCAAAAAGTGACACAATACCTAGAAAAGGTCCTTTTTAAAGTCTTTAACTGTTTTTTATGTGCAACCAATCATTTTTTTTTACATATTTTTAAGTTTCGAGAGGACTAATTATTTATTAAACCAAGGAACAGTAGAGCTGGAAACAACTATAATACGTGCTATCTGCTTGTATTTCTACAGTGCACCCTCTAAATGGAGGTCCTCAAAAGATAACCAAATTTATTGGGTCTGAATGTTCTGAACACCTCAGGTAAGGGTTGGTTTTTGACTTCAAATCAAAAGTTCTCCCAAAAATACATTTTCTGAAATTTTCTGCCTCCATAACCCCTGGGAGTTTTGTTAGCACCCACTTCTTTTTAACCATCAACAGTGTTATTAGCAATATCAGCATCAGTTGACACTTTTGCCAACTGGAAGGATTTTCCATAGAGATTTTTGAATCCTGAATGGGATTAGAAAACCTCAGAATGGAGCTGATTTATACTGGTATGGCACTGAGAGGAAACTGAAGTTCGTACTGCTCTGTGGCAAAATTTTAATCCTTGTGCTCTTCAGTCCGCTACCACCATAATTTAAGAAGAACAAATGCCTAACATGCAAACCAGGTTGAGATCATTATAGCAGTGCTACTGTCGTCTTTGCAATGACCCTAAATGCAAAGGCAGTATTTTTAGAATGATCTCTCAGAGTCTGCAGAGGGTTTTCAGGTCAAGTATAAGAAACACTTCTTTTCTACTCATTACTTGTCCTTCCAGTACTAAATGGGGCCTACAAGAGAGCTGGAGAGGGACTTTTCTATTAGGGCATGTAGTGATAGGACAAGGGGGAATGGCTTCATACTGAAAGAGGACAGGTTTAGATCAGAAATTGGGAAGAAATTCTTTACTGTGAAGGTGGTGAAGTACTGGCACAGGCTGCCCAGAGAAGCTGCAGCCACCCTGTTCTTGTAAGAGTTCAAGGTCAGGTTGGATGGAGCTCTAAGCAGCCTGTTCTAGTGGAAGGGTGGGAGTTGAAACTAGATGATCTTTAAAACCCTTTCCAATCCAAACCATTCTATGATTCTATGAATAAAACCACTATTTCTCATTAATTTTCTAAATCCATATCGTATTTCTATGACTAGTGCCTACTGGAGGTTTATTCTAAAGTTTGGTGTTAAGAGAATGGTGAATGACTCAGGCCTCCTGGTCAATGCTAGACACTTTCTGCAGTCAAGGAGAACCAGCTAGGATAACCACATTAAGCAGATGGTCTTCTTATAGTCCCACAAGCTTGTTTAACTTGAACACATGTAAAATACCACTTTTGCTATTCACAGTTATTGTAAAAAAATAAATATATTCACTGTTTAGCTATAAAGACAGATAAAATATCTGCCTCAAGACACATAAAGGCTATTCTTATTCCTTCAAAACACTCTAACTGATAGACTAAAAGTCCTCAGAAAAATACCATTACTTCAACAGTGATGATGGAGTTTCCCATAGAGCCAATATGTGAAGTATCATTTTTTGGAGATCCTTTGGTGATAAATTAGTGTGTTTTTTTTCACAAAGTCATGGCTACAGGTGTCCTAGTGTTATTGATTGTGCTTACTGTAGCAGCACTCTTCTAATTCCTTCAGTGTTGCATGGCACTTATCTAATTTTGCTTACGGGGTTTGATAGTGCCAATACAAACCATGCTATGATTCTATGAAGCATCAGGAGGTAAGCTGAGAGTGGGTCATTGTTAATGGATAGTAAAACTAAAACACACTGAAAAGATGTCACTGGCTGAAAGGCACATAGGAGACTGGTATAAAAAAATCCCACGACCCAGCAGTAGAGTCCAGTTATTCTTCCTCATGTTCTACCACCCTCAAAACTCATATAATGATGAAGCACTTAGGGTGAAATGAAAGGCACATTATATTTCTTGTGAACATTTACTCTTTCATACACACACTTATGAACTGTCACTTCAATCCCACATTCATTATTCCGGCATCCCCTGCCCACATTTCTAAGTCCAGCACTTGCACTTCTCAACTTTGACATAGGACAGTTTCAGCTTTGTATGAAAATTATCCTCAGATCTCTCCATACTTTGTCATTTATATTTCTTACATTTGTCTCACAGAAAAGAGATCTCATTGAAGATTTGGAACATAATGAGATAAATATTTTGCGAACTATTTAGACAAACATTGAAAAAAATTATAAAACTGCCAACATTGATTCATTTCTTATGTCAATTCTATTAAACAAGACTTACAAATTTCACCATGACTGCTGAGTTTCTAACATGAGTCTTTTATTGAAGAAGCTGAGAAGCTTTGTTGTGCTTTTTCAACAAACTTCTTTGCCCCTCTAATATTTATAATTCCCATATAGTCTTACAATTTCTGTAACACTAGTCTATTTTTTCCAAGGTTTCATCTTTAGCCCTAGGCAACAACCATGCTAAATTCCACAGTAACATTGTCAGTGGTTTCTTCTTTGCTACTCCCAATGTGGTTTCACTTGTTGGTAGGTGGGGTTGCACAGCTCCCTTTTAAGCTGTGCATGACATTTTTCAGTATGCCTTTAGTGCTACTTCCAAAATTTCAGATGCTGCATTTTCACTTAAGAGTTTAAAAAAACTCCTGCCAAGACTGACTGCAGACACCACGATGCCAAGGGGCAGTTCTGCCACTCACCATCAGTACTAAGGGATGAGAAAGCTGAATTCAAGAACAGAGGGGTTTGAAGAACTCCAAAGTACTCCTTTACAAAAATTGATGTACTGGACATTCAAAATAATAATAAAGCAAACAAACATAACTATAGCTTGGCTATGAAATCAGGCCTTTCTGAAGTCAGGAAAAGTGAAGGCAAGCAGGGTCTGTGAGCCCTTTCTATATACAAAGGGGTAGAGAGGTCACACTCTGGGACAGATTACAGAAAAGCCCAGTTTGCACGCCAAAGAGCCAGTGTTGTGTTGGAAGCTAGTGATGGCAGTGAAAGCATTTTGCTCAGCACCAGTGCTTGTACTCGTCACGGGAGCTGCTCACCTGTGCTGCTTTAACTGAGCAAAGCACTTACAGAAGTGAAGAAAATGCCACTGTCTCTTTCAAGTCTCCGACTAGCCAATAACCTTCTTCTTCAGCAACCAGCGCTCTAACAAGGTGGAGAGAGCTAAGCCAATGTATAGCCAGCTAGTAACATTTAGAAAGTAATTCTGCCGTTGCCCTTATTTACCCCATGTGCCACTTGCATTCAGCTATACTCCTGCCTGCTTACCTCAGCTCTTCAATTCAGTGTCTCCTGAATTTCAGACTGGGCCTGGTCTGATCCTAGTCCTCTTGACTCTTGATAAAACCTTTTCTTGACTTCTGAGCTTGCCTGGCCCAGGCCCACCCCCTAATCATTGGTGTGCACTTCCAGTCCACAGTGCACAGCATAGGTACTATGTAATGTACATGTATATTACATAACTAAAGGACTCAATTACTAACTTCTTCCCAGCAAAGCAGAAATTTCTTAGTTCTCAAGGCCAGAAATGTATCACTCAAAGGAATCGTGGAGCAATTTTCACTGTGCGAGAGATCCTTGGGAAAACAAGAAATGAAATTCCTGTTTTCATGTCAGGATGAGCTCTTTCAAGCATACTCAGGAACCAGGATTGCCATTCAAAGCCTGGGTCTGATGACGCAAGGCATGCAGTACAGGCTAGCCTAAAAGTTCACCAGATTAGTACCGGGATCCTGCCTGCACAGAGCAGCTCCTGTAAGAGAGAGGCTGCTCTGCAATGTACCCTGGCTGGCTGGGTGGTGCAGAGGCTGAAGGCTGGCACAGCCATGCCTGTGCTTCCTATTGCCCACACCACATCTTGTTGGCACTCTGAGCTACCAGTGCCCATAGATCTCATCAGCCCTTACAGCTTGGCCATATTGTCTGCCTGAGGTTGCTTTTATGACATTCCCAAGAAGGAAAATTTATTGTCATACCTGTTACAGTGTATCCAACTACATGACACATAAGCCCAGGAGGAAGATACAGGTGTTTGAGGATAAAGTTTTCTTTGGGATTCTCTGATGCTACCTTAGCCATCGCCTGAGTGAAAACACAAAGCTATCGCCCTTGCCTGAAGCATCATTTCCCTGTGGCTCTTTGAGAGATGTGTAGAGCTGATGGCCTCTTAGAGAGGATCATGGCATAAATGTCAAAATGCACATCAAACTTAAGCCTACTTAAGAGATCTCAGAACAGTCAAATGTTTTGCAATATCTAGTTGAAAAAAAAGAGCTTTATATGAACTAATTTTCCTGACAGGTTTTTTCTCTCATTCTTTTGTACTTTTTATCCTGATCGTCACCAAGGCTTTTATTCATTTCCTCCAGTATGAAGCAATTTAAAATAAGTTCACACATTTGTTTGTTCACAACAAGCATCTAAACAATTTTTTTTTGTGTGTGTGTATAATTCATTTTAAAAAGCTGTACAATGAGAACAAAGCTTTCAGATAAGCTCGTATGGAACATTACTCTACTGGAAGCATAATGTCACAGAGACAACTTCCAATTTCACTTTTTCTGTACTACGCAGCAATTTTCCACATTTAGTTTTATCACCCATGTCTTCCAGTATTGCCAATGTCTGTAAAAGAATTCCCTATACCTGCCAACAGAAATAAAAAAAACAAACCAAAACAAAGCAAAACACAGTGTGTGTTTCTTTGGAGTTCTATTTATTTATTACAATTTATTTTCACCCATTCAACCAACAGATTATGGATACAGGTAAATAACATTTCAAGCACAACTTATGACATGGACCAAGAAGGCTACTTTATTTCTAGAGTGAAAGTCTTGGAATAAATTCATAAGTATTTTTAAAATCTCATGTCAACTTTGGATTGTGCTAGAGGGAGATTTTTATTGCCTTGCTACTTTATGTTTGATTTAATGACACTTCTTCAAAGGGAGTCAGGTCTTTCTGTTTAGCTGTACATATACTGCTTCAGACAAATTTTTTTGTTTAGCTCTATGTATACTGACTCAGCCATATGAGAAGGACTCCCCTGGTGAAAACTACGGAGAAGGTGTAGATGATCTGATCTTCTGATTTTGAGAGAGGAAGAGATTCATGAAAGGTTGTAGTTGAAGCTTTTTATCTGTGGTTATATCACACTCTTCCCACTTCATGCAAAGATACAGTTATTTCCGTCACACTGTTATCTGTGGAAGCCCCTCCATGGTTTCCATCATGGAAAATACGAGATGCAGCAGTTCAATATTTTCCATTGTAATCTATTCAAAGGTACTTTTGGTCCAATTATGTACCAGTAATTGCTGCTTTGCAAGGCAACAACTCTGAAGAGCTGAGAAAAATTAATAACAATTTTCTTAAAACTCCAACGTTTTGTCGGGCTTTGGTAGTAATCAAATTGTCGTTGTAATCAAGTAATAATTTCTATAGAATCAAAGAAAACTATCATGCAGTGTCTTGAAAATGGTCATTAGATGCACACTAATCAGTCTTCTTTTGAAAAGGAGTGGTTGCCTAATGAGCAAAAGCAACAGTCCAAGAAGGGGGGAATTTTCTAAGTAGAGAGAGAAACACTCTAATGTATGCCACCACTAAGATTATAAAAGAGCTAATTATTATGAGGAGTAAACAGTGATCAAGGAAATCTCTCAGGTTACTAGAAACCAAGTAGTGTGAGAGAGTGGACAAAGAAGTGACCTTTCACTATGTAAACCAAACACTTTGAGGGAATAATGTTGACACACACAAGTTATTAGGGGCAACTTAATAACTGATCCACATGACATAAGGAAAATTTCACAGACTTATATGAAACATTTTTTAAAAGCCAGTAATCACTCTTTCTTAATCAAAAGACTATTAAAATTAATTATCATCAAGTAAACACAACTATACGCCTCTTCTGTTTATGTGCAGAAGCCTATACTTTGAACTACACAGCGCAGAATCTTTCTGGTCAAATGTTATAAAATATTCTTAGGCTTCTCACAGAGTGTTTTTTTCACAGAAAATGCTGAGTTGGAAGGGACCTACAAGGATTGAGTTCAGCTCCTGGCCCTGCATATCCCCAAGTCACACCATGTGCATGAGAGTATTGTCCAAATGCTTCTTGAACTCTTGTCAGACTTTGGGCTGTGACCTCTTCCCTGGGGAACCTGTTCTAGTGACCAAACACCCTCTGGGGGAAGAACTTTTTTCTACTATCCAACCTAAAAGTCCCCTGAGACAACTTCAGGCCATTCCCTCAGGTTCTGTCACTGGTCACCACAGAGAAGAGATCAGTGTCTGTCCCCCCTTTTCCTCTCATGAGGAAGTTGTAGACTGCAATTAGGTCTCCGCTCAGTTTCCTCTTTTCGAGGCTGAAAAGACCAAGTGCCCTCAGCTGCTCCTCATACGGCTTCCTCTCAAGGCCCTTCACCATCTTCGTTGCTCTCCTTTGGACACTCTCTAAGAGCTTAATATCTTTCTTATAATTCAGTGCCCGAAACTGCATACAATATTCAGGGTGAGTGAGGCCACCCCAGTGCAGAGCAGAGAGGGACAATCCCCTCCTGGCTGGCGATGCTTTGCCTGATGCCCCCAGGACACAGTCAGCCTCCTGGCTGCTAGGGCACTGCTGACTCATGTTTCTCAATTGTTACTAAAGTAGGCAAGGTTTTATCAAACTGTGCTCACCATTTGTGTTTCTGTAATATCTGCAGAGAAGAAAGATGTTGATAGCTGGGCATTACAGAAATGAAATTATTTTAATATTTGTGGTTTATGAACCAGCTATACCTTCAGTGAAGGGGGACCAGACCATCTCTGCAAAAAGGAAACAATTTTGCAGGTAATATGTCATGGCTGCTGAGATATGTGACTGTGTATAAAAAAAGAAAGTGTTGTCCTCCCTCCTCGAGGTAAAGAAAAATTTAAACATGCAGGATAAATCATTAGAGCTAGCATGTAAAGGTATGCAAATCATACTTAATGATAATGATAATATTCAGGCCCAATATTTCTTAGGTGACTTCCTTCCCTTCTTTCTTCTATGTGCTTTTTGGAGTGACGGATTAGAAATAAGTCTGACTTACATGGAATTTAAATAGGAGGAATGTATAATAAAGTGACATTGTGGGAACGGTAATTGCTTTGCTAATGGTTAATAATCTAATTGTGCTTCTTCCAATGACAATGAAATAAGAGGATCTGGTGAACTCTTAGAATCACAGACAAATTTCCAAATCCAAGTAGTAGTACTAAATCATGAAGAAAACAGAAGGCCAGAATTTATTTTAAAGGGGTCAAAATTTTCACCATGTTTCTTACTGAAATTGACCAAAAAAAGCACTATTGTTATGAAGTGAAATGGTACAAATGCAACTGTACTTGATGTAAAAAAATACAGCTATTTCACTTTCCTCCTCACCTTTCTATTTTAACCCTACTATTTACTGTGGTCTAGTAAGAACACAGTTAATGTTCTTGGCAGTAGGCGACATATCTGAATAGCAATGGATTCCCGAAAAGGAGCACTTCCCAACTCCATGATACTGTCACAGAACTTGTGAGGAGCTGGTTCCCTACTAACTAGTATCTTATCTTTCCCTGTGCTGATTAGCTAAATGGGGAAAAGGAATATTTTAAGTATTCCCAAAATGTCCTGTACTGGGAAAATAACACCATAAACTTACTATCAGATATAGTTCTGTGCAACCTGCTAGAAGGAATGGAGGGAGGAAGACAGAGTTTGGTCTCAGTAGAGAGATGCCAAAGATAAATCCTGCCAACTAGGTTCACAGAAACGTAAGAAGAAAATAGTCTCTCCAACCAGCAAAAAAAAAAAAAAAATCAAACCAAACTTCAAAAAAACAGTTAAGCAACAGCTTAACTGAATTAGCTTTTAAGTTTCTGAGAAAAATGACAGTATGTCTGAAAGAATGACCTCTAGTTTCTGCCAAATAACAACTAATAAAAAAAATCTCTATTGATATCAGAGGATGAAAAGTTTTCAGAAGAAACCTATTCCATTTCCAACTTTGCCAAATACCAGTGTAAGTTTATTTTCCAAGGGAACACATCCAAGGCAAAGTACTTTTCCTAGGAAAAAAATAGTATTCTACTAACTTACGTCAAACAACAAGGAAAAACAACAAGCAAATTCCTGAACCTTGAATACCAGGTCATAAAACTCAAAGGAGAACAGTTTCCTCAAAACCAGAAGAAACTGTGGCAGACTTTCTAGAGTCTTTCTGCAGTTGGAGCTTTTGTGTTCAAGGCATGTTTGTGCAATATGGGAAAGAAGTAAGAATAAGCAAAGAAAGGTGATGACTCCAGGGAAACTATTGTAGAAAATGTCTGTCTTCATAGTTCAGTAATGGACCCTGTGCTTCAGGAAGCTGTGACAGGGAGCTGCAACAGCCCTGTGTCTTACAAAAAATCTCTGTATACCTGAGCATTCAGAAGTGCACTCTGTGTGCTTTTCTGCACACTAATTCCTTACAGTTTACAGTTAAAGGCTGAAGAAACTTCAGTATCTTATCCCAGAACATTTCAGTTCAGCATATAAACACAAGCAATGTGTTTTAATTGGCAGACACCAGTGACCTGTGCTATGACAGTCCAGGATGCAGCTGAACGTGTCGTGAATACAGAGCAACAAGTTCAACACACATGCCATTGTATAGAAACCACGTGCCCAAACACAGAAATTTAAAATAGCCCTTGAATATTTTGAAACCAGGCAGAACAAAATCTGGTCTTCACTTATATGAGTGAACTGAGTCAGAGGAGAATGAACAGGGTATGCTTTCCACTCTTAGTCCCATCCAAGGGAATTATCAAAAATGGTTCCAGTTTGAGACTCCCCCAAGTGCCAGGAAGTGGTTCTGACCTGGAAGTTAGCTTTGGAGGTTTGTCAGACTCCTAATTCTGTCTCCAATGCTGTGAAGTGGCATTAGCAGATACCTACCCTAGCCTACTATTTGTTATGGAAGAGGGAAGTTATTTTATTTTCCATGCTTCCTTTAGCAAGCATGTATTGCACCAGTCCACCACTCCCACACCTTCAAGCAGCAAATAATAGCAAGCTTATAAAAATTCTTTGAAGTGTTTGTTTCCCTTTAACTATATCCAGCTCCTGTGATTAATATCAATCTGCCAGGATAATTTTCCTACATGTACATTATTTTGAATACTAAAATAAAAAGTAACACTTAAAAGCACAGACTTCTCTGTATAGAAGCATTTAAACCCAGATATTCATCTATGTTCAAAACCCACACTTCTGCTACTGAGAAGTATTCATGCTTTCATTATACTTAATTTACCATTCTTTACAAATAAAGGCAATGAAAGAACATGTGTAGCTGTTTGATTCTTCTTTATGATATATAAACTACTGCATTTACTGTTGTGTTTGAAATACAAGAATTTTCTTCTTTTTGGTAGGGGTTTTATTTGGCAATCTTCAAGATAGCAGAAAAAACAACTGAAAAACAAGAAATGTAGTTCTATTTAATTAAGATGAAAAAATACAAACAATTTTTGTACAGAATATCAGAGTTTTGCTGAACCTTTTCTTTTTCAGTTTTAAAATAAAAACATGAAGAAAATAAAGGTAAATATTTTCCTAATGAGCTGAGGCTTATAAATTTTCTCTTTTATTATCAAAAGAACCCAGACAATTTCAGAAGGAATAACAAAATTTACCTAATAAGGTTGTGTCTATTAAAATACTTTTATTTTCTTTCTGAATTAACGAAATTTTAAAAATTTGACTGAAGAAGGCCATAACCAATCTGAACACAGACCTTTTTTGAAAAAGATTTTGGACTCTCTGTTCTTCAGAGGTCACTTACAACCAAATTTTTACTATGAGTCTAAATGGCACAGATATTTCTGTTTAATTCTCTTTCTAAATTAATTGGTTAAAAAATACCCAATTGGGCCAGGTTCAGAATAAGGTGGAAACACCTACTTACCCTTAGTATCAGTACAACTACAATAACCTCCATATGATGCTGTATCTCATGCTACGGTCATATTTGTTTCTTTTTCTGCCTTACTTTTCCATTTTAAATTATCACCTATTTAATTCAAATTCCTAGCAAGATGTGAAAGAAGAGCTTTCTTTTGGAAATATCAATTACCTGTATCTTCTCAACTAAGGACTGGAAAATGATGCAAGCCTTTTGGTTCTTTCAACAAATTATGACTATCACTACTTTAACAAAAATTATTATTGAATACATTTATAAGATTAACATTTATTTTCACATTCCATAGTGATTTATTGAGCTGAAACTTAAATTCAAAATTGGGAAGAAAGATAATCTAAACTGCAGAAAACACTACCACCCTGAAACTAGGAACATAGATATAACCCAAAGCTAATTAAAGTGCTAAATTTTTGACTTACAGATCTGGTGACTAGCACATGTTTATGCTTTTACTGGCATACGATGGATATATGCCAGCATAGCTAGTTTGGTATTATTTTTTTCTTCACAAACACAGCTGTTTGCAATGAATCAATTCTTATAATTTCCCAAATGACCTATAATGAAGGAGAGTAGCCACTTTTAAAGCACCAGTTAATATCCTTTTCTAATCTGTGTTTGTGAGGCTACTTTTGCAATAAGTATATTTAATGAAAGTGAAACTGGAAATGCATGTGTGCATACACACATATGTATGTGTGTTTTTTCTACAGAGAAGAAGAAAGGTAAAATGGCATTGGAAGCGGATGTCAAATGCATGAAAATTATATGATGAACCATCTCACAGAGTGAGGTCCTGCCTTGGTCACACAGCAGTCAAATCAATGGTATGACGAATACATTATGCTGTTCACAACCTAATTGGGATATAATTCAGACCCTAGAAACTTCAAAGCTTTTTGAAAGTAACATTCAGTAATTATGCTTCACAGAAAGTTTTCAATTTATATCCCAATGAAGACAACCAGGATACTCCTGATGACACCAGATTGGGTAACAGCAAGGATATTGTGTTGTTTGGAAGAAAAATTGCCTGGATGGTTCATAGCTATTTGACATCATACCTATTTATAATTTTCTTAGACCATAATAACAATCAATAGAACCGAAAATCTGAGTACCAGAAAAGAGGAATATGCAAGATTAGTCTCATTTCTACCTTTCTCAATTGGTTTGGTACAGACCACTGATACAATGGCAGCAGTGGTCAGCTGCAGATTGCTACTCTGATAAGTTTTTCTGCCTAGAGAGGTGAAGCTACTTCTGCTGTATTTAACAGACAAAGCCAAAGACTGATACTCCTGAATAGATTAAAGACATAGTAGCAATGTAAAATTTTCTAAAAAACATCAATTTTTTTTCCTGTGATTAAAATAAATCTTTTCTAAGGCCATCTAAGGGTAACTGTTAACGTTATATATGCCACAGACTCTAACAGCTTAAACAGACACCCAAGTTTATGAAACAGATACACAGATACTATATTCTGTTTGAAGTATTGTATGTCAATGAAGTAGAGTATGTCAATCAAAAGACACATGTATGTGGTATGATCTTCATGGTACAGCTAGAACACAAAGGAGTTGTCCAGCCTTTTCCTGAACTTTTACCTGCAGTTTTTGTTGTTCAGAGACCGAACACATTTCCTAAAGATCTCCATAGCAGCTCATTTAAAGGAACTCCATGAATCAATTGCAGCAAGTTGAAAATGCTGTTCCTTTGAAGCAACCAGAATTCCTTTGGGAGTCCCTCTTCTGACAAACTTGGATACCTGTCAGTCACTTGCCTTGGTGTTTAATGATATGAAGGCCAGAAAAGAGAAGAACACACCCAGAAAAAAGTTATGCAATAAAAAGCTCTCCGCGATCTACAGTGCAGGTCCAGAACACAGCGTGTAACAAATTTGTATTACAGATATTTTATAAAGTACTTGATCCACTCTACTCAGGTAACTTTGTCATGGAAGCAAGGACAATTAGCTTTGAACTGAACATCCAAAGAGGTATTTTGGAAGTCCGAGTAAGAAAAGTTGATAATACCAAGAATTATGTGCAGTACATACTGTGAGAAAAGTCACATGTTTTTAAGTGCCCCAACAGTAGAAATTTATTGGTAGCATCAGAGGTGTTATAAAAAAGAGTGATACTGAGAATGTTTGAATATATTTGGCTTAAACCAATTTTTAATATATAACACAAAGCATGTTTTTGTTAAGCTTTATGGTAATGTGTTTCCCAAGAAAGAGTAATATACTTTGATCGGGAGGCAGTATTCTATAATGAAAAGGATTTACTGACAACAATTTTATTTCTATCTGCATAGATTGGGGCATAATACTGAAACACAACCCTGCAAAGAAAACCTGGGCCCAGCATTCTTATGACATGACAAGCTTTGAAGGTGGCAAAAATACCCAAGACACTTTACATGTGGTAACCAATCCATGTTGGGTTGTTGTAACCAACCATGTTTTGTGCAGGGGCTCTCAAGTACATGAAGATGGAGAAGATCTTTCACTTGGTATCACTTTAATAGATGGATTGGAACAGAAAGGAAAATGTAAGAGACACAGTCAGGTCCCTTCTCTGCAAATCATTTTGACAAAATTCAGTGATGAGAAACTACTTTAATAACTTCACATAATATAAGTCGAAGGTAACTTTGGCAACAACCCATTAACAGATGACCTGAGTTGTAACTCAGTAAAAAAAAATAAAAATTAAAAAAAAAAGAAAAAGAAAAGAAAAAAGAACATTCCTATGTTTTCTTTCTGTCAGTGTAAGCCACAAGACTTATGCAATTTTTTTTTCTGCAACCTCAGATATATTTAAGGGGACCAAGAAGGTGAAAAGTAGCCTAGAGGTAAAAAGTGATTTTTAACAGGCAATAATATCTCATTATATCAATACTACAATAATGTGGAGTGTCATGGGAAATAATATTCCTTCATGTGAAAATGTAACCATGCACATTGTATTCTTCATTCAAGGCAGGTGGAGGGAGTCACAGTCATAAAGCAGTTATACAAAACCACAGATCTCTGAATAGATATTTGTTTACATTACATTTGATTTCTGATATTTTAACACAGACTAAAAGAAAGGCTGGAGTTGAAGGAGAGGAAAAGACAGATAGAAAATGATGAGTGAAACTTATCATTTTACCCTAAAGAGGAATTATGTAAGAAAGGCATATCATATTAAGAAAAGCCATTATTTCATATCAACAGAAATCAATTAGCTGTGGATTATATGGCTGTTATGGTCATCAGCTGCTGTATCTGCATTATTACAGATTTTTTTCACAGAATGGTTTACTTTAGAAAAAAGACTTGACAGAAGGCAGTTGGAGTTTTATGACTTCGAAAGTAGAAGGATGAGACCTAATTTTCAAGAGGACCACCTTTCTATAAGCTTCTAAAAAAAACATAAACTCAGAATACTGATATGACCAGAGAAAACAAATTACTCGTTTCAGTCCTGCAATATTCCATTTAAATCTCTTTTCTGAATTGAGTGACTGCAGGAATGATCTTAGTTCAGCTCTCAGCAGTCACAGTGACAAAAGAATTCACATTTAGTTTTATTTTATATAAACAATATCATGGGCATTTAAAGAGAATGAGTCTTTTTCACGGTGATTTGATCTGCTAGACACATGCTGCACCTTGAGAAGCTGCAGGCTGCTCCTTGCAGCTGTGTTCTCAGAGACTCCTGCTGGACACACAGTAGTTGCTGACAAAGAGTTTTGCTACCTGCAAACCTATACCACCTCCTATAAGGCAAACTAAGCCATCAAAAAAACCCTCATCTGTAGCCATGATTTTTCCTGCAATTGGAAATACTTCATTTTTCCCCAGTCCTGGCTAAGGATACAATGCCAGAAATCTTTCCTTTATGCCTACCCTTCTGAAAACTGTTCCTGTCTTCTCCACAAGCTAGTGCAACTGTTGAAGACACAGAGTAGTAAAAACAATCTTCTGTCGTCTCTGACCCTTTTAGAGGACTTGGACTTGCTGTGAGCATTGAATAGGCTTTTATACACAACCACTATTAACAAAGTAATTCCCTTGCATTTCTACCAGAAAGAAATGGATGCAAAGACTAATTTTGAAAAACAAGATGAAGCTGAATCTGATTAAAATGTTTAAGACCCAGCTTCACATGCAGTATCCTGAATCTGTGTTATCCCAATATTAATCTCAAGCCTTACTCCTCCCATTTTGTGGTAGATCTTGGTGAGAATTTTTATCCAACTGGATGTTACAATACTGAGATGTTAGACAAGGACAGGGTTATGAAGCATTTATTTTATTGCAGTGGAGATAAGAACTATGCTGTATATCACATGTAGTGATTTGTGAGATAAACCCACATATTAAAAGCTACAGTTCTCCCCAATAAGTGCTTTTCTAAGTCTAGTAATAATTCAAACCATATGATCGAATCTTCCAGTCCATTCTGATCTCATTCTGTCAGGCCTTCCTAAGTCATACTGTAACACCCCCCTCCAAAACAACAAAAAACACAAAACAAAAACTTTAAAACCTCATGAAGAGACCTGAAGGTAAAATCACTGTGCAAGTCTTATTTATTCTGTTATAAAGTAAGACTTTTGGAAAGCTTTCAAGACAATACTAATTCTTGAACAAATGCCACTACAAACTTCACAAATGTATAGAATAGGCAAACCAATTTCTGAAGAGAGAATGAGCAAGCATCCAGCTGAACAAACCACAGAGCCCCATTGCCCTACTCGTATCCTTTTTCTCCACACAAATGCCAGAAAACACATTTCTTCTGGATAAAGCGAATGCTGACTGACTGCATTTTTTTTTTTTTTTTAAATTTGCCACCTTGACAGAATCTGCCCATTTGCTCTATCCCTATGTGCAACCTAGATTGCTTTTCCGAAACACTTTCAAATTCCACTTACTGCCAGGATCACTGAATGTTTTATCTATTAGGCTTGAATCCCCCTGACCACGACATTATTCAAACACTGCTGATACAATGGTCTCCATACACAGCTGCTTCAGCTAACACATATGAGGAAGAATTTTATTGTGACAGCTTATGAAAAAATGTACATAATCAAAGGAAATGTGCTAACATTTTCAGTGTCCAGTAACCAGTACTTCATCATAGCACAGCACCTACAGGAAGTGCATATGACATCCACAAGTGCTAAATGAATCCATTAGGATTAGCGGTATTAAAATGAATACCAGATGCATTAACAAGGGACTGCATAAAACAAAATGCTGCACAAATGTTTGCATCCCAATCCCAGCTTTCAAATAACATCAGCATATTACCCTAAAATCATTACTTTGCTATTCTAGTTCCTTTCCTAGGGAGCTCTAATGATAGTTCTTGCCCTGCAGTGAATTCATATTGCATCTGGCACAGGAAATTTGGCATTTCAATTTACATAACTGTTTTCAATTGCACAAATTTGCTGTTCGCTAATTCTCAGTGTACTTTGAACAACAGTTTTCAATGCTTGACTGAGAAAGAGCAAAACTCTTAGCCGAACAACTTTTCTTTCCCTCCCTCCTGTTCTGTCAGTAAGCTCTCGTACTTTTTCAAATGTAGATAAAAGAAGGTTAAATGTCAGATTTCAAAGAACAGAAGTTGTCCATCATTGTGCCTAATTTAATTCCAATAGCTGGGACTGACTGACATGTATTATCATGTATTAAGAGAAAGAACTGCAGCCTGGGTGAAAATCTATACACCAAAAAGTTTGAAATTTCCCAAGAAATGGTGTTCTTTATGTCAGATCAAAAGAGAAAAAGACAAATTATAGTATTTTTATGAGACCAAATAAAATCAGTACAGCTTTATTATTAACTGAATTTGAGCTGAAGCTATGGAAGGTAGATATGCTTCTCTAGAATATGTACAGCTTCATGGATGCTGAAGGAATAAGCTCTGAGTGAACAATGATAATACGTCACATACAATCCATATGAAATTGTAGTGTGGAATTTAGAGGGAAGACAGCAAGTGTGGACTGGAGAGAAGGAAATGTGACACATAAAAACAAATCAAATCAAATTCTAAGTAGCTGCAGACCCTATGGCCTAATCTAGTGGCAACTCAAGTCCTCTGAGTGCTTGTAAATCAAGGGAAATACCATTATGGTGCAACCCAGGGTTTCAGCTCACACACTGAACCTATTTACATTTCTTGAGAGAGATGCAAAAAGCTGATATTGGCAAATTGCAGAAATTGGCAACAGCTGTGGGGAAGAAGAGGCAGGCTAATCCTAGTTTTATTACCTGTGTCTCTGTCATTAGGAGCAGCAGTGAAAACATTATCTCTTCTGCTTGCCATTGCCATCCATGGTTCATAAATATGTTGCTCAAATTTCCAGCATTGGCTGCTGTGATATGTCCTGTTCTTGTCACTACCTGCCTGTGGCAAGACACCTAGGTTTTGTAACAGTGCATTCCTATGACTGAGTCTGGTGTCTGAGATCCAAGGAAACAACTCAGCTCCTGAGCAGGACATGTCCTGGGTAAAGGAAACCGGCACCACCTTCATCCAGTCAGAGAAATCTATTAACAGGAAAGATAAAGCAACAAAGTATGGTCTCTCCTAACAGCTTCCAATGGGATATGCAGTTCTCCTTGCTGAGGCAATAACATAGAATTGATAAGCAGCAGAACTCAAGGGATTAAAGTTTGCCAGAATTACAGTGTCTTGATGCTCCGCTGTGTCCAGTGTCTCCTGGCTTTTTTGAAGATGGCAATGGCAGCCACAAGGTGGGCTGGGGACACAGAAACAGCAGGAACTTCCAAGTACAAGAGAGAGGAGGAGCTGAGCTTAGTCAAGTGAAACACAATGCCAAATTTCTCGAGTACATCTAAACCTCAGAAAAGACAGGAACTACTGGTCTATGCAAATCCCTTCTGTCATGCTGAAACCTTCTTGGCAAGCTAGCCCTTCCTTTTCTTTCTGCTTTCATTAACTGCTGCCACCATTCCACCCACTACAGCTGTTTGGCCATCTCCTGCTGCCCACTCACAGTTGTGTCCCAGTCCCTTCCCTCTCCTGGCCTTTGTTGCTACTTCACACTGCCCAGAAGGAAAACATGCCAATCACAGGTTCAACAGGTTTGGAAAGAAATTAGAAGAGCAGATTTGACTTCTCAGCCATTCTGTGGCAGTATTGGAGAGAAAGCCACAGAAAGACAAAACACAACGATATGTAGCATAGCTATGTCTTTCACAGATCTTACTCCTTGATTTTTCCCTATTTGTTTACAAATTTACCGCACAGAGTAAATGACCATTGCCACCTGAAAGGTTAATCAAAGTAAACAGTTTTAAGAGATCTTGAGACAGTAATTTTGAAGAAAAAATATTGTTTCACTTAGGCATCTTCCAGAAGATGGTACAGTATAAACAGGGTTCTTGAGTTCCTAATAATCGAATGTAGAAAGTGTACTCTGGAATAAGTACATAAATGCCTGTGTGTGCAGTGCTGTGGACCTACTCCACTCTTTTAAAATAAGTACAAGTTCCTGTTTACAGCAAAGAGGTCTTTTAATTATGAGGCGAGAGCAAAATATTCCACCATTAAAGCAAAACACCACAGAGGATGAAGGAATTTAAGCTGTATTAGTGGCTTTATCTTTGTAGTTAAAAACAAAAAAAATGTATCCAAACCCCAGAGTCTTTGTTGAGTCTGCTAATGTCCCTGCCAATAAGAGTTAAAATTTCAGTTCCTATGTTTGTCTTCTTTGGATACATTTCAGACTACTTTTACAATATGTGCTCTGACAGGGAGGTCTAAGAGAACTGCCAAACTCCTCTTCCCCCATACTCACAAAACTACAAATAATCACCTCTTCCTTAACCCTCCCACTTTTTTTGATATTATGAAAATAAAAATAAATTAAGTAATTTTTTAAAAAGAAAGCAATAGGACGGAAAAACTGAAGCAATTTTTAAGCGTTATTGTTTCCAGAACTACAAACAAAAAATTAAACCTGATGACCATTTAAAATGGTTGCAAGAATTTGAGATGTGGTTCTATAATTGAAATTCAGTTCCAAAGCCTTCTGTAACTCCAGTGAAGTCAGTAGGATTTGGATGAGTTTGATGCACTACATTTATAAAACATATGAACAATCACAGTACGGTCTACCTTTACAATTTTAGCTTAAAGAAGATTTGAGCTTGTAAAACTGGAAAAATACAATTTACAAAATTTCATTAGTTTACAGATGCTTTAGCTCTTTGGGATTATGCATCTCCATGTCACTTCATATTCAGGAAATACAGTTCTATACTTGATCAAACCCCGATTCAGAAATGGGATAGGAAGAATCCACTCTGAAAGTTATCCACACCTAAAATTGTAATTTCAAAGTGAATTTGATGAAATAACCTATGTTCATGCCAACTTTTTGGGGTAGAAAGAGAGAAGATAAAACAATCAATATATTCATGCATTTTAAACCCAGCATATTTGAATTAGTTACATAATAAAGTCATAAAAGGCATAGTCTGCCTTCAGACATGGATTTAAATAATTCACATCAACTTGAATTTAAGCTGTGTTAGGCACTCTCAAGCAGAATTGCAAGGGGAATGGTCTGGGGGTTTTTTATGACTTCTGAAGAACAGGTACAAATCACACAAAAAAAACCCATTTGTGTCTTGTTCTCAGATCTAAGAGCTAAATGTCAAGGAGAGTATTTCACAAATCTCTATTGCATTGTTTGTTGCTTTCTCTGTAGAAAACAGCTGCTAATAGTTAATCCTTTTCGATGTTACCATGCTGTCTTTTCTGCAGCTCTCACAAGAGCAGCGTTTAAAGGATGCTTAAATAAATTCTTTGGTTTAATGTGAAAAACAGGGTATAGTTTGAAGGGCACAAAACAAGCACCAACTCAATGGAAGGCTGTGCTCTAGCCCAGAGCCTAAAGCAGACACTACCAAATACTGTTGGTTTCTGGTTTTGTAATACTGAATAATTATGGCTTGAATTCTTCTGAATGGAAACAACATCAAACATTTAATCCTGCTTTTAGAAGGTTTCTATGCTGCCTAGCAAAACCGTTGCTTTATGTACAACTCACTGGAGTCTCATAAAAGAAAATCTAAAAAACCAGAAAGAAATTCCACCTTGCTCTCTAAGATTATCCATTTTGCTTCTCATTTATAGTTCCAGCATTCTAGCTATTATTATTTTCTCACTTCTATGTAAGCATTGTCTCTGCTACTTCCCACCTTACACAGGTTATTATAACGAAGTGTTCACTGACTGTTGGAGATTTTCAAAATTAACCTCAAAGAGATGCCAATGCACAACTCTTGACAAGCTTTTCAGCAGGCACATTCAGACAATTGTGGTGAAACAAAGGGTAAGTTTTGACTAACCTTACCTGGGTAAGGTATGAGCTGAAGCACTTCAGCGAAAGTGAAAAAATAATCTTTTACTGGAGATGAAATTTAACTTTGAAAATCTGTTCAAGTAAACTCTAGTTATAAGCTTCATTATTTTCAGGGTGAGCATTTCATCAAAAGAATGTTAAAAGAGAAGGTGTCATTCTAAACAGCCAGGCTTGTTCTGGCAACTGCTTCTCATACCAGCGCTGCCATTTGAGGAGCTATAATGGATGAGGGGATTGAAGAGAGATGAAGGGCAGTGCATAAATTCCAAACCAATCAACAACATAGTGATAAGATACAGAGGCCTGTGAGACTGTGCACTGTAGAGACTCAAAGACAAGTAAAACACACAAAAGAAAGTACCTGGTCAAAGGAGCCCATCAATACATTTGAGGAATTTCTGCCCTTGCATACATTACTGACAATCAAAAATGTCCAATCAATCTAAGCTACACCAAAGACAATCTGAAATTTGAGAGAGCTCCTTGAAGAGAGTTCCTCCAAGGAAGTCTTAGAGTAAGGAACAGCTTCCATCTTGATTCCTTAACACTCTGTTTAGTTTTTTTGCTTGATTATTCCTCCAGAACTTCTCTTGCCCCACAAGATAAATGACAGACTTCAGGCTGCTCTAGTCTGTGGTGATGTTGACCCAGAGAGAGTCTGCTATAACAGCCAGGTCTCCCAGTCATGCCTGACTGGGAACATCATTCCAGTGAAGTATTCACACAACAGGAGCTGCTTCACTGGCCACTTACTCATCATTCACCATCTATTGACTGTAGCTCCTGGACTCCTACATATTTCTATGGCCAGGCCATCAAGAGCAGGAGAAGACAAACACAAATGTGACCAAGGAAGGATACGATGGCCAACCCCATGTTTTGATCTGGAGCAAACTGCATCAACAGAGACAATGACTTCATTGGCAGACTATCAAATTCAATATATTTAGCATTAGCAAATGTCACAAGCTTTTTATATTAAAAAGGCTAAATTGCTACAACAGTTCTTCCTGACATACTTTCAGTAGCTCAGCACAATGCTAGAACTTGAAGCAGAAAAAATAACAACGCAAAACGAGAGTCCCAACAACTGTTTTGCAAAAGAAAGATGGAAAAATCTTTAGAAATTCTATCTGCTAGAATCCCCCCAATCCCAACAGACAGTAAACCCCTTTTCCACACAAGACTATACTTATATGCCAAAATGATTCAAAAGAAAAATCTTGTGTCATCATTGTAAAATTATATAGCTGCCAGTAGATGAAGGAATCAAAACAGAAAGAACAAAATTATTAGCAGCAGAAAGTCACTCATGGACGAGCAGAACACACCCTCATGGTCAGTAGTGCAGAAGCTCTAGTGCTAAAACTGCCAGGACTATAGAAATGCATCTGACAGTAGTGAATAGCTATGTCAATAGATATTTAAACTCTCAACATGATGATCTCTTTCTTTTTCAGTCTACATCTTCTACAGCTTTCTCTTCCCAAGAAATTTCAAGTGCCCAAGAAGTTTCAAGGAAAAAGGGATGTAATAGTTCACATTCGGGCAGCAACAATGGTCATCAGATATCCAACAGATCAAAGTGATTTTGGCTCAATACCCTAGATTACCTCCTTGATTACGGAGAGGGCTTGACTTCTCAACCTGTGCTTTTTAAAATTAGTTCTAGAGACTCTCACTGGGGAACAAACAACAACAAAATCTGCGTGTGAGGATTAACCTTGTAATTACTTGTTGGCTGATTTTATCCTGGGTAAAGAGAAGCAATGATCCACTGTGAAAAATTGTCCTAAAATTTGCCTGTGGTTCTTATTAAGTTCTACATTTTAAAGGATTGTGTATGTTTTTCCCAACAGTAGACTGCACCTTGATACTTACTTCTTTTTTTATGTTAATCCTGAGGTGATCCCCTTTACTGGAAATCCATAGAAACTATTTCAGTTCTTTACCTATATCAGTTCTTTTTTAAATATTAAAAAGCTTCTCTGCCATTTTCTAATTCTTTTTACCATAAACAGTCTTGTTCAAATATTGAATATTCTTTTGAGATATTTTTTGGTCACTTGTGGTTTTCTACTCTAGATTGTGAGCAGTTTTGCAGACGGTATTCATTTTTAAGCTTAAGCGAGGTGATATTTTATATTATTACTGTTCACGCTTATTCGTAACTGGCTTCCTTTCAACAAAATAGAGTATTTGTGTGCTCTGTTCAACTAGTACATAATGTACAAGACCTTTTCTTTATAAATCAGGAATCCCAGCCAACTTCAATAGCTACATAAACATTTGTCTGCAGTGTTCTGCTGTTTATCCCACTCGAAGAGAGATGAGGTGCAACTGGTGAGGGGGTGGAATTAGACCATTGCATATAAGTTAATTAATCAAAATAGACAAGAGTGTGTTAGAGAAGATCATGTTCCAGTGAATGATGATGTTCAAGTGAACACTTTGCATAGAGACATTGAAAAACCTGTCAAAAGAAAATAGCTTAGACTAGCAAATAACAAAAGTGCTGCTGTTCTAAGTAAATCAACAATTAAAACTCAGTGAATCTATTGGTGTACAGAAAGCCAGCCCTAGGAATTCAACTGTATCCAAATTCAGAGCAAATCCAGTGAAAAACCAACACCAACTACAGGCGTTGTTAACCCTAAACCACCTTACTCTATCTTAAATTCCTTAGCCTTGGGATTCTCTTTTTTTTTTTTTTTTTTTTTTTTTTTTTTTTTTTTTTTTTTTTTTTTTTACCAATATGAAATTCACACGCTAGGGAATTCAGTGTCCCTAAATTGCTTGACATTTCTACAGTGGAACAATGACTACATGTGAGAATGCTGAGGAAAACGCCTTTGTGTCACTTTCTGTAAGCAGTCACACAGCTATTTTACCTTTGAAATCCAGAAACATCTTTGCATGAGACAGCCAGCAAGCTCAGCAGATAGTGTGAGAAACACTTAACTCTGGTCCCAACCCAGAGCAAGGCATAGCATGAAACCAACAGAGAAGAAAAGGCGGGACTCTAAAGATACCTGTTCAGGTCTGAGGTGCAATGACTGTTGATTGCTGTGGAGATGTGGATGTCACCTGTGAGCTTTCTAGGAGTACAGAACCTATACAGTGCAAAATGAGGTGGGCACTGAATGTTGGGGTGTGAGCTGGAGAGGGACACTGAATGCACAAAGATGTGATAAATATTTTTGGTTTCTACTTCTCCTAGCTCCAACCTCAGAATGGTAGTGAAGTCTACATTCCCAGGGATAGTTAAACATCACCAATCCTCATTTTTAATTATTGTTCAGGACTAGGCTACAATTCTCAAGAAATTTTGTCTAGAGCCATTCTTCCACTTAATATCTCTCCAGGAGATATTTTCTACAAGCACTCCCACCTTCATGTTGTAGAACACTGCTATGCTTCACCTCAACCACAGAAAGTAGGCAAACCACACGGGGAGTCCCTGAGTGAAAGGTAAGATGTTAAATACCTGACAAAGTACTATTATTCAACATGAATGACCAACATGCCAAGAACTACAGCATACTAAATTCTCCTATTAATCTGAGTTACAGAAGCAATTGGAAAAAACATTCTCCTGGGGAAACCATTCCATTAACCTCACACAACATAGCAAAAGCTGTTTCAACATTTAATCCCTATCTTTCAAGAAACGTGGCTACATGAAAGAAGTAAATGACTGTGTCAGAGCTAAAACTAAACAAACCTCAATGGAGCTGAAGATGTTGCAATTTCTACTTCCTATTAGCCTGGCTGGTGAGAGGTAGATGACTGGCTGCAGTACAATCTGACAATCCCAAGCATTTTGCTGTGGTTTAATTGAATTATTTTTTCTGTATTCAACAGACTAGCAGCATGTCTATGGTCCCATGTTCTATTTGAAATAAAGGAAGGAATTTCCAAACCTTTTGACTTTTTGCATCTCACTCAGAATCTGAGTCACTTATTTTTTTCATAGTCCTGAAGATCTGTAGGTTCTTATGTAGACTTGCTTATATCACTACCCTGTCATCAAAACATTATTTACATAGCACCTGCACCTATTCACCTTGCTTTGTCCTGAGACTGCACTGGTGTATGACAAGCATAAAAATAAAGCTCCAGTTAAAGTTCCAGTCGCTTGGTTGATGGGTTACATCAACACAGATTCTTTGAGATATCACTGAAATAGGTGCAAATAAAATACAGTAAAGTATAACACTGTGCACCATTGAAACAACACTTCAGTGTACTTTTAATGATGTCATAGAGTGTAAGGGCGTGCTTTTTTCATTTAAATTCTTTTTAGAAGGAGCAGGAGATTTTGTTTTGAACTTTTATATTTCAAGGTCACTTCCTTCATATGTTGTCATATACTTGAAGTCTTGCATTTCATCATCTTGATCATGATTATGACTCTCTCATACCTAGCAGATCCCCTCGTCCCAGAGTCATAATCGGAAGAGAACTGTCTAACTTGATCACACCCAAGAGGCAGGATGCAATTTATGATATTAGGAACATCATTGTTGATGTCAACAGAAAGTCACTGCTAAGATAAAGCTGGCAGATGGAAGCCAGACAAATCAGAAATTAGAAAATACTACAGTTGGCTGCCAGTGTGAATTACTTTCAGGTGGTCAGGTTCAACCCCAATTAAGATGGCACCCTCAGCATGCAATCCTAATGAGCCCTCAGCAAAGGCATAATAAGTCCTAATTCTCAGCTTGCATAGTTGCATTTCTCAAAGTGGGTTGGTTACTATGCAACAAGTGAGGCATATCAAGGATCTTGCATTTGCTAAGTGAAGTGGGAGTCAGATGAGATTAAAAATTTGATTAGTTCATTTAAATGTGCCTGTTTAAAAAAGTCTTTAAAACTGAAAAAATTAAAGTTCAAACTTATCCTATCAGTACACTTGGGCAGTTTTGTTGTTTATGTGGAGTTTATCTTAATAGCATTTGAATAGACATACAGTATACATGATACACAAAGCTTCCTGTAAGTCTTTAGTTTACTTAAAAGCAGATGTCAAAGCCCAGAGTAAAAAAATGGACTTCCAGCCTGGTTGTCTTGTGAGTGAGCTTTACAGCAAAACTTTAATAATGAAGCTTGGCAAGCTAGTATGAAGGTCAAGTCTCTTGTAGGGATACATGGCCAAGAGGTCATAAGGAAGAAGACCCGGCATTTCTTGGTTGAACCATAGAATTGTTCCATTGGCTTTAGAAAATCTGTTTTCTATACTGCAAAGAGAACCAACTAAGTAAAAATACATGTGCAGTCTCAGTTGCTGTTTTCCATCTCTAACACCAAAATTGACTCCATGTCTTATGGGCATTTTATGACAGCTGTTGTTTACAACATCCTTGAGCAAACAAGCCTTAAAAGGTGTTAATTAACATGATATAGTTAAGCACAGTCAATTCTAAGGCACAAAGGTTTGTCTAGAACTTGTTTGACCTGTTACTTTCAAAACAGACATTTTAATTTCAAATCCTAATTGAGAGTCAAATCCTATTGTAGATGTTACTGTATATGAATAAAGAATTAAATTATTACACTTAAATTCTGTGGCTAAGAACAATAGAAAGCTAACCTTCTCTGACAGTATCCTAATAACTCACATAATGATGAACATACTCAGTTTACCTTATCACAGAATAGGTGGTTAAGTAGCACTAAGCAACAAGAGTTTTAAGTGTGGTGTCCTCCAAAATGATTGTTCATAAGACAATATAGAGTTTTAGCTGGCATCCAGATTACTACCTACTCAAATTACTAAGAATACGTTTTTATATTGCCTTCATGCAATATAAAAACTTGCTTATATTTATTGCTGTGGCCATAAGTTTGCTTACATTGCACTTTGTTAAAAAGGTCTGCCTGCTTCTGGTTATCACTCATTAACATTTTCTTATAGGTATCAATACTTTGAGCATTTGGGAAAAGACAACTTAGGGAGAGATATGAGGTGCCAGATGTTCAGCTAACATGAATCAATGTTGAAGAAAATGAGTCTAGCAAGGGAAGTTTTATTACTATGTCCAGGCTGGTGTGTGTGTAAAGGTACAGAGCTCAGCAGAAGGGGGCATCAAATTCCACAGCAGCATAGGCTGAAAATAAACCAGTTAATTTACAAGAAAAGGTCCCTTTTTCTTTTTTTTTTCTGTGCCCCAAGAAGCTGCCAGGATATCAATGCCACAAAGGGTTACTTGCATTCACACTATTCTGACCTACCACAGATATACTGAAAAGCCATTTAAGAAACTCTCATGTAATATTTTGCCACAGGCCACTCTGACACAACTGTTTCAACCTCATCTGCCCCTATTCAACTGCACTTTGATCTTCCTTTACATAATTTATCCTTAGTTTTAGGCATTGCCAGATATAAGCACACACTCTTCCAGAAATTTGTATTACTGTTAGAGTTGGTAGAGAATTTTATGTGACTTTTTTATTTAATTAGCAAGTATTGAAAAAAACTAAACAGGTCATTGGAAAGTCTGTTTTGTAATGGAAGGTCAAGTTTAACTATTACACAGTTGCAAAATTATCACCTTTTTTGACATTTTTTTCAAAAGCAGCTTATTTCCTGGGTCAAAATGACTCTTAGCTTTGAGATCAAATTAATGTATGCCTCAATTAAAGGATTGGTAAAAAATTGCAAGGGGGGGTTGGTTTGATGGGAGTGGAGCTAAGTGTTGCAACACAGAAGAATACCTTCCTATGATTATCAGAAAGAATTGTGACAGTGCTATGTAGACATAGTTTAGCTTACAATAAAAGCATCAGACAGGAAAATTATTGCCAAAATGGTTAGAAAAGTTTTGTATGGAGAGAGTGCCAAAAAATCAGATTCTTGCCGTGCTCCAGCTAGAACTGAATGGATTTTTAGAGGCAACTTATCATCTCTCAAAGCCCAGAGCAAGTGTGCTTACCTAGGCCTGCTCTTAAGAGCTGTCAGTGGATGGCTGTTCTCCAGGGTCCCTAGTGATTCCCTCCTAGTCTTCAAATGTCTCCATCTCTACAGACATAGATACCAACAGAACCCTTTTAGCTCTGCCAGACCTTGACCTTAAAAATTAGCCTCAGAAATGCTAAGAAAGCCTGAGAAAGCTCATAGCATATGTCTCCTGAACGTATACTCAAACTGCACAGTCTGGAAGGTTCTAGAGCCACACAATAGCTTCCAGAATGGTCCATGCATTGTTCTAGCACAATTTATAAAATTAACTAGTCCAAACGGATTTTTTTTGTTGTTGATAGTAGCAGACTTCCTTCTGGTGAATAACACTAATGAAAAACATCAGTGTGATAGGACAGCACAAGACCATATTTTTCTCTTACAACCAACTTTTGATAGAGAACTTACTCCCTTAAATAAGTTGTAGTGACTGTTTGTTAGGACTACTGTTATTCCCTTTGATGAAAGCCTCACTTTCCCTGCTTCTGGCAAAGAAAATTCCAGGCACAAACAAAATACATATCTGTCTATGCAATAGGCAGGTAGTTTGCTACACACAGCCAGAGAAGAGTTGAAAAGATTGCTTGGGTACAGAAGCAGCACCGTAGGAAAAGCCTTGTCTTCTGCCTTGCCTAGACAGGATCACAAAAAGCAGAAATAAGGCTGTTGCTTTTGACAAAGCATTTTAGGATAACTGGTGTAGCAGTTATTGCAGGAAGTAAATATCCCACGAAGAGTTGCTGTACCCACAGCAGCAACTGCCACTTGTTAAATCCTATTACTCCATTTCTCTATCAACAGCTGGAATAATAACCATATTTTTTTCTATCTGTATCTCAGGTTCATCTTATCACCTGTCCTTGGCTATGACTGGAATGAGTTTGCCCTTCATTTTAGGACAATAAAATTCAATTCTGCCTATACCGCTGAGAGTCTCTGAGAAAGATCTGCATTGGGAGTAAAGGAGAAACAATATCAGTAAATAAAATTAGTCAATCTCATTTTTCTGTAAGTTTCAAACAAACTTAAAAGACAAGCTGTAATAACAGGACTCTTCGAAAGAAACTAAATTTCTGAATCCCATCTCATAAATTTAAAACTGTGCAAATAATCAGAAGTATACGTCTAAGCAAGCAGTATAGTTTTGATTGCTGGAGATGTTGCTGAACTTGATCATGTATGTTACAAAGACTAGTATGTTTGTCCATGGGCTGGTTTCTAGTTCAAGCAGACCTGAATTTCTCTGAATGACTAAGGATGGTGAAGAAAAACCTCCAATATTCTTGGAATTCCAAAGTTTATAATAGAGAAATTTTATTAACATCCCCAAAGCTGCTTTCTCCCAGCTGCATGTTATAAAACGAATTTGTGACTCACGTAATTGTGATCTCAGTTATTCATAAGTATTAACTGCTTTTTTAAAGCTTATTTACTGTTGGAATGATTTATTATCAGCTGATAATATATTTATTCATAAGTAGAGAGGGGAAAAGCCATGGGGGATTTCAGTTTTAGAAATTATATGGTTATTCTTATCTTGGTTTGCCATCTCAGACACTAACTTATCCAGGAACAGATAAAACCACAAAAAGTTCTACTGGCTCCAATTTTTTTTTTATTGCTCTATAAGTATTATTCCACTTCTATTTTTTTTTTCTACCTCTAGAACTATAACAAAACCCAAAAATTCAAGCCCTTGCATCATAGTAGGGCAAGTTAGAGGATTCAAGGCATCAGTGTTGCAGAAATGTATATAACAAAGAGTTGCGTGAGGTTTTGTAGTGCATGTGCCAAATGCTGCCATCAATATTTCATTAGTTCCAGACCAGGAGAAATAAAGCAGGTAATTACTCCAATACATGATAGAAATACTAATTACACACAGGATCTAGTGTCCCACTACAACTCTGTTTATATCAGAATAATTGGACCAGCTATTCACCTCATAAGGCTCAAGAGAGTTAAAGCAGCTGTTAAACTTCCCTGCTGAGGATCATAGCCATCCTTCTCATACTTCCATGGATGTGGTTTTTTCAGGGAAAACAAATGCAAGCTCAGAGAGCACATATAGGCACTAAGAGCTTTTATCATTCAGCATCACTTAAACAGCACCATACATTGTCTAAAGCAGAATTAACAACCTAATCAGTCCTGAGCAGCAGAACATAGAGCACAACAATCCTCTGTGTCTCCAAATATCTGGCCCTGTGATAAGTAACTATGGGGAGATAACTATGCGATATTTAACTATGGGAAGAAGCAGAACAACTATCCAGTGATGTTCTTAGAGCACAGCAGACTGGAAGTAGGGTCCTGGCAATGCTGGAAGAGTGTATAATGCATAGAATACGACAACTACATTTTACTCCACATTTCACTGCAGGAAAACATTCAGGGATATTTACTTCTACATAACCCTAAACATTTTGGAAGTTAATTTATGCACCTACATAAAATAATCATCTGGAAACTGTATCTCTCTATTCCAACATGTACACCCTTGCAGCAGCCCTGATAGCAGTGAAATTTCAACTGTAGCTTCTCCTCCAGATGAGCAGACTTTCAAAGGACCAGAAGTTATTGTTGCAGTAAGAGAGATCAAAGGCCTTGTAGCAGGTGTTTAAGCAGCTGTTCCTGTCCAATTTCTGCCCAAATAATTCACGGGTGTTTATGAAAGGACCTGAAGAAGTAGCTCAGAGAACTACTCAAAGTTAGGGGAAGTCTTAGTTTCTCTGACTTGGTTTGTTATGGAAGAAGTAGATTATTATTACATGATATTTCCTAAGTAATAGCATGAGGAAGAATATTCTGCTCAGCACCTCGTTAGCTAAGAACTTACTTGGACTGAACAGCTGTGCTGAATCATTCTAAAAGGCATCTTTCTGTCTTCCCAAAATGCATATGAACACTTACCGCACAGGTAATGGAGCTGGGTGCAAAAGTAGGGAAGAGGTAAATGCCAAATCCTTTACATGGTGCAGGATGTTATAGCTCAGTTGCAGCCAAAAAACATTCACTGACATCCTGATGTTACTGTAACGTGGTGTTCTAGCAATAAGTAAACATATGCTGAGTAGCAAATTTTGCACACTGCTTGCTAACATCTATTAGCAAATTGAAAATGATCCAGAAAAATGCCACACAGAATAGAAAATAAACCATACAATGAAAGAATGAAACTTAGCTTTTCAGAGCAAAGGGATTTATTTGTCTGTGGTTTATAATACATGAACAAAAATTTCTTATGGTGAAGATGCACAAAATCCAATGTGTGGAAACTGAAGCTAGATGCTTTGTGTTGGAAACACTGGACATGTTTTAGCTTTGAAAACAACAATCAAATCCTTAATTAACAATGAGGTGAATTCTCCATTTTCTGATATCTTTAAATCAAGTTGAGAGGTGGATTAAGTTATCCCCTCCTTCTCCACCAGAGGGTTTAGGATGGAAGAAAACATTGGGTGTCAGGACATGCAAATGGGTGCACGGCTCATGCTACATCTTGGAAAATTGTTTATACTGTCATAAGAAAACCGTGTAATTAGAGGATATGCACAGTGCACACCTGCTGTCACAACCGTCCTTGTGAGACTTGAAAGAGTGCTCCTACTCACTGCAGCTGCATAACAACATTGTGTTGGAGTAACTGAGTATCACTCCAATGCACATCAGTACACACCAATGTGATTAACATCCAACTTTCCACTACAGCTATAAAAGTCTCTGTCTATTATGGAAACAATTTTAGTAGTTAAATATTTGCTCATATTTCCATATGAAAAAAAAAAACAACAACCCAACCCAACCCAACCCAGCCAACATCACAACAGAGGATTTTCTTAACAAGATAGAATTTTCTTGGGAAAATGAGGGGCTGATCTAACATGGCTTTCCTATTTAAAAAGTTTCATTTTAGCATGACCTTTGAAATATTTATATTAAAAACTGAAATACTGATTTGAAATGAAATATTAAATTGTTTCACTCCCAGCAATGTCAGCACCATTGAAAGTGCTAGGGAGAGATTTTCCAAAATGAAGTGTCATTGAAAACTTTGACAGAAGGTTCTGATTCAACAAAGTTGTTTTTTCCAAACAGAAGAGGAAAAAAAGTGTTAGAAAAATGATTAACCCTGCTTTGAGACCTCTGGAGGGGAGTGATGGTGTATAGTCTGACTGAAACTGAGGAAATTAAATACAGTCTACACTCTTCAAATGGCAACACTTTAAAAAGTGCCATTTTTTTTTCCCCCTTTAACTTTGATTCAAGCATATTTAGCACACCTGCAAAGAGACAAGGGGACTGTCCTAGCAGCTGACCTCCTTTCACCAGAGAACAGTTTGGAAGTAAGGAAAAGCAAAGTTTGCTTCCGTTTTTTTTTTTTTTGTTTTTGTTTTTTTTTTTTTTTTTTTTTTTTTTTCCTCTCCTCCACAAATTTCAAGCAAGCGAGCCCTCATTTGGGTAGACCTTCTGCAGTTATGAAAAGAAAGCTCAGTTTCCATCCTCTTTCAACTTCTTGATTTAATTCAAGACACATAGACCGTTTTCCATTTCCTTCAAATGTAGAATGTTAAGAGGGTACTAGTAGTTCAGTCATTTTAAAGCAAACAAGACAAGCTGACAAAAAAAGTAATGGAACAAACAGTGAAGACAGGTCCTAAATTGAGAAATGACTGTAAGGGAGCCACCAAAATCCTGCAGATAAATGCTAGGGTCAGGATATAGATTCTGTCCTAAATAGCACAGTTTCATAGCTATGTTACAATAGCCTTCCTCTTAACCTCTGTGGCTGAAATAATGTAACCCCTTTTAGAATACTGAGACTTACAGGTTAAGGTAATGCACTATTAATGTAAAATACCAGGCACCTGCCTGAGATTTGCATGACTTAATGTAGTAGTTTTATTTTTAGATTGCAAGGCTCCTACACTGCAACTAAATAACCAACCCCAGGCAAACAATTTCAGGGAATTTACTCTTTGTCAAAATGTTTAAGAATGTTGCTCCCTCAACGGTTTAAAAGGGAAACTATGACACATGAAAGATAACAATGATATCTACTTTACACAATGTAGAAAATTTTCTTCTGGATTTAATCCATGCATGCAAGGCTTTATATATGAGTATGCACTTATATATATGTTCCTGGCACATTTGTGTATTTGGAAGACCTCAGACAGTTTTATAGTTTTATATATATACAGCACAGACTCTTTGAGGGGTTATTTTGTGCTTTGTAAACAAAATAAATAACTACCCTTGAATTGCTTTGTGAACCAAAACCAAACTCAGAATTCAAATATTTCAAAAGCTAAAATACACTGCATTAAATAGGGCCTGGAATATGTCCACAGGTGCATGCTGATTTTCCAGAGAAATAAAGGGGGACTTTAGCCTCTTCTCCCACTTTCCTAGTCACCATTGCTGTGTGTGGCATCAAGTTAAGGGAAAACAAAATTTAAAAAAAAAAATTAAAAATTATAAAAAAGAAAAATACACAAAAAATCAGCCCACTCCTACACTATTTTCTTCTTCCAGCTTCAACATTATAACCAGCCCTGTTCATAAAGTAACACAGACTTCCTCCTTTTTGGATGCAGAGATAGAAGACTGAAATAGGTCTATATGATTAACCATACCCTCATATTGAAGTTAAGACCAGATAGAGGCAATTGGTTGAATGTAAAAGCTGAAATCTCCATCTTCTTCCTTCAGTATCTAGTGAAAATGAGTTTGCCTCTTTCATCCTGTTTTGCTCTAGCTGTTTGGCCATCTTATCCCCAACAAACTACTCAATAAATACTTCAAAAGCCTTTTTCCCATCCCTTACTTCAAATCAATTCACCCTGTGTTTTAAATTAATGCTGCTGAGTTGGCTTTACAGCTGAACAGTAATGGCAGGAGTAAACACGGCTAAGTTATGAGGACTGAGGCTGTTCAGCCTGTGGTTCTTCTGGTCTCAGCCAACAAGTCATTCCACACCAGTACCTTTTCCCATTCGGCTAGAAAGAAGACAAATCCACGTCGTTTTGTATCAGTTACATGAACCCAAGCATCTTTAGCATACTGGATCTTTATATACATGGATTCACAGGGTCAGAAGACTCATTACAAATTTTCCAAAGCCCCCTGAGATACTTGGAGGAACGATCGATAGCCATGACAGTTACACTACTAGTATTATGAACGTATTGCAGTTTAGAGTGTTGTGCCTAGTAGATGTAAGGGAGAAGAGAGTCATCTAGTAGACAACTGTATTATTACCTGAGGCATTGCATGTGTTACCTAACTGTCAAATTTTACAAAGTGCTGGCTATTTACATGTAACACTGAAATTGTCTCTTGAGGCTTGGCTCCATTTGTGAGGAGTATGGGACTCGCAGGGTTGAGCAATGAGAGCAGGGTCAAAACGAGACTTAAATCGCAAGACTAGAACAGTGTGTAGGGAAACGAAGAGTATGGTGGATCTGCACAGACAGCTCTAAAAGCTCTTTTTCTTCTATAAACTGTTCTGAGGGCTTGCTCTGTTACAACTCCCAAGGAGTATGGATTACAGAGCTAACATAGCAGGCACTAGCAGCCACAGAGTGAAAGGGGGTTTGTTTTGCTTTGGTTTTTTTTTCTAACCAAGATGTCTTGGTTACAAAAGAAAGATGATGGTGCATGAAACAGATACATTAGCCACATTGAATCCAAAGATGAAATATTTTCTGATTTAAACCTCAACCTTACAATGGGGTCTGCCTGGCCAGAAAGGCCTCTGGCATTGTCCAACAGTAGGATAAGAGGTTGCCTCTGAAATCAACCCTTCCTCACCCATTCCTCCCCTCCGTATCTACTATCATCTACTAAGGCACCTACTACCAATATTAGGAAACATGGCTTCTTATTAGTCTCTCTTATCCATGTGAATTTACCTATGTGAAAGCAGATGATCTGTGGCCAGGCATTTAGCTCCTAAGGGCAATCCCCCTGGGGTTTTATCCCAAGGGAATAGTTCCCAGATTATTCAACCTTGCTTCCCACCTCCTCCCAGGAAGCTAATTGAGTTCTAGCTGACTTCACTACTTAAATAAAAGAATAGGGAGAGGCAGGGACAAAGGCAGGTCAGTGGCTTCAGCTTCCCTAAAACTGTCGCTAGTTTTCTGTAAGTAAACTACCTCAATTCCTCTAGATGAGATCATCAAGCAAGAGACTGAAGGGTAAAAATTGTGATGAGGTCTGTGGTGGCTTGCCTCCTTCTGCAGAGATATTGGTGCAGGAAAAGGCTTCACTGAATGTCTTGCTGCCACTCAAGCTGAAACAGAAGAATATGGTGGCTACAGTCTTATAGTTAAGTCTTAACAGCATCCATGTCTAGTGTGATGTGAATCCATATCAGCTTCTTGATATTCTTGTTCTTTATTTAATAGACCAAGCTTTTATTTGAACCCACTCACGCCTTTGTTAAAATATTCAGTTCTGAGAGTTGGGATCAAGCAGTTTCCCAGGGTGATCATGATACCTCTGAGTGCCTAGAAAAACTTGTCATTTGAACAGGTCTACCAATACTGTTTTTGTCCTAAGCTGAAGCATCATGCCACTTTCTACAAGAAAGTCCTCCCTAGGCAATTATTTTTTTGCCTTATACTCAATACTTCAAAGTCATCCAAAGTCAGCATCTGCTGCTGCTATAGTAACTGCAGCAGCAAGGATGGAGGAAATGTTACAAGCTTCCACTTTACTGCATCTGGATTTTAAAATACCAGGCACAATTATTAACTGCCTCCCCTGGCCATTTCCTTCATTTATTTTGCTCAGGCAAGCAGGTCTTGGAACCTTGAGGTTTAGTAGCCTCAGCAGCACAAAATGGTCAGTGATTTATTAAGACAAGCTGTAGGTGCAGTAATGCTCACCAGGTGGCTAATAAACAGGCTTTGTGAAATAAAACTAAGGGAGGGGTGAAAAAAATGAGTGGCTGTTTCTTGGGATAATTTCAAAAATTTTAAATATGCACTAGGGAAACACACCTTTTTTTAATAATATTATTTTTTTAAACAGTTTGACCTGCTCTTTGAATGTTAAACAGACATACACTCAGCATTTTCTAAGTCAGTATAATTCCACAGTGAAGAAGGGGGAATATATTAATATAGAAATAGTCTCTCTTCTGTGTGGAAGAGCATTTAATAAAATGGTCTTATATAATGAATTGCAAGTATAATCCAAAGGCTGAAGAGGGCTTTCATCACGCTTCAATGTGCTTCCTAAGCCGTGGTGACACAACCTAACTGTGAGGCTGAATAATGTTGCAGCCAATGCACTGGGAGAAGTTGAAAGATATGCCTTTTTTTTTTTTTTCTTTGCTAAACCATGGAAACTGCCACAAGAACATATTCCAAATTGGAATAGGAGTGAAGATAAGAAAGTGTGCTCTGAAGTGAAAAAAATACATATTTCAACAATTAGAAAATGGCCTTTTCAGTCAGGTCATGTGTCTTGGGTGCATAAAAATCTTAGATAAGGTAGCCTCAATGGCTTGGCAAGTTAAAGGTGGATTCTAATTGTTTAAATTTTGATGTTTAAAAAAATTTTGTATGGAACATGCATTTTTCCAGAACAACAAAACATGAAATCTTATAAACTCTTTTGTGTGCGTGTGTGTTTTCAACAACTTGAAAGGGAAAAAAAAAAATCTAAACTAAGAAGTATATTGATTATAGGAATTCATAAAAAAAATAAAAGAAGTATTTAATAAAGAAAACATAATGAAAATAAAACAAAAATAGACATTGAAAACTGATACAAACTTTGATTCTAGAATGAATCTGATTACATACATGCAATAAAGGAATAAGAGAATATATTTTTACAAACATCACTTTTTCCTTTCATATTTCTTATTTTAGTAGTACCTTGTATTGCTATCAATATTAGCTCATAAATAGATTGGCATGGATCAGCTCTTGATGAGTCATTTGAGAACAGACAGAACCCTCTTTAGTTGGTACCTAGTTTTAGAGCCCTCTCTTTGCCCATGGGCCAGACCCTTTGGCACAATCAAGAGATCATTTGTATAAATAACAGGAAGAGAGAGCATTTCAGTGTATTCAGCCACAGTGTATTTCCATTACCAACTAACTGCCACATCCATTTTTTGTTTGCTAAACATCACTGAGAGAAAACGTTAAGACTGTCCTGTGATGATCCTTGTATTACACATTATATGAACTGCACAAAGCCATTTCCCACAGACCAGGATCCAACAGCACTGCTGCATTTCAAAAGAACATATGCAGAAGCATGATTGATTACAGTAGGAGAAAGATCTCCTACTGCATCTATAAATAGGTCACTGAATTTGCTGATCTATGAAATAGGCAAGCTCTATTTTAGAAAATATAAACATTTGGGATCCATCATAGTCATACTGGGACACACACACGTCATCACACTCCAATATACTTTTATTAACTCTTGAGCACAAAGGTCCTGCTTTCCTTTTCCTGCCACTGGGATTACTTCAGTGAACTTCCTCAAGTTGTGTAATTCCTTAAGAAGGAACAAAGCCTGAGCTCAAAGATAAGCAAAATCTTTGGCCTATAGTCTAAGGTTCTAGTCCAGGAGACTACCCATATTCAGGAAAATACCTGAACATTTACTGAGGTCAGACTGATCTCAATTAGATTCAAATAAATTTATAATGCCCTCCTGAATGCAAGCAGGAGGAATTCCAAGTAAACACATCCCTCAAGCTGTTGGGAGATCTACACACTTCAGAGAGGAGTCACAGTTGCGCTGGAATTAACTCAGTTAATGATCGTTATGAGGAAAACTCTTCCTATAAGCAGTGTTAAAACAATATCTTAGATTTTGCCATTGGCTTCTCTTCTGTCTTAAGTGTTAACATTGATGTTATATAAGTAACCATGAAGATATTACTTAAGAAAGGTGACAGATTAACTCATTTCCAATAGGAATAGTTCTTCAGCAGGGATTTGTGGAAATAGTAGTGAATCTGTGGGCACATCTAGGGTATAAATTCCAATATAGAGAATTTAATATGTGAAATAACTATAAGTAAAAGAACTGTCTGCATAAGAATTACTTTCCTTCTTGGCCTCTGCTATCAGTTGTCAGAGGAATGACATCTCCCACTGACATGCCAAGTAATGATCCCCTCCCCCATCCCAATTTCAAATAAGGAATATTATCAAGTAACTTGTCTTCCTTTTCAAATTTATGATGCATGGTAAAACAGTGCTGCCTTCTGCCCCTAGTAGTCAAATTTCACAGAAATGGGTTGTCACAGCTGACAAAACTTCTTTTGAGAAATGGCCTTTTTTATACTGAAACACCCAAATTACCAGTCCCAGTGGAGACCATAACACCACCCTGGTGATGCAAGACCATTAGGATAAATAACCAGACAGAAGGACACTCATCTTAATTCTCAGGCAGTGCTCTGTCATCTTCTGAAACTTCCTAGTCCTGAGAGATTTAGAGTACTAACTAGATAAACTATAAAAGATGGCAAAGAATGATCTACAAAGACTTGTGCATCTTTCTCAATCCATAAATAACTTTATATTTCATTTCTGGCAGCATGACAAAGCAAGGAGGTAATGAACCATTATGGAAAACCCATCTGTTGCTCATAAGGGGAAAGGCTTTGTGCTGCTAGATTTATAGAGGAAAATTTCCACTGCAAGTCCTGTTAATGAGAATTGCACATCTAATTGCCCATGCTGAAAGTGTACCCCATTATGTTTCTTTACTGTCTAGATGTCTATTGTGTGCTTCAGCAACAAGGCAAAATTATTATCAAAAGAAAACCCAGTGTTAAGTGACAGTGACATTCAGATGACGGGGGAAAGGAATAGAGCAGAGGAGACTGGGAGGAGAAAAGTGTAAATGTACTAGTCAAAATTTCTGATAATACAACAAAACCACTAAAAAATTTATTTTTGCGTACACATAGATAAGCATAGTCCACTTAGTCTACTCCAAAACCCATGTTTTTATTTCTCTTGCTAAGTTTTGTGCATTGACTCTCAGATTCTCAGTTAGAATTCTAACCTCATATTGTTTTACTTAATCACCCTTTCAAACTGCTCTAGAGACGGTACTCCAGGCAAAATTATCCTGTCTACACCTACTCAGCAAAGTTTTCAGGCTTCTCCAGAGCATTGGAAACTGTTTTTGGGTCTTGATCACACTGATAATGCCTTTATCTTTGCTTTTGCCTATGATTTATTTAGCTCATGCACACACACTGGACTCCACCTACCAGTTCTGTATCAGTTTGTGCAGCTCCAGCATCTCACAGCAAGTGGAATGGACAAGAGGCCAGGGGAGAAGCAACCTGGGCTAGTGGTTCCACCTTTGTAGACTTTTGGCTACAAGTCTTCTCCACTCTGCTTCCATGCCTGTCTCTGCCTGAACTTGCCAGTGCCACAGGGCAAGACAGCAAGTGCTAAACCTCAGAGGTTTGGCTCTGCAGGCACCTGAACTGACAACTCCTCTCTCCAGCTCCAAGACTCTCAGCCTTGAAGCCACTGGCATAACCTGTGTTTTCCTGCTACCATTTCTCTGGTATGGAATCTAGGGCATGAAGGAATGGGCAGTCAAGAAGCCTGATACGATATTATAAGAGTTCCCCAACAGCAAGAAACATGGAACAGATGGAAAGAGAAGTGTAAGGAAGCAATAAGAACAGGTTCGTTCCTGGTTTCATGTTTGTAGAAAGGACTGGTAAGCACCACAGGAAGTAGAAACACATGGAGTGACAGCTCCACCCCAGTCAAGTGAATTAAAAAAAAAAAAAAATCAACCCCAAAACAGAAAACTATTTATTTCACCATGGGCCACACACCTAGTCCTAGCAACAGTGACATAATGTTACTGTCACTCAGACAAAATAACTTTCTCCTTTGCATTTACAGAAGAGCGTGCAAAGAGCAGGCCCTGTATCCAGACTGAAACAACAGCAACACATTGAGTGAGTGATATCCAGATATACAACACAAAGCAGCTTTAAGAGAAGCCTTTCTGGCTACAGAACCCAAAGATGTGTCTCCTCCAAACTAAGTCTACTAAGTCTCTGTGTCAAAAGCAGTGGGCCTTAAACAACAGTGAGCTCCTACTTCATCTTTCCAAAACACAGTTACAAAGGACACCCCACCACTTAAAGAAAAACAGTGTTGTAAGCATTCCTAAAGTTATTCCATTAATACATCAAATTTGATGACACCCCAGGTGTGCTTCTGATGGCTTGATGACCACCATAATTCTTATCCTACTGTAACTTCCCAATGTAGATGCAATTGAAGTTGCCACTGAATTTAGCAAAGCAGATCTCTGAGTAAAAAAAGCAACAAGACAAATCATACAATGCACATATTTTGAGGAACTGTTGTTCAACAGCCCGTCCGACTGGGAGACCTCAAGTACCGTACAAACATGCCTTTACTTTGCATCAGCTTAGTGAGATAGAGATGACATTTCATATGCTATTCCTGAAACACAGTCATATCTGAATACACAAAAATGTTTGTGAAGAATCACAACAGAATCTGCTGAATGTAACTGAAATTGCAGATGGACTGCAAGTAGTCAGAATATAGTCAAGAGTTTGGGCAGATGACTCTGTTTGACATGAAGTATCCTGTGGGTCTTTAGTTGCCATTAGTAGCATTATCTGCATTACTTTCCTCAGCAGAAACAGTTTAAGAAATAGTGGGCTCCCTAAAAGAATGGCTTATTGATTCACTGCTAGTTTTGGGGGGGGTTATTGCAATATCATTTTTAAATTCCCTCTGTTCAAGCACTAATTCAGACTACTCCTTTGGGAGCTGGTGATAAGTTTAGCATGTCATGCTATAACCAGTGTCTCTCAGAAGGGCTAGTGGCTCTTAACTGAACAAGGAGCTTAAAGAGTCATAAGAGGAGAAAGACTACATTGCTGTAAGGATTTGGCAGTTGAAAGCTCACACTTCTTGTCAGCTTGTGAAGACTGACATGAAACTTCATAACACCCTATGCACCAGCTGCAGTTTTGTGAGACAGTTCTGATAGAAATGCTATAAAGAATGAAGAGACAATTATTTTAGTTTTATGCTTCAGCCTGTATGTATGTATATGTGTAAGCATGCACAAGCCCTGAATTTATAGAAGCTGAATTTGGTCTCAGAAATATTTTATTGAGATAGGTCTTAAAAATGAAGATAAGGGCTCAAGGAAAGTCAAGACAGCAGTAAGAGAAACAAAAGAAAAGTTGAACAATCAAAACCAATACAATACAATTCAACAGAAACCACCTCACAACACTAAAAGCAGAATAGAAGGATTCCATGTCTTCAAAGCACATGTATAATATGACTTTAAAGAATGAAATTCCTTGTGGAGAAAAAAAGAGATAAAAAAGGCCCAGGTTGACCTGTGATGTGATACATCTCCAAGTCAGCAGATTTCAAGTGGCACCAGAAGGAGATCTGGCATGCAATTTTTATAGCATCCACAGAACAACTGTAGGAGAAGTACACCTTTTCCCAAAGGCATAAAACATGCCTTTATTTTGCTGCTGTGGAGAAAATAGATGGGAAAAATGTATGTTTAGGTAACCAGTTGCAGGGTAAGACCATTACTGGAAAGGGCAAACCTTAAACTTTAGCTGGCCACGTTACAAAGTTCTGTAAAATTTCTCTTTCCCTCCTGAGTCTGTATATCTGTCTAATGTCTCCATGTTGCCTAGGCCTTCAAAAGGCAACAGGAAGAAGCACTCTGCCTGGAAAATTCTGCATTTACAGATAGTATGTCCATAGCACATCTATTTCCCTACTTATTTAGGCTTATGCCCCATCTAAATTTATGTGCCAGAACACCTATAGGGCTCAGAAAATTCTTTTGAATAAACACAGTTATAGGAACACAAAAAGACAGATCACTCCATTTGAGAACTGCTTTAGGATTCCTTCTAGTATAAGCCACAATGCCTGTATCAAGACTTGCTGTTGCAGTTCTACCAATGTAACGGTACCAGCAAACCCCTCTGAATTAGGTAAGACCTTATTTCAGCAGCAGAAGGCCTAAAATTATTTTTTTCAGAAGACATTCTCTATTCCATTGCACATCTCTCTGACCAGGTTCAACTGCTCTCTCCCTGGGGACTGGTGGTGTGTACAGGGCTGTTTTTTGATCTCTACAGGCCTTGAATGCAGCATGATCAAATGGATGACTGAGGAGGCTTGACAGGTACACAGCTGTGTGATGCAGCTCCACTGCCCCCTGACTTCCCAGCTCATCTCTCTCTCTTGTCTCACTGCTCACAGATAGGACAGAACAGAAGATTAAAGCCACATTACACGTTACTGAGTTACACAGGAAAGAAAGCAGATATCAGCAGAGGATAATGCTACTAAGTAATAAACTAGAAAACAAATTCAGAGAGACCCTTTCCTGATTGAAAGAAAGCTTTTATTTCATTCTCCTCTGGATCTGCTTGGGTATTTTTGCTAAGATTTTTCAATTTTAGGCTCTTTAAGGCCAAAAAGATTAGTTTCCCATAAAAAAACATAATAGCAGAACTAATATAGTTATCTGTTTACAAATGTTATAAACAATCATCCATAAAAAAGATTTTTTTTCCTGAAAAGCTCCATAAGCAAGATCTGAGCTGAAGAACACTGTAAGCTAATGATATGTCTCCTTGATTTAAAGTGACTTGCTTAATACCAGACACAATTTAACTATATCAGCACAAAGCTCAGTACAACATGGTTTACCCTACAACAGAGCATCCATAAAGGCCTATTATAACTGCCAAATGTTCAAAACCAGTTTTTCTGGAAAGATTTTGAGAAGATGCTGTAGCTTTCTGGCTGCCTCAGAGAAGGGAATAGATAATTGCACATACGTCACCAGGAAATTCATATCAAGTTAATATTCAAGACAGTTTGAAGCCTATGTTTGGGGCACCAGATTTGTTCTGTATGTCGTAGTTCAGCTTCCTTTTCTGAAGGCTGTCCCTACAGAATTTAAGACCACCCTGGACTTAAGACAGCTAGACTGTGTAATTGAATGTACAAAGGAGAAGATGAGCGGGAATCTGCGCCTTGAGAGTGAATCTTAAAGATAAAGGCTTCCTGAAGAATGAGAGGAATTAACAAGACTAATGGTTTTACTGATATGTTTGAGTGCAGCATATATGTTCTTGATTGCATAGCATGGTTGTACCTGAACAGGTAGCTAGAGGACACACAGCATTGCTGCACACACCCCAGATAGTTGCAGTGTTCAAGTACTCCACAAACCGGATTAGTGCAAGAAAGAGATGGGCATCCTTGAGGCTCATCCTTTAGAACAGGCAGACTGGCAGTTCCAAACCCTTCTGCATATCTTGTCATGCTATCAGAAGCAGATTTCTAGTTTATTCCATACCTTTTATACCTAGTGAAAATACACCCACAACTGTCAGGCCAGCTCCTAAAACTACATTTTTACATTTACAACAAAACCTTCAGCAGGTTGTGCATTTCTCTTTTCTAAAATAAAACAACCCCCCCCAAATTATATATGTCTTCTTTTGAAAATGCGTAAGGAAAAAGCCCCCCCATTTTAATTTCATTTTGTAGTTGGCATGGCTGTGATCATATGCTGTATAACATGCACAGTGGAAATAATGGCATGATAAAACCAACATTCCTCATGAAAATCTGGAAAAATTATTGATTTCTGAAGTACTTTATCTTGTTTAACACAATGAAAATGAGAGGGGAAAGGATATCTTCACATAACCAAATTTGAATTAATCTCCTGATTTAAAATCCATCTACTGCAACCCACTAGAACCCTCGTAACACAGTTGATTATCATCTGATAGCATAAAGCTCAAATTCATCAGGCAAGAAAGAGATCCATAGAAAAATCACAAAAAAATTTGGACTCCCCTGTAAAGGTCAGGTTACAGCACTGCACACTTCAGCAATGGTGGATACAACCAACCCCAGTATGCACTCCTTTTCTATTCATTGATTTGACTAAGCATTCTGCAGGCCAGAACCAGCCAGCATACATTATCCTGGTTAATATGTCATACCGTTGTATTTACCAGCCTGAAAGAAACTTCTTCATTAGAGCTTTCTGCTTTTGATATCCTCAGATTTTAATTAAGCAGTGTCACAACAGGGTGTGCATTAACAGACCATTGGCACATGCCTTTGGAGCATTGTGAAGCACTGGACCAGAGACCAATTACCTTCTACCACCCAAGCAGTACAACAGCAGCCCATTAATGCACACCCTGGTGTGGTCTGTTTCAATTAAAGTATATTTGTGAAAGGACAGGCAGTGTTGAACCACTGAGAAAATCAGATGTTTTTAGGCTAGGATCCCACTGATTATTCAAACTTTTACAAATGTACACACTGAAATTCAGTAAACAAATCGCCCAGCTCACTTGGTTACACCATATAGTAAGAAATGGGGTTATTAAGAGAACAGAATGTAATTTCCATCTGAACATAGAGAATGCAAAGAGGAAGCTGTGGTGTCAGCACTTCTGCTCTCTCCGTTCCCCCAAAGGAGGCTCAGTTTCAAGAATTTGGCAGAGACAACATTGAGGAGAAATAGGCTCTACTCACTCCACAACAGGGTTTATCCATAGATAGAGTTCATCCAATTATGTAGCACAATGTAATTCACTAGGAACTTAACATCCTCTCTGTTTTTTGGTTTGTGGTTGTTTTTTGTTTGTTTGTTTTGCTTTTATTGCAAAACTAGTTTTCTACGTCTGTCAAAATTTCACACATGGCTTCAGTATAAGGCATATACACACTTGGGAAAAACATAACTAAAAAAATAAACAGCTAAACATAAACTAAAAATCCCATGCACATCAGTCAAGTCTTGCTTCCTGGCAGGTTTTTGTTTCCCTCTCTCCCCACTCCTTTTCCATCTATGTATTTATGTCAGAGACCGTTTGAGGTAAGCATGAGCCTTTCTGAGATGCTCATACAGCCCCTGGTAGAACACCTCATGCTTTGAATGGGGCACTTTCAGCTACTCTAATGCAAGTTACAAATAAATAGAAAGCATTAACCTGTGCTTAACTAGCAGAGTATAATTGCATATTACAGGAGGAGAGTGCAAAGCTTTGCTTTTGACCATTTCCTTTCACTCTAATTCAAGTGCACACCAGCACCACCAAAGGCCCTGACAATACAAATTACAGAAGTTAAAGAAAGCATAAAATAAGTGGTAAAAATTCTTTGGTATGAATGTCACTCAGTGTCCATATAAATCAACTTACCTGAATAGGTCAGCATCCAGCAGTTTATAAGTACACTGTAACCATTGCCAAAATACAGGGCTGAATGAATCTGTCAGGAGCATCAAATACATGAGGAGCCATATCCCACCTTACTACCTACCTAACTACCAGCATACATTGAAAGATGATGGATTGGATGATAGAAAAATTGGCAACTGGAAGCAGCAGAAAAAGAACTAGTTAAGTAGCAAAACAGAGTTATTACTAATAAACAACTAGGAATGAAGCTAAACAAAGTGATCTGGCTGAGATTTTTAAAGAGAACAAGTGTGGAGATGTAGGAAATACCAGTGGTTTTACTAGCCAGGGCATTGAAACTGGTCAAAACTCCAAGAAGCAATTATCTATAGCGGGAAGCTGGCATTCATAGGAGGATGAAATGGATGGCACAGAGCTGCTTCTCCTTCATCATTTTCCTGTGTTTCTAAGTGAGTCACCAGCCCGGACATGTAATGAAGTGAAGTCATGTACATCAGCTACTTTCTCCCAAGTCTCAAAGGTGTAGCTCAATAAATCTGCAGTATTGCTAGTTAGTTATCCAGGCAGTATTACAGCCTCTAGAGATTTTAACTGCATTATTGCATGTAGCAGTTGGATTTGCTTCCACATTTCAGGATCTACCTGAGCCAAGTTTGAAACGAAAAATGAGCAATGTGAACACGCGGCAAAATGATGAAATTTTGTCCCTCCTATTTTGTTTTCTTTCCTCAGGGTATAGTCTAATAACTCTAAAAACAGATGTCATTTCATGTCAAATGCTCTTCTTTCTTTCTTGTTGCAATAATGAAATTTGCCAGTTCTAATTTCAAAGAAAATACTGTGTCTTATAATCTTGAGTTACTATTTAAGTATTAAGAGAACAAAAGTTTTCCTTGCTGCAGTCACCCAGTGAGCTGAATGCTGTGCCTATTCTCAATTCTGTATTAACAAACACCCAGTGCAGACAATATGCTGCCAGAGTGACGGATGTGGTTAAAATATTGACAATTAGACACTGACTTCTAATCAAAACTGCAAATATCAAATGAATTTCAAAAGCATTTGAGCTGATGTCACTGTTTCCCCTGGCCTCTTATCTGTTTTTATAGAAATTTATTCCGGGATTGACAGACAATCTCCTTCCCATCTTTTCACTTTCCTTCAAAGGAAAGACCAATTTTTTAATCCAATCATAAGGTAGTCAGAGAAAATTGGTAAAGGAGCATCTAAACCTTTCACTAAAAGCAGTAAGACATACTTCCTCTAATTTTTTCCTCTACCACATTAAACAGGATGTTTTGCAGGACTTTTGGGATCACTTAAGAACCAAGTTCTCTTCTTACTTCTCTTTTCCAGATGAAATGATCTTATCATCTGCAAATTCTCTTTAGATAAGTATCCTATCAAATCATTAATCAAATAAAGTGTGTATATAGAAAAAAGTATAAAGACAGTATATAAATACAGTGAATACACATAAGTATAATAGAGATATAAAGTACATATCAACATAAATATGTATATCAAATATGTGTAATATTAAATGCATTAAATATGATTCCTAATTCAATTTTTTTTTTTTTAAGGAAGAAGCCAAGAACAGAACATTCCAGATATGGCAAAGATGTTTTCTCAGGAAACACTATAATTCATGGCATTCTAGCTTTCCAAGAAGCTCTGTACACTGGTATCTACTGACAAAGCGTTAGTGTGAGTTTGACTAATATCTAGATAAAGCAAGATGTAGAGCATTAAACATTGAAGCCAGAATAATATATAGTGGAGTTTAATATTTATGCTGTATATTTTTCTATTTTATTTATAATGCATTGTTATTATGGTTAAGATGTAGAAGTGTCCAATTTTTATTCAAGATTAGTAATATCTTAGCCCTTACCTATCTTCAAAGAACCTTTGAGTAAATTTTTTTGATCTCACAATAGGTTTCTATTCAGATTGAATCAAGTTATTAGCATCTGGCTTTCAGTGAACATGTCTAATTGAGTACTGCATGTACAACTTTCCATGAAGATTCAGTTGAACATTTAAGGATAACTACATTCACAGTGTTCCTCCATTTGCTTTCTCAAAATTTCATATGATTGAGACTTGTTACCACAGAGAAAGCAAGTAAAATATTCCAAAAAAAGAGAGCTAAGTGTGCTTTCCATAAGCATTTGTGTGTATCATGTAAGAAAAAAAGATACTGAAATCTGCAGTGTTATATCATATTTAAAATACTAGTTATTTTAAAAATGGCAAAACTGTTGGAATGATTCCATTTGTAACATTTCCTAAAACTTTCAAAATGACACAAGAGAAATAAAGCATAAATTAATCTCCTAAATGGCCCTTTCCAAAATGACCTAGGTTAAACCCTTATATCTCTCCTAACAAAAGTCAATTGCTAACAGACAAAATGAATAGCTGTTAATCTTTGTTGCTAATAATCTTTTCTCAAGACTATGCAAGATAAAAGTTGAATTAGTTCTTCATGGTTCAAAGACTACCTGATAGAAGTTAATATCACATAAAATGATATAAGGGCCTTCCTGTCAGAAAGAGGGCATAAGGACTTTATTGGTATAAGGGTATTACTTTACCAGTCCTACAGAAGAAAATGATTCTTCCATTAGGAATATATTTTCTCAGTTGCTAATAATTGATTCCTTCTTTAAGTCAGCAATTTACTGCTGCACTGCAACTATACAAAGTTGAAGCCATTATTTCAACAAATATAGAAAGCTTTTTAAATTCAAATATTACCTATGGCAATAGTTTAAATAAAATATAAGGAAAAACAGAGTTCCTCTGTTATTTTCCATGTACTGTGCTGACAGCACTGTTACGGCTCATGAAAGATTTGTAGGTTTCAAGTACTAGTTTGTTATTTTATTTTGTCCTGACACTTCACTGATTTTTTGCACATCCTGCTAAAAAGGCAGGGAGCGCTAGATTTCCATGTGTGTTTTTTAAACAGCAGCTCATGAGGCTGATCACTAGTTGGATTGATTTATGTTTTAATTTTATGGATGATATCACACAATTATCTCCAGATGGAATAATCGGGATGAAACATTGCCAAAGAACATTAGACACTAAAGAAGTCAGCCAATGCAATCCATTCAGTACTGTAATTATTTTTGTTTTGGCTTCAGACATTTGTACGGAGGCACAGACTCATTCTGGTAGGGCCTTGTTCAGTGTCTATATAAGTCAATGGAAAGACTTCCACAGATGACAGGAGCCACTGGCTCAACACCCCACACCCCTCCGTTCCCTCCATGCATTCCCCTATGGTATATCTCAGAGGTTCCTTCTCTTCGTTGCCCTTCTATGTTTTGGCACAAACCCTTGCTTTCCCACCCCTGTGGCCACTCTTTTTTTTTTTTTTTTTTTGTCTTCCCAGAATTTTGAAGCTGATATTTGGACCAATTGTTTGTGGTTTATTAAACACAGACAAATGAAATCAAAACTTGTTCAGCCTGCGTAAAATAGGAAAATGTTAATTCCTATAACAATCTATATAGTTCTGATTTGTATGTATTTTTTGGACGAACAAAATTGAGCACTTCAGGTTTCTCAGTGTTGAACTCAAACAAATATTTCTTCCTGTATTAAATCCAACAGCCTAAGAGATGGACAAGTTTCTCTTCTTTTTTCTTTTTTTTTTTTTTTTTCCCTGGGAAAGCAGACACTTTCTGGCTTAACAGACCCCATTTTACTCAGCATGCAACATTTCAAGGCAACATTTAGTTCTCTAAAAGTGGATTTTCAAAAGGACCTGCCTCAACTAGTAGCACAGATCCCATCATAAATACAGTTTGTTTGGAAACTTACATAAAATCAAAAAATTGATTTGGAAATGTAAGTGTAGACTTCAGGTTGTGATATTTGGGCTTTACTGCCAATTGCAGAACTCAAACAAGCACCACAGAGGAACAAAGTGGATGGCCCTCTTAGGACATGTTTGCATTGCCAAGTGCAATATCAGAGAGCCAATAAGCTAACTCAGAAACTAGAAGCAGTGTCATGACACCAGTGCAGCTTGCTGAAAGATAGACATAATTACTCTGAATTCAGAGCTGTACCAGTGTGTTTATAATGCTTTCAGGACACGTGTTCCATCATGGAGCTTTAATTCTTCCTACAGACCCATGTAGAAGTAAATCAAATGTTTCCTACAAATAACTCTGACCTGCCCACAGATCTGAATGAGTTACTTTGTCTTCATGATATGCTCATGTTATCTTAAGTATGTTTGTTGATTATTATTATTATGTATTTATGTCTGACTGACTGAAACATGACAATCTATATAGTGCAATAATGTAGAGAGTTTTATTTGCTTATGTTCCTGAGCCAATGAAAATGAAGCTTTCAGACTTTAAGAGCCTGACCCAAAGTTCCTGAGTTTCACAGCTTTCTGGTAGGTTTTGAATCAGCTGCATAGGTCGTGACTGACATCTGTTATTATTTGAACTGCATGTTCTCTTTCTTCCTACCAATATAAACATATAAAAGTTTTGGGGTAGGGTATCATGTCCAATTATTTTAACTAATTCCTGAAAAATCAAAGAGAATATTAATTTGATGTACTTGTGTCACATCCAAGAGACTTCTACCATCATTTCATTAACCTCCATTGTAGACCTTTTCCTTAGCTTTTTCTGAGAGATTCTTTGCAGAATAACATTGATTTAGATATAATTGGGAGGCACTGGAAAAACAGACAAACAATTGAGAGAAGCCACTATGCTCTTTCTCTTCTCACTAAGTGTTTGAAAAATTCATATATTTGTAACAATCATTTCCTTGTAAAATTCCCAAGATGTTTTGTCAGGAGCCATACAAAAAAAAAACCCAAAAACACATTGCCACCTGCCCTCATTTCAAAGAAAAGATATTTATATTTAAGTTTTCAGCTTTTTTAAGGATATGAGTTCACAGCTTATGAGCTACTCCATGATATGATCATACATATGTAAAGGTTTATCCTTTAACACAACAGTAGTAAGCTATCTCAGAGGGTAGAACCTCTAAAGCGATTGTCATGGATCAGCTAATGTGTAAATTCCCTGAGCTCCTACCAAACGAATAAGACGTAATGCAGCCACTTGGTTACTCATTCTATTCCACCATGCCACTTGGGTGATTTCTCAATTCCTATAAGTAATTTGGCAGGATAAATTCCATTTAAAATGCTACTGTGTCCCATTGCAGTGAACGCACACAGCATAAGAAGAGTAAACAAAGCTGGGCTCTGAAGCGGAGAGACACCATAGGCAAAATTGCAATACCTTTTTCACCAAAAGCTTCATGCTGAGTTCAAAATGTTCTTGCTGAATAAGGTGCTTGATCTAGCCACGATACAAGCAGACATGCTGACAAGATGACAAGTGAATTTATTAGACTGGCATTGAACCTGAGCTAATGAATCTTCTTGGAACCTCCTGAGTGGTATAGAGATGTTCAGGTGGCACTCAATAAGCTTGGCTGGCTTTGAACTGCCTCTGTGCAGTCCCAGTCCTTGTGGGAAATAGAAATGCAGTACTGAAGCCTTCTTGACGACTCCACAAAATGAGCCTGGGTCTTTAGGGCTATTAGTTTGTGTTCTGCAGGACACAATGTGGCTAAGCTGCTTGCAGACCCAAGCTGGCTGGGAAGGCAGCACAGCTGCCTCTTTCTGGCATTGAGCCTAAACTAATAAGTCTGGGCAGCCCAATGTTGGCTGGGTAAGGGGAAAGCTCAAATATTTCTGCTTCCATGGTATGATTAAACCTCAAACTGCTTAAAGTACCCACAGATAAGTGAGTGTTGATTGCACATAAGTTCAGAGTCACACAGAAAGCATGTGGCAGAGTCCAGGGCTGTATTTACATTTCCTGCATCTCAATCATGTGCCTACAAGAGATAGTGTACAAAATTGTTTCCACTTACAAAAAAAGGGGTATATTTTCAGTCATGTGCCAGTAGTTAAAGGGTGACCTCTCAACGCAGATCTATCAGTGCCAAAATCATAATTAACAGAAAGACACCTACAGACAGACAGACACCTACACCTGCATAGGTTAAATAAAAAATAGCATAGCAACAATAACAATTAAAAAAAAAAAGAAATAAAAAGCCAGAGACCATTCCTTACACATGATAAGTGGAGTACAAGTACTCTGCTCATAGGTATTCCCCCATGGCAAACTGCTTATGTACAAACTACAAAACTTTTCTTCCCAAGTTCCCTCTAGGCCCTATATGGTGCCAAGACAAAATTATCATTTAGTGGTTTTATTTCAGGCTCTGAATTCAAACTGACAAAAGTGATTACTGACTGTACTGTAAACTATCAGAGTTCGTAGCATTAAGCTGAAGTTGAATGTTGCATGAACACATTATGAGGGTGCTTGAGGGGTAAAATCTGCTGGGGATTATGTTGAAAAATCATATGAGAAAACACAACCAGACACATGGCAGCCTTATCCACTCAGCTTTCTGGTGAAGGTTCCTTAAGTGTGCTCTTTCACAGAGTTGTATCCATATGGTGTCTTAGAGACCCAAGCTGAGTGGCCCAAAACAGAGCTGAGGTACAGAGCCAGGGTACAGAGGAGTGCAACGAGGGCACTAATACTGACAGTCCAGAATCCAGTGCTTGAGTGTCCTCTAATCCCCTTTTGCTGAACAGAGTACATTTACCTTGATATTTTCAAACTCAACTGGTTTCAAGAAAGATATATTTATATTTAGAAGGTATTCATGTATCCCAGAAATGATGATGAACAGAACTTGTGCATATTGTCACTACTCAATACGTATTTCTCAGACATGAAAATAAAATAGCCTTTAATTTAAAAGCTTGCTAGAGTTCATTTCCATACTAGCAGTATGCTTAGTGCTAGGAAGAGGCTATAAATATATCTTCCTCCCTGTCCCCTCCTCCAATTATTAAAAGAAAACACAACATCTGATGGTGAGGAAAATAACCTGAGAGAAAAAAAAGAACAATCAGAACACATACAGGAAAGAGGAAGCATATCCACCATTGTATTGTGACAGATCCCCTTGTATTTGTTTGACAAACACAATGAGTTTGTTCAGTACAACAACTGAAAATGAGAGAAGTCACCTTTGCCTTCTCCTAATTATTATCAAAGATTGTGCAATGAGTTTGAAAAATTCCATTACTGGCTTGTGACTTTATTATTTGCAATAGAAAGAAACTGTGCTAATAAGGATAACAAAGGTAAAGGAAATGAAAAAGCATTCTGCATGCATGGATAGCAGGGTAGAAATCAAAATGCAGCACCAACTCATAACATCCCACCTAACCTCTCAGTGAAGGTCAGTGGCATTCTCCTCTGCATTCACAGACTTCCATTTCAGAGGAACACAGCAGAAAGAATGTATAGGTAGTAGAAATAAGATTACAATAAACTTAGCTAGACCCCTTTGATTCCTGGATGAGGGCAGAACAATCTACATTGATGCAGTCTTAAAAAATTGAGCTCCATCTTGTGCTGCATTTGATGGAGCATATTCTTGAGCCCTAATGAAATACTAAAAGTAGTAGTAGAAACAGCTATGGCAAAAAGGTAAGGCAGACAACTTGGGAGGTGGTAGAGAGTATCCGTAGCAGCTGAAACTGCTTTGTCACCAATATTTTGCTCCATTACCCAAAACAACATGTCACTTTTCCTACTCTATGAAGTGACACTGTAAACAACAGCTTGTAGATTATGCTAGTACATAAATAACAGTATGAATATTTTGTCTTTTAACACCTCCTCTGAAGACAATCTGAATAATAAAAAATAGTCATGAAAAAAATAGCAATTACTTGGTCTTGAAACTGTAGAATTAACTTTATTATAAAAAAAAATTCTTAAATTATAAATAATTATTTAGAGGACCTAAAATTGCCCAGTTTATATATGTCCTGTCCCCTAAATTTTCTCCTATGCAACAATAACTGCCTTAGGGCTGGGATGGGGAGTGAGGGTTAGAAAAAAACCCACTAGGTACAGTATATCTTGATTTTGACATAGCATTTCCATCAGTAATCTATGAAATGAAGTATAGATTCCATTATCATACAGTGGGTGAAAAAGTGATTGTTTTGGCTTCCAAATTGGTTATTAAAGGGATCTATTCTAGGCCTGATTCCACTCATTGCTTTCTTAATGACCAGGATGAGGTATGAGGATATGTTTATGTATTCAGTAATGATAATAACTTGGACTACAAAGGGTAGAATTCATCATAGTGTTGAAAACCGAATATGGTTGAAATAGCACAAGTGAACAAAAATTAAATGTAAAATAATACATGCTGGAGGGACAGATCAAGTGTAAGACAGGGGATAAAAAACATAAGCTGTTCTACAACAAAAGAGGAGCTTTTTTAGTAAGCAATAAATATATTCTGAAGTCAGACCGTGGCATCCTTCTCCTACACTGTATGTAGTGGTGGTGAAATTTGTCTGGTGCACTTCTTTAACTTTGGGACATAAGAAGTTGGAGAAGAGAAGAAAATATCAACATGAATGGTGTGATTGCTAACATGCTAATCAACGAACAAGAGCAGATTGATTTGATGAAAAAAGGTCTTCTCTGAAATGAAGAGAATAAGTGGATGTATAGTTGAAAATATACTTTGCAAGAGTTTTCCAATATATAAAGGGAGAAAAATCAAAAGCTACTGTAACTACTGTATGTACTGCAAGATTTTATTTAGAAAAAAAAAAAGGAATTATTTAGAAATTTCTTCCGTTACAATTTTTTTTTTTTTCCAGAGAGCTTCAGATGCTGCTAAGCAGATTAGTCCTACATCATGGTAGAGGAATTTCTCATACACACTCTCTGAATCCCCTCCTAACCCTATATGCCTAAACTTACATAAAAAATTATTTGTACATTGATAAAGAAGTTTTGGTACAGTGCTCTTATTTAAATATGCTCAAAGCTGAACACTGACTGCCTTGAGTGTCCTTTAGATGCTTGTGCTAGGACTCCACAGGAGCTTAGGCAGACAAACACTTCTGTGCTTCGAATGATATGTTTATCAGAGAGTATGAATCTTGATCTAACTCTGGTGTTTACAAAAATTGTGTTTCTGCATTTCCATTTTGCTTCTCTTGGTAACAGCACACAAGGTACCACATTACATTTTTGGCAGGTGGTGGAATTTCAGCGCTCTAGCAAGTGCTTTGACACTTCAGACTAAACAACAGCAAAGGTCAAAACCTGGTTTAATAAAATACATTGTTTAAGGAAGAAATGCTTCATATTTGCATAACTTCTACCACATTTTTTTTTTTTTTTAAGACCTATTGCCCAATTGCTGCACATGAGAGTTACTCCTAAAATATACTGCTACTGACATACCTATGTGTCACAAGGCACATGCACAAACCTGTCTAGACCATCGACCTGTGACTGGTCAACTCATTACTCGCTCTAATTCTAGGATATCTCCCATTGAATATTAATATGAAAAAGTAGCCAAAAGGAGAAGTGAAAATGGTATTTTTGATGTACTTTCAGCTTATCTTGAATTCCATGGGCACTAAGTGATTCTTCGGTGTGGTAAGTATGAACTGTTTACTACAGATATGATCTCCTAGCAAATATTACCTCCAATATCTATCTTTTGTAAAATTCAGTTCTAGATCCCCTTTTCACCTAGGACTAAACCAAGTTTGCATAGTCTGCTCTGACTTTCTCTCCATCACCCTGTCTTTTGACTAGTCAATTGAGAGAATGAAAACTATTCTCTTCCCTTGGCTCTCTAAGTTCGGCTAATTATGAAAAAGAAAGGCAGGACAAGTTTTCTGGCATTGGGTTTTTAATTAATTTACATACCTTCCTTAAATCAAACAATTTCATCACTTATGGCAGCTTCAATACTACAATAAAATACTTTATGGGGCTCAAAGTAGGTAAGTACCTTAAAGGAAATAAGCCCTCAGAATGAAAGATCTTGTGGGCACAACAATAAACTAGTGTCAACTGCTGCATGGCAAGCCCTGTGGCACCTGTTTGTTGTGAGCAGAAGATATTTCATGTAGGAAATTAATCTCCCCTTAAAGGTAAGCCTTACTCTCAGTGGAGATAGAGGAAAAAACTGAAATAAAAATCACCACAGCTAGAATTTTACACCCACCTGTTGGGAACATAAAGCCTGGCCAGCTCTGCACTGGCACTGACCCAGTTACTGTACTGGTACAAAATATAGAGCCCTCTACCCTAGCTCACCCCGATGATGCATGCAGAATAGGAAACGCTTGCAAGGGTAATTTAATCTATCTGGTCTATGTTAGGCTCACTTGATAATCTTGGATGCTGTGCCATGTCTCTGAATAAATGAGAAGTATGCCTCTCTTTTTATAACTGGAAACGATTTCAATGCACAGGCTTCCATTACCAGGCCATTCCCCTGAGATTCTGCTGAGTCCAGGTGATGACAGCATTGCCAGTATGGAAGTTTATTTCTGTGCAATCTTGCATAACATTGCCCTGTTGGGAAAGAGCCCCCAAAAGGGCTTGAAAAAGTAGCCAGTCTGGATAAAAAAAGCAAGCAGACTTCAAAATCTGAATTCTGACTGCCTACTGCCAGCCAGTCTGAAACACTGCCCAATTGTCCAGGCTAGCCTGCAATCATGTGAGAATACAAAGCTACACTTGTAATCTAGACAAGTGAATTGGCTGCTATTTCCCACACAATGATAGGGATTTAGCTGGAATGCTCTCCACAGCAAACAACTGAGGTAGGAACCTTTAACAGTATTAACCAGCAGCCTGGATTTTGTTTGTGTTTTCTTCTTTAAATGGACAAGTATCAGAAGAGTAAACAAAAAATGTAGACATTTAAAATTGAGCACGTGTCATTAATATTCATACTACATCTGTTCAAACCTCATTTTAAAAAGACAACCAATAATTCGTTTTTCTCAGCAGAGCCTAAGATGTGGAAGTCCCTATTTTAGTCACCTACTTAAAATGCTAGCCAAGTTTCTCCTCACCACACTCTCTGCAACAGGTCTCCCTCCAACCTAGACAAATACAACCTTGTCCTACCCTTAGCCATTCAAAGATCATTTTCTTAGCTTACCTTTCTGTTCATCTCATGTTCCATAACTTCTTTAATTCCTTCCCTGGTTTTCTTACTGTACTGAATCTAATCCAAGCTGCTTTTCTTCACTTTTTACATGGACCACAACCTAACTTCAGTAGACCTTTTGCTGACAGTGGAAGAGCTGACTTTTACCCTACCATCCATACCTGCCATCCTGGCCTTAATTTGCATTTTTGATTGGTTATCTAAGACTCATCACTAAATAAATTGGTGCAAAAAGCAGCTTTAAGCATCTGGAAGCAGGAAATTTTATTCCATAAGAAAAATTCTCAGACACTACAGTAATATAAATGATAAGAAAGACCACTAAACTAACACACTAAAAGAATCTTCAGTAGCCTTCTGCTGGCCACTGCGCTTGTTTTTTTAGCTACTAAATAAATAGAACTGACCTTACTAAAGTCAATAATACATTTAACGTTAATAATTTTCAACCACTCCAGTTCCTCCTCCCAGCTAACCTCACTGTTTGTATGCATACAGTCATTATAAGTGTAGCCCACAAGCCTAGCAATAACATTTTCCCGGAAAAGCTAGTGTGTCATTTTATTACAGGTGTGATCAAGAACACGTGTCTGAAAGCAATATACATCAGCTGTTGATTATACTTAAGACTGAATCTTCATCTTCAACTTTAGGGACTGCCATCATATTCTCTAATTATTTAAAGTTTTGAGGTGTGAGACCTTGTAGCTAAGATTCTTACTATGTCACTGGGAAGCACGGTGGTGTAAGAGTGAAGTTTCAATGGTTCTTTGTTTCTTTCAGAAGGAATACTGAGAAAATGTGGGACCTTGGAATCTCTCCCACTCCCCTCTGTCCATATGTACGTTTATAAACATATCTATTCATATACATAACTTGTCCTCCAGAATTTGAATCTGGATAGCTGTGAGTAGAATGGGTCTGAACTGTGGTTTTGCAGAAATTTTCTGAGGCATAAGAGGTTTAGCATGTTATTATAAACCAAATGATACTTAGCAGATCTATGGATTCTTCTCTAGCTATTTATTTCCAATTTCTACAGTTGCAGAGATCGCAGACTACTAAGTCAATAGAACACCTAGTATTTACAGAATCACAGAATGTGCCAAGTTGGAAGGGACCCACAAGAATCATTGAGTCCAACTCCTGGCCCTGCACAGGACTCTCCCCAAGAGTCACACCATGTGCCCGAGAGTATCATCCAAATGCCTCTTGAACTCTTTCAGTCTTGATGCTGTGACCATTTCCACTGGCAGCCTGTTTCAACATTTAGTCTAAATAATTCCCACAAATTGCTTCTTTAACCTATACTCAGAAACATACTCTCCTTAGCCTGACTTGGTACTCACCAGCTGTTAAAGTCAGTATTTTCCTTTGTTGGAAAAGAAATCTCACAGAAATCTCAGCCCACCAACTCTTGTCTCATCTATCACTGACAAGGAAAGCAAAGAAGATTCCTTCCTTCCTTTACACAGCACCTTTTTATGTATCTGAAGGTTGATCCATTGTATCCTCCCACTCTTCCCAGATCATATTTCCTATGTGTCCAATCACTTTTTCAAGACTGATGATTTCTCCACATCCCTTTGCAACATATGTGTTTGCCTGCATAACGTAGTAGCTGCTGCAGTGAGCTTGACATGCATTCACCTAAGTTTGACAGTTATTTAGATCTCTATTTAGATCATTTGATAGATACCATGAATGAAAACCGAAGGTAACCAGTTTTCAGACATTATTTCATAAGATAACATGAATGAACAATCTAAGAATAAGATCCATATAGCTTTCTATGTTTTTATCCAAATCTGTAGTGAAAGGATTTAATTGGGATGGAAACCAGCAAATAACTGCAGTAATCAATGAGCCAACAGAATCTAAAGAGGACCTTTTTTTAGCTTGAAAGGTGTTTATAAACACATCACCAGTTAATTTATTATTTACTTTCTTTATTTATTTTTCTATCTCAACGTTATCTTTCAACTGCAAAATTCATCACATGCTGCCAAATGAGTTACCCAAGGTACACCTTAGACAGGAAAATTATTTCAGCTGGAGGGCAAGATCAAAATAGATGAAAAGACTATAAATGACTTGGAAAAATTGTTTTGACTTCACTGGTCAAGATCCTTCATCCATGAATTCTCTTTTGAACCACTCCTATGCAGCCTTTTACTACATGGGACAGGACTGCTTATTAGAAGCTGATTCCAGCCAATGTTGAGTCCAGTACAGAGTTAAACTTAAACGTATCTTCATGATTCAGGTGCAAGGTGCTGCAGCACTAGAGTTTAGGAAGACAGTTATTACTTGCAGAAGCCAAAACGAACTGCAATACCAGGTTGTTATGACTAAAAAGGCATAAAAAGAATGTGTTGCAAAGCATATAAAACACCTAAACCACCCTTTCCTCTGAAGTAAATGGAGCCGTAAGCAGTCATTCTCCAAATCAGGCAGCATGGCCAGGATGTGATTAGGATGACCAGGGAAGGCACAGATTTATCATGTTTTCACATTGGCTTTAGTTGAAGAAGAATCCTGTCAATCCCCAAGGACTGAAACTGCTGCCCAGAGTGGTTTTTCAGAAAGTTTAGTGGTAGAAACTTTTTCTTTAGTGGGTATATATGCTGTCTAAAAAGGCATGCATGTTGTCCCATGGTCACTTAAAATTCTCTCATAATTAGACCAAGGGAGGTCTCCATAGTACAGAAAAACAAATTTCGTAGATCAGGAAAACAGGGTAGATTTGGGGATTTATTAGCATATTGGAATAAAAATTTGCACATATGTACATAAATGAAGGAATGCTGCAGTGATCCCTTTTGACAAATACAAACCCAAACCATTCTAATTTCTTCAGACCTTATTTGCAATTGGATGTAGTGCCATTATCTCCCTTCTGATGTGTGTATTCATTGTACAGACACTGCTTTGAAAGACAAGAAAATCAGGGTCAACTTCTACACCTACTAGCTTGGGGTAGGGTCTCATTCAAAGGCATTTGCTGACTGAATCATGCCAAAATGAATGTCTTCCAGTCTTCCAAAATGAATGCCTTCCAATCTTCCTAGCTAAGATGTTAAACTTCACGTATGTGTTCAGACATGTTGAAACAGTGACTCCTATCTCCATCTCAAATGGGAGGGTGGCGCGACAAGCCATTTGTTATAACCCTTATTTTTCTTTCTATCTTGATGAAGATGTGATGAGTGATTTATTTCTAAGAGAGGATGCCCATCCTCTTTCTACAATATTTTTTCAGGGCAGCCCAACTCCTTATTTCTAGAAACACAGGCATCAGAAGCAGTGATGATCAAAATTCCAATTCAGAAGACTACACGAGGCTGCTTGTGGTATACTTGCTTTTATATTTAAGACTGATTTTTCACCATATTTTCTTAAAATCTATTCCAGCAAGATTTCAGCTAGCCATTCTCCACTCTTCATTGCTATTCAACGTTCTGAAGTACTGCAGGAAAGAAGGGACCTTTCTGCTTCAAAATATCTATGGAATTTAGGTCAGAATAGCATTATAAAACAAATGTTATTAAATTACAGAAGGCTTACTTTCTCCACCTAGTGGCTAAAATGCAAAGCTAATATCCTGTGCTATACTAGCACCTTAAGGAAAAAAGGCAAAATAAAAAATAAAATAACAATAAAAAAGATAAAAGATAAATCCCCCAATTCCCTAATACTTAGTGTCTTTATTTTATATGGAAAACGGACAAAGTTTTCCTCTCACTTCACCCTCAATAAAAGAAATTTTACAGGCAAATCAAGGGATGTGGATTTTGCCCTCAATGAAAATAGACTAAGATCCCCGGAGGTTCAAATCCCTTCCTTTTTCATGGAAGAGACACAGTGCAAACAGCAAAGGTCAGTATTATGACACTGAGAGCTGCCCAGGTGCTGAGCAACATGAGAGGAAGAAATGCAAAGCTACTATTTTTCTTACATGTGATCCTAAGCTCACTTTGGGTAAGTTGTCCTGACTGCCATAATTAGAGCAGCCCAAAAAGGGAAGGAAACAGTCCCTCATCTGATTACCTGAAAGTCTGATCTCACCTAAATCTGGCTACCTCAAGCTGGACTTCTAAATGCAGTGTAGTTTCCCAAGGCTTTCTTCAAAATCAAAGGAGATAAGCAGGTGCCTCCAGAGAGTGAGCCCTCTGGCCTTTCTCAGAGCTTGATTCAGTATGAGCTGCACTGGCTTCTGCAAGGTCCATCTACTTAGAAGAGACAGAGGAAGACTAGCTCAGAATCAAACCATTTCTAATACGGGGTGCTAATGCAGAGTAGAAGGTTTGTACCCTAGCATGCTAGGATGCAAATTTCTAAATGTTATACACTTTCCTTTTCAAGCTGAAGACCCACCAGAATCTCAGAGTGAGGCTCAGAGTGAGCACTTTGTTTTTGAGATCAAAAGTCCAGTCACCATATTTTTTGCTATTTCCAAATAAGACAGGAGAGAGGAGAGTTTTCTATTCATATTTCTTCCCTCCATCAGGTAATCATGTAAGCTAACCTGCTTTAAGTTTCACAAAACTGAGACAGGCAAGAAATTGAGGAAATGCTGAGGTAAGTTTTTCCACTTTGTAATGGCCCAGTCCAATGAGTTCTGAGGTATCACAGAACTAATCTGGCTCAGCAGCTACCGCTACTTATTGACCCATGCAGATTTATTTGGAGATCACAAATCCCTTGCCCACTGGGTCATAAGGGGCTTGGTTCTGGAAAAAGCATCTCAATCATCTTTCTGGTAATGAGAAACAACAGAAAAAACTTCCTTCATTCCTAATGCCCAGTACATCCAGGGTCATTCAAATGTACATGTTTGCACTTGTTCTAAAAACCCAGGGAATTCAATGTGCATATGTTTACAAAAAAGAGAACCAGACTCAAATTCACCAAGCAGAATGAACTTTGTAAAATAATTGCAATTACTAAAAGCATGGTGGAGAACGTGTAGTGTTGCTTTGAGTTATACAAATGTTTGCCCTTACAATTAAGCATATGATTAAGAGCTTTCCTGATCAGACATTGATTTAAACCTGTACTTAAGTGCTTTTACAGATCTTTGTATATCAAAGACAGTCATAAACAGGACCTAAGAGAGCAATTTTGATTTCAGGATTTTCAGCATTATAGGAAAATTACAAAAGACAATGAACAAAACAAATCCCAAACCTACAAAAAAATCACCACCACCCACCCCTCCCCAATACATGAGGAAAATAGAAATTATTTTTATGGTTTCTAAAGCTATTGAAAGTGGTTGGAAAAAGGAGGGATTTGTTTGTTTGGGGGTTGTTGCAACAGTTACACTGAAGATGTCCAGTTTATGTATCAATATCTTCATCAATGGGTCATCTGCAACTTAAAGCACGAAAAGCTGAACTGTACCACACTTAGGAAGAGATAATAATCTATATATTTATTTTATAATTTATATATTTCAGATAAATCTGAAAAAGATTGTTCATTAACCAGAAATGTCCTTTCAGAGTTACAATATCAAGTTTCTCAATGTCAGAGGGAAGTAATTCCTTGACAATATACTGTAAGAAGAAATATTCTTGACCTAATTCCATTCTTCTCTTTCAGCAGTGAAAAGTATTGAACAGATAGTTGTATGGTTATGAAACATGCAAGTTTAAAGCAACTTAGGAAGAACCACCATCCAATGGCTTAGTAACAAAATTTAAATCAACAAACTTTTCTGTTTTTAATTAGTAATGCTAGTTAGTAATGTATATCACTATAGCAGTGTATAATATAGTAGTACACATTATTAATATGATTTCTGCACTCAGAGACGACATGTCTTAGAAAACAAGTTTTTTAACCTACTTCTGACATGTTCAAAAAGCCCAGGACTCATGCTTCTACATCTTGCACTCTCACTCTCTGAACAAGCTATACTTACTTACAGCTAGCTATTGCATGACACTTCATTCACCATCTTTTTTTATTTATTTTCATATATTTTTCATGCCAGACTGAGATGAGAACAGCATATTTTGCATGTTTTCACAAATCAGTACAGAGTCACAACACCCTCTTCAGCCAAAACAGGTTTTGTTATTACTTAAGTACTTCAGCACTTCAGTACTGACTTTTGGACAATATTTTTCTACAGTGTGGCAAGATTACTGAAACTTGCTAAACATGACAAAATTGCAAGTCACAGTGCCTTTCTCTATACAGTCAAGCTTAGCATCTCCCTCTTCAGTGAAGAATAACACCAACCCAATGATGTATAACAGCTGACATGGCTAAATCTCCTTTTCTGTGCTAGGAAGACCCATGGCAGAAATCTTGAAGCAGATCTCTTTTTTTAAATCCCTTAGTAGCAGTCTCTGAGTTAAGTTGCCTCCATCTGACCAAAGGGATAGAAACACAGATTAATAGTACAGAAAGATAGAACATGATGACTCTTTCAAGAAATTCATAGCCTTTCAGGAAGAATTTGCAATTACATCTCAAACAGGGTCTAGAAAGAGCTATGGGCTATGTCTGCTTTGTGAATTGTTTTAATGGCATCATCTGAGCACAAAATGTATTCTTTTCCCTATCACTCGGAAAACTTGTGCTTTGGACAAAATCTACTTTATTAAATGTTGAGCCACTTCTGCTCCCCCCAAAAGACAGCCCAAACATAGGCAAGGACATCCCCATTTTCGTGTAAGAAATTACCCAAATATTTGGAATCCGATACAGGTTGACAGAAGTCTCATAGGCAGGCTGCAAGAACAGAGCTGTTTGCATTTCCCACTCAGACACAAGCTATTTTTAGATGATATTGGCTCGCCAGCCAAGCACGATTTACTGCTATCCTAAAGGTGAGATGGAAGGGCAGTACAACTCTTCACTGACTCAGTGAAACTGTTACAATTGCAAGCATGAGAGGATTTTGCCTTTATTTTTTGAAGATGCTACTAATATTCTCTGAGTTAATTAAAGGAAAAGAGGTGTTTCTGTTTTCTTTTGGGTTTTTTTTGGCAAGGATGTGTTAACATCCTACTTAGATACACAAGTTATATGCATGTATATGTTGTAGCCAGCAGTCAAGGGCAATCATGCATTCATATCTCACATTTCCACCAGGAAAGACAATATGTCAGTGGTATAAACGACACCTATTTGCACTGCTTACCTTCAGACCTGGCAAAGGTCATTGACAGTCAGTACACATTGGAAGACTTTTTTTTCCTGCGCTTTTCTGCAGTACTCAGGGGACCGAAATAATGAAGCTGTGGGTGACATTAGGTAATTGCAGGTAAAAACACAAGCAGAAATGAGAAATAAAAAAAAAAGGCCCTTGCTATAATTAGTGAATTACTTGGGTGGGGGGAGAAGAAAGCAGAGAAAATGCTCCAGAAAATGCTCATCAGACCCCAAGGTCTGATCCTCACTGGCTCTGTTGCTTCCCACTCTGTCCCAAGCTATTTCATTCTGCTGAGGCAATTTCACATTGAAGTGATTGGGACTTTGAGAGGCTGATTCCTCATCATCACACAGCTTGTACTTCTGCTGCAGTATAATTTCATTGTACAATGTTTTACTTCAACTGTCTGCTTGAGCAGATAATTAAATATAGTACCGCATTAAGCTTATATTCCACCACTTACTAAAAGAAAATCCAGAAGATGAAAGATCCACTTCAAACAGAGCTGCTGCAAATAAGGAAGAGTTTGTAAAAGCAAGATCTTGAGACAGAAAGTAATCGTTTATACAAATCTGTTTTTTAACCCAAAAATATGTATTTCAGCTATCTGAATCTCCAAGAGTTTCTGATCTAGACTGATACTTAGGACTGAGGCCATACTTCAGTTTGGAGATGATCTTGCAAAGCCACACTTCAGTTTAGATAGGATCTTACAAGTAAGTCCATTTCAGGTTGCCTAACTATACATATGATTTTAAATTAGATACATTGCAAGTGCATCGATGCTCAGTGTCTTAATGCAGTCCAGAAAGATGATCTCCACTACACCACATTTTTTTGTTACAGCTGGGGTAGTTTGAAGCAGTAACTTTTTACCTGTAGGAACTATTTATCCTTCAGCTCCTGCTTAGCACGATGTGAGTTGTAATTTCCAGATAAATCTCAGGAGACAGACTGATACTTGAAAGAGAGAAGCCTGCAGCTATGCAGTGCACATTACATGCCTAGCTCTCATCAGCAAACTGCTCCTAAAAGTGGCTTAGAGTCGTAATAGACACTGATCTGATAGAGGGCCTTGTTTGTGGGTAGGGTTTTTGTTTTGTTTATTTTTTTAAATCATATACCCCACAGAGTTAATCTACCTGTAACTGACTGGTGTTGTAATCAACACTGTAACATGATTTTTTTAATGAGTATCATTCATTCCTCACACTTCAGTGTGACTGATGCTGATGCTTTTTCAGCCTGTTTCAGTGTTCACATCTTATATTTCAGGTACAGCACTGAAACACCTCTCAAGTTTTGCTTTCATGACCTCTGACTTCAAGGTTAGTTCAAATCCCATGAGTTCCCTCCTCCTCTCCTTCCTCCCCCAGTAGTTCAAGTATGCACAGGTTATGCCTAAGTGGTGGCCAAAGTATATTGTGGGTGCTCAATAGCCCTGCTCAGCAGCAAATTGGTTGAGGGAGCAGAGGAGCATCCATTATACTTCTGTTCAACCCATGCACTCAAGAATGTCCAGGATATGCTTCCCTGTCTTACATTATAAATATAGTCTCTGTTACCCAACATTAAAAGGATGTGCCAGATTCATAATAGGTAGTCCACACTGCTTCTCTGGTATTAACTAGGTTGCTGAAACAAGGACAGTAGTTTTAAGTTAAAATTTCAAAGGTTTAGAGGCCTGCCAGAGAGCAGTGCTGCAGTTATAGTTCCCTGATGCCCCATCTCCTTACTCTCCTGCTGCAGTATCAGTATCAGTGAGCATAATATGAGCACCTTCTCCTCAGAGTGATACCTTGCCCCTTTCCCCTCAGTAGCTTTATTATACCACCCCTATTGAAAAGACCTCACTTTTCTACTAAGACACTAGGAATACACCATGGAAGCATGAGCTGCTTCCTTGCACCTAGTCTAAATAAATCAATATTTTCAGTTTGTAAAAAAACCCAAACTGAACAGCAACAATAAAAACCCCATGACAGCAAACCATACATTCTCCAAGCAAAAATATCCCAAAAATGAAGCAACAAAAAAACCCCAAACACAAATTACCAAAGAAAACAAAAAACAGAACCCACACAACAAGCACCACCCCCCGCATCCTAAATCACAACAAAAATGATTGATCATTAATAATCTGTGTGGCTTGTTACATTTTTTTTCTTTCCTTTTTTTTTTTTTTTTGGGTATTGCTTGTTTGTTTTAACTAAGGAGATTTTTGCATTTTTCTATTGTTTTCTGCCTGTTTGTATTTTTTCAGGGAAACAAGGTATTCCTGTTGGTTAAATAACCACAGCTAATTATTTGTGAACCTGTTAACTTTACCAAATTTGAGAGGGATACAGAGATCTCAAAGCAACAAGATGTTTTTTATGCATGTTTTTTCCATTAAAAGGGTAGGAGGGAAGTTCAGACAGGAACTGAGGAAGCACTGAAAGGCTAGTTAGCCTAGACAGGCTTGGCACATTTGGCACCCATCTACCAGGCAGCCAGTTGGAGCACAGGTAGCTCTGACCCACTCATGGTATGATCGACTTCCACATCTGAAGGGCTTGAATGGGGATAGATTAGAGGTTTAACAAGGGAATAATAAGAGGACAATTGGGGGATTGAGAAGATATGCAAGTATTAAAACAGGAGACTGATAGGGACGTAGGGATGTGAAGAGGATGCAAGCTCGAAATTCGTAGCAACTCAGGATTCATTAACTCAACTGCAAACAATTTATTATTCTCAGTATTCCTGTGTAGAGTTACAAAAGACAGCTTCGTTTATTCTTCTCAGTTCGCTCATTATTTCTTTGGGAAAGACTCCAGTAAAAGTAAGTACAACAGCAACAAATTAAGCTTTTCACAATTGCACTCACACAAACCTAACATCTCTCTTCCATCTTCTTCCATACTCTCAGAAACACACACTATGAAGAAAATCTGGGCAGAGAACTAGTGCTTATTACTTTACATTGGTTTGGGAAAGTGAGAGGTCTATATATATATTTTCAAATTCTGATGCAATAATCTTGTATGAATGCACTCATGAGACAAAAAGATGGCTGAAAGTTATTCTTAGAGGGAGATATGCTGGATATTAGTTAAGAGGGCAAATTTGTTAATATGTTCATCTTCCTTAATAACTCTAAAGTAGGCAAGTAATTGTGTCACAATTTTTTTGTATAAAATTGATTTTATATTAAAATTACAATTCTATAAAAATATTGCAGCATCCTCAGGATTCAAAGGCAGTCATATATCTTAATTTCATCTTAGAATGCATACTGACCATATTGTACCATGTGTTATATTTCTAGGAAACATATCCTATTGCATATGTTGACACTACTATGTGATACACACATATTAAATAAACACTGGGAATTATTTCTCCTTGGACATGGGTGTAGAACATCCATTCACTTTGGAGACTACACACGGGCAGACCCCTGGTTTTCTTGTAAGTTCAAATGAATGATTAAAAGTCTACAAGCAGGAAAGTAGATAAAAAATAATGCTGCTCTATTTCAAAAAGAAAGAGTAGGCTATAATTTCTCTGTATATGCTTAGTTGTCAGTTCATTCATTAAGAAATACTGAAGTATAACCATGCAACCACTAGTTTAGTTAATTATAGGGCAAGAATCAAAATGGATGATCTGGCATACTTCCACTATTGTTAATGAAACAATGGTAGTTTATACCAGTTGGATGTATGGTTTCCGTTTTCATAGAGTAATTTTTGCCCTTGCCCCTGCGCATTTATGGCATAAGACGGAATGTGGAATAAGAAGGCAGAGATACTGAATGTCTTTGCATTAAGCTTCACTGGCAAGACCAGCCCTCAGGAATCTCTGACCCAAGGAAAACCAATGGTGGAAGGCTTTCCCTTGGTCAAGGAGGATAGGGTTAGAGATCACCTAGGCAAACTTGGCACCTACATGTTCATGGGCCCTGGCAGGATGCATCTAAGAGTGCTGAGAGACCTGGCAGACACCATAGCTAGGCTGCTCATGATCATCTTTGAAAGGCTGAAGTGAACAGGAGAGGTGCCAGAGGACTGGAGAAAGCAAATGTCATACCCATGTTTGAAATAGGCAAAAAGGAGGAACCAGGGAATTACCAGCCAGTCAGCATCACCTCAATCCTAGGAAAACTGATGGAGCACCTCATTCTGGAAGCCATCTCTTAGCACATGGAAGACAAGAAGGTGATCAGGAGTAGTCAGCTACATTCACTAAAGGTAAATTGTGCTTGACTAAATTGATTGCCTTTTATAATGAGAGAACTACCTGGATGAATGAGGGGAGATCAGTGCATATTGTCTACCTGACTTCAGAAAGGCTTTAGACTATGTGTCTCAATGTTTCATCATAGGAAAACTCAGGAAGAGCAGACTGGAGGAGTGGACAGTGAATTGGATTAAGAACTGGAAGAAAACAGATCATAATCAGTGGCATGGTGTTTAGTTGGAGGCCAGTCAGCAGTGGTGTCCCCCAAGGCTCAATACTGGGCCCAGAGTTGATTAACTTATTCATCAATTCCTTGGATGAAGGGGCAAGATGACTCCTCAGCAAGATCACTGATGACACAAAGCAGGGAGGAGTGGCTGATACCCTGGAGTACTGTGCTGCCATTCAGAAGGACAGGCTGAAGAGACTGTCACAGAGGAACTGGAGTGGGTCCAGTAGAGGGCAATAAAGATGATTAAGGGACTGGAGGACAGGCTGAGAGAGTTGGGCCTGATCAGTTTAAAGAAGAGACCTCATCAATGTCTATAAGTATCTGAAAGGGAGGGTGTCAAGAAGATGGATCCAGGCTCTACTCAGTGGTTCGAAGCACTAGGACAAGAGGCAATGGGCAGAAACGGATGCACAGGAAGTTCCACCTGAATATGAGGAAGAACTTCTTTACTGTGCAGGTGACTGAGCACTGGAACAAGTTGCCCAGAGTGGTTGCAAAATGTCCCTCACTGGAGATGCTCAAGAACCATCTGGACACAATCCTGTGCAATGTGCCCTAGGATGACCCTGCTTGAGCAGGGAGGTCAGACCAGATGACCCCACCTGTGGTCCCTTCCAACCTCAAACCATTATGTGACTCTGTAAGTAATTATCAGTTATTTCTGAGAAAGTCACATATCAGGTTGTGTCTTTCAGATATTAAGACAAAATTCTAAAGATTTGCTCATAATTCAAAAGTTTCTTTCATTTGATTTTATGGTTTTGGTTAAAACTGGGATTGGCTTGTCTGCCACACTTCTTAATGCATCAGGGAGTCATACACTGAGTTGAAATACACTGCTTTAGTATGATTTCATTTCCTTATTGGAGAAAATACTATGAAAAAAAAGACAAAATGACACCTTATTTTAGCCCCAGAAGTGACTCCCTCAGGTACAGAAAGATGTGAATACAAATCCAGTAATACTATATTTTAGTTAGTTAACTCACTACCTCCATTTTGACTTTAACTGAAATGAAATCATGTGCTGCATACTATGTGTTTACATGTTCACCTGTCAAAAACAAGCTTTCTGGTGATTAAGGCCTCCCCTCAAACTGCAATAAACCAACAAACCAATGAACCAAAACCAACCAAAAAAACCACAAGAACAAACCCTGGAATAATACAGAAAACACCAACAACCAACCAAAAAAAAAAAGAAAAAAAAAAAGAAAAAAGGCAAAATTTTGTAGCATTGGCTACAAAAGTGTTGAATTACATATCAAGGAGAAGAGTTTTATTTCCATAGGTTTGTTTGCTTTGGTAATTGATGTCTCTTCTTCTTCTGTTTTTAAAGCTGTCTTTAACAAAATGACAGCTTAAAAGCCCTCCTTATTCACAGCTTGAGGTTGAAATGGAATCAAGCCAGAGCTGGAATGGCTTTCCAAATTAGCAAGGGAACCTACTGTTGAAGTAGACTATTACCCTGCATGTGTTTGTGCGTACAGCCTTATTTCCTCATACCCACAACTGGGCTAGCTATCATTTACTCACCTCACAAAGCTGCCTCCTTCCTGTTCTTCTCAAAAAACATAGTCAAAACAAAAGAAAAATCAACAGAAAGTCTTTTGTGCTTGAAAGCACTTTGCCACTTCAAATGGCCAAGCAGCATCACATCATCTAGGAAATAACACCGAAAGAGTCTTGAAGTGCTCAAGGAAAACACAGTGGGATACATTTTCAAAGGGGCTGCGCAAGAGGCTCTGAAAGTCTCATGTCTAGCAAGTACTTACACAATGTGAGGAGTTGCATGCAAAAGACATGGGCTACAGTCACACCAAAGAAATACACAGATTAGCAAATTGCACAGATTAGCTGGCTTGCTGGTCTGCTAAGGAACCTCTTAAACATATGCAAAGACAAAGCTTTTTTCTTCTTGAATTCACCCAATTTGAGTGACCCCATTTAGGGACACCAACAGAGGCAACTGCTTTAGAAATCAGAAATCTAAGTCACAGAAAGGCAAAGGAACATAACAAGAAGACCATCAAAGAGTTAATAACGAAGACAGAACACGTCCTTCCTGATCTAAGTTTCCTACTCTCACACAGAAGAATCCTGAATTTTAATGGATATTAACACAAATTACTTAGTTATTGGACTGGCTTTCTTACAGGTATTAGCACTCACAAAGCAGCCTAGCATGCAAAGATGATGGGCAGTGATTTCCCAAATGTCTCTTGATCATTTTCTCCACAATTACATTTTGCACTGAAATCCATACAAATCGTCAGTAAATGTGCTCCTTACAGAGATGCTCCAGAGCTCAGGAGCAATGAAGAAGGGCAAAAAGAGCAGCAAAGCTACTCCACAGCTCTTGGGATATAAAGGGAAAATATCACACGTAATCAGCTCTGTATGTCTATTGGCTACAGTCATGGCACAATTGCACCTTGCAACCCAAGAGCTCTGTGCTGAAAAAGTTTAAAATAAAATGAGCTAAAAGTAGGAATTTCACAGCTAAGTAAAGGGCACATGCAGAGCCTAAAACCACCAGTAAAGTTGCAGCAACAGCAAAATGAGACCACATGTCAAGAATACTACAGAAACTGCTGACTATGATAATGAACTACTTTTGAAAAATTACAACCTAATTCCACCTTGCCAAGTGAGTTGGATCACACATTATTCCCTAAAGCAGCAGTTGTTACTTACAGTTCCCTCTCTCAGCTGCCTTGCTGCACACTTGAACTATAATCTGAAGGAGCACCATACAGCCAAGCTCTCCTGGGTCAGCATCCAGGTAAAGGGAATCACAAATAACTTCATGTCCCTGGTGGCTTTTCTCATCAGCTGAAAGCACTTTTATTTAGCCCTCTGAAAGAGCCAATGAAGAAAGTATATGAAAGGAGGTTGTAGACAGTTGTAGACTGAACCCCCATCAGTTCCTTCTGCTAAGTAACAAGCAATAGGACAAAAGGAAATGGCCTCAAGTTGTTCCAGGGGAGGTTTAGATTGGATATTAGGAAAAATTTCTTCATTGAAAGGGTTGTCAATCTTGGAGCAGGCTGCCCAGGGAAGTGGTTGAGTTATCATGTCTTGAGGTATTTAAAAGATGTATATATGTGGCACTTGGAAACATCCTTAGCAGTGAACTTGGCTGTGCTATGTTAATGGTTGGACTCAGCTGTAAAGGTCTTTTCCAATCTCACTGGTTCTGTGATTCTCTGGAAGAGACGGATGCAGCTAGGATTGACTCACTTGTCCTGGCTTAGGCATTAATCCCCCAAACCCAGGTGAAATTCAGCCCAGCCTTGGTGATTACCTTCTGTCAGCAAGAGGTCATCAGAAGCGACGGTAAGGGTTGGTTTCCCCTTTCTGCATAGTCCTGAAGGGTGGAGCTGTGTGGCCTTTCCCACCTCTCTGCCCACAGGGGTGCTCATGCACAGCACAAACTCACTATGCAGGATTGCACGTGGGTGCCACCTGCTTGTCTGTAATTTACTGTATACACCAAGCACCTCACTGAGACAGAAATGGAGGCAGCTGTTGGGCTGGGGATCATCTAGAACCTTCTGGAAGGGGCAGGGGGGGTGGGGCAGGACCACTGTTGAGCTCAGTGCTCCTGCTGACAGGGTGCCTTGTCCAGCAGTCATGCTGACAGAGAAAGTCTCAAGCACTTTTCAAGCTGAGCTTGTGGGGCTGCATGGGTGACACCCACTGCCCGGGAAAAGTGATGATGGGAGTCCACAAGCAAGGCTGTCTGTTACCTACAACACTGCATAGCTTGCAGGGCATCCAAGCGTTAGTTTTGGTAGTAAATCTCAAAGCCTGGCAAATGTTATTGTACTTCTGGTATAGCAGTGGGCATTTTTTTCATAATTTATAGGTGGCTTTTTCAGAGAGTTATCTTGCTTAGTAACCACTCGTCTTTCCTTTCCATAGATTGTTGCAAATGGCACAATTTCAGAAGAATCAGAGGAGACAGGGCTTTGGGGTTTTTTCACCACTAAATTAAAAAAAAAAAAAAAAGTCCCAAATTGCTTAATAAAATCTCCCTTTTTAAATCAGTTCCCTACCGGAAACTGATTTTCTCAGCAAAATATCTACCCTAGAATCAGTGGTCTGAGACGGAGGAGCTGCAGATGAATGTAGAAGCAGCAAGGACCAGAGGTGCTCTTGCACTAGCACACTAACCTTGGTGAAGAGAGGGAGAGAAGACACTGTTGTGAAAGGCCAAGCCTTCTGAAACTGTGATGGAAAAGAGATGTACCTCTGGCCAGTTCGATGTGGTGCTACTCCCAACTTGCAGCATTTAACTGGAAATGTGCACACAGATCATGAGTGATATGGACTGCCTGTGCTGGCCCTGGCACTCAGACAAATGCTCTTCAGTCACTCTGATGTGAGAAGAATGACTTGTAATGACACCAAACTTTTCCTGTTTGTCCAGACTTTCTGTTCCACCTATGCAACACTTCCATGGGCTGGCTAAGTACAGTCCCGTTGAACATGTTACCGCTGCATGATTGATAAAATCTGACTCTCAAAAATACTTTCCTGATGGGACTTAGTGGAGTGACAAAGATGATTTGGCAAAGGAGTATTAGACATTAATCTTAAAGGCCAGAAAAACTTGGAATTTATATTTTAAAATATGAATATGGCTTAGTATGATGCAATATTTTTAATATGTTTTAATAATATATGAATTATATAAATTTATATATATATAAATATAAAATTACAATAAAATAAATAAAAAAATTTATTGGGGGAAAATCTTTAGATATACAATACATTGACAGGGCAGGGAGGAGGGAAGGCAAACTTCTTGGGTTTTGGAATTTTATTTCAGGTATTGTATCATGCCATAGAATGAATCTTAACTTAAAATATGTGCCAGTGCGATATATTACTGTTTTCAAGGGACCTATTTTCACACCAGAGTGCTACCTGGCATGAGTGAGCCCACGTGGCATGATTTATCTGACCGACAAAACCTGATGTGTTTTGGGTGCTTCATCATTATACCAGCAGTTTTAATATTCATAGCTCTCTAGCCTTTGTTCCCTAACCTAAGGCTCTCCCCCACTTCGCTTTATGTCCTCATCCTGTTTTCCAGCCTCTTTCCCTAGCACCTCCTTCCTTTTGTTCTTTTCCGTATTTCACAGCCCTTGAATCACACCCCTGTTGCCAGACAGTTTGTCCTCTGCAGTGCTGAATGGGCCCTTCAGAAGGCAGCGTGTCTCCTTCTCAGGAAGCAACTGCTTATTTCACACACAGAGAGGAGCATCAATTCAGCACAGCGGGAGAAATTACAGAATGCAGCCTGGAGGGGAGGTCGATGAGACAGAACACTCTTCTGGAGCATTCTGGCTTCATTTAACCTCCTAATAAAAGTAGGTTAAAGCATCCTGATATTAAGGACCATGTAAAAAGGGGGGGAAAAAAAAAGCATGGAGGGGGAGAGGAGGAGGAGAAGGGAGTCTTTAGATAGGAAACATGTCCTTGCAGGTACTGCACATGGAATTCCTTCCTGATGTATAGTATAAAGGATGGTATTATCATGCTCAGCTCAGCAGTTTGCAAATGTGCTTATTTTTGCCAGACAGTGTCAGGTCTGAGCAGTCATGCTCGAGTCATGCTTCTTTGCATTTGAGTAAGGTGGGGGAGAGACTTAAGAGGAGAGGGTAGAAAAACATTGTCACTTACAAGTCATACAGACAAATCTAGAAGATAATGTGTGCTGTATCCTTAAAAAGAAAAAAGTGTCTGAACATTCAAAATTCTTTGCAAATACAATCAATTATGCTTTCAAACACATGCTGAGAAAAGACTCTTATTCCCTTATTCTCTTATTTCTCTACATGGGGAAACTGAGGAAATCTTCCCAAAAGTTAGTTTGAGACAGCTCTGGCCTGCACAGGCACAGGTAAAGGGATGGGGACATTAGCAGTAAAATGAAATGTAAAATTGCCTATTAATAGAAAATGAAGAGGCTACTGCTTTAACTTCACTGCAATTACTAATGAAGGCTAATAATGAGGGAAAAAAATAGACCAGCAAGCCAAGGCAGTTTTTACCTCTGAGCTATGATGGATAGCTGTGCTCCAATAAAGATGTTTGAGTGGGATTTCATAATACATTATTTCTGTTTTAATCAGGCCCTATAAAGCAGCAACAGGACTTATATACTTCACAGCCACTTTGGATTATTGAATGCTCACAGTAGGCTGAAAGAGCACTTACAGTTCATCAAATTAAGCAAAAATGTACAAATTAAGTACCATTAAGCCCACAAGCCAATGCATTTATGGGGAGTGAAAAAGGGGAAACAGAAGAGATTTAAAGGACAAGGCATTAAAATGTACTTTACACTATGCTTTTAAGAAATGACATTCACGACAGAAGAAAACAATTAACAAGTGTTTCAGTCTATCCATCCTATGAAGCTAAGACCTATTTCCACACCTCTCCCTGGTAAAGTATCTATCTTTCCTGGTCAACTATCTATCTTCCCTGGTCATTGATTATTGCAGTATTTCCAAAGAACATGATATATTGTCCCACACACATGCTGCAGCTTATGTAGCGTGCGTGTCATGCAAGGCAGGCTCAGCCTGGAGTTTAACAAATGCGATGTGGATACCGAGCTCAGGATCTCCCACCCAGACCCTGTTTTGCAGGATACCATGCAGAGCAGAGGCACTGGTATGCTATGAACCAAAATTGCAGCCTTCTGAATGCAGAGCAGCTTTCCTGTCACATAAAAGCCTCGTCCAGATTTAATGATTCTAGGAATTTCATTAATTCTCCCTGTCTCTGGGCCACCAGTGATGGTGCCTATATGGAAACTCTCAGCTTGCTTTTTGGCACTATGAATTTGCTAGTCCATCCTTTCCTTTGCTGCTGGTTCCTGGACACCCAGGATGCGTTTTTTTTTAGCGATGTGTTTTTTCCTCTGGTGGTTCCCATGCAAGTTTTCAATCCATTAAGGATTGATTAGGGTTGTAGCTAAGACTGGAGGCTAAGACAGGCTGAAGACGTTTTCTGCAGGAACTGGAGGCAGCAGGTACCTGCCCATTTCAGAAAGGGTTGGAAATTAATGCCTTGAAGTCATAGGGTGAGAAGAGGGCAGTAACATCTAATTGGGAGGGAGGGAAGGAACAGCTGGACATAGACAGACGAAGAAAAAATACAACAAACTGTTTTATTCTTCCATATACAGTACCTGAGATGGTATCATTTCTGTTGTGCCTCTTACTGTTGTGATAGATTACGGGAACTGCCACAAAGTCAAGATAGTAGCACAAGCTAAGATAGGTCTTTAAAAGCATAGAGGGAAAACCTTCAGGAAATATGAAAATGTCAGAAATTGAAACAGCTTGGAAATGTATCACAAACCAAAGCTCTTTATGGATTTGATAAACTGTTTGCAAGCAATAGTCATGTATCTTTAATTTAAACTGCATAATGAAACATCACCTTTCCAGCAAGGACTTTACAGTAGCAATACAGCTGTTCTCAAAACAATTAATATTATTTCACAAGTCAATGAAAGCAAAACCCCTGACATAAAGTAGTCAGCTGAAAATCCCCACTGAAGGCTCTTCAGATTAGGGAGAGGTTTTGTTTCTAAAGGAAACTGACACAATTCAGAATAAACTAAGAAAAAAATTGGGAATACTACGTAACAATCAAATTTGCCAACTGTGTTTTAAACACTAAAATAATGAAGGTTTTATGAGTATTATTTCCAAATTTCTTTTAAAACAATTTTTCTGTGTTCATCATTAATTTCTGCTCATATTTCAGATCTCTTACAGGGAAGTTGTTAGATTAAACTATAGAAGAATCAAATTAAGATAAAATAAGTAACCAGTTAAGATAAAAAAAGTGTTCCCTTTCCATTTCCTACAAAAACATTGGGTAGGCAGCCCATATTGGAACAGTTGGATTGGAACTGTTGGAAAGAAAAGATTTCAGGTTTGGATTCCATGGAATAATCTTTCAGCAATTGAACTGTATATAAGAATAACCAGGTACTGCAGTTTAGAAGACAGTGGTTACCTTAAATTGTCCTAGAAAGTAAACGTTAATAATATGCACTGTCTCTTTAATAATTTTATTTTAGATAATACAGAGTGCCTGTACCATGAGAGTGTCAAATACAGAAACATTATTTCTAGCATGGTCCCTGTGCAAGGTGCTGGTTGGTCTTGCTCCTCCTGCCCTCTGTGGTAGGATAAAAGACCAGCAAAATGAGGTTAGTAGGTGTCTAGCACTCAAAAGTCTTAACCAGCATATATGTGTCTATGGCTATGTTCATATGCACATACATTTATACAAATATATATACACACATACATATAGACAGTGGCTATGGATTACAGTCTGTGGTGCCATCTGGTGGAAAGAAATCAGCAGCAGCTCTAGTGTTATCTTAAAAAAAATACAAATGCAGGTATCCTTAAAAGAAGGAAGGAAGGAAGGAAAGAATAAAACCCCCAAAGAAGGAAGGTCTGATCCATATGATTTATGGAATTCACAGTGTTCATGAAAAAACAATCAGTTCCAGTCTGTCTCAAAACCTAAAACTTCTTACCTTAACTGTCTCAGACTGTCACACTCACTGATATGGATCAACAGTCATTGAAGAGCATTTAAAACCACAAAAAGCTTAAATGGGTAATGGGAAAATAGAAGCACTCACAGACATTTCTAACCATCTCCATTCCTGATTCTGTCTGAGGTAGAAGGGTTGGAGTCTTGCAGATTTAATGGAACAGCAAACATCCTCAATGTCTTCAATGTCTGCATCTCATAGCAAACCTTTTTACAGTGAGCAAATATTTACAGGAATACATCTTTTTTTTTTTTTTTTTTTTGTTATGCCCTGTCAACTTCACCTGTCATGAATTGTCTCCATTTCTCTCAGTAGATGCAGTTCTTGGGATAGAACTGCATACTAGAAATTTTAGACAATGAAAGCAATCCTTTATTTTAAAGATTTCTTGGGATAATGTTTGCCGTATATGTAAAGTAAGGCAGTCATGTTTTATTTGAAGAATCTGGGCTGGCTTTCTCAAAATTCCCTTTCCATTTTGAAGAAGTATAAATAGACTGGTTACTTTCTTAGATAAACCTTTTATCTTCAAGGACAGCACTCACATCAGAACAGACCGAGGCCTGGAGGAATCTGCCCAATATAAGTAAGGTCTAATTCTTCACTAGATTATGCAAAATTTGGTCATTTGGGAATATTCTTTTATATAGAGGTAAGATATTGTATATTCACAGCTACACTGAAGACTAAGGATCAGGCATAACATTGTTTAGGCTTGCATGGCAGAAATAAATGCAGCAAAAACAGTTTTGCAGAGAAATAAGAAAAGGATGAAATGTTCATCAGCAAGAGTGCTGGCATTTTATCATGTTCATATTCCTTTAAAGGTAGCTTGGCCTATTTCAGCTTTCCTATTTTCAGATTAAGGTCCTGAAATGAGTCAGTTAATGAAATAATGATCAGGGATGTCTAAAAAAAGGCTGGATAGTTTGTCAAATGTTCTATGTCTTACAAAGAAAATACTCTGGAAAGCAAGAAATTTTAAGTACAAAGGTGAACAAGCACAAATACATATCCATATGCCAGCTGATAATTAGTTTCTGCAGCTAAGGCAAATGTGCTACCTACACCTCTTTCTTCATTTTCTTTCTCCAGGTTCTCTTTTCCCCTTGCCCATTCAGTAGTTGTCTATCACTTTACCACTTAGTTCTCAGGCTCTCTCAAGGCTCCATCCACCTCCCTGACAGCCAGCAAACCCTCTCAAGAAAGCAGATGGAAAGGCAGTGGGGAAGAGAGGTGGTATGACTAAATAAAAATCCTATCCCTGCTGAGATAACATCCTAATCCAATGGCAGTCTTTCTTGATAAAGAAGGAGAAAAATCTTGGATAAGATTTCAGGACTTGAGTTGGGGTTGAAACATCTTTAGAGTCACCAAATTAAATGTATTAGTTGTTTTCCAAAACTCAGCATTGTCAAAATGTAAAATTCATTTAAAAAAGGAGTTTAAATGTATTACTTCTGTTTCTGCCATTGTCTTATTTCTGCAATTCTTGCTTTTTGCTCTAGTGTTCCTTTGTTTCTCATTGCTTATATTATGATGTATGAATCACAGTCTGCTTCTTGTATCCAGTGAACTCAATAGAATAATTTGTATTGACTTTACTGGGTATAGAATTGGATTTACTGTCCATTGCTCTAATCTGTTAGATTACTTTCCTCCTGCTATTTCTTTCCTATATGTAAATAAACAATGAATATAGGGAAGTTGTGCTTATTGGCTAATGTAGCTTCTTGGCTCATGAAGTTAAACAAAAGCAATGGCTATTTTAGGGAATAATTTTCACACATTTTTGAACACACATATTTCTCCATAGTTTTGACTGACTAGGATTTGCTAAAAAACAAACTTTGATTTACTACAGAAATTAAACCATTTCCCAATAACTATGGATCCCCCTTTCTGCCTTCCTGCAGCAGATTCTTCCCCACCCCCATCTCTCACCAAATCCATTGGGAGAAAAACATCTTTTTTCTCCAGTTTTTCTAACCAAATTCATTGTTTTCTGTGTAAGCTCAGGAATAATTACTGACTGGGGGAGGGTTTCATTTGTAGAACAATTCAGCAAGTTCAGTGGTGAATGCCTGGAAGACCCTATGATGTGCATTGTTACCATGATTAATGACTCCTATTATTGATGCAGAACCATAAATTTATACAGGATCTGTCAAGAATAAATAAGAGAGCATTGTGTTCTGCTATAAAGAGTTACAGCACGAAAACAGCAAAGATTTATAAAAAGCAAATCTTAACAGATGAACAAACACATAACCAAACTGTGAACACGCTACTTCTCCCTTGGAATGTTGTCTTCTCTCTGTGATGGGAGGGGGACTGGGCTCTTAGTGCATATAAGAAAACCAGAACACAAAATTTGAATTTAACAAGGGAGCTGATTCATTTCCTCATAAAACCTTGAAAAAGTAATTTGAAGACAATTTGTTTACGAACATACACTTAAACTGATGTCTGACTGAAGAAACTGAGAGTAAATGGGATAGTGTCACAAGTTTGGCGGAGCAGGAGTGCTCCTTTTCAGCCTCAGGGATTTCTTTGCAGGTTCACAAAGGAGCATTATCCTGTGTGGTTTCAAGGTGGTCTTCTCTCTGGGGTGCTGCTGCATGTCCTCACTCAACAATAAACTCTGTGCACAGGTAGTGACACAAACTTGGAGTGCGGAAAGCAGGGGCTAGTAGTGTCTGGTAATCTGGAAATTATTTAGGTAATCAACAGCCAAGAATATACACTTTGGGATTTGGTAGTATTTACCTTGTTTAGATATCCACCTCTGCCTATGGCTAACAAAGGGGAGACAATGTAATTTCACCTGGGGCCTCAAGAACTATCAGAGAGATACAGCAGAAAAAAATCAGGGAATTGTGGATTCCATATTAAAAAAAAAAAATACTTACTCATGCTCATTTTCACTGGTTTTTGGTTGCAAAAAGGTAGGAATGTAATCTGATTTTGTGCATAACAAAAAGTATCTCTGAAGTGATTAAAATGTTGCAAAACATAATATGGAAAAAGTAAGATCTAAACACTTGAGGAAAACCTCCAAAGCACATAATTGGATGTAGAAGTGAAATCTAATACCCTGAAAGAGTACAAAAATAAGAAAATAAGTCACATATGGATGTTGTATTGACAACATACAGGGAAGGAATGGGATCAGATGTATTTCAAAGCTGAGGCAAGAGGGCACAGACAGCAGCATTTTTTCTCAGGACCTCAAAACCATAAGAATACCTTACATGACCACGTGCATCACACTTTTTCTGAAATCACCACTGTCTTTCCTGTGCCCACAAACCATACTCAAAGGCATAATTTAGGCTCCACTATGCTTGATTCTTCTGGGCTGGTCTTGTTCCCTCTGTGGTTGTATTCCACGAAGTTTCCCATTCCATGGAGCCCTCATCGCAGGGACTCCTTCAGCTGGCACCTTTCACATGTTGCTTCTGGCTTCACTCTTAACACACCTCAGAGGTATTTCCATTGCTTTTTCTGAGCTTTAATTACTGAAAGTGTGCCTGGGCAGTATCAGCTGACACTAAAATGGTTTCCTCTTTAATATCAATTGAAAAATGAGTTCCGTTTCTTGCTCCAAACATCACTTTCATGTCAGTTATTTCACGAGGCCCAGGAGAGTTTTACTAGAGCAGCCAGCTGCTGTGGGTGGAATGGTGCCGTGTTGGACCAAGCTCTGCTAGCACACACTCAGCTGTTACTGGTGTTCTGCATTTTGAGCGCTCAATACCTACAGGAACACCAAGCATTTTGAATAGATATGCATTTGGTGTGAAGGGGAGGCACTGCTGCAGGGAGCTACTGTGCAGACAAAAGCAGTAATGAATTTTATTGCAAGGAAAGGAGGATCAGAGCTTCTTAAGTAAAGCTATGGGAGAGGACTGAGAGGGGTTTTTTTTATTGCTCATTATAGTGAAAAGATTCCCCTGCTTAAGTCTTTCTCTGACCTCTGCTCAGAGACCATTTTTCCTGTCTAGAGACTTGGACTGCCGTACTTTCTGTTCTCTATAGACCACATCTCTCTGCTGCGTCTGTTGCATCAAATGGCACCTGCAGCCATTAAAAGTGAGGGTGGCCAAAGCCTGAGTTTTCACTGGCATGCAGTGGGGTGGATCAAATGGACAGGTACATTTTGTATGTATGCCTTGCCACGAAGCAGTTTTTATTACCAAAAGTGTTGTAGAAAGAAAGAAACAGGTTGTCAGCTGTGCAATCTGCTTTTTCATTTGAGTTCTGAGGATGGGTTATGGTTTAAAGAAGGTTGAGGATAATGCCACATAGAGTCCCTCTTGTATAAAAGTATCCTGGGTGTGTTTATATACATGCACATACATTGATATCCACAGCACAGTGCCTTTCCTAAACGACATTTTATACACGGGCAGAGGCAAGTGGAACTTTGCAAAGCATGGACAGCTGACATTTTTCTTTCCTCTGGTCAGTACCTTAGTCAGCAAACAAACTTATCACACAAGTGTGAATCTTCAAGAGTATAATTCTTTTTTTAGTTCTTCTTTTTTAATTTAGGAAGTAAGTTATTTCAGGGTGTCTTTAGCCTCCAGTAACTCAATTTAGAGTTTTGTTTTGCTCTTTTTAAAGTTTTATTTTTTTTTAAATTCAGTTGTCTTTCTTGGAAAAGAAAATTAATAAATTAAAATATGAATGCTATCTAGGAAGTCAAGAGAAACGAGTCTGAAATAGTCTCACTGCATTTCTGCTAAGGTCTATTGGCAGGTGTAGCTGTACTGATGAAATGTCTGGCTATGTGTGCTGGGAGTGGGTAAGCAAGAGGTAGTTGAGGGATGAAAGGGACTGTGGCGCTTTTTTTTTTGTAAATAAATTATTTTGGATCATTGTAGATAACACTACTGGAATAAGTAATCCTGCTATACAATTTTTCATCCCATGTTTCTGAGCCCTTTTTAATGACAAAGTAAAAGCTTGTTTGCGAGGACTAGACAGTTTTCTGGGCCAGATGTGGATGTCCTGCAATCTGACATTCAAGTTTCCTTGTTCTCTCACAGCCTGTGTGCACCTCAGCCATCCATCCTGCTTCAGTTCTTCCCCTTTTACCTATGCACAAAATTAATCAAAATTATTTGCTAATTCATTCATGAGGCAGCTCGTGCTCACTGTTATCTCAACCTTCCTAAACTGTAGCAGCCTCTAAAGGAGAGGAAAATGGGGCAGAGCCTCGCAAAGCCTCTTCTGAGTTAGGAAAGATTCTTTCTCACCTCCTCTCTCTGGAAAGTTCATTTAGTTTTTCCCATTTTTTTTTTCAATTAGCTACAGCATTTAATACTTCTACTCAACAGACAAACTGCTTCTCTCAGGTAAACAGTCTATATTACCATAATGAGCTTTGATGCTCAAGTTCCTACTTTTTAATGAGAATTCTTTCCAAGACTAATAAAAAATTATATGCTTTGGAAAGAAATAACCAAAGAATTCCCAACAGAGAATCCAGTGTGGTTATAGCTTGGCGGTTGTGCCCTTGGGTGCTTTTTGAAGGTTTATTCTAGGTGCTGTGTAGACAAGTAATGGAAATCACCTCAGAAATTGGCATTGTCTACACAGCACGCCGGACAGGATGTGACATATGGTAGGGACAGACAAATGAGCTTGAAGTGGATTGGGAGGAGAAGAAGGTTATAATAAAATAAACTATAATTTAGCTGAAGAGCAGCAGTGTTTGCTTTTGCAATTCCCTGATCCTGGGTCACCACAGCTGGAGGAAGTTTCTGACAGCTCTTTTTTTTTTTTTTTTGGTTCAGAGGAGACACGAAGGACTTGTTCTCAGGACTTCCTGGCAAGAGGAGCTGGCTGCAAGAGCTGAAACATATTAAACATATTTCACACAGCCAGGACTTGCAAATGGAAGGACTATTGCTGCAGCCCAGGGAATTCCTTGATGTGGAAGAAAACCTTCTTTGTCCAGGGGACTCTCGTGCCTCTGTGGAGTGGCAGAGTCCTCACTAGGAGCACCGACATCGTTGCCAGTATGCAAGCGAGCGTGGGAAGGGGCATGTTCGCAAGGGAAGCAAGGAGAAAATGTCATTTGCAGAAAACACTTCCAACACAACCCTTGTTCCAAATACAAAAGACAAAAGAAGGGACAGTTTTATGACTAGCTCAATGCACAAGTCCTTAAACAAAAAAAGGTTCCCATCTAGCTTACGTTCAGGTGAGGCGTTCTTCTACAAAGACAGTTCAGTTTTCTTGTGTAGTAGAAACAACACTGTTGTGAGCATCCTTTCTCAGTCATCGCTATAGACAACATCCATCACTAGTCACAGCACGCTCAAAGCTTTAGTACCTTTTAAAGGTCAGTCAGGCCTCTGACATAAGTCTTTTTGGACTGAAAGAATATCTCATCCAAGCCATACAGGTCTGCATGGGGTGAATCATACACCTCCAGATGATTTTGGTGGCAGCACTTCCAGTGACTGAAACTACTGTTAACTATATTTTTCTGATCAGCAGTAGATGTTTCTTTTGGGCATGTTTTCTTCTGGGAAAAAAAAAAAAAAGTGGTCTTCTCCAAAAACTAGTATCTGCAAGCAGCTCTTTACATCCCAAAGACCTCATAGCACAGTCAATATATAAAAAGGGAAATGGATTGTGGAAAGCAGCCCTTGAACTCTGTGCTATAGCCAGCTATTGCTGTGAAAAGTAACTAGTAACACTAAAGCCCACTGTACACAGCTGTGTCAGAGGGTCTAGTAGAAATCTGAATCACTGAATGGATTAAGCAGATCATTTTTCCTTCACCTCATAAGCCTAGCAGAACATGCCTTTTTTTCCTTTGTGTGGCACCTGGAGACTGGGGCCACTGTGTTACTGTAATAAATATTTATCTGCTCATTTGGAAGCGTGCATGAGACATTATAGTGAAGAGACACAATTCAGAAACAGGGAAGAAACACTGCAAAGCTGAATTCTTTTTTTTTTTTTTAAGTAATAACTTTCTGGCCCTCTCAAAGACTCACCCCTACAGCAAGAAAGCCAGGCTCTCAGGGTGCTTGTTAAGAAGACAACCATTCACTGCTGGAACTTGCAGCACAAACAGAGAAAGGAAGCATTGGGTCTCCACTTCTCCTGGTGGCTTACTCAATTCTGTTCTGTGTAGTGATGTTAAGGCTCAGCTGAGCGTTTGAGTGGCTCTGAACAATGACACATTGTGTGTCTAGCTGTGCCACTGGCCACATACTGCACCTGAGAATGCACATACACAGTTTTAATTCTGTTGACTGGCTGTGCATGCCTCCTAGCTAAAAGAAAGAGAGTGTGAGGGAAGTTTTAAAGAACTGATTTCTCTATTGCTTTACTTTCCTCAAACAAACAGCTTCTTCCTTTCTTTTCTTCAGCTAAGGATTGCTGTGTCTTGGTATCAGCTGAGAAGATCTATCTAACTTCCTGCTTCTGCCTCCTCCTCCTCTGTACTAAAAAGGGATTCAGTGGTGACAGAGCAACTTTGCATGTCACCAAGATTAACTAGAAAATAACCAGATCATGTGTGGAAAGCTCAGATGACCCTGTGTTCCACTAACAGAGTATTTCATGAGATTGACACTGGGTAGAAGTTGCTCCACCTGAGAAAGAGAGCATCTTTGTTGTCATGTGGTGTAGCACAACTGTTAGGCAGATTCTTAGGTTTGAATCTTGGCTTACTTGCTACTTTAAGTAACTTCTGCTGCAGTCCTGTCTGCTCCTGACCGTTTGCTTCTGTGTTTGCTGATCATTATTGGCACACTGAGACCTTGTCTTAATTTGCAGTCTTTGGTCATCCCAAATAATAAAAATAAAATTTATTTAAACCTGGTAAGTATGGAATCTTCCTCAGTTTGTGCTACAGCAGCTATTGATTTGTTTTTTAGTCTTCCCCTCTGCCTGAAATCTCAGGGAGGAGCAATCAAAGGACATGGCTTTCTCCACAAAGGAAGTCATGGACTTCCATTCCAGATGCAGACTAGTGATAAACACAGCTGTCTCCCTCTGGAAGCAAAATACATCACACATTACCAAGGCCCATTTGTCCTTGTCATTTTAATTCTATAGTGAAGACAGGGGACTTAGTCTTAAATACAAAGATATCATTTACCAATTAACTTTTTTTTTTGTCACTGACAGCGATGCCAAGAGGATGAGAATATAAAGCCTTCTTACCTGCACTTCTGTGGAAGATGATGCAAACCCCCCCTTAGCCTAGTTCTATATGCACAGAGAGAGCCAAATGACAGACATCAAAAACTACTAACACTGCAGCTGTTATTAATATCCTCATTAATAGAGCTTGAAGTGGAATGATCTTTGAAATGAAGCAATCCTAGCAGTGACAAAGCTGAACCTGACACCAGAACATCAGATATAAACCACCTTTGCACCACGTGTGTTGGTGGAACAAAGTGTCCCACTTTCTGCTGATCTCCCCAGGCTCCTCAGCTACCACTCATAGTGCCAGGGAGGCTGGAGCTTCAGTCTCCTGCCTTCCTCTTTTTCTCACCATCCTCAAGGCCAGGAGCAGTGGACATTTCAGCGTAAGTGCAGTTGAAAAAACCTGTCACCTACTTACTCATTCCACTCCTCCATCTTCTAAAGACTTTTTTGGTCTTTCCTGATTAAGCTGAAGGGAGTTAAAAGCTCACCGATGCATATTGCATTGAGCAAAGAGAAGGAAAAGGAAAGCGTGCAGACAATCACACAAAACTTGTTTAGGGCTGAAGGAGACAGGCACTTCCCTGGTAGGTAAAAAAGGAGCATTCAGTGATTTCCAACCTGTGAATAAAGCTCTTGGCTGGGGAGGAGAGTTACTGGACCCTTCCATCCCACCCTTGCCTTTGCCATAGAAAACAGCTTTCATGGGAAGAAATGCACATGGCAACAAGAGAGCCGCTGAGGGAAGCAGCCATGGGGAATGCGTCAAAGAGCTTTCTTGTTCCCTGTGAGATATGGCTGAGGAGGCAATTTACTTTTCAGTTTCCTTTCAAGATGAAGTATGGCTTGCACTACCACTGCTTAGGCTGTACTTATTCCATAAATAAAGATCTTCTGTTTTCCATGTGGCAAATTTTGCCCTGAAGTCACTCTTTAAAATAAGCCTCAGAAACAGAGGCAATGTTCTTCTAGCAGGTGCACAGCTGAAAGCCTGGACAACAGATACCCATCAGCAATAAATATTCAGTCTTGGTGTGAGAAAAACTTTCTCCTGCATTTCACCTCGAAGCACATGGGTGGTTGTGCTGCTGATGGGCCAACAGAGCTGACTTGTCTCTCTGATTCTTTCCTTCCATTTGGTGAAGATGTGGAGGCAGCAGACTTTGCCACAAAGCCTTTCTGCTCCCTCTGTTCTCAGCACAGAGCCACAGCCTTGGGAAGCCTCTGCAGAAAGGTATCACAAGAACACAGTCACCCAGCTCTTTTCTTTCTTTATTTTTTTATTGAAAGCTTCATCAAAGAAAACAGAAGTTTAAACCTAACATCCACTGATCTACAGAAAGCCCCAGGAGTGGGAAAATGGCAGCTATTTAGGATTGTGTTACAAATGGAAAACATAAAAAAAAAAAATCATAGCAGTACAGATCTTTCAAAGACATTCTGAGACATCAGCACACAGATGCCCATATAAATAAGATTCATAATTTAATGTATCGCAGAGGTTCTGTGTTCTACATTTTGGCTACAGTGAGGTCTGTAAGGGCTTTAAAGAACCTCTGCCCCATTTTTGTGATGCATGTTTGCTTGAAAGGAAGTTCATCTTCTTTCAAAGCTGCTTTGATTTTTCATACAGATAGAATCTGTTCATTCTCCTTTAAAAAGGACAACAACTAAAAATTCCTAAATGAATTCTGTTCACTTCCTGGTTTTACATAAAATTGTTTTGCCTCTAAAAGATAGTAGAATTTTCTTCCACTCTGTAATACAGCATTTTTAATAATACTTTAATTACATAAACATCATGTTCTCTTCTCTAGGCTGTATTTTTGGGCTTTTAAAAATATAACTGACTGTAAATTTCACCAAATTCTTAAAATTATTATCCAAGAGAAAGACACTTAAAGGCAGAAAAATTAATGTTGGGCAGATACTCTCTTAAGGACAACAGATCCAGATCTTGGAAGGTGCTTACACCTTGCAGGCTTTCAACCTGCAAGGAAAAATGGATTTGTGAACCTGTCAAAGGCTGACATTTTTCACTTCATTATGCATTTTTATTAAGGTAAAGGAACTCAGCTGTCACTGTTGGGGAATTAACAACTGAACTGAACAACTGAAATAAACATAAGAATTTTTACTTATCATGGAAAGCTGAACCAACACTGGGATTAATTTCTTTTACAGCTTTACTCTCATAATTTTCTGTTCAATATTAACAAAGAGCATGTTAATAAATGGGAGAAGAAAGGGTCTCTTCTGCCTGCTTTGAGGCACAAAGGTGAATAAATCTCTGGGGTACATACAGCGCTCTAGCCTATCTGGGGGACAGGAGCGATATAGAAAAAGTTGGTGCTCTTTTTGAGAAGAAAATAACTCTCCTTACACTGCATCTTTGCTGCTTTCTGAGATTCTAGAAATCTGCTCCACCGAAGGGGAGAAGTCTGCTGCTCACTCAGCCCTCCTTCTGAGAAAGTGTGTGTGCATGGCTGTGTATATGTGTATTAGAAATGAAAGGAGTCTTTGTTACTAGAGTCAATTGTCATTAAACAGAATAGACTAATGCATCAAATGTCAGCATTTTTGTTGTTTTCTGTTTTGCATTTCCATCACACCGTGACTGTTTTCTTAGTTCACGTGGGCTACCGAGAAAGACCAGGAAAATCCCTTACCCTAGGGCACTTCTTTTATATCCAGACCAATTTCATGTTAAATAAAGTTTTGAAAGGAAATGTTGACCACGCGTGTATCAAACATTACTATCTTCAACTACCACATTTGGTCTCATCACTAAAAATGGATTGATTCATTACTTTAAGCACATTATCACTCTTTAGCATGACTCTTGCTATAGGTGGAGTTAAGCGAGTCTGCCTAAACCTGTTTTGCTCATGTCAACCTCAGCATTAAAATGAAGTGGCATGAGGAGCACCATCAAGCTTAAAATCATGAAGCATGGCAATTTCTTAAACACTTAGTATCAGTCCCATCCTTCAGTACCATAAACAACATAATATAGATCCAAATACTATGACATATTAAAAATAAACTTTATTACAATGCAGGCTTCCTCAAATTTGCTGAGTTTTGGTACACACACATACATAAATAATACCCTTCATTTGATTTTTACTTGCGTAAAAATCCATTCGAATGCTACAGCCCAATTGCCCATTGAAAGTTTAAGCCCTCACTTCTCTAATGACCAGCCTTTATCTTCCACATTTGGGCATGCATCCATAGCAGAAGATGATACAATGTGATGCAGTTGCTCTCAAATATGCCTCATTCTGCATTACGGTGGATTTCTTGACCAACACAACCAAGGCAGTCTCTTGGTAAACAGAACTATACAGGTAAGCACAGGCTAAGGACATTTCAAGAGTCTGTTTCACTGGAAGGCAATAAGAGGACATTCACAATTTGAGGCCTGACTGTCACAGGTGAAAAGTGCTTACAAAACCAGCAGTAGAGCCAGATAGGAAGAAGAGTCCCTCTGCAATCTCAGTGGGAACAGTAAGATTTTTCAGTGCCCTGATCTATACTTGGGTCAGCACCTGCGAGTATCATACTCTCTTCAGTTCCACTGTCTTTTTTTTTTTTCTCAATGTTCAATGACAAGCCCAGGTATTCAGAAATTTCTAGCCATAATTCATAGTTTTCTGACACCCCTTCTGTATTTAACTTAAAAGTTAAAAACAAAATTACCAAACCCAAACATCCAGATTTGATTATTTACAAGAATTCAGGTGTGATGGAAAGTACATACGCAGTTCAGCTTATGGATTGATGTTACTTCTAGACCTCTGGGCCAGGCACCATTGCCTTAGACATCTAGAGTTGTTTCTGCAATCTTTCAGGAACTCTCCTGATATTTAAAGCTAAATTGGCAAGACAGACATAGATAGTGACTTTACAAATTCAGGTCTTAAAAAAAAAAAAAAGAAAAAAAAAAGAAAAACAGAAATTTTAACAGTTAATAATAATAAACCTTGAAAAAAATCATATTAGCCAGAACATAAAGAAAACCAGTTCTAGATTTCAGAGGCCACCAAATATTCCTCTCCTATGACAACATCTATGCAGCATGTTGCTATTTCACTGTTCACTTTTATCTAATTTTTAATTTTTGGAAATAAGTTACCACTTTCTGAGCATTTCGTATGTTCCAAATAAGCTTTTTTCTTACCTTATGATCTATGACTGTTTATACTCAAGGCTCACAGTGTTTATAATTCATAGACTTTCAGACCAGTTCACTTTTTTTTTTTGGGGGGGATCAGTAACAAGATGAATTGCATTTAAGGGATCCATTTTCTTTCCTCTTCTTCTTCCTCTACTTCTTTGCTCTGTTTCTTTTGATTTCAAACACTATTGAACATTATAGCATGGAAAAAAAAAGGGAACAATTCTAATACAGAATGCACTTGAAACACTTTAAAAGTGACAGGCACTGTGATATCATGTTGCCTGTACGGTTTAATAAAAAACACTGAGATTGTTTAACTTCACTGAAAAAAATAAGAAAAATGTTTCTGAATGTATAAATAAAGCAGCAGAGTTCTGAATAGAAACAAGAAGGTACCTCAGCATATTCATCAGCCACATGGTAGCTACCTTGTAGCCTCATTGTTGATAGTAAATGAGACTTTTTTTGTGTCACATTAGAACTAACACAGAAACAAATGTCTTTATTTCATACATAACTGACTTGTGCCTGGGATTATCTCCACTTGTACAAATACTTCGGAGAGAGACAGAAAGAGAGTACGTGTAGAAAGGAAGAAAATAAGGCTAGATCAATTTTTTCCCTCCTATGCCCTCCAAAGAAAGAGGGAACCTTTATCCAAGGACAAAATTCAAGTGCTACTCTCAAAAAGCAACAAGTAATGAGACAGTATATGAAACAGAAAGAGAGGGGTTTTTTTCTGAATTGAAAACATGTTGTGGATGATGTTGTTTTTTTACTTTGGTATCATCTGGTTTTCAGAAGTGCTGAATATCAACTACTACTCTGGAGAAAGCAGTTTTATCACTTCTGAAAATCAGGCCCTCTTCCTATGCTGAAGAACCATGTGAACTCCCATTTCTCTCTTTTCTATGTTGCATATCTAGCAGCATTTATTTGGGAAACCCCCTCCCCCCTCCCATTATGTTAAAAAATACGATCTTGTTTTATCGATTTAAAAAAATAATTGTGTTCTTTTCCCCAAAAAATTCAGGTTAGGGAAACACAGATCTCCTTTTAGGATTGGGCAGCTGAATCAGATTGATCCAATACATATGTTTTAATTTCATTATTTTTAATGGATACCCTGTGTCTAATCCACCACAATAAATGTGACGAACCCTCCCCTCTCTTCTGGATGGAGGAAAGTTTAAAAATGTTTGGTTTAATTTTGACACATAGATATGTGTGCATGTATGTATATACTGAAATGCTGCTTCTCTTCTGCCTCCTTAAGGAAAAAAAATCATCTTTTGTCTTGGTTCTCACCTTTTCCATTTGTTTGTTTGGAAAAACTAAGGGCCATAATCAAGATTACTCAATGGAAAACAACTGTCATTCCTAAAACAGGTTTTGGTGGATTAAATTTAGTGCCTTTTTTTTTTTCTTTTTTTGCCTAATCATACTAATTAGTGATTGTCAGCCAACATATTAAGACAACAGAAATCATAGCAGAGAAGAACAGTTTTTAACTTCCTGCCTGCATGAAAATACTACATTGTTTTCAAAATTTCTGCTTGAGTGGGAGAGCTAAAATGAGAAGAAAGATCAAGTTTGCTTTCTCCTGCATCTACCTGGCAACTCAAATGCAACACTGAAAAATAAATGCAGAATTAAGGTGGCTATGCATGCTGGACGATGACAAAGACTGAGGTGAAGAAATGAATCTGCGGTATGTCGGAATTCAGAAGGAAGACTGTTGTTTCAGTAGAAATACCAAAGATCAGGCAATTAAAGATAAAAACTCATCAAAATTAAAGCCCGCCTGGACAGATTAGTTGGTAATCCAATCCCCTTGCTTTGGGATGGTCTCCAAAGCACATAATCAAAAAGCTTCTAATACCAACTATTCTGAAATTTCCACTATAAACGTATGCAGTATGTGAAACACCAGTGGAAGATAGTTTAAACAAACGAGAAAGTAAGAACTGGTCCGGCCATGTAGGTCAAATAAAGATAAAAAAAGAAAAAAACCTCTATCTTCTGGACTGCGTTAGGGTGTCACTTCATCTTTGGTATAAAATAGGCCATCCATAGGCTGCATTTGTTCACAACTAGGAAAGACTACAGAAATTGTCAACAATTTCTTCTATCTATTGCTTTTTTTGCACTTTTTTTGACCATAAGCTCCTATCTACTTAAGTTTTTTTTAATGCTCTTAAGCTAGGTTTTTGCAATGTGACAAGCAAAGCAGACTAAAAACTTCTTAAAGCTCATAAAAAAGACTGCAGATAAAAAGCACTAATGCTTTTGCTAGCGATCACGCTTTGTAAATAAAAAAATCTGCATTCTGCAAGAAAAAACCCCTGCATTCTCTATAATGCAGCAAGTTTTTTTCTCAATTCAATAACTTTACTGTAAAATGCTTTAGCCTTCTAGAATTTTTTTTCTGTCAACAATTAAGACAAAGTTCATAAAAGTCCCAGCATTTTTCCAATCCTTTCAGTTGCCACAGTTCCTTTATCATCAACTTTTCTTCAAAAGAAGAAAATCATTTTCTTTTAAACTGTACAGTTTATTTTTTGTTCACCCCAAAAACTCAGTCTATTAAACTTCTGCACCAGCACCGGTGTGAGCAGTTTCAATTCATTCTCGGGTTTTCTAACAAGACGTTGACAGCTTGCCTTGAGAGCCTTTGACGTCCTTAAAATTAAGGCAATTAAGATTCAAGATAAACCTTACCTAAACATTTCTTTAAAAAAACCCAAAAAACAAAAAACCAAAAAACACTCTAGATTTAAAACAAGAAGAAAAAGAAAACGAGAGAAAAAGAGTAGCTTAATTTTTGAGGAAGACAATTGGTTTTCATCGCAATTTGCTCCCTCTTGACATCATCAGTTTTTCTGTTTAAAAAAAAAAAAAAAAAAAATCTAGCTACACCTCCAGGTAAATTCTGAATTCAAATGTTCGTCCAGATGAAATGTCAACCCAGCATTTTTCCTCTGGGTTTTTTCCTTTAGTTGAAAAAAAAAAATATAGCAAAAATAAAATTGTCAGACTACATGACAGAACCATTTGCACAGCACATAAAAACACTGTTTTGTTTTCATTGGGAAAGGTAGAAAAAAAAAGCATTCATTTGACGCCTGTGCAAACTGGAAGCCAACTTCTTGTTCAGTGAAGTTTCTCCATTCAAGGCAAAGATTTCAGACCGACATTCTTCAGTCCTGTTTATTGTCTGTAAAAACAATTGAATTAAAGTGGTCATTAAGTCAAAATAACTTTCAAATAGGCTTCTCTCCTTTTTTTCCACCCAATTCACTTTAAAAGTACTCCAAGCTAAACTAACTTCTCAGCTGTTTAAATATGATACCACCAATAAGCTGAAAATAGTCAGGCAAAAATAGGGAATTCCTGCTTTGGGGATGTTAACACACTCTAAGCAGATGAATTTACTCTTGTTAATGCTATGCTTAATAGGCAGTCTAACTACATTGAAATGAGATGAATACATGTAAATCTTTCAAAAGTAATTCAATAAGAGGGTGAATATTTTCATAATAATTAGTACTGCTATTTATTTTGGATACTAATAATGAAATGAAGGATAAAATTACAATAAAAGGATACATCCAATTTGCTAGAAAGAACACATTTTCTGATGGCAAGAACAATTAGACTATGGAGCAGTCTGCTTAATGAGACAGTTATGGGTAACTTAGCAGAAACATTCAAGATAATATGAATTAAAAAATATATTTTTTGATCATATAGTATTAAATCTTTCTAAATTTAGCACAGGGAATAAGCAAAACTATTGACTTTTTTTTTTACAGAAGATAACTCTTATTTTCTGTTTTTGAGGTTTCATGTCATTTAAAGATATGTCACATCAAACTTATCTTAACAGGACTGTGAGATCTTGGGGGAGATGTAGAACCTACATATAAATGCTGTTCCATGTCTAGGGCTATCAGTAAGGGTCAGCCGTTGTTTTTCCTACAGTCCTCAAAACTTACATGGAAAAAATCCTTTTCTGACCAAAGCTTAACAAAAGAAAATCCAGTATCATTCCTTTTGCATGCATTAACACATTTACCTTTCATAGTTTAAAATTAGTTTAAAAATTATGAGTTAAATTGCGAAGAATGTCAATGACCTAACATTTGCCACAGAACTTTTTGTCTGGGATGGCAAACCTAAAACTACATTTTTAAATTTTTAATTTACCAAAGGATTTTTTCCTTGCATGATGCCCAAAAAAATAGTATTTTGAATGTTAACAACAGATTTATGTGGAATGCAACAGTTAACTATTTTCTTCAGATTTTCTATGCATAATTTCCGGTAGGAGTATTTAAGTTGGATGCTCACCTTCTGAGGTTTTACGGCTGCTCTGGGTAGAGTGGCTGGTGTCACCAAAGGGTCACAGCACATGCTCTCTAATCTAACCTGGCATTGATTTTGCCCACATTTAAAATCAGAGTAGGTTGTCCAGCAGACTTTCGCGTGTAGGTAAGAGTGTATTCTTTTCTGGGGCAAGGATATCCATTGATCTCCATTTCATATGTTTCACATTTTTATGTGCAAAATTAAATATTTAAAAGGAAAAAAAAAGGAGCGAGGTCTGAAATAATTAAGGTGATTTCCTCATAAAGTAGATCCCTCTGCTCAGAAACAAAGTCCTGTTTTACCTACACAATAGTTAGCCAGGTTTTTGACATGAAGTTACCATTTCTGAACATCTTTGGGTGGGATCCTCAAGTACAGAACTCAGCATATTAAATAAAAGAACATGTATGCTGATTAAAAAAGTGAAACTTAAGTTTCGTGATTTACTTCTACTTACAAAGAGAGTACAGAGTCCTTATACCACCCAGTTCTTTCTTAGTACATTGTCTCTCCTTCGTTGCCTGCAATTTCATGATTTTTGCAAAGAAAATAAATATAAGGAAATATGGTGTTTTAACTTTTCTCCTGACTGATCAGCTCCTATGAAATAATTTTATATTCTCTGCCTTTTCCTTTGCCTTTATCTAACAAAATCATTGTCCAGTCATGTTAATTACTTTCTCTTATCTTGCTTTGATAATTGCTGTTGTATATTGGGCATGATGTTCGTTATTAATAAATGTGCCCTTTAAAAAGCTGAGTTACAAAATTACATTTTAATTATAAAACAACTTCACTTGGTTTTATATTAGAAATATTTTGTCAGAAGTTATCTTCTGTATATTTTGCTTGTTTCTACAGCTTCCCACACTGCATTTTCTGCCTGCAACTGGCAGACATTAGAGGGCCCATTTCATAAAAAAAGTACTGAAATAAGTATAATAAAAAAAAAATCTGTAGTGGAGCTGACTGTGTGATTAAAAAAGGAAGAAATTTCCCTGAATATAAATACAAGTGCCATTAGAAGTATATCCATCATTGCAAAAAGGCTGTAGCTGACAAGGAAAGATGACGGATTTCATTCTCAGGAAATTCACCACACTGGCAAGAAACACAGCACCCATTTCAATAAAGAATTGCAATGCAGTTTCCTCTTATGTGGGAAAAATGCCAGAATCTGCTGCTTACAGCTACCTTATGAGGCCTTCTAAACCTAAGTCCTTCTGCTTTGAGACTTAAGCAAAAGGGAATAGAGACACAGGAATGGCCAAATCCAAAGGCTACGGAACACAGTCATCAAAGCAAGTCAACAGGATGGTACAGACATATATTTCTCTCTTTGCCCATTGTATTCTATAAGTGTTTTGCAATCATTTATTTACAGGTGCTACAGACAGACTCTTGGCTAGAAAGATACACATGCATAGACTGTGTTTCCAATTGGGTGCATCGACAAAAAGCTTGTGATTGATTACTTTTGTAAAATGTACATACAGACAGATATGGGCATGACAACAGAAATAGCAGTCTTCTGTTTTATGGTGGTCAAAAAGGGACATTGTGTGATCTGAAACCATTTGCTACTCATATGGTAGACAAATAAATGTATCTTCCCCTTCCAAAGTTCAAAAATGAAGTAAAGTAATTGACAGACCGGTATAATTTTAATCTTTCCTATACCACCTCATATCTGATGCCTCTATAAGTACCGAGTCATGATGCATTGACTGACATATCTAACATATTTCTTGTCTGGCTATTTTTCTTCTTTCTTGCCCAAGATAAAACATGTGTTATTCTCTTTTCACACTGATGCTGGTGTTCAATATACATGTATTAATGAAGGACTCGATTTCTGCTTCTTCCTAGAATCTGTCCAACACTGATCAGTCCCAGTGAGTATCCTGTCGCTAAGTAACCTTCCCTTTGTGAGGACTGGTTTTATTGTAGCAAAGAGAAGCTGTGTTTGAGAATTATTATGAAGATGAAGGGACTCTTTAGGAGTTCTAAATCCAGCTGTCAGTGTATAAATTTTTAACTTTCCAAGGTATTCTGTGGGAAGTAAACAAAAGGAGCAGAGAAATGGAGACAGACTGGGAAGTGCTTCTCCCCACCTCTTTGCTACCCATTCTTCTTCCATTTCCAGTTCCTGCCCGCTCAGTGTGTGCATGGCACCAATTTTGCACAATCACAAGTACCAACTTGGGGTAATTTATACTGCTTCATTAACTACACTTTCAGAAAGAAACCTTTACATGTGCCAATGAGTACTGTGCCAATATTTTCACCATTGTAAATTTAAGACCTTTTTAACCTTCGATGCCAGATGCCACTTTAGCCCGGTGTGATGATTGTTAACACAGTTGCTGAGATCCTTTTGAGTCCAGAAAAGCAGCAGACAGTTAGAGAGCATATCATTGTAGGCAGGAACTCAAGGACATTTTGCCAAGGTGAGGCCATCAGCCAAAACCTTTTGCTAATTACACTGCTATATATCCAGAATTCGCCTGAACTAAACAAAGCTATTCAAAATTTATACTGCTGAAACAGGGAGTTGAATTTGGCCTGCTATAATCAAGAAACAAAACCTTCTGGCTACCAAGTGTATGCGTACTTACTTAGACTGTTGGTAAGAATATGCAGGCGCATGTTCACTGGATGTTTCCACTGTCATCTGTTGCTGTTGACCACTGGCTTCCTGTGATGAAGATGCTACTGTCTGTGGAGAAGTATCAGCAACAACACCCTGGGAAATCAAATGAGGATATGAAAAACTTAATAATTTTACTCACTGCAGTAAATTACGCAAAACAGCTCAGCATCAGATCACCATTCCTGTATTTCTCTGGAGAATGAGAGAGTTTGAGGTAGCAGAACCACATGCTAACACAACAAACTCCATCATTAGTTTTAAAGAGCTAATTCAGCAACAAGAAGTTTTCTCAGCATACCAGTAGTGCTTTGCTTTCACAGGCTGCAGTAGAAAACACCTCCACCTTTAAGGGCAGTTCCCTGTCCATTCAAAGCCAAAGGCAAATCTTCTGACTTTGGTGGATTCTGGGTTTTACTTCTTGTCTTTTTCACAACATACATATGGCTTTTCTAGTTTTTATCTACCTACCTCAATTCACAGTTAGTTCACATTTATTGTTTGACTTAAAATGCAAGAGAGGAAGAATCTAGGCCTCCTGCTCTCCACTTTATTATACATCCAACAGAAATTTAGCCACCTTAGAAAAATACTGCCCATCTCTCCGCATTGCTTTTATGCATGTTCCCTTCAAAATAAATTTGTTTTATGCTAAAGACATTTATCTGTTAAGTCAGAGCTCCAATGAAGTTTTGTTTTATTTATATGTTTGAAAAAAGTAGCTAAGTAAACACACAAAAGATTATATGTATGAACTTAACATTATGCATAACTTATCCTGTTTAGACAGTCTGAATAATACTTGGTTTAAGTTTTTTTGTACTCTTTCAAAGTAAGCTACATTTTCTCTTTTATTCTCATGCTTGGTGTGTTGGTCACACAAACAGCAGGTCTCTTTAGGGAACATGCTTTATTACTCTATTGCACACAACAGAGCCAGAAGAGGGAGCACAAAGCACTTGCTTTGTTTTTATTTGAGTCCCGTGTAAACAACAGGTAGTTTATTTTAAAGCATCTGTTAAAATATCAGTTTCATTTTTCAGAAATTCTTCATATCATCTATTGCTTAACAGACTGTCAGTATTATCTTTTTCTGTCTACTTCCTTGTCTTTATCCTTCTGTTTGTGTCCATCTCATCTTGAGATTGTAAGCTCTCTGGCGCAGAGATTGTATTGTTTGGTCTCTGCTTGTGGAGCATCCAGCATGGTAGGGTCCTTGTTCATGATGCTACATGAATACAGATAAACATTAACAATAATCATCATCACTGGCTCAGTGAAAACAGGGTATATATTCAGATAATATTTGGATTATTATAGTAGATAGTTACTGCACCATGTTTCTTTAGAAGGCATGAATATACCAGCAGGTGACGGGGAGGAGAGCTCAGGAAGAATTAATTTAAACTCTCGTTTGCACAGGTCAGCATGGTGTGCAGCCAATACTGGTGTATGAACCACTCTCCATCCCACCATCTCCTTTTAATTCATATTTGTATCATCTGCCCAGTTCAATACTTAAGAATGGCATTTGAAAAGAGGCACCCATGGTGCATTTATAAACAGATGAGGCTTAGGGCAAAATGATACCGAGGCAAAAAGACTGAAACATGACCAGATCAGTATGACCAACAGAAGTAGCCTTTCCTGTGGGACATTATTTGGGAATGATTGCAAAGAACTAGGAGAAAACAGGATAAGCCCACTTGACTGCTGGTGGAACCATGTCAGCAGTACCACTAACTCAGTATCCTCACAGCACAGAGTAGTAATAGCACAAAATCCAGAGTCCACACAGCCGAAGACAGAAGTACAGAGACCCTGGCACTCCTTGCCTTACACCAGAGTAGGGCAGAAATTGTTAATAAAAGAAGGTAGTGCCAAAGAGAAGCACACAGGAAAGAGGATGACAAGGTTCCCTCCTCTTGCTGTGCTCAGTTGCCCTTATGAAGCTTCACAGAAGTGGAGGCCAAGCTGACGCTCTCCCGTCAGCTTGTGGTCTACAGGGTTGAGTAAATACTTACTCATTAGACTGTCATCAGCATGACTCAGCCCCAAGGAGGGAGGGAGCGAATCCTTCCTCAAGGATGAAAAGCACTCAGTCAGTGCAGCATCCTCCACGTCTGTATATACAAGAGGAAGGTTTCCATTGCTCAATCACTTTTTCTGGTGGCTAAATGTTTCAGCAATTACCTATGCTTGCTAAGGACCGCATCAAACCCTCTTGCAATCTTCTTTTCTTGAAATCTCTTTTGGTTTCATGGTCTGCCTGCTGGGTTTGTTTTCCTGTCTCTTCCCATCTCCCTCCCAAGTACATGGGGAAAAAATAGTCATAATCACTGATGTTTTACTCCACATCCTGCTGTACAACAAAACAAATGCAAAACAAGAGCCCTTGCAAATAATTAAAAAAAAATAAAATAAAAAGAGGCGTTAGAAAAGAGAAGGAAAAGAAAAGAAAGAAAACAAAAGAGGAAGAAATGTACAGTCCTAATTATAAAAGCTGGGAGCTTTCAGCCACCTCCATAAAGAAATTTTAGGCCCCTTTCAAATCACAGGTGCAAGAAGGAATAATAGATAAGAGTTCTGCTACCCCTTCACTCTACTTTCATGGATGGAGATAAACTTACTTCAATAGGGACAGCTGTTGGAGGCACAGGAGTATACTGGGGAATGTAGGTCCCTTGCATAGGTGCAGCAGCAGTCATGTACTAGAACAAATCAAAAGCACATGAACAATAGAAAACCACAATCAAGATTCATTAAACCACATGTTAAAAGCATGATACTGTTTCAATTTCCCATTCTGAGTTTTTCAGTTAGTGTATAGCATGTTATTTCTTTTAATTAAAGATTTTAGGCAATGGTAGAACATACCCAGCTACTAAAAAACATAATCTTGAACTTCAAAGCCAGGTCCTATCTGAATATAGAAAAAAGTAAACATCTTACTGATGGAGTTAGATTGTTCACAGGTTCTCTAAAACTGAGAGACTACTATTTGTACTCACAAAAAACCCAGTGCAGACATGACAGCAGTCATGTCTAAACAATTCTTTGGAGTTTTATTGACCTTACCTAATGACACCTACAAAATATGAAGCATGAAATTTGAGAGATTTATTCCAGTCTATATTTAATTCTATTAGTAACAGCAGTTGAGTTTACAGGGATACAAAGCTTCAGGAAGGTGCAATCTAAGACAGGAGAAACAAAGGAGGAAGATCTATCTGGAGTTTCTCCTTTTGTACACAGATACTTTAGCTAAATTCTTATAGCTTGTTCTTAATATCCAGGGATCATTTCTATGCATTTTGAAACTTCCGCAAATTATCATATAACGCTTTGTATTAGCTTCTCTGAAATACTCTCTCTCCCAAGTACTACCTGACAATCCTTTTAAAAATTCATGTGTGTATGTGAATTTTTGTCATTGGCATGACACTAATCTTTTTATATATAGCACTTCTTAAAAAGCTCTTGAACTGAGTGCAACAGCAATTGTTCAGATTTTCAAATAAAGTATCAATATTAAGTCCTCAGATCTATATGTACCATTCTTCTACAATCCAGTCCTAACTACATCTTCACTGACAAGAATCTCAGAATGTGCCCAATCCCCCAAATGACTGTATGACACTTCCACTACATGTTATCTTCAAAGACACACCAAAGATCTGAATCAGCCCAGAATGTATTCGATGAATTTTAAAATGAGTTAAATATAGCTTTGCTTCCTGGCAGAGCTAGGAAGTGCTTGCAAGATTTTATTCTGCTGTTTGTAGTAAAATTTACATTTAAAGCGCTCTCTCATCTCAACTCTAAACTAACTGGATGGTTTGATATGCCTGTCACAAACATGCATTATGAAATTGCAAGGTGGGGTGCAGACTGCAGCAATGCTAGAGAAAGGACTTAGGGAATGACAACAGCATATTTAAGAATCTCACAGCTAAGTCCTGAAGTCTTCTTTCAGGTAGAAGAAAATAAAAATTATTGAAGTGAAATTGTTTTCTATTTAAAAGAAATCAGTGAGGATCATAAATGACATAGAATTTATACTTGCAATATGAGCAGCATATGGTGTTGAAAGCCATTACAATATTTTGCCAGATTTCAGTGTTTTCCATAACTTCAGCAAAGTGATAAGAGTGTCCCCAGTGTCTGTGTGCCTGTATCAGGCCATATTTTTCTTCAGATATTTTCCTTGTTCTTCAGAAAGAGAACTGAATTCAATAGTGGTTTTTATGAAGGCTAACCCACCAAAAACATTAGGCCAACTATCCCTATTGTACAGTTGGGTTATTCTCCTGCCTTACAGATTAAGAGCTAATGAGAATGTTACAGCAGGGTGTTCCAGAGCTGCTTCCGCTCCATTCATTCTGCTTTGTAATGTTGCCGTCACATGTTGGGAAGACATCTGCTGTGTAGTATTGTTCTAAATGTGTCAATATTTAACAGTAACCTGAAGCACTCATTCTTACAGTTCTGCAAAGACCTGCAAGGGTTTTAAACATCTATGTGGGCTAGCTTCACTCAGACAAATATATATATATATAGATTTTAATTAAAAGTGTTAATTTAAATAATGAAGTGGCCTCATTTAACTTGGACTTCCTCTGAGTTGAAACTAGCAGAAGATCAATGCTCAGACTCATAAGATGCCATTGTCTGCCATTCTCTTATCTCACACACAAACCCGAAGAAGTTTTAATACACAAATACCAAATTATTCAAGCGCTTTTTAATTCAGACCAGTCCACTTTTTGCAAAATCCTTTGGCATTGAGTTCTGTAGCACAATTGAAACTGTCTGGGAATTAACTGATGTCTTTGCTGACTGTGAAAGCACTGTTCTCAGTACTTGTGCAGTTTCTTACTCTATTGTTATTTTTTTCCTCTTGAGGCAGATCCTGATCTTACTTGCCAGACTACTTCATGTAGCTTCCTTCACTGCTAGACAATCGCTAGGGAAAACTGCACTGCTGACTTGAGTGTCACTGGTGGCTCTGGCCAAAATCTGCTTTCCAGACACTCACACCTCCCCACACTCTTCCAGTTTAATTTTTTGCAGGAATTTTAACTGAATTCAACCAAATAGCAAGTTATTTAAAGTTGTGGAGAACAAATCCATCCAGTTGCTTGCCAGACTCCCTCCTGAAGAACTGTAGGAAAGTGACTTCTCCCCTGTACATAAAATTCTGCTTGTCTAAATGTCTGCTCTAACTGTGGTTCAATTTTTTGTATAAATCCTTCAGAGTTCTATAATTTTAAAAAAAATGGTTTGGGCCACATTACTTCGGCCAATGGCTTATAGTATTTGTGACAAAGAATTTGATCCTAGGAAAAGTTAGCCAAGGCTCATTCCTACAGAGTTTTGCTGCTTATCAACTGCCCCTTGACCACACAGCAGCAGTGGTCTGTATTACACATATTGGGCCCTTTGGTGGAAGGTCCAAACATATTTACTTCCTTTATCTTTATGACTGTAAATATACCCTCATCATTTCAGGAAAGAGTATTGGGTCAACAATCAAACATGTTACTGGGGATTGGAACTGATTCTCAGTCTCCAGGGTCTCACTTTAACATCCATTGAGGCTTCTGTAAAAACCTTTATCAAGCTATAAAGGAAAATTATGGCTTAGTTCTCAGAGACACACAATTGGTCTTTAGTATCCCTCACAAGCAGCAGAGGGAGTCCCCTCTGAGACCACATGAATTTGGGAGTGTCTGCCCTGCATCAGTTTTTATCATGGGAAGCCTAACACTGAGAAGCTACTTTAGTTTACTTTGTATAATGAAAGAGGACACAGGCTATTTTTTGTTATAACTGACATTAGCTCAAACAAGTTTACACGTATTTCTTTTCTTTGTGAACTACATAATCCTAATTCTCTGATCTCACAGGATAAATGAAGATTACATAGTACTAAGGCACTGTGTCAGTGTCGATACTTACATCAATGGATTTGGGTAATGCAAAAATTGAATTCCTTGTCATGAATATTCACAGTCGGTTGTTTAGCAGAAAGCTTCCTGCACACTGCTGTTCAGTAGCTTCCATACCCAGACACACTGAGCCCACTGAAATCTCTGTCTCTCCCTCAGTCCTCCAGATACTTTACCTAGTTATTCTATAAAATAGTGTGCTCTGGATGTGTTGGGAGTGAGTGGCACCCACGCTGGAAGGTGGAAAAGAGCTTTAAAAAGAATTATGGAATTTAAAGAAAAGTTAAACATTTTATATCTACTCAGCTTAAGACCACCCAGGATGAAAATTCTAGTCTAAAGATATGCTTAGCTGAGGGACTCTGTTGTAATGCAGCTCCATTTGGATCACAGTTCCTGTAGATGTACATAGTTTCCATATGGCTTCCCATCCACCTCAAGAAACTCATGTAACTTGGAAGTAAGCAGATGGCAAACAAAGAAGACATCTGTGTCAGAAGACCATCACTGAGATTTATTTTCTCCATGAACCACACTCACTACAGTACTTTATCCACACATATGTGTGAAAAAGAGACAACATGACTCATATGCTCAGCTCAGCAGCAGCCAGCTAATTCCACTACATATTATTATTGTGAGCACTGAAATGAGAGAATCTGAAAGAGCCAAATCCATCCTTTCTTTGTCATATGTTTCCATCAGGATTAAAGATTTTTGAGCTGTAATGTGATCGGTCATTCAACAAAGTATGTGCAAGGCACAAGAAAGCACCGTTCATTCTTCCACAACTGTACAGGCTTTGGGGGTCTAAAATTAGAAGCTGGTTATTTCTGACAGAAAAAATGAATAGTGACTCTACATGCACAGATGATGGATCTGGAGCTGTAAGGGAGATTTCTTTTGGCACTTTGATCCTTTGGAAGATGGTACTTTCTACTACAGGAAAAGAATACATTGCTGGTGGCAACATTCTCTTAATTTGCTTGTAAACTATTATTTTCTTCATACAGTATGCACGTTCTCAGCACTGAAGATGTACAGTATTACAATATAATTCATGCTTTGTGATGTCTGACTGCTTAATTCAGATTGCACTTATCAGGGTACCCATTTAGCCTATATGCTACATTAACAATTCTACTCACACCTTGTCCAATATGGGATTTTTGGTTTTCACCATTTTCAAACTACTTAAATGTGTGAAAAAAATATATAGTTAGAAAATAAGAGAGTATTAGGGTACACTTACAACTCTTCCCTACTTTCAGATACCACCCTCAGAGACCACAAAGAGTTAAATAAAAGGAGGTAACAAATGAGGGGTTGAGGGGAAAAAAAGTGGGTTGAGGGGAAAAAAATGAAACTTCAAGGATCATGTTTAATTCAGAGAGTAACATCAGTTCTTAGAGATCAGCAAACAGTGGGGTATCCCAGCCTGGATCCAGCAAGACTGGTGTTAAGCCTGCAGCAAACACTAAACCCATAAAGTTGACAAGCATTGGGAAATAAAAAACAGGAGGAAGGCAGCTACCTGCACCAGGCAGAGTGAGGGAGCATGTTGCAGTAGGATAATATGGTTTAACCATCAAAGGAGGAGCTGAGTAACCTGCAGGGAATTTACAGAGCTTTTACATTGAGAATATGGCACAGGTAATGTCCATTTATTCATTTGCCCTAGTAAGCCTCTAGCATGCCTTTCTGAGGCCTAGATTAATGCAGAGTCAGGCAACTGCCTAACAGCTGAGGTACATAGCAAACACCCTACACACCAGCTATTAGTTACTGAATTTCAACTGAAACAGTGCCTGAAAGAATGCCTCTTGCAAAACCAAACTATTACATCTACATCATCAGAAGGCTTTGGCTGAACACTCTGTTTAAATTCTGAAGGCCATCATTAACAGAAAGTATAAGAAACCACTCTAAAGTTCCATTCTATTTATAGCCCTAGTTGCCTATAAAATAACACAGCTGTGATTCGATGGAGGCTGCTGCAGATATGTTAACTCTCTTGGTCACTATGAGTACTGTGCAATTTTATAGTTAATAACTGGATCACTGTTGAATAAGTTTCCCAGTATAAAGAAAACCAAAAAGAATTTACAAAATGAGATATTAACAGATAAGTTTGCAGTAAATTTGGAAACCTCAAACAACACTAAAAATTAGGAGGGACAATGAACAAGGAAAAAATGTCTAAGAAGCCTTTCATAAAATCAATGTGCAAATGCTGCTTTCTGGTGTTTCACTGTGGTTTTATATAAATGTATATCTGTTGCAAGAATCAAGGATCACTTTCCTTATTTCATCAGCTTCTGTGTTCCTGAGAAGGCACAGATCCTTTAGAGTCAAGGTGAGAGCCAAACTGCAGAAGCCTTGCACCAGCATATGCTGGTAAGCATTCACACCACCACAGCCTGCTGAAGGGAGATTAAATGGGATGCCTTACGTGAGCAAATGCTAAACCATGTATTCTTCAGTGACTATTTGTGGTTTCATATCACTACATGAGCTATAGCACAGTGATAATGACTTAGCTTTTCAGGATTCCCAGAATTAATGCCAGGGTTTGTTTGTGTTTTGGTTTTTGTGCTGTTTTGTGGGTTTTTTTTTTGTTTTTTTTTTTTTTTTTTTAAACCATCTGAGAAGTCTAGACACTGCATCACTTACAGAATTATGTGAAAACATTTGTGTTGCTGGAAAACTTAAGGAAATGAGTCTGTTGGCTGGATTTATTTTTATCATCTTTTTTTTTTCCCTACCCCATGAAGGAAACCTGCCTTCCCACTTTCAAATCTCTTTCCCTGCAAAGAACAAAAACTGCAACCCTCTTTGAGCATTGTCAAGTGGTTATAACTGTAATGAAATATAGAATAAAACTGCTGCTTTTTTGTCTCTGGTTCCACCTTCTCATTTGAAAATATGCTGTTCTCCGATAGAAAAGAACATTGTCTTGCTGTGTCCTCTTATCCCATAGTCTGGCATGGAGACATAGGAACTCAGGAAGAGAAAAGGACCATCTAGTTCATCAGTGCCAGTGGCAGTTCAATGAAATACAAAATCCAGCTGCCACAGTTTTTACTTTAAACTTAAAATATCTTTTGCTACACAGAAGCATTCTCATTTTCCAGCTCATTCTGTACTTATTCAATGGCTGTTATTAATTTCACTTTCTCCCAATTAAAGAATGAGAGAATAAATGATACAGAGTTTTTGCATATATTAAAATAATTTTGCTAATAATTATCAGCCAGGCCTAAAATATAATAATATAATGCCATTTTATCACACAATTACCATAGCCCTATCAAGAACAGCACTGTCATTCAACAGAATCCCATCGCTGGCCCACTGCACTCATTGTTCAGGCAGAGAATTGAATTCTTTACCGGATTTAACATTCCTTCCCTGCTGCTCAGTAATACAAATGTATTTAGGAATCCTGGCTATCAATTCCCTTTCAACCTTCCTAATGAGATGTTACCTAATTCTCTGAGCAAGTTAAATGAAGGTAGAGAGAATAATAACTTCAAGAACTATATTTGCAAACTAATCTCCTTTTCTCTTCAGGAGTTCTAAACATCCTTCACAAATCCCTATCTTTGGCAATCAAAGTAATACAAAGGTATAGAAGAAACACTGCAGATGAGCTCACCTGCCCTCCCCTTCTGCCCCCCAGCTAACAGATCTTTTCTTCTTTCTGAAATTCAGTCCTGCTACTAAAGCAGAGTGATCAGGACTAATCAGATAAAGACTATTTAGAAGAAACAACTATGAGAACAGTCAGTTCCCCACATACAGCTGTGCACTATGCTCTCACTAGCATACATGTTTGTAACTGCAAGCAGCATAAACAGATAAAAAACTGGCTCATTCATTTTAACCACTTTTCAGAGTCTAAAGGTTGGCATTACAAAGGAATTTGATGAAATTCTCAAACCATAGGCCTTTAAAGATCAGTGAAAAAGGTGAAAACTGAGAAAAACTTATCAGGATGTGAAAATAAGTTCCCATTTTGATTGCATCTTTCATTAAGTGAAAACTTCTTATAGGAATACTTCTTTAAAACAAAATGTTTATATTACATTTTTCAGTTTATACATGACTGTGGAACTTGAGCTCAGGGTGCCAGTGATCCTTTCAGTCCATGTCAGCGTACCTAGGCCCATGGTATTTTCACTCTTCCTTGTGACAAAGCCTTCATTGTAGGCAGGGATCCATAAAAGCTGTACAGAAATGTAAACCGATTCTCCTTGTATGACTGAATATATAAATAGCCCCAAGATGTGAAAACTGCTTTTTTGCATGATTTGAATAATGCCATGTGTCTGATGGATACCTTTGCAAGAGAGCAAGACTTCTCTTATGTTAAGAAAAAAGACCAAGACTCTGGAAATTTTTTGAACTTTCATTTCTTACTTCTTCAGTTCTTATGCATTTCTCTAAAAAAGGAGCATTTTTTCCTCTATGTATCCTCTATGTATCTGTTCTATGAGTGTACATAATGAGCTCTCAGGGGCAAGTTTTTGAGCAGGGGTTATTTCATGACTTATTGCAATCCTGTTTGCAGCACCCTATATAAGACCAGGGCATTGTGACTGTATCATAACAAAAGAGTATACTGTGTCAGTCTTGGTCAATCAGGGCAGGTAATCGCTGACATTCTGTCACGTTTATATTCCACTTTCAGATCTCAAATACTGAAGAACAAAGGGGTGATGCAGCAGAATTATGACTGTAGATTCTGAAAAAAAATGTCTCTATGCACCCCCTTAGTTGGAAATTCTTAGGAAATTCTGTCTGAATACAATAGTTCCAATTAGTCCCTGATGAATGGCTGGTAGTAAGATGAAGGAAGACTGATCTGTACATTTTAATATTTTCAGCATAAGTAAAAAAAAAAAAAATGTGTCAGTGAATCTCTCAACATATGAGCAGATTAAACTATTATTAATAACCTAACCATTTACATGAACAAATAAGTGCTTTCTAGAGGTAAACATGTCTTCTGGAGGCTATTAAATCTCCATGAATTTGAAGAGTCTAAAGAGAAGCAGACTACTGTGTGCAAATGTCCACGCTGTATGGATGAAGCTGTTGTTAAAAAAACAGAAGAACTGCTTAGAACAACAGAAAAACTGTTAAATAACAGTTGCTCATCAATCACATACAACTTCCATTGCTCTTTCAGACCGAGATAAAAGTGGACAGCTCATTGGTCAACTTCCAAGAATGGTGCAGATGAAAGCGAGGACAATTAATTACAAGATAAACCAAACCAAAAAAACCAGTAAAAAGAGACAAAAAGTCACCTGAATATTAGTATATCTAGTTATCCTAGAAACAGGAGGAATTTCAACACTTCCTGCATCAAAAGGCAGACATGCTGGACATGAAAGGTAGTGAGATACCACCAAAGTACAGCTGGGACATTCTTAAGAGCAGCTGAAGCATGACATTGCTCAGTCCTTTGCCTCTAGGAGATCTCTAGAATCCAAAATATTTGATTAACCATAATGGAAGATATCACTGGGGAAAGAAGGGGTTGAGAGTTGAGGAGAGGACAGGGAAGTGAAGGTTTGGGAAGGGAAGGTTTGGGAAGGTTTGGGAAGGGAAGGGGACATTTCAATTCTTCATAAGAAAACAGTTGTTCACCAGTACCCTGCATCCAGAGATGAAGGAGAACTGGCCAATTCAGTGAGCAGAAAAAAACCTTGGAGACATCATCTGTTGGGGCTTCCACTGGAAGCTAACAGTGACATTAGAAATGCCTTAAAACCTGGACTTCCTGAATTGATAGTCAACATGCAATTCCAGGCTTAGGCAGGAGGAAACACATTCCCTCTAGGAAATGCTGTGCCCTTATGCCTGAGGATGCAAGGAAAATCAACCTGCTGTTGGGCGTGTGTGGATAAATGTCCTGCAAATCATGCGCTCAGGGAATCCAGGCTGCTCAACACAGAGTTGGTGGGTTTGAATTAGGAGTTTGCAAGCTCCAAGAACCCTGCTTCCATATGGGTCCTCAGGTGAAGCTCTGGGATGCCCTTGCATCTTCTTACACAGCTGGAAACTGGCAGTCCCTCTTCAGTCTTTGAGCCAGTGCCCTGCTTTTCTTCCATGACAATCCCATCAAGTTGCCCGCTCAAAGCAACATTCCTGGTGTTTTCTGACTTGGCTCCCAGATTAATTTGGTCCTTGGTAAGCAGACCTGTAAGCTGACTCATTAGGAGGTCTGGAAGCCTGCCCAAAGCATAGGACATGGTGAGGCTGCCCTAAACATGGAATCCTGGGAGTGTTTTGCAGCTGCTGCCTGAAAGCTGACATGGAGCAGGACAGCAACCAAGATGGACAGTTGGCAGCTGTCAAGATCTTGCAGACTATATTTTGTATTGGAAACACCATGAGGCATCATTTCTGAAAATTAGTTTTTGTTTGTAATTGCTGGCTTGTGGGAGAATCTTTCTGGTTTGTTTTGAGTTTTTAAGAGATGAATCAGAATGAAATCAAATTTCATAAGATGAATTTCCTACAAACTGGAAACCATGACTGTTTCTCAGCCAACTCTTCTTCTATCTGTAGCTTGAGCAAAATAATCAACTATATTCATATTTGGATAGGGTGGGGATAATAGAGAATACTAACCTTTAAAGGCTGGTGGCAACTTCAATACATTTAAAATACAGTGTTTAAAGTAACGCAGTGCAAGATATTGCTTCTCATTAGCATAAAAATTGTTCTGTCAAAATCTTTAAATATATTTACATTATCATTAGCTTTGCTTACATGGCAGGTCTGTGGAAGGTGGTAATAGCATTTTTGTGAAGACTTCCTTTTTCCTGCTTTCCACAAACTCTTGAAATTCTTATGGGAGAAGGGTCCCCTTAAAATTAAAGTCAATGCCCCACTGATAGAGTGTGACTAAGAATATTACAGTCTACTCCTAAGGATGTTAATTATCAGCTGTGGGAGTATCTCTGAGACATCAGATCATATCAGCAATAGGGCTGCAAAAGCAAAGGAGAAACCTTGCCTTCTAGAAGAGTGCTGGCTAAGTGAACTGAACTATACTGCTATGTCATCAGCTTGTCTACCATGTAACTATCTGCTAAAAGTGTTGAACTCCAAAACTTACTGTGTGGCAAAAATTACACAGAATCTCTCCTAATTTGTCATTGTTTCATCCAAATCATGAGGGGGGGAGGGAAGGAAGAAGGAAAGATACAAAAAAGTAAAACAAAAAAACCCAAAAAACCACAACAAAAAACCCCAACCAAACAAAATAGCAGAAGAACAAAACAGAAAATGAAAGAAGGAAAAAAAAAAGCCATCCCTCCTTGCCTTAGGTCTTCCTGTCTTGTCATCTAACCACTAACTCCTCTCTTAAAGAGATCCCTTTAGTATGCCTCCCATTTTTGACTACTGCAGGTCTTTCACACTATTTTATGGTGCTATTTTCTTTACCTTGCACTGAACACTCTGTTTTGTTGGCAAAGTGTGATCAACACAGCTGATGAACCATAAGTGAAGTAGCCAAGAATTCAAGCTTGATGCTTCAGCTTTGACTCTCACTTTGTACAGGCGAGCAACTTAACACCTAGGAAACCTGAGGTTTGGTAAAAAAAAAAAGAAAGTGCAAGTGCCCATTTTTCATAAGACACTATTAAATATAGCTTTATGGGTGTGCTTAGTATTTATTTTCCCAGGAATAACATTAGCAATGCTTGAAGGGGCCAGGAAAACAGATGTGTCTTAGTGCTGGCAGAATAACAACATTCCAAGGCTGTTCCTTGTGTTCTTTCAGTGCTAGCTTTCCAAAGTAGACAGAGTCAGCTCATACACATTCAAATTATATACAATTATGATTTGGTATGGATTTGTGCTTTGACACCCTCTTACAGTTCTGGAAAATAAAAGCACTGAAAGTTTTCAGTGCTGGTGTATGAATTTTAATAATTTTTAGGGCTAATAAAGACCAGGCCAAGTGAAAAGCAATTCACATCAGCAGAGAAAAACCCCTGTTAATCAGTCTTGTCCTCACTATCAGTGTAGTGATTGTAAATAGTTTTAGACAGGGCTAAAAAAAGCATAGCAGCAGTCTCAGCTTGATAGAGGAGTATGCTGCAATGGTTGTTCTTCATAATTTTTTCAGGTTAGCAAATTCTGTTAAAAATTAAACGCAAACCAAAACAACAAAATCTTCCCAACTTCCTCCCCTCCCTCTAATTCTGATAGAGAATATGAGGAGAATAATCCAGGAAGGGAATCAAAATCGTGGAAGACATTAATATATGTACAAACACTTATATTTCCTCCTTATGAATGCCCTTTATATGAGAGAGCTGTCCAAACAGCACTTAAGGAGCAACAGCAAAATACCTGACAGATGGGCATGATAAGTTATGGCTCGAAATGATTGCTTGCCAGACAGAAAGGGTGACTTTTTTTTTTTTCTTTTATTTTTTTTTTTTTCTTTTTTTTTTTTTTCCTGAAAATCCTTTAAGGTAAACTCACTCCATGTCTGCTGGCATGCAGCCATTTTTCTATAAATTCATATTACAATGCTGTATTTCTAATGGATTGGGTATGGTGCTTTTCCATTTTGCTAATGAGAAAAGCTAAAGGCCATTACTTGTTCTGATTAAGATCCCAAGGGAAGAAATGTGATGTGTATATTACCAGGCCATACGTAAAGGAAGTATTTGGCATTTCTAATCAATCAGATGAAGGGTAGACAGAAAAAGTCTTATCCTGCAACTGCAGAGGAAGAAGATATAGGGGGAAAAGTAACCATAGAAAGTGTCTTTAAAAGGTGACTTACGGGAATCAGTTTTAATGATATTAGTATGATCAATGACTATGGCTACTATCTGGGAAGGATGTAATTACCAAAATGAAAACTTTCAAATGGGAAGCCTGATCAAGGGCAGAGGTACTGTCATATTTCTCAGAGCACTGTCAGTTCTTATCTAGGCCATGTATTACTGTGTCCCTTACAAGCATTACCACACCATGAAGCTTTCCTGTGGTGGGGGCAGACCTAGGGATTGAGGGGCTGAGAAATTTTGCATTCAGCTCAAAAACACAGGTAAGTCTTACCCCAAAGGCAAATTCAAGACAAAGAAGACAAGGCTGGGAAAAGGGAAAATAGAAAACAGAAAAGTCATTGTCATGACTGGCTTTAAGGAAGGTTTTGCAGTGGTGCACATTTAAAAACCATTTCATGTGAAAGAAAGGAAATGCTGTAGACCAGTGACCTATTCATCTTAAAGGAGAGGAAAAAAAAATGTACCAAGATATGCACTGCTCAATTTGTAGAAGGTTAGTCTGGAATATCACCTAAGATGTTTCAATATGCAATTGCCATATGTTTAATTCTGATGGCATAGAATTTTTCAAATTTCTACTTGAATGAAATACAGAGTTTAGAGACATTTTTTCATTCATTTTTCAGTGGCTGCATAGTTGCAGCTTGAAAATGGAACAAGATAGATGCTCCAAATGGCAAATGAAATGAATAGAGCTTGGAGATGAGTGTTCTAAGAGAGGACAAGATCCTTTGATTGTGTCACAATGCGTAGTAAGAGCTGTAGACATAGTTTAAATTATATATTAATTTAAAAGAATATTATAAATCACTCATGTACATTAAAACTGAAAAAATTCTACCATACTGCATCCTCTCAACTGGAATTCCAGATCAATGAAATATTACTGTCAGTGATGGCAAAACTATAACAGCTGATAAGGCCAGCAGGAGATCTTCTAATGCACTCTAGCCTGTACAGGTAACCAGTCCTGGCCTCTTCAAAATGCCACAGCCCAACCAGAGACTTGTTCTTCTCAGGAGGATCTTGCAGACTATCTATTTCTAGGCTAAGTTGTCCATTTTTGTTTTTTGAGGCACTTCCGGCACTGGCATATGGACTGACTGGAAAGCTCAGACATCTTCATTTTGCATTGCTGCTCACTGACCACAATGCTCCCTTTCTGCTCTCCTTTTACACACAGAATAAAAAAAATAAAAAAAAGAGAAAGATTAAGTGCTGTGCAAATGTTTGCAATGGAGAAAGTCCTAACTACATCACAGATTTTCTTGTCCAAGAATATGACAGAGATGACAAAGTGGCCATTTTTCCATCAAATAAATTTATATCAACACTTTCAAACCATAGGACTTTGCATGATTCACCTTACAAAGAAGGATCACTGCTGACATACTAGTGTTATACTGGACTCCCAGGCCGCACTGCTAAAATACAAATTAGCAGAGTTAACATTTAGAAAGTGTACAACTGGCTATTCCCGAAGCTGAATAAGGGCATTTGCAGATTCCTCTCACTTAGTGGCTGATGTCAGGGACAATGAATTTAATCTTAGGATGAAGGGGGAGTGGGGGATGATGGTCTGCCAGCCTGCCCAGCTGCAATATCCCCTAATAGCCTGGAAGGAATTGTAATTGTGAACTGAAACAGCATCTGCTTAACTGTCATCCTAGCCCTCAGGACTGGAACTTTTTGCTTGTTGTGAAGGATCATGAGAAATACTACACAGAGCATGAAGATGAAAACAGAGTGAGATTAAAATCATTAAATACAACCACCAAGACACAGCTGTCCATGCTGCTAGTGAACTCAAGGAAATATAAATGCCAAAATATATTTGACATTCATGATGTAATTTGGTATGGCAACTTAGAACACTGAGGTAACTGCAAACTTCTAGTTAAAAATATTTTTAATTATTATTATAGTGGACAGATTATTACAGATCATTCAGTGAGAAGCAATTAAGTTTCACTGCTAGGCACTAAAGCCAAATCTAACTAGAACTGGTTAAATCTTCTCTTTTCTTACTGAGAAGAATGGGCCAATTAGTTCAGCTGTCTTGATCAGAACAGCTTATTGCACTCCATCACACCGAGTCTGGACTTTGCTTTAAATATACAGCTGAGCCATCCCTGGGTTTGAAACAGGAGCTGCTGTCTGTACTACAAGAAAGACTACAGTGTATGGAAGTAATTTTCCTCAAAGGGAATCAAAGGTCTTGCATTAATTAGCTTATTTATTTAAGCAATGCTATAGGGTTTAATTAATATTTTTAAAACATCTTGAGAATATAAATTTCAATATAGGTGCTGCTGTTGTTATTCTCCAGTTATTTCCTGCTTCAGAATGTCCTGAAAAGACTGGAGTCCTGTTTTATTTGGGAGGAAGAGCAAATGCTACAGATCCCCTCCTGTATAATTTGTACTTTCAGAAAAAAATCCAAAACTGGCAGAAATCTGTAGGATATGTGCAGATGGAGTTAAATACTTCCATAGAAACTCTGCAGGTCCATACACGGAACTGCCTAAAAAAAGAAGTGTGTACTAATGGTAAGTACTGCAATTTCTTAGTTTACAATGGGACCGGCTCTGCCTGCAAAGATCTCTATAGAATAATTACAGACCAGAGACACTAATCCATTACACTTCTGTGCCAGACTTGTAATTTGTAATTGTGATCATATATGTCTATATATATATATCTCTAACTGTTCCTAGGAACACATACCTAATAGCGTATGCAATAAAAAACCTAATATTAAAAATAAACTCAAGATGATGCCATGATTCTTAAGCCATAATTTTCTCTTTTGAAACACAAGAAAATAAAATGCTGCTCATTATATTCGTACAAAAATTAATGAAAGAGAAAATTGGATTTATAAGCTTTGAAATGTATAATTCTTTTCTTTGCCTTCTGTAGCAGGTTAATTACTTCAAATTTTTTCATCAATCTTTTCTGGTTTCCCACTCTGGTTTCTAACTCTGATAAAATTTTTTACATACTCGGATACAGTTTTAAACAAAGGATAGAAATTTGAGGAAGGTCGCTGGTCCTCTGCTCTCAATATAGTTCAGGCACAATTTATACAAATAAGGAAAGGGAACCTCCTCCTTCAGTGGCCTGATCCACACACTAATGGAATTTTTTGCTGCCAACTATTTCTCTATATCCCATAACACATCCAGGAAATTTGAAGTTGTTACTACTTGCTTTTTTCAGTTTTAAATAAACTTCATCTAATACAATAATCTTCTAGAAGGTGTATAGGAAAACAAAATACAATGAATCAAATTATGGTCACTTTGATGAAACAACCATTTATTACTAGAAAATGAAAATTTCTGAGATGAGTCCATTATCTTCAAAGGAAATCAGCCCTACTAAAGCTAGTTAGGAGAACCTGCATGTTAAAAGAAAGGCAGCAAAATAGCTTTTGTTAAAAAATTACCTTTGAACACTAAAATTTTGAGCACCGATTTGGATTCTGTGGATAAACTAGGCAAGGTTATCTGTGGAAATACCATCATAGCCAAATACTCACTTCACCTTGTTACTATATTTCTGTCACTCCAATTTGGACTGTCAAAAATGGTCATTGAAAAAAGAAAAAATACAACTGATTTTTTAGTCCAGTGCAGGCATTTTAGGTGGAAAGTAGTGGCAGCAGAGCAGAATTATGGTAAACAGGAGAAAGGGAGCAGTCAGGTGCCTGCTTGAAAAAAGTACCACTTTGGAAATAATAGCATCTTTGGTCTATACTGCAAACCCTGCATCCGTCTGTGGTTGACAGGCACATCATGACATTTTTGCATCAGTGAAATCAGCTTGTGTCATATAAATACTATACTGACTTGAGGGAAAAGCCCAAGGGAAATACAGCAAAGGAAAACAGGGAGTTGAGGCTGACGAATGCACAATTAGTTGGACATTTAGATATTAAACTCTTAAGAAAGTGTCTGTTGTTGTATTACAACTGTTAAAATTAAAATGTCAAAATTAGAAGCATACAGGTGTGCCTATCACATTCAAAAGCCATGAAAAATCCTGAGGGATAGAGTAGTCCTCCAGGGGACTGACCAGAAAAGGATGTGGCTATGAGATCCAATTGCATCCCAATGTGGTGCAGCTCACCTCTGCCATACAGTAAAAATCTTCCATGTTCAACAGTCCATTACCTTGCTAGAAAAACAATTCAATTCAGAAAACTTCCAAATTCACTCAATGCAGCTCCTCTCAAAACCCTTGTTACAGCTCAGTGAAATGTGCTGACTGAGCTGTTTCATAGTAAATATTAGGGATAGCAGAACTCTCCTCCCAAATTGAGTCATTTAGGAGCAAGAGGATTCTACAGCACTGTAGCTCTGACACAGAATCTTCCATAACTCACGGATAATAAAATACCATCAGAGGGCACAGAGGTTATTGCCATCAGCAGGTCCCTGCAGAATTGTAAATCGTCTGAACAAAGCTTACCCTTTCCTGAGAACTTCAAGTTAAAATCACTGTATATACAGGATCCCAGTGTCTTACACAATGTATGAAGACTGTACCTTTAGCTCCTTCATTTAACCTTGCTTCACAAATGACTGAACCCTGAACAGGGCTGCTCTTTCCAGAAGAAAATAAGAAAGATACCTCAAAAGCACTGGCAATTTGTCTTAAGGGAAGTTTAAACCTTTGGGGTACAAGCTTGCCAACCATTTGATAAGCCATGTGGATTAACTGTGAAATGCACTGTGTGCTGAAATTCGGTGGGATACATTATGAGAAAAAGCAGTGAAATTCAATGGAATAATATTTTTGTGAGCATCTGCAGGTCCAGGACTTTTCCCGATACACAGATTATTTATGTCATTGTGATTAAAATACGTAAAATGCTGAACATCCTTCAGGTTAAATTTACTTTCAACTCCACTGTATGTGTTTTCAATAATGTGGCAATGTGTCACCTTCTGAAACACTGCAACGTATGCAATACAGTGTTTCTGTGAAGTCCCAGTGCCCCTGGAAGTAAACTTTTCCCTAGGAGAGAAGACTGCAATTCAAAGGCTGCTGCTTAGAGCAGAAACATTTAGCTTAACAAAATGTACCCATCCCACTGAAAAAAAAAAAAAAAAGCCAAAAGCAGGTAGTGTACTTACTAATCCACACAACACATGTTGAAATGAGTCAATCTTACCTCTTGATCCCAAATTTTTTTTTAAGGAGTGGATACTTTGAATGGTCAGTTGCAACATATGTTTACTCTTTGACTGTGTAAACTTCAGATATTGCAAATAAAATATTATTTTGATGCATAGTTTTTTTCTGAGTCTTGGTACATCATGCTCAGTAAACATTTTTAAAAGCTTTCATAATTTCCTGAATTCTCAGTACTTAAATGAATAGAAAATAAAAATTAAATTATTATTACTAGTTTTGAACCAAATTAACAATGTTTCTTTGAGATGAAAAACAGAGGCTGGAGACGAAAATTGGCTGTTAGACCATTGCTCTGGTTTTGTGTCAACACCTGAAAGTGCCTCCTGTGGATTTTAAAGTGTTTGGCCCAGTTGAATTCTAGATGACAATGATTTTTCTATGGTTCATTTCAAATGCTAGTCTACCTCTTAACATATTACCAATTTTTGCAATGCATTAAAGTTATGCTTTCCCCGTTTTACTTTCACATCCTTATTGTTAGCACAACTAAAACCTTCTTCATTCCAATAAGGCGAAGAGTACTGTTCTTGATTGGAAAATGGAAAACCCATTTAAAAAAGAGAAACACATCAAGAATATACAAATGATAGACCTGACATTTAGAATACTTCTGTTTCCCACCTTTTATTGAGTTTGTCAGTAGTAGGTGTGGCAGAATGTTTCAAACATAGAACTATTTTCAGGCTCTTTCAAACTATTATTTTTTCCACTTTTCTACTTCCCTGTCTGTTAAATAACGAAACTCCTTCAGCTAAATCTTGTATAAATCACTAAAGCCAAAGTAAGTAGAACTAAACCAAACTTCTCTTCCCCAAACCTGCCCTGTCATTTGTGGCATCAGCACAATTTCACATGAAAATGCGTGAACATAACTTTTTTTCCTCTTAAAATTCAAAGTTTTTAGGGGAATGATCTACCAGCAGTTAGCAAAATGAATTCACAATCTTGGTTCATCTCTAGCACAGATATGAACAAAAATTTCCAGGGGTATGACTATATGTGAGAATTTTGGGGGAGGATATTCTGTAGACCTCTAACTATATGCCAGATACTATCAGTTTTATGGCTTTTGGTTTCTATTCATTATTACAAAATAAAAAAGTTCATTTTATATGCAGTGCATGGCTATAATTAAAAAAAAACTATTCTTTGGAAGAGGTGGCTTTGAACTAGTCTACCATTGTCCTTCAAAGTGTAAACAGGTGGCACTTCTAGAAATCACAAAATAGAACTGCAGCAGTCATATTTAAGAAAATATATGAGAGAAAAGCCTCTAAATGTTCTGGTTCACAGTTATGTGAAGTCATCTGCAAATTGATTATGTGAATGAGATTTGTTTGATGATGAAAATGAAGTTATATTAGTTATGGCTCTTCCAGCTGATACTTTTTGCTTTGCTGATCCATCACTGTTGCTTTGTGTTGATGCACATTTTTATCACCACAATCAGGGAGTTGAGTCCTTCTCTGAAAGGGAATCTGGGTTAATGTCACTTTGAGTCAGTAGCTGATACCTCAAAGAGAGGCAAGGAGTCCTCAACAAATGCATTTTGTTCACGTGTGGAAGTGTTGTGTGAAAGTAAAATTTAATACAGAATAAAAGCTACTGACATGCTGGGCTCATACGAAGTGCTGCTTGAACCGAAAATGGAATTCCCTCCATCTGTGTTTATTTTCCTTTTATGTTTTCCTTTCCTGCCTATGGCAGGAAGTGGCCTTTAAGGTACATAAAGTCAAACAGTAAGCCACTACCAACAAAGGTAGGAAAGTTAAGCCAAGTTCAAAAGAGAAGGGGGAACATTACAGAAACAGGATTTTACGAAGTCTATTCATTCAAAAATACCATCTAACTACAGCTATGGTCCAACATAGACTGTGCAACCCATGTTGAAACAGTTGATAAGGAAGACTCTCATCTACACAATAGCTGACCCGTCCAATTCTAACACGAGTCTGTGGAATTTCAAGATGGTCCAAAAAGGGAAAAGATCACATCTTTCCTTGCTCACCTTAGCAGGTGTTTGGCCTATACTGTCAAATTAAGATTTTTTTTCCGCCCTGCTGTTGCATCCGCAAATGTTTCCTTTAGAAAAGCTGAATCTAATTTTTTAAGGTTGCTAACCTATTTGTCTCAATAATATTTACTGCAGTGAATTCTGCAAATTGTTTAAATGCTTCATGAAAAAGTTCTTTGTTCCCTGTTGATTGCTTTGAATCTGGTGCTTTTCTGTTGCACTGAGTGTCCCTTTTTTATCTTAAATTATGCATGAGCTAAATAGGAGCTGCCTTTCAAGAGACTGGGAAGAAAGGTGAAGGAGGAGTTATTTGGTTTCTATAACTCTTGAGAGACCTTATGTTGTTCTTCTGCTTTCTAACCAGAATAATTTTTCCTTAATGGATCTCCTGCCCCAGACAGCTCCATGTGGTTAATCACTTGCATTTGCCATGGACCTTGGCTGAGTAAATGGATAAGGAAGATCTTAGTTTCAGCCTGAACTAAGCTATTTCATTTGCAATGGATTCAGTCCTATGTTTTCCACACAAACAGTAACTGAAACTGTCAGTCAATAAATAAAATAAAAGAGCTCTAAGATTAACACCTGATAACGTGAAAGGCACAAGACTGCAAAGAAACTTTGCTCCTGTAACTCTCCAAGGACCTTGTGACATACAATTAGAATAACAGAGAGCACTTTTTGAACAAGAATCAGCTCCATGTAGCTGTAGTATGTGCAAATAGAATCACAGATTAAACAGGAAAAAAGCCAACCCTATCTAACAAAGCAGTTATTCTGCTGAGGCCTTCAGGTGACATTTTAAACCACTGGTGACTGTGGAGTATCCAAAGGAAATAAAAGATAAAAAACTTATAACAAGCTTGTTGTTCCATTGAAGGGTTCTGGAGATATCATCAAGCTTTGCTGGCAACAAAAAGAACTCACAAAGTGAAAGATAAGACTGATGTACCTGCACAACAACCCTGTTATTCCACTGAGAGATTTTGGTGATACTATAAACCAGGAAAGCTGAGTTAGGGTAGTTTGCAGCTGCAACAGAATACCACAATATGCCACTGCACTTCTTCCACCTGATTGCATTTTAATACAGAGTATCCAGAACAATTAAACAATTTTTGCTGTTGTTGTTGTTTAAAAAGTGCAATGGAGAGCTTATTTTATAAGTTGCCTATTTCTAAATTAGAAACTGAAAGCGGAGTGAACCATCTGCAAACGTGAAGAACAATTAAGCAGCACTGCTGAGCTAGCAGTTTTAGTAAAAAACCTGGCTTCTCCTTAACTCTTCCATTGGTGTGGGTCTCAAAGATTTAAGATGAAACAAGATTACAGTGAGGCAGTTCCAAAGGAGAAGGAGAAAAAGCTGTAATTACCCCTCTGCCAATAAGGACTAAAAATGGCTGCCTCAGACTGTTGAATGAAACTGGAACCCAAGCGGTATCTGAAATGGATGCTACCAGCAGGAAGGGGAGGGAAACCCCGACCAAGAAAGTGCAGAGCATCAAACTTCCTTCTGGAATGAGCAGCAGAGGAAAAAGAGAAGGGCAAGCCTTCTTCCCACTGAAGAAGCACATTATTGCTGATGATGGCCAAACGCGGAATTGCCGAGCAACAGGGACTGAAAGCAGTGATCAAACTGCTCAGTTTTTATATTTCTAAAGGTTTTTGTATTATATCCACTCAGGCATCAATCACAACTTTATTAAACCACAAAACAGATGTCAATCAATGGATGTATCGGAAACATTTTGAATGACAGGCTGATGATGGAACAATTCCAACCTCCATACATTATCAAACACATACTAATGCTGCTCTTTCAGTGCTACCCTTACATACTACTCATTCTATTCTCCCTCTGCAGTACCTTTTTTAACATCAGACCTAATTGTAGATGAATATTACATCAGAAAAACAAGACTTACTATAATAAATAATAATTAACTAATAAAAAAAATCAAGCTTAAAACCAGTTGTCTGCCTTCACATCTGTCATTAAAATTTTATTTTAATACAATTGTAGGAACTGAGACTGGGTTGTCAGCCTTAATCAGAATATTCAGAGCTATTTCCTTTTTGCTATAATCTTGACGTAATTTAAGATTAGGTTTTGTTTACATATTTGCCCACAGCCAGCACAGCCATGTAAATGCTTTTTGCTCTTTTTGAGTGAAGAGGTATGCATGAAAATTACCTATAATTATGGCAGAAATTGTCCCTCTGGCAGATTCTCTGCTTAACTCGGGATTCAGGGAAGTGATCAGAGCAGAACACTTGCCTCTCAATTCATCAGTAACATAAACCGTATTTTCATTGGCAGAAATCAATTTGATTTTCACAAAGGCAGAAAGGAATTATGTTCTTGGTGGGAAGAACTGGTAGATACAAAGGCTGTACAAAATTCTGTCACAGCACAGGAACGTAGGGGTCGAGTTGCCATAAATGCCAGACCCTTACCTCTCTTCCTCCAGTGCCCTATACCATCCCTTGGCCTTGAAATCAAGCAAAGATGGATTTGCAGATTTTCACTTGGCCTGGCATCTTGGTAGCCTTAGTGTATCCTCTTGATTAAGGAGTGTTTAATATAGCAGAGATGTCTAATTTTATGCAGACAATGCAATAATAGATTACAAATAAGAATGTTTAAAATATATAATAAAATGAAATTAAATATGCATTTTTGGGGGGTTTTAGGGAGAAAGGAAACTTGTCCCTATCGACGGAAAATGGTTTCCTAAACAGAATTATTTGTGCTTTTTGGGGAAGGCTTTCCCTAGCACAAGGGAAATGCAGCTGGCTATGAGTGGGTCTAGAGGAAAACTACTCCGTTTTGACTGCTGAATCGCATGCTCCCAGATGGAAGTGAACAGCCCTGTCAGCATTAAGCCAGAAATGCCTGCCCTGGGCAGGTGACTAAACACTCAAGTGGATGGAGGCAGCTGCCCCCCGTATTCCCATGGGTTTTAACATGTGCTTTGGGGCTGAGAGATCTAAACTCAAAACCAGGTTTTGGTGTCAAGGCAGGAATTGGCAGAGGCTGCTGTTACTTGGGTCACTTGCCTTACCAGAGGGTTAAAGAATGCTCCTCTGTAAAGGGTCTCCCATCTGAAATGGCTCCAGCCTGGACTGGGTATTTTAACCTTTCAGAAAGCATTAAAAGGCAGAGTAATTCCCACAAGATACAAAGCTGTATATGCCTTTATGCTACTTCTCTAGAATAGATTTTCTGTTGAAGCAATGTTTTAGAAACCCAGTGTTCATCCTGAATTGGGCAAGTGTGGAAGCAGGTTTTGGAGCCAACTCTCACTTAAGTGACCACAGGGGTCTGTTTCAGCTGAAAAATATATTATGTTGAACTGCAAAACGCTTTGTCTGAGGCAGTGAACATATGAAAACCTTTTAATAAAAACTACTTTGCATACTGCAAGCTTTTAAATTAAATTGGGACAGAGTTACAGCCAACACTGAGCAGAATTGTTTGTGACTTTTTGTCTTGTTTGCCTAAAAAATCTGGATGTTCCTTGAAAGATAGCTGGTGGCTCTTTATGGCACCCTGTTGCACAGTTTTAAGAATAGAATTTAAAAGTATATTCATAACAGAAGTGTATCATTTATATCTTATATCTCCCATGAAACTTAGTCCTGCTGAGGTACCCACAGTAGCATGGTTTGGACTTGGCACAATTCTTCATGCTTTATACTTTCAACGCTCCTCTCTCTTGACCAAAACTCAGAATTCCAAAAAAATTAAGTAAAACTACCTTTAAATAAATAATATCTCTAAGTATGTTCTGTTCATCAGAATTTTTTTTCTGTGACAGAATACATTAGGAAGAATGAATTTCAAGTCAGGATGGATACATCCCACAAAACTGCTACTGGCAACCCAAATCCTGAAGTTTTCCCTATAATTTCTGATAGGATGAATTCACAAATAAGGAATGCTTGATGACTTCCATGATTATCCTGCTTGCACAAGTACTTTGAATGAATATAGTACTGATGGTGTTTTTTATGAAAGAGAAATCCTGTATTTGGTAAAATAGGGTGTCATTTGAGATGTTTGGAAAGCCTATGGATATTGTAGCACACATCAATCA
>JAWWLV010000088.1:40588004-40600151 GCA_035041135.1 Platyrinchus mystaceus | reverse complement strand
CCCAAATGGATTTATTCCTATAAGCACTGTAATAGTGGTCTCTAGTCAGAAGAGAGCCTTAGCTGGGAATTTTCTAGTTCGCATTAAGGTTGTGAGACAATGCATGCAGAAGACAATGTCTGTTAAGAGTTATGGAGTTGAAAACAGCAGAAGAAAAAATTGACAGGAACTGCCCAACAGCACAACAGAATTCATTTTCCATTTCCTTCCCTTAATTTTTAAATACATTTTTGAATCACAATAGTTAGACATGCAGAAATTCTCACTAGTCCTAGTATTTCCTTTCATTTCATTAAGGGAAAAATTGCTGAGATTAACTTTGAGATGCAATTCTTACTTCTTTTGATTGTTGAATGCAACATTTAACATAACAGCAATAAACAATAAGCTATCTTATTTAATTTTTGTCAGAAATGAATACATAAGTCTTAGATCTTAACAGAGTTTTTTTAAGGAAGTGTGAAAAGACACTGGAGTTTGAATTACATTCAACAGATAAGGAAAAAGGAGGTGAAGAGAAGAGGATGAGGAAGAGAAGACCTAAATGAGTTAAATAACTTTGTACAGATATGCTGTTATTCAGTAAGTTATTCAATTAAAAAAAAAAAGTTGGAAAACTCTGTTTTTATAGATTAGTATCAGATCTTTCACATAATTATTGTGTAAAGAGCATGTGTGCTAAAGACACAGAAGTGTAATATTTATGCCTGTATTTTCACAAAAATTTACATGTACATGAAATGTCCACACATTCACATATCAAATCACCATATATTGTCTGCAGTTTTTGTATTTTAGGAACTTTTAGAGAGCTTCAATAATTTTAAGTAAGAGTATTTTTTGTCTTTCTCTGACTCTGGGGGAGTTAATTGAGTCTAACAGCTTAAAGAGAAAATAAGTGTTGAAATATACATGTTTAAATATGATATACTGAAAACACAGCTGGCCATCATCAAAAATCACATTTCTAAGCCTGGAATAAAATGTGTATGGCTGGCTGGTATGGTTTAGAAGTGAGTAGTGGATCCTACCAAAATGCCAGAACTCCTGTTTCCCAGCAGGGAAGCAACTTTCCCAACTTTCTAGATTGACAAGCAAACAATTTCATATTATAATCCAAATTGATAGAGCAGTACTTCCATAATTACATGAGAATTAGTACAGAAAATTCCTGCTAAGTACAGAGCAGGTTTTGTTGACCTGCTATTTCACTACTCATACTACTTTGTCATTTCTGTTCTGTAATACCTAGTGCTGACTGTATGATGTTCAAGCACTGAAAACCCAGGAGTAATAAATTATTTTAAGCAACTCAGTAAGCAATGCATGTTTTGCAATATAAAAAGCAAATAGTGCAATTTATGATCTTACCGTTCCTGTTGTGCCCAAGGAAAGGTGGTTCATCTGTTGGGTCAGAGGGCCCATCATGCTTGCTGGCTGCACTGACATAGTGTGGTCCATTGTTGGTGTTATCACAGCACCCTAGAAACACACATTATTTACACTTCAATCTCTCACTTAAAAAAAAAGAAAAAAGCAGCATTCTCTAAATGAGTGAACCTGACTAAAAACTTGACATGAATCTTAAAGAGACTAATATATCTGTCAGAGGAAATATGTTTTGTTCCTATTGACAACCAAGCTACACACATATATTATTTGTACTGCTAATGAGGCCATTTTATGTCAGTTCCAATTAAGTGTCATTTTTTACTTCATTGCTTCTGACAAACAAATGCATATGTTCTTTCTATGATGAATGCTACTGTACATTGCAAAATGCCTGTCATTTCCATTTTTCCATATCCTATATAGAACAATCTTACAGACAGAACACATATGTCCTCAATTTTCTAAAACCTTCAGTCTCAGAGATCTTCAACCTATTATGGTAATTATCTTGGATTTTTTCAGTTGCAATTAAGAACCCTTACTCATGACATTTTATAGCTGATTAAGTAAGACTAGCTATTGACAAGTGAGTTTGGTAGTGGCACCCATTTAAAACACAGTGTTTAAAAGCCTTCTTCTTCTCCATATGGAAAACAAAGACATTAATAACAAAGAGCCTATGAACTAAAGCAAAAACAAGACTTTGAATAAAAAATGAAACAAAAGACATGCCAGAGAAGCTTTGGAGAGAGAGCTTCCTTGCCATTCATATTCCTTGGGTTTTGCCCTCCCTCTCTCCAAGATCCCATGTTGGCAACCACATGCCTTAGTGAAGTGTTGATTCTCTTCAGTTCTATGGGGTACAATGCTATTTCCTGTGTTGGTTAGAAAAAGTCAGTCAGAAAGAGTGGTCTGCTCTTTTTCTTGAGAAGAGTGAAATAGGGAGGTATTTCCAGCTATTTCTTCATATGAAATAATAGCTTTACTTAGTGCATATGCATGTTTGCATGCACACATCGCAATTTGCCCAATCACATTATACTACAAAGTGTGGAAAATGTATATGAATGTATTTGTTTAAAATAATTGACTTCTTTTTTCCTATGAGATTATTGACAAAATCCACATATAAACAGGAATTTAAAACAAACTAGTTCCAAAAACCACAGCACACCTGTTCTTAAGTGTCTGTCTCACATTTACATAGACCTATGTTACTGCTTTGCCAAGGATCTGATTAGAAGCTAAAGATTCCAAATTTTCAGTAACAAATTATAAAAAAAAAAAAAAAAAGAAAAATTCAGTGGAAATACCAATTGAATTTTTTCTCACCTTCCAGCAATACTCTTTCTATGCACATCCTATCTGGGAAGCAGAGAGTCTCCAGTCTCTGTGAACTCATTATTTGCATGTCCTTTTTGTAATACCCTCAGCATATGAAATATATATATGCTTGTTTTATGTCCCACAGTAGATTACATTTCTTGCATTGACAAGAGTCCCTAGAGAAATTTGGCAAATTACAGAAGCTAGCCTCCACTGAGTATCTGTCATGATTCCAAATAAAGGCCTATAAAACAAGCTGATCAGTGCGCACGTATCAAACCTGCAATACTTGCAAACACTTTTGCTGCTTTCTTGGGTATATTAATTTACACTGGTTTACATAGATTAACTTGTTGATTAACTCATTTAATGAACTACCACAGTGAAATCTTCCCTTTTGCTGAAATGGTCTAAAAGCAAATCTGTGGGGCATACACCCATTCAGCCCATTCAGCAGTCCCTGCACAGCAGATTCAGTGCAAGAGTCTGAAAAAGCACCATGGTGAAGGAAAGTGATGTTCTTCCTATGTATTCAAAATCAGTGGCCTGGGATACCACACAGCCAGATGGAGACTTAGGGTTTGGACTTCGCCAAAGTTTGGACTTTTTGATTATCGTAAGGAATTACAAGCCTTATGATCGGAATGATCAGCATTTTTACTGTACCAAACCATAAGTGCTCAAACTAAATTTCTCAAATGATAAACAGTTCTCAGTTCCCTCTATGGGCAGTTGGCTCCTTCAGCTTAGAGAAGAATTGCCTCAAGGCTTTCCATGACAGACAAGTTGAGCTCCCACTTGTGATGTTGAGGAAGGTGATTCTCCCCTTCTCTGCTTTTGTGAGACCCTACCTGGAGAAATGTGTCCAGCTCTGGGGGCTCAGTATGAGGAGAATGTGGACCTGTTTGAGAGGGTGCAGAGGAGAACCACAAAGATGATCAGAGGGCATCAGTGTATAAAGGCATCTGGAAGGAGTGTGTCAAGAGGATGGAGCCAGGCTCTTCTCGGTGATGCCAAGCAATAAGACAAAAGATGATAAGCAGAAAGTGATGCACAGGTATTCCACCTGAATACAAGGAAGAATTTCTTTACTGTGTGGGTCATAGAGGTTGTGGAGTCTCCCTCACTGGAGATATTTAAGAATTCTCTGGATGCAATGCTTTACAATGTGCTCTAGGATGACCTTTCTTCGGAAGGGAGGTTGGACCACTCACTGTAGAAGCCAGAGGGGAGACACATCATTGCAGCGGGGTTGGATGAGAAGACATTTAAAGGGCCCTTTCAACCAAAACTATTTTATGATTCTTTTGTGACAGGGTAAGCAGAAAGTCACACATTCTCACCACAGCTTCATGCAGCATCCCACTGCCAGCAATAGTGGCTGCAATTAATGTAGGATGTCCCAAAGTCTTAAAATACCAAAGCCTTAATTTTTTTTGCAAAAATGCTTATTGCAAAGGTATGGTTGGAGGAACTTGATGTGATACAGATGTGACAGACTGATAGCTATTCCTGTGTATAAATTCAGGAACCTGGAAATGAAGAAGGGGCAGCACTGAAGGAAGTCTTATGATTTAGTGTAGCAAACACAAGTGCCAGATGCACAGTGGAAAAATCTGATGGCAAATGTCTTTCAGCAAGTAAGTAAGCAAGACAGGTATTGCAAATAAACTATTTTAAAAAAATATGGACTGGAGAGAAAATACATCAGGGACAAAAACATTGTTTAGAGATAGTAAATATATCATTTTTAAACTGAAAAAATATATATCTTAGTCCCTAAATATATACCATTTAACAGGTTAGAAAAAAAGTTGGGAAAACAAATCAGGTATTTGCAGCTTTCCTAATACAGCTTAACATGGTTGAAATTGACAGTTATCTATAGCAGAGAATTACATACATTTTCCAGATTATTAATTCACCAGAGTTTGCAGAATCTTCTCATGATCACGTAGGAAAAATTATACTTAATTAAGGAAATCTCGTCTGGTTGTTAGGATGATGCCCAGTCTCCAGACCATAATGTGTTTCACGACACATGCTGTCAAATCCATTTATATACACTTTATTTAGCGGTAGAAGACAATGTCTTGCATTAGATGTTGCCATCATATTAAAAGTAATTTCATTCTTTTCAGCCTATAGTAGGTATTTGCTGATAAACAGCTGGCTGCTGGCAAAGGCTGCAGCAAACATACTTTTTTGTCTTCATCTGTTTGGATATCTGATTTTACTGAGTTTGTAAGCTGTATAGAGAGACATCTTAGCATTGCATAATACTACTTCAGACCCAGCTTAGTTGAAAAAAAACTGCACAAGAAATTATGATGAGGTTTCTGCCACCACCTTTGCCCAAACAAGTAGTTGGCCAGCTAATTATTTAGGTCTGCCCTGTTGCCTCAGTATGACTACTTTTCTTTTCCATAAGTCCTGCAAGAAACTGGTTACTATAATGACTTCTACATTTGTCAAGATATTCTCGGCATATGACTTGTCATACAGTTCTGTCAATGCTATAGTGGCTTTAAAAGAAATCAACAGGACAAATAGTTAGGAATTACTAGTACAGGCAAAAAAAAAAAAAAGCATGATCTTTGCAACACTGTGATACATCTAAGATACGCTGACATACAGACTTTAATTGCTCTTCACTTTATTTGAGAGACCTTGCTGTTTTAAAATACTTTAAGCTCTGTGAATATACCTTTACTATAAGATAGTTAATGCTTGTATTTCAGAATATAGTCTATCACTGGCAAAGAATGAAGTCTGACTTTATTAATTACAAACACTGTACAAGCCCTCTATGGCAACAAACTGAAATTACAGGAAGGACAGCAAACACAGTTTGTGTATTATATTAAGTAGACTATCTTTAAGCACTTGCCAATAGCAAAAGGCATCAGCAAAAATAAAGTCTATGCTGGTGCAATAACACATGCCACCTTTTGTGCATGGAGGGTGGGAAAGTAACATCAGAAATAAAAAGTGTATTAGGAGGCTTTAGGACCAGAGAGTTCACTAGTTGAGAGATGCACTTAGGGACCAGTGGGAGGATGGATTAGTTGGTCACAGCTTTCTACAATAACAAACTGTATTAAAGTGTTCTATTTTATTCCAGTGTTCTAATACTGATTGTACCTAAGGGGCAAATACCAGCTGAATAAATAATTTTTAAAGCTTACAGTAAGCATCTGCTTATTTTGCAGTTTACTTTTTCCTTATTTAAGAAGTTTTAACAAGTTAACTATACTTATAAATTCTACTTTGTAAATACTGGCCAATGTAAAGCCAATAAGCATTACAGCAGCAAACTTACCTTTCAGATTTGTTCACAGACACGTTGTGTAGACCTATAAGCACCAGGTCATTCCATCTAAAAATTTATTACTCTACTACCAAGTCAATGTATTTATGTTATTGAGAACATGTTGTTTCTTGAGGTTTTATTAAACTGAGTGAAAGGATGACTTTCCTTACACTTATCAGACAGACACGTCTATCAAGAATTAATAGGAAAAAAATCAACATGAATACTTTTTTGCAGATAAATATACTCTCTCTGCATACTGAACAAGTGACAACCATATTTCTACTGATTCACTGTTCTATCTAGGCTGTCTTGTCTCATTTCCTTGGGCTACCTCTAACAGGGAGCTCACTTGTCGAAACAGTGAGCTTAGAGAACTACTCTGAACTGGCTGGTAAGTAGCCAAACTTCTATGACAATTGTAGGAAGATTAAAGGTAGCTTTGAAATCCTCTCTGTCCTCTGTCATCAACTCTGCTGGAAATACTCACTGATATTCCAAAACAAAGGAGAACCTACTTTCCCTTTTTCAATGAAAAGTTAGCAATTGCCTTGGCTAGCTGAACAGAGATTAAATCAACATTTGAGTACGATGAAAAAGATCAGAAAACATGAGTTAATAATGTATATTCTGCAAATCTTAGGATTTGGTTTCATTTCATTACATTGTGAAATTTAAAAGCTTGATAAAAATGGGGTAAAGAGAGCAAGGAGGCCAAACCCTACAGTAAATTAAAGCAGCTTTAAGTTTGGAATATGCAAACGCTGATATAGACCTTCATCAACTCTGAGCTCTGCTTCTGTACTGAGTATTAAACTACAAGTTCACATTGCAGTATTTCTAATCTTGGGCATAAATTCATATTCTTATCTGGCATCCCCTTCATAACTTAGTTGAATTTCCTTGGACCAACAGACATATTTGCTTTCCCTTTCTCATTTTCTTGCTGTATGTTTGTGAACTTCTTTCCTCAGCTGAAAGTATATGTCATAGGTCCAAGAGAGTTATTGCCCAGAAGTAACTGGTCTTAAAGGATTAAGAATCCAAATATAGTGTGGTAAATAAAGAACAAAGGTGACCCTTGTGTATGCACCACCTTTCCTACAACAATAGCCAAGGTTTTTGATGGTTTCTTTCCCATTGTTCTTCTTGTCTTTAACTGTTTTTCCTGTCTCCTAGTTTGAAATACAGCTTTTGATAATATACAGATAGTAGCCTAAATGCAGATTAAAGGATATAAAAATGGGAACATCAGAAGATAAAGAAAACACAGTTGATTTGATAGGAAGAGTTTTATATTAGTAACTGCATGCACAAATAAAGCAGTACCTGCAACTATATTGTACCAGTTAATAAATGTATTGTACCAGGCAGTACCAGCGCGATTTTATGTCAGCATTTATGCCTCTAACAGAGTTAAAAAACCAGTAAACTTCATAGCATACATCTGTCTGTTAATCTAAAAGGACTTGACAAAAAGAAGTAGCATTTTGTTGCAAGCAAAAAGTTGCCTCTGTTACTCAGTGCCTAATATGATTTTGCATGATGTCTTAAACCTTTCCACCCAAAATAACATCTCAAAAGAAAGGCCACTGAAGAAAAAGAAAATATTTATGAAGGGAAAATATACCTGAGTTGCTAGAGGGACTCTGAAGCAGAGATTGAGGGCCCCATGCTGTATCTCTGTCATTGCTGCCTGCACATGCAGGCTGGACCACAAGCCCATGTGCTTCTCTCTAGACTGAGAAACAGAAGTTTTCATACCCTTCTCCAACTTACCCCAGGAATAAAGTAAAATTACTGAATAAATAATAAATAAATGCCTGAATAAATATGACCAGTTTTGCTGGGGTCTGCTAACAGAAAGGAGTCTGCAGCAATTAGGGAAAGACTTGTTGCAGTGGGGTATTAACTCCAGCAAGTGCCAGAGCAGGCAGAGAGGCTATAGGCAGCTCTTGCTCCCTTGTCTGACATATTCTAAAAGAGACTAAGAAATCACATTTCTTTTGATTTTTTTCCTACTCTTTACTTCAGTTTATAAGTGCACTTGGCTGTATGATGGCTTTATGTAGCCAATCCACATAACAGTGCTTTTGTTCTGTCAAGAACAGCCATCACTAACAAAAGCATCCTCACAACTTTCACGTTAGGTTTAGCATCCCCAGAAGACAAAGAAGAAATAAAAACGTGGTGCTTTGCCTGGGACATAGCCACTGTAATACATAGATTTCTCCTGCCCTTCCCACTATCAAATTTCACATAAGAAATATCCAAAGGCCTTTTCAATACATTCAAAATAAGCATAGATTTTAAAACTATGATGTTATTAGTGAAAGCAAATCTTTATTTCCTGCACAGAACTCCTGATCTATACCTAAGTGGTATATGACATATGCTAAAATGTTGCGTTTGGCAATTCCATTCTGTTTATATTCTTATATATATTTTCTGATGGGGATGAAATCCTTCATCTAGTGTCTCCCAGTGGCTAATGTGCCATCCTAGTTAATGGGAATCAGGTGTCTCTTTCCTTAGTACTAGTTTTTCTTAGCATCAGAATGGAGTTTCATCTACTAAAGCTAAATCCAAATAATATTTCCTCTCAAACAATTCTACTGTATTCCCTCCCTTCTTGCCTATAACCAGGCATGAAAATCGACTTAATGGCACATCCCAGTTTTAACAAGGTGCAAAATAGAAATTATTGAACAGTACAATTAAAATACGAGCCAGCACTAGTCTTCAGCTTAAATTTTAACTTCCTTGCCCTACTGGGTTCAAGTGAAACTTTCAGAAAGGATACCATATTTGTATCTTCAATAGTCAGATTTTACATATACATATACACACACACATAATTAGATACGGAAAGACAAATGATATTGCCATTTATATTACATACACTCAGGCCATAATGTTTTTTTTCAATATGTGGATGTTTGTTTGGTTTTTTTTAACATTTGAAACTCTCAGTCCAGGATTTACTACGGCAAAAGTAATTAAAAGCAATAGTGATGGGTTTTTAAACTTCTTGTTTATGAGCAACTTTTCATAAGCGATGAGCAAGAACTTCTGATATTGGCTGAAAATACTTATTTCACTCAGGGAAACATGCTCTAAGGACAAAAAAAGTGCTTAACAGGAAGATTTGACTCCAGAGCTTGTGCTTGGATGTAGAGGTGCAGAGGAGGTTGGTGGCATGAGAGCACGTATGGCATCTTTAATGTGGTAGGACCAGGCCCTCCATGGGGCTCAAGTTTTCCAGGCAAGGAGAGGCAATCCCAGCTCTCTGTGTGCTCCATGAAGGCATGACAACAGACGTTTGACCAGACCAAAGGTCTGATATACTGCACTGTTCTCTGCTTTTCTGTTGAGATTTAGTACATAGGTAATTTGCCAGGCACAGAGAGTGGTTAATCAGGTTTGGGAGCAAAATGTATGTGACATTTCTTCTACATCCACTTCTAGCTTCACCATTACAATGGCCAGTGACAGGGCAGCAGCTGTGATCTGTAACAGATGTGCTGTGTTTCATTTCCTGCCCAAAACCTGGAGGGGCTCGCACTATGTAAGCTGCAATCTAGCCGCTGTGCTGGAGGAAAGGTTTTACTCATTAGAAGGACAGACACTGACACTGGGAGACATCAGAAATGCTGAGGAACTGGATACCAATAAGAGAAAAAAAAAATCAAACAGAAAAGCAGGCTGGTAATATAACCAATGTCTTAAAGGTATATTAGAGTTCAGATGACAAAAATGACACCCTACACAACTGCACCCAGAGGAAAATGATATGGCTGTGCATGGTGTTAACTCTACAACACTAAAAGGACTTAACAAGATTTTGATGGAAGTATCTGAAATACCTTCAGCTTTCAAAAAAGTGAGGTGGTATCACTGAATGAAGCAGCAAGGAGACATACTGAGGTGCCAGAGTGGCAGACAGCAGAGTGCTCCTCTGTGACATTCCTAATACTCAAGAGGAAAATGGAAAGAATAGTCAAGGAATGGATAACTATCAGGTTGTCTTCCTACAATTTCAAGATCAGACTGCTCTTGTAAGCCAGAATTTATTAGTGATGGACAACACAAGCAAGAAGGTTTCATACAGTTGCTCATGGACTTCATGTCAGCCCTTGCAATGTCAAGCCAAAAGCAACTCAGAGGTCTTTGGCTAAGCCCAAATTTAAGCTGCATCCTCGCAGCCCCTGATCCAGGGACTACCATGTAATCCACATACCCAGCTGCAGTTTGGGTAGAAAGCCACGTTGAAATCCTGAGGTTAGTGTTGCTGTATCACTCCTGAATTGAGCTACAAATTCAATGTCCATCCTCCATGAGAATGCACTATGGAGCACTGCCATCTGCTGCCTACACTCCTTTTTGTGCAGTGCCTGCACAAAGGAAAATTAAAGGCATGGAGGGTCTGGAAATTATGTTATTTCTTTCCTCTTCCCATTTTTCTGATTTAAAAGTTCTGGAAAGCTGATGGATGAGGTACAGTAATATCCACATAATCTTCCCAGGAATCCTTCTTATCCTACCTATTAGGACAGACAGATAGTAAGAGAGGCTAAAAATGAAACCATGGCTGGGTAAGGATGTTTTTCTAAAGGTATGCCATTCAATAATGGATTTTGGACTTGAAGAGTACAGACTAGGAAATCCTTTACTAAGCCCCTGCTCATGTTTTGTATCAGTTTAGTTCTAGATCACAGTGCTTCAGACTGATCTTGAAATCTAAAAATGTGCCTTTATTAGGAGAGAACAAATACAGAAATCTGTCATGTTTTGTTAGATTTGTAACCTGTTATGCTAAACAAGGCCCTTTTCCACGCACTAATGGAAAGAAAACTATTCCAACTTGCCTTTCCTCTCATTTAAACCCAAAAATTTTAACTATGATTTTTCTGACTCTAACCAACACCGGTTGCTGTTTAGACTCAGCTCTGTACAAGCCAACTGCCACCAACACCTGGCTTTTGCTGCACCTGGACAATTCCACCACTCTTAGATGATGCCCCCAATTTTTACATTGTTTTGAACAACTGACAATATAGGCACAATCTAGAGAAACTGTGACTGAAAAAAGGTCCTTACCTTAAACTTCTGTCACTGATGCATGAGACCATAAGAAGCCAGTAAAGCTGACTCCAGCAAGCACACAGAGCATGTCCTTCAAAGGTAGCCACATTTAAATTAGTGTAGGTACAACTGATATAGATGAAATCAAATTGAAGCCCTCAGTTTTGTGTCAACAGTCAGAAACGAGGAGTCTAGAGCATGTGAACAGATTTTATAACTAAAAATCTGATATTTCAATTTCTCGTTTACTTTAAGGTTATTCCAGTGAAACCAGTCTATGTATTAGAATAAATTCTTGACATTTATAAATCTCCCTTTTACTGAAGACTCCAAAGTGTTTTAAAAACTGTGTGATATATACAGGACTCAGGAGTTGATCTGTTATCAGAATTCTGATTGGGTTTGGATCTACATCTGAACTTTTCCATGTCCATGAGTGTTCAGACTGAGGATACATCTTGGGTCATCACCATTGCAGGCCCAAAAAGAACAGGTGGTTTTGATCACACACTCCAGTCCAAATTGATAAAAAAAGAATAAATTTTACCTCTTGAGTCGTGCTGAGCAGATTTGAAGTAAATAATAGAAAATGGCTAACTTAAGTCTACTTTGCTCCACACTCCATTAACTTTCAAAAGAAAACAAAAATTTTGAGGAAAAGCACTTTAAAACTGGCTCTTGTGAGTAAAAATTCAGTGTGCAAGTGGTTCAACTAGTCTAAAAAATAGACATGTAAATTTCAAAAAGGTGCAGATTTTGTCTATTATTAAGGTAAAAAGAAGAAAAAGTAAGCAACTGATCCAGCAAGGATTACTTTCTTTTTAATATATCTATACTGATTAAGAATAAGTAAATTGATATATTTTCCTTTTTTTTTTTTTTTTTTTTTTCCAGATAAGTGTGGGGTTTGGTTTTGATATTTTATGTTACCTGATTTTGAGGGTTGAGTTCACGGCATGGGACCATGAGCACTAATAAGAGGAAACTTTGTGGGGAAAGAAAGGATGAAAATCAAGGTTAATGCTGGTCAT
>JAWWLV010000088.1:40548109-40587900 GCA_035041135.1 Platyrinchus mystaceus | reverse complement strand
CTCTTTGCAACCTTTATATTTTTCTTTTTTTTTTTTTTTTTTTTCCAGATAAGGTCACTCTTGGGCTGAAATCTTCCTTATAAAATTTCAGCCTGGAGCACATTTTTACAGCTGAGTTATTATCCTTAAAATACGAGTTCATACTGGAAATGCTGGCAGCCCTCTTAACTATTGTACAGCAGTGAGCACAGCTGTAACATGTTAAATATGTTGAAAGTACATGGGGGGGAACAGAGTGGCTCAGAGGACTGGTAATAGAATAGGGAGTCTCAATGCTGGGTCACCAGGTTCGGTCATTGCTGGGACTGAAAGTCATTATCAAGCTACAGCTGCTCAGTGATGTCCAGACACCAGCTACCCACAGAAAAACCCTCCACCAGAAAAATACTCTACTGCAACTGCTGGTGTCCAGCAGCCTTCCCAAGGGTTGTGAAAGGTAGGGAGCTTCATCCCCACAGGTCAGCTCCACATTGTAGAGCATCAATGACACAGAGGGGAGAGACTCGCATGGTCATTGCCCCGCACGCTGCCCAGTCTGCTGTGGGTGTTCATCACCAGCCTATGGTTACTGTGTCTTTTCAAGGCACTCAGTTTTTTCAGAAAGGTGCTAACCACCAAAGACTGATCCTGAAAGAGCCCTTTTTCCACATTAGTGAATGGACCACATCCATTCCATCACACTACCAGTTTCAGAGGAATTCTGGTAATAGTGGTTAAAGGAAGGCAGAAAGCAGATGACAAAGTATTTTCCCAGCTCCTCATTTTCAGTAATGCCTAGAATGACCAAATACTTTATTCTTACCTCTCTCTACATTCATAGATGGCAACCTCTTGCTATTTGCATCAAATTATAATCCATTTCAACCCCAAAATAGTTAATTTTTGCATGAGGAGATGAATGCAGGAAGTTCTGTATTTGTCAGAATCAGGCTGCCTGCTTGAGTGCAGTTTTCTGTCACAAACCAAAGTAGCCAAAGCAACAGAGGCAAATGAAGTCCAAGTTTGCTGCTTCAGTTTTCTATAAATGAATTTATTGGGGCAAACCAGGTAAATCTCTCTGGTGTACTCTTATCCATACATGCTGCAGTAATCTCTATTAAAAGCTTGATTTATTATAGTGTTTTTGTACACCACCATTTCCTACCAGTCACTGTGTACTAGCTCTTGTGAATGCACAGCAAGCAGTGAGATCCCACCGTATGATAAAGATGTTCTTTTCTTCTTTGTGGCTGTGGGGTTTCCACATACCATCTGATTTGCTGAATTTTAGGTTGAAATCAAAGATGGTTTTTTTGGGCAGCTTTCCTGAAGATCTTTCAGCTATTTGAATATTGTAGAGGTGCTCAGTTTCTCAGGAAAAAAATGTTTATGTTTGTTTTATTTTCTCTGGCATCTAGAAGTCAAACTACCACTCAGCACTAATTTCAGAAGTCCTTAGGATGAGCCAAGAAAGAGCAGTTCAAGTTTTTTTCAAGGCCTTTTTTAAACCCTACCTGAAGTCAAGTCTTCAGGCTACAAGGCAGCTGATGGGAACTGCCTACCACCAAATTCTGCTCTGAAAATGTCTCAGACAACATAGAGCACCTTGCTCTGTAGCCAGAGAAGAAAAAGCTGGTGGGTCACTACTATGGTAAATGTACCAGAGTGAGTCTTTGACCTAACTTAATGATGAGCCTTCTGGGAAGCACTGACCAGGCAGCTGAGTCTGCCATGAGTTTAATAAGACGTCTTTTACGTGGTGGTAAGAAGATTTCTACACTTTGGAGGAATAAATCATAGTAGAAGCTGGAGAAAAAAAAGGCCAGCTGGATGGTATACACATATTGCCGAGATGAAGAGTAAATTATTTGGAAAGAACACTCTGAGGGAGAAGAAAACTTTTTGTGAATCCAGGTCACACTTGGCACATAATTGTGACCAAAAGAATGAAAAAATTGGAGCTGTCAAGAAGTAATGTTTCCACTTTATTTCAAAATGACATGTCATTTCAAATTTATCTAAATTCGAAGGGGAAAAAAAAGCTTAAAATTAGTTCAATAACCCAGAAATGAAAACAGGAAGATTATAGATATTTTGTCTTTGTTCTTCTTCTCACCCTCTCCCCACTCCCTAAATTCTCTCTGGAAGTGGAGTCAAAACATTTTCCCAACTTTTTCCATGTCACTACCCTCTCCCTCTGCACATTTTCACTTGAAGACAAGTTTTAGAGTTATTATTTGATTCTGCCCACAAAGCCAAATTTTATTATCCACAGAGTATTATATATGTAATAGTCTTGTCAGTCCTAGCCAGAGGCAAAGGGTAGCCTCAGAGGAAAAGGAAACAAGAAACATCCAAAGGAAGATAAATAGGAATGAGATGATAGGCAAATGGCTAATATTCCCATCTTTTGTTGAGAGCTGTGTGGATAGAAAAAGAGCACTCTAATTAATTCCAGAGTTATGGGGACTCGAGGGCTGGGTTCTGGGCATTGCATGCTTGTGAATCTTCATTCTGTGTGAATCTCCTTCCTTCAAAAAACAAACAAACTCTTGTTTTGTCTTTGACATCAAAAGATGCATCATAACTAAAGGCAGATGTTCTGATAAACTCCAGTAGAGCCCAACCTCTTGGCAGCCATATTCCTGTTCTACAGTGACTTTTTCAGGCACACAGAAAATCCATTTGTGGTACTGAAAAGAACATGAAATGGTTTTCTGGTAGTATTTCTTGTGGTATTTTTGGTACTATCGAGGAACTGCAGTATCATGAAGGACCCTGCTTGTGGTGTTTTAGCTCACTGTCACTGCAAATGATTATAAATGCAGGGAAATAATGCAGAATTGCACAGCTTGAAGCATAAAATTGGAACTAGATGAGGACAAATTTTTAGCAAAAGCTGTTTGCAATTTCAGTGGTTCAAACTTCCATAATCTAACAATCACGGTAACATACAGATCTTAGTGAATTTGAAAAAATTGGCCTGAAATCCTGGGCCCACTGAAATTAATTAGAATTCTGTCATGAACTTGAATGCTACTAGTATTTCACATTGTTTTAATCCTCAGAGACAGACGCCCAACCGTACTTTGCTATGCAGGTATCCAGCAGATTTTTATACCACAGACAGATTTTCATTAATTAATTATCCCTAGCAGAGATGATTCTACTCTTGTTTTCAGATTCAGATTGTAATTCAGTGATTTTTTCCCTCAATAATACAATTGTAATTTTGTGGCCCTATGCTGCCTGCAGACTTGTTTAATCAAGAAAGAATTTTTGTTTGTTTGTTTTTTTTTAATGGCAAGACAGTAATCTTGTCTAGAAACTAAAGTAATTAATAAAGATAAGGACAACCAACCTCTGGACAGGAAAGAAGCAAGTCTAATAACAACTTCCAGTATGAAATCATCTAATAAATACTTGTTATGCACACTGAGAAAAATCCTTAGGCTGAAATGTTGCCATAAATTATTCATATGGAAGTTTTGGACTGTAAACAAATTTATGAAGATAATGATCTCTTTGCAATTCATGAACAAAAGTGGAGGGAGGGGTCAATCCCCAGAATAAACTGCAGTGTATAAATCCACCAGCTGTAGGCATAAAGTACTGATGCAGATTCACTGCAGAAATTGCAAAATAATCCCTGTATGTTTTCTCTTTCCAGAATGACAGCTTTGAAGAGCAAATGCAGAGCCAGATAGTTTAGCATATCCTCATTTGCTGTTCTTGACCAGAGACTTGTGACTTCTTGACTTATGACCTAATCACAAGCTAGGAATCAAAGTCTTTGGACTTTAATGGGTGAATCAAATCAGAACGGTGCACAGCATTAGCCTGGGCCTGCTTAAAACTAACAGCAAGCAAGCATAAAACCTTTGTCAATACAGACCACAAGGGGTTGTTGCAAGTTTGGGAAACATTGATGTTCATTTTTGTTTGATGTACCAAACAGCTTTTTCTCAATTGAGAATCCATACTGAGTGACTAGGTGGTTTAATAAGCTAAATGAATTTCACAATGGCAAAGTTTACTTCCAGTACATTTATTTAATGGCTGAGGGAACTGATGAAAGGGAAATAAAAATCTGATGAGAAGAAAAAAAATTAGTCTAGAATCTAGACTCCCCCAGGACAATTTCTTGTGCTTTGTATCCTCTGTACTGACAGGCAACATATTTGCTTTCTAGCTAATTACCAACAAGACTAAAATTTTACATCTTTGATGTGTATGAGATCAAAGAATATTAGGAAATAAAAGTAAGATTAACATAATTGTCTTGTACAGCTATAATAAATTATGACTACATATGCAAGCAGACACCCTGCGCATCAGGAAAGCATAAACTAGAATCAGTTGAACTTAACAAGAATCTTATTTAACTTTGTTTCCTCTGTAGCTTCTCACCTCTCCTGACACCCATCCCTGGATCACAGATGCAAAACCAGGAAATAGGCCCTCTCCCAGTGGCCCATCTGACACCCATGAGACCCACGGGAACTCCTGTTTCAGTTGTTGAGCCTTTGAAAAAAATGTAGCTGCCTTGTGCAGACACAACAGGCCATCAGCAGAAGAGCTAAAGGATTTCCTGGTCCAAACTCACATATCCCTAGTACTTGCTTGATCTAAAGTACTGACTTTGATTTACTCTTTTTTTACAACTACTGTCTATCTGTTGTGCACACACAGACTGGGCACCAAACCTCTTTGGGAGCACACTGTGGTAGTGCAACCTTTTCCTATTATGCATACAGGATGCGATTCTCATCCATAAAATCTGTGTGACAGTATGCTCACTTCAGAACAAGAAGAAAAAAAAGAGAAGGGACCCAGTGCTTTGGTGTATACCTGCATCTAACCTGCATCATCTTTACCATGGCTAAAACACTGTGTTAGGAGCATTGCATTTTCTCTAAACTGTCTATGAGAACAATACTGCCCTATGACTGAAAAATACCTGGCTTTGATTGATTTGTTTTCAGTCTTTATACACCCCAGCATGTTTGTTTACTTCATAAATATCCAGTATTCCTACTTCATCAGCTCAACTGTGAGAAAAAAATCAAAGGCAGCCAAAGTAGCTGCCTCATAAGAATAAAATGGGGTAGGAACGTTTGGGTCACTTCAGCTCATTAGGGTGATGGGAAAGGTCTACTTCTGGCTGGGAGCTGTGAGCTACTCCTTCAAGCAAAAGCATTTTGAAGGTTTTATTTGTCATCAGGTGGCAGTGACAATGAAAAACATCTATTGCACTTCAAGACAGCTGGTAATAAAGCAGCACAGGGAACAACTGACAGAATAACAGTTACGATACCAGTGTAGCTTCTAAGTCTTTACAGCCACTCAGCTGGAGTTACACCACTGTATTAAAAGTGGTTTAGGGTAAAAAAAGTACTTGGTACAGAAGGGTTCTCTCCCTCCCTATTGCTGTATGAAGAATCAGCACAACAAAATTTGGGAAAAGCAGGTCTTTTGCTTAATTGAATTTAGGTATTTTCACTGTGTAGTTTTGCTTTAGTTCACACAAGGGCAAGCCTGAATATGTTTCTGACAACTGCCTCATTCAGCACCCTTGCAAGCAGCTCCCAACAAATCACAGTCTTCAAAGGCACATTGTTTTTGTTTGTTCTCATTATAACAGATGTTTTGTATCATGTACTTCAACGAACTAATTCATCTGCAGAGGACCGCCTACTCTGGCTGGTGTGCATCCAGCTGTGGAAATAGCTCAAGTGTCATCTGCGACCACTTTCATTCCATTCCTCTTACCTCACAGGATCTCAGTGGCTGCATCCAAGTCCATAAAAAATAAACAGACCTGAGAACATCCTTTTAAAAAATTTCCAGCGGAGGAGTAATGCTACTCCAGGCAGGAAGCCTTTCTGGAAAGAATGCAACTGATGTGAAGGAAGATTCACTCAGCTCTGGAAGTCTCCTCCAAAACATGTTGCTTTTATCATATGAACTGCCCCGTCAAAATTAAGAGGCACAGAAGCAATGTCATGTGTGATTTTGATGGGGTTGAGAGCTTCTGATTAACTCAGTGCCATATCAACTAGCCTGGGCACCAGGCAATCAATCACCACTTCTTCTCTAAGTGTACTGAGCTCCCACCAGAAGCTGCAAATACTGTGAGGCTTGTTCATCTCAACACACTGAGCACTTTTATATACTGTGGCTCTACTGTAATATATTTCTGAAGTAGAAACAAAATCAATCTGAATTGCTCTGGAGTGGAAGCGTATTCCATTAACAGCTGTGCACCAAGATTAAAATGTATTAGTGGATAAAAAATAGTCTGCGTCTGTAAGAAGACAATTACTGCTTTCTTAAAAGTGACCAAATAAAACATCCAATAGTAATAAAGATAGACTTTCTGAAAATGCCTTTAAAATCAGCTGGGATCACTTTATCACAAGTCAAAACACACGTGGGATGGTGCAACCATTCCTTGATTAGCCTCCTTAGAAGAAGGAGCAACAAGTTGCATTCTGAATTTGTGGAGAAGTCGACTGCAGTTTCCCACAGGAAATAAGTAGTTCCTGATAAGATGCTGATCATACACTTCAATATCAGGTCCACTGTGTTTGCTAATTACTTTCGAACCACTTAGTCAAGTCACCCATTAAGAGGAAATGATTCAATTGCAGATCCACTGGACTGAGAAACTAGGTGACCAAAACTCCTTGTGGAGCTACAATTATCCACCTATGTAAGAGGGCTTGCAATATGTCAAACCGAGTAGTTAATTTCAGTTTTGAGAAGCAACTATGGCTGTATTTAATTAGACGGCTTGGCAGGATATTTAATATTTTACATCACCAATTACTAGAATATTTCAGAAACATTTCAGAAGCCTTTGAAAACCTTCAGGAAAATTACAGCTTTATATCAATCATCAGAACGGATTCATCACATTTAGGAAGTTGCATTCCAGGTCCCTTAACTCTGCAGCGAAAATTCTAAAACTTGCTGGCAACTGTCTTTTATTTTAGAGATGGTGATTCATCTTTTCACTTCTGATCAGGTGTATTTGCTGTACACTTGCTATTTGGGTATATCTATGGGTCAGCTGCTTCAAGGTCTAAGCAGATCATGCAGAAGGCCTGAACAGCTGGCTGCAGCTCATGACACTTTCTGTAGTTCCTAACTCAGAGGTCAGCAAAATGGACTCACTCACAGTGAAGTTAAACCATTTCCCATTACTATGTACTGACTTCACAGCAACTCATTAATCAATGATATCTAGGTTAAAAATGGCTGTCTGACAGAAGACTCTTTTGGGATTTTTAGTCTTTATCTGTTACATATTCTAGCCTTCTCTTCTGCTGATTTGGCTGTTGCTTGACTTGTTTGGCTTGGGCTTCCACTTTGGAGCATGTCAGAATGATAGTGTTCTTTGAAATAGAGAAAATACTTCTCAGAGAAAAACCACCGCCTTTGAGTAAAACTATTGTCCTTTAGCACATATAGCATACAAAAGTAATGCCCCTGACGTGCCTATGACTTACACCGGATATTGGAATTATTAACTTCAAAGAGTTCCATCCCTTGTATTTATCCACCAGAATTTTACCAGCAGAAAAGAGTTAATATAGCTTTTTAGGCTGTGAGAAGAAGAATAAATATCGCATCATACCCAGTTACATATTGTCCCAGCTTGGCCAAGAAGATGACAGGAAAGAGCAAGACACAGTCTCCTACTTCACTTGACACAACAACACTTATGGCATGCTCCTACTTGCTCCTTTACTTGTCTATTGAACAAAACGATGAAAAGAAGCTCAGAGAGGATTCAAATACATTTCATATTTTGGAGACAAGCGAACATCACCACAAACAGATCATTGCTAATCACCACATCCCACACTCTGAGCCATGACCTGCATCACTGATTTTTATCTGGAAGACAGATTTGAATGGCATGTAGAACTCTAGGAAGAATAACAAATTTACACAACTGAACACTGAGTTCCCTTGTGAGAAAGTTCTCTTAGATGATGGTACTCAAAATTCTCAATTTCTATTAAAAATCTTTATAATTAGCTCACCTGGCTTGCAGCACAAAAACCTCCAATTTTATTATTTTTTTTCTGAATAGATGGCAGCTAGACACATTGATTCATTTATATTATCCCTGTGAAAACATCTGTGGTTACTATCCACTGAAGTACAAAATACGTAATTTCAAAGACCTCCACATCACCCGTGCAGGCCCAGCAAAATGTTTTTCAGGGTTATAGCCAAACCTGAACTTTGTCACTCAAGGATAAATAGTCTTGCTTTGCCACCCTGGAAAGTGAAGGCAAAACAAAGGAAAGAACAAATTTAGTATGAAGGTCCTGGGACCTACTCCAGGAAAGTCTCACCTGGCTTTACTATGAACACTGGCATGGTATGAGGGTAGGTTTGCTGTGTAAGTCCAAATTTGAGAACTGACCAAAAACTCTTGGCAGCAGCAACAGTATCAAGGCTACCTTTTAAAGACCATTTTCCCCCTGTCACCATGGCTCTTTAGTCATGTCCTGGTAAAGCTGATGTGCCCAAGGTGTTGAATGCTTGTGAAGATTTAGGTTGAAATGTTACCAAATTGGATATCAAGTGGAGGTTGAAGATGTGAACTGGGTGTTACTCTCTGTAGAAGGCAGCATTAAACCAGGAAAACTGCACACGTCTTTCCCTTCAAATTCTTCTTATTCCTGTGTTGTTTCTCGGGGAAGATGTGGCCTGTCACAGCTTTAGCTGTCATGATGAGCGTCTTTGCTTGCTGACCTTGGAGTGGGAGTCAGCAAGGGAGCTAATACAGCTTTGCTACTTCCATAGACACAAATCAGGGAGATGGGGTGCTGCATCTGCCTGTCTTCAGAAACACTCAAAATGCTCCTGACAAATGTCCACCCCCTCCTCTCCCTGAAGTAAGACCTGTCACAAGCACCAGGAAACAATCATTGCATCAAACACTTCATCCTCATTGAAAGTAAGTACATCTAGCGCAATCCTGTCCTTTCCACAAAAATGACATGGTCTGCCAGCAGGAAGGAATGTCTGTGGTGGAATGCATATAACCACACTTTTCCTATAACACTTCTTGTTCTCCTGGCCCACTGGAACTCTGGGTTAGCCAGGAGCAGTTGTGACAGTGCGGATGAACCAGCTTTACAGTGGCAGGTTCCTACCCCTACCTGCCCACAGAAAATATGCCTCCAGCCTCAACCCTGTCAGATGTGAGACATCTGTGAATGTGACACCCACCCTGTTGGCTAGAGGCAGGCAGTAGACTAGTAATTTCCAAAGCTGCAAGCAGGAGTTTTTCATTGATAGTACTAAAGAGGAAGGCTATCAAGCTGGGATCTGACACAGACTCACATCCTGTGTGGATTGGGCAAAGAGGGGGTGCATAATGATTTACAGATTGCCGTACTGGAAAAGTATAAAGGCAATTTGAAAGCAGGCTGTGTGCTGTGTGAATCACGTCCAGCCCTCTTGTCCCACCACAGAGATCAGCTTGAAGTGATCCTCAGCTTGAAGTTGAAGTAATCATCCAAGTTATCCTGGAGTGAGCCGCAGATGAGGACATCACACATGTTTTTTCTCCATGAATCTACAGCTTTTTAGGAGGCAGAAGTAGACATCTGATAATGAGGAACCCAGTTGTCTTCCTGCTTTGGGATGTGTGTGTGTGGTTTGTGACGCATAGAGAAAAGATAACTTCCACTTGACTGTTCACTCAGAAAAGCACAGTGGTGAAAGGCTACACCTGGGATTTGGGATGGATGTTAGAGATGAGCTCTCCTGGGCAATAAGGCCTGCAGTGGCACTACAAAACCTCCTAGTTAGCTTATTTAAAAGGCACAGAATGGGAAAGGCTGTTCAGTAGACATCCTTTAACGGGAAGCTGTAGTCAGTAACAAGAAATAACAAATTGCATTTAAACCACGGTAAGAAGAAGTGAAATTCTTTTTAACAATAGGCCATTTGATAAGAGAACCTACCCTGCTGGAAATGCCTGTCTTTGGCAAGTAGTCCAAAAGTAGTGGTTTCACTAAATAACAACTTGGCACTCCTTCAAAATTCTTCAGACTCTGTTGATCTGTCACTGTGTTACACAACTCATTCTTCATCAATCCACTACGAAACAGCCAAAGAATGTTCAGTGTTTATGCTATTACATTTCACTATTTGTTTTTGCAATCATGTAAGATAGAGGCTGAAACCACTCTCTCAACAGTGTTGCAGATACCACTGATTCACAACAAAAGGCTTTATGGCAAACACTGTTTAATGCATGGGTTTAGAATGGATTTACTCCTAATTTACACCAGTTGGAGAGTAAAACAAGGCCACAAGGTTACAAGCCGAAAACTGTAATTAAGCAATTATTCCACTTCAGTGGAACTGAAATCAGTTTAGAAAAGATACACGATTTGCCTCTGTACTGCAAAGCTTAGGTCAATATTACATTCTTTCTAAAGGCATTTGAACTGAAAAGAAAGCATTTTATCTATGAGAGTAAAAAAAATGAATGGCAAATACTGTTAGACCTGACTACATTCAATAATAAGCTATTACTTATGATATCTTGGATGTTTCTAGCTTCCAGGATGTCAAATCACAGTGTACATTTATGCACTGACATAAAAAAATAAATTGTTAGCACTGCCTCTGAAAAAATACTTTTAAAATAATTATGTTATTAAGATTCTTCAACAGTTACAGTCAAGGAGGTGTTGATTAGTCAGACACTCAGACACTGCAATAAGTATATCAGGAAGGAACACAGAAGGGAGGAATAAAAAAAGGCAACAAAAGCTACAACTGGAGGCCAGAAGTAAGATTTGCAAAAAGTCTATCTGAGATATTCAAACACCTAAAAAAAGGTTTCTCATATAAATAAACGAAAAACAAGGAGAGAAGCCAGAGTTCAGCTCACCATACAGTGAGGATGGGGGACACATTGAAGGTACTTCAGAAGTAGCCCCAGCAGGACAAGGACACTCTCAATTCCCCACATAGACATCAGACAGCAGAGGCAGCTTTCTGAGAATGAGCATTTGGGCAGAAAAATGAATACAGTCAAAGGAGATGAAAAAAACACAGAAGTCAGTGAGCTCAAGGTGAAATGAGGAACCAGGACTGGATCATCTCTATTGCAGAGCTGGCACATATAAGCACAGGTCCAGTGGCCAGGACTAAAGGATATTAATGAAGATAGAACATAGATAAATCAAAGACAGAGCTAGCTAACCTCATTTTTTAAAATAAAATGACCTATTTTCTAGACAAAGGACATGCAGCAGATCTAAACTCTCTGAAGGTCAATAAAAGTATTTCAAGCAGTGCTACACCAGAAATTACTAAACTTTGGGGATGATAAAAGATTAACTAAAGAGTAAATGATGACAGGTTGTCCTAAAATACAAGCTATATTGCTTCAGTGGGAGGGTCACTAAAATTGCCATAAGGATTGTTCTTATCCAATGTTTTAAAAAAAATGCCCTTAAATAATAAGATTTGGGGAAATTGTGAAGTGGCAAGGTACATTTAATAAAGTGGAAGATTGAACTACCATACAGGAAGGACTAGATCATACAGAGCAAGGCGTAAATTCATGATGACAATTACGCTAATATGTGGTTTCCTTTATCATGTAGGAGTATCTGCTGGAAACCCAAAGAAGGAGAAAACTTAGGTGTATCAGTGAATTACAGGATTACTGCACTACCAGTCATGAGCAAAAGGGAAAAAAGATATTATTTTAAAATGCAGCACAGTTGTCCCATAGCAGTGAAGGAAATATTATGCTATTTGCACAAAAAATTTGGAAAACTGTGAGTACTGGCTGTCCCATAAAAATTAATTCAAAGTGGAATAGATCCAAAGAAGGGTCATTGTTGCAATGAGAGGTAAAAAATTCCTGAATTACTACAAATGCAGTGATGTCAAAATAGTTAGCCTAGGAAATGAAAATGTAGCTAAAATTTTTGGTCTATAAATTATTGTGGTGAACATGGAGAAGGGACAAGGTAGGGAAGAATGTTTGACCAAGAACAGATGGAGACAAAATGAATAGGAGCACCTATAGGCTGGAAATTAAAAATGCAGTGCTAAGCCTCAGAGCAAAGGTATTTGGAAACAAATGTCCTGATAGGATTACCAAGAGGCATAAAATCAAACTATTTAATCAGGTTTTGCAAGGGATTATATAGCATGGTTCCTGGATACAGGAATTTTGAGTCTTATAAACTGGTCACTAAGTCCTTAGAGTACATAATTATAATTTTTTACACAACTCTTGCACTAAATAAATCATGACGCAATCATAAGTAATACATAGATTAGTTAGTTTCCCCTACTTATGTAAATTGGTCCTTGAATACTGTTTGCATAACACAATGGTAATTTATGGAAGTGCTTTTGTTCTAGAGGATTAAGAAGGTGCCAGAGTCTCCTTCATCAGCTTATTGCTGCAGGCATGATTCTCTTCTAATTCTTAGTGTTTCACACCTATGCAATTCAATTTTCTTAAGTCAAGTTAATTCTTGATTTATAATGGTAAAAATCAAATCTAATATGAAAACCTCAAACCTTAATAGTATCATTGTGAGGATGTGTTTAGAGACATCAGTCAAGATAGACCCTTGTTTCACCAGATTTTTCACAAAGGTCTACTAGATACTATTTAGTGGTATGACAGTTTAATAAACTAAATAGATTGGGATTAAAAAAAGACAAATCTGAAACAGCCTAGGAGAAAGACATTTTCTCCAAGGTCAAAAAACTGATCAGTGGCAGATGAAAAAGTATCTATCAGTAAGTGCTATAAGCCTATGTTTACTCTATGAAATCAGGGTGAGGAAAAGCGGGCTTAGGTCAAAAAGGAGCTGCAGCAAGGATAAATAAACATATAATACATTTATATATTATATATATAAATGTATATATATATAATATATAAATGTATATATACATATATGTATATATTTACATATATACAAAATATAAAATACATTTACAGCTGAACAAGTATGCATGATTTCCATTTGGAATTTTCTTCCAAAACCAGTTGAAGCCTCTGAGAAAAAATCCCATATGAATACCATATTTTAAAAAATAATAATACAATAATTAACTTTCCAAAATTATACCTTGGTCCTTACAGAGCTCCCTTCCTACTCAGTTGTATATAAAAGGACATCTTGTCAATAGCCTAAAATTTGACTTGATCCTTCACTATCAGGAGTTCACCTTTACAACTTTGATAGGTTGTGACAGTCTTTATAGCTCCTATTTTGGATTTATCACAGTTACAGTGGTGCTGCCCTGGCATTACTCTTGCTGTAAAACAAAGCCTTTCCTCAATAATGCTCTTCTGGGTTTGCAGGGCTGTTCCCTTCTCTGAAGCTGCCCAATGCCTCATCTGTAACATGAGAAATTCTGATTTTCTGCAGTGTAGGGATGGGGTTTGGGAAGCAGAAAGGAGATCCGGGTCCCTTTCTGCTGGAGAACTGTCTTGCAGTAGCATCTTGACTTATTAACTGCACTATGGAAATGAGAACCACATCTCCATCATGGCAAAGGCACCCACAGATCATTCCCAGCCTTTTCACCAGCTAGTGTGCAACCTCTGTGCTCCCAGACCACAGAGCATATTCAAAGCTTTTTACTGCTTGTGGCAGATGAAAAGTTTTGCCTGTCCCTCCACCATCACAGAACCTACATGCTTGGAAATTTGTCACAAGCAGGCTTGTGTCCCACTTACTACATGCATATTGTCTAATTTGCCTAAGCCAGCATAGCAGAGTGGTCCTTGCAGGAGACGGACAACATTAGCATCAACTGCAAGACAATGGATAATACTAGGCACAAAATAAGAGAGGGTCAATGATGGAGGGTAAATTTGAGAGACTATAACATACCTGTCACATGCCTCAGCACGTTCACAGCACACCCATGCACGCATAACCACAGCGGGCAAAATATTTGATGCTGAGCTAAACTGAGAAGTCATCTGAGAAATCGCATGCTTACCTAATTCACCACTCCGCTGAGCCCATTACACTTTCTGCACACTCATTAATCTAACTCTTGGCTTATAATTAATACCATGTGCTTACGCAGTCCATCACTCTTTCCTGATCCTATCACATTATGCCTACTTATTAATCTACCACCAGGACAACACCTAACTTGACCAGGGCTCAATAAATGAAGAATTTTTGCTCAAAATGGCAAATGTGACATGAATTTTACAGTTTGTTTTAAGGTTTTGACTTTATGTAAATTTAAAACTTGGCATAAATGCAGATCTACTTGAAACCAGAGATATTACATATATTATATGAAATAAAGTATTAGTAATATTCTTAGGTGATATACATGGAGTTGGAAAAGTTAAAACAGAATGCAGGCTTTGTAAAAAATTAGAGATTGATTTTTTTACAAATGCACTACATTCTCACACAGAAGATACTCTATTGTCTATTGATTAATAACTATCTCTAAAAAGAATAGTCCCCTTTGATAAAACCACTTTTAAACAGCTGTTGTGTTAAGATTTTTCTTGACAAGGAAGGTTGAGGGGGTTGCACCTTTCCTGTTAAAAAGAGATCAATATTCTATAACCTCCACCAGAATTTCCTGGCTTCAAAGTCTCTGGGGTACCTTTCAAATTTAGTGTCAGATGTCTTCTTTTTCAAATATCTTTTCCATTAATGTTTATAGATTTTTATGAACCATAGATATATGTTTTTTCCACTAATGTAGATGTCTTTAAACAAAAATCCTAGAATGATGTTTTACCCATTTAGGTAATATTCACACTATCTGCAGAATATTTGAAATAGAGAAAATTTTACTAGAGCTCTTAAGCTTTTTTAGGATAGAACAGCACAGCACAAGTTCCTTAAATGCACAGGCTTGTCTACTGGAAACATTTGTGGTTCTCCCATACATGTTTTCTAAGTGAATCCATATGTGGTGTGTCTTGCTGCCATCACAAAAAATGCTCATTTTCACTAGCGAGCTCAAGTAGAGTGTCAAGAAAGGTTGGAAATCTAATTTAAATATATCTTTTCCTGGCATTCATATTAATTTCTACAACAGCAGAGTGAGTGACTGCTGCAATACTTCAATATGATTCCAAGAGCACTGTATAATCAAATGTACAAACTGCTACACTTGAGTAGATGTAACTCGGGTGAATTGTTTACACCTATTTTTAAAGGTATGAGTTGGTTGAGCTTGGGCACTGCTTTTCTGTCCTGGGTGCTCTCCTCAACACAAAAACACCTGGCACTAAAGAAGGTCAGCACGTGCTCAGCTGAGTCTGAAATTACTCACTTAGTAGCGAGACAACATTTATATTAGAGTGGGTGCTGGGTGAGAGGAAGGTAGAAATGACCTCATGTGAGCCTGCCTGCCCCAAAGGAACATTGCCAATTACTGTCTTGATTATCAGTTATAGAATTGGCAGTCCTCGATTTTCTGCCTCGGGAAACACTGGAATTAAAACTGTTCAGCAGAACTTTGGCATTGGTATTTGGTTAGTTATTTCAACCTCTAAACACTTTAGCCTTAAAAGTTCAAGTAAGTTCACGTTCAAAGGATCTCTCAAAAATACACAGCTAAAAGTTAAAAGACTAGCTGGAGATTCCAATTTCTAAGGATTATTTCCTGTTTACTTTTTATACCAGCTAGCCGAATTCTCACATTTCATCTTGGAAGCAGGACTCAACTATCTGCAAAGAACATCCTTTATTTCCTTACACTCAAGCAGGCAAACTCAAGATTGACTCCTGGCTCTGTTTACTAAAGAGGTAGAAGAATAAATGTGAGGTAGAGAAAGCTGTCTTGGGAGAGGGATGTGGATTGGAGCACAAGGAACTTCTTTGTTCCAGAGTGTAGGAATCAAAACACTGAAACTGCTGTGGTATTTTGGGTATTATCCAAAAAAGCAGAGTCACTAGTGAGAAAATGAAAACTGATATATTTCAGTTGAACAATTTGTACCTTTTATGCTACATTCATGCACAACAATAAAAAGGCAAGAATTTGGAGTCCTTTCTCACCAAAATAGGGGTTGACACTGCTTATGAAACGTTTTTGTTGTTGCTTCTAAAGACAGATTTCATTCAGCCATGGGCCACAGGAAGGAAGACAGAAAAAAATAATAAGGGTGTTTTTTAAGACATTGACCTCTCTAATAGGGTTGTAAGGGCTTGAGAAACATCCAGAAGAGTTCTCCCCAGCACCCTTTATCATTATCAATGGTAGCTTCTTCCATATGCTACTCTGCTTGCACCCTTTATGCTCCCCTGGCATACTCCAGCTATTATGTAGAAACTATTCCAGACTGACAAGAACATCTATCTGTGCATACCCAGTGATTACTTATGGTCACTTATGTTTTACTTGCAAATAAAAGAGGGTAAGTGTAAAATCAATGTATATGTTGAGTATTAGGGTAGGATATTTTCCTTGGTTCATCAAAAAAAATTTGCCTTTAAAGAGGAAGAGTACACGTATTTTTGTAAAAAAGATTTGAATCAAAACATTTTACTCAAATGTCTTTGTTAGTAAAAATGGGAATGTCTATATGTGAATTTACTATAAACACATTTTTTTAAAGTAACCCCTGAACTGTCAGACAGCCTTCAGGGACTACAGGAAAAACACAATAATACAGCAAATGTTATAATCCCCAGAATAACTCTTATCCTATTTATGTTTTGATTCTGTCATCACTATCCATCTATCCTTATCCTGAGGCAGTAATGAAATACAAGACTTGTTTCAAGTAGGGAAGAGTGAGCACTGTACTTTGAAACACAGTTAACTAAATGAAGCCCAGACTGCCATCAGTGCATTAAGTGTTATGCCATTTTTAACCCAAATCCACACTGCCATAACTCTTTCGGAACTTGTCTTCCATTACAGCTATGGAGAGTGACCAGGGCACACAGCAAAGCAACAAAACTGGCAAATTTTAGTTATTCTTACTTGGACACAGTACAGTCAATACGGGGAAAAGTGGTGAAGGTTCAATTTACAAAGGGTACATTTTTCAGAAGTGTCTGAGTCACACATGAGCCTCAAGGTAAATTTTTCATCACGTCCACATGATTCAGGAATCCTGTTTTCCAAAACTCTGAAGGTTGTGCAAGCACAAAGATGTGAGAAGTTCTCATGTGTGACCCTACTATGCCAGCAGAAGTTTATTTTTATTCAGAAATAGCAATACTACCTCAACCTATTTGATATTATTTTTCCATGGCTCTTAGCATAAGATCAGCAAAAATCACTGATAACAAAAAATAAAACCCCTTTAAACTATTGGCATCAACCTCCAATATCAATTCTATACCTGCAGATCCTTGACTGTCCATCTGACTTTCTCCCATTAGGTCAAAAATTTTTTGACTGTTATTTTCTCAGAGAATGACATTTTGGTTGTTATCTGTTTTTAAGGGATCACAAAAGTAAGAAGACAAACAAGGCTGGGGAATGGAAAGCAATATACGTAAATATTTCCAGTTAATATACATATCATTTTTGTTTGTTAGGGTCAGAGGCTTATGTGGTTGTAGTTAAAAAGCTACAGAAAGAATTGGAGATACAATCTTTTACTACAGTGGAGTTTTTAATCCACCAAGTAAATGGACACAGAATGCACACATCAGGAAAACGTGGCTGAAATTGATATATAAAGGAGCAAAATGTCTGGCAGGCCATCCTATTACAGGAATATCACTGAAGAAGGGACTTGGTATTTACTGTATGGGGAGGTGGGTGGAAAGGGAGATGAGGTGGGCAGGCAGAGAAGAGACAGGCAGACACAGGATGGTAGTGGTAGCACTGCGTGGCACAGCTCTTCCCTCTGTGGGCAAGCTTGCCTGTCTAGGATAAGACTGCTCTGTGTGTGCACAAGACACGGAATGAAAACCCTCCTTTGTCTACTCTACAGCATGGTTCTGCCTATTTTTCTGCCATGAGGGACAGTACGTGATGTTAAATTATACATAAATATGAAGTAGGACATTCTGTTGGAAATGAAAAGCTAATCATCTAGTAACATGATTTAGTGGATACTTATAACCAAAACAAAGAATTAACCACCAGTGTTTGAGCAATTCAAACTGTGCTTTCTCTATGAGTTCATCTCTACTCACAAAGAATAATAGAGGCTTAACAAAATGTTCTCCTTCCTGGGGCAAGAGGAATGTAATATTTTTTCTGCAGTGGTTTCCAGGGGGACATCATGTGCCACAATAAATCACCTTATAAAATATTATGAAGTAAAGTGGTGGCAATTTAGATAATAATGTGGAAAATTAAGTTACAAAAAGAAAAAACAACTAACCAAATTAGAAAATTCCCAATTTAATCAGCTCATGGGGTTACCAAAACTCATGTCTTAAATTCTGCCAACTTTATTGTAATCTTTTCTTCATTTTATTTTTTAAGCAATGAAGGTGCCTAGAATACAGCCTATAGTTAGGCATGAAACTACAGTGAACTTAAAATGGACACACATTCTTTATTTTCTTTTAAAATAGACCATTAATTCTGAAGCCTCATGAGTCCTCTGTGTGGTAATACTCTGACAATTTTTCAGACATTTCTAATAAAGAATTCATCTCTGAATGAAACCTGGGGAATGGTAGTTCTGCCTTTTTGCTTTTATACTTCTTCAGTACTAAATGCCTTATGTCCGCTTACTTAAGAACATAGTCTTGGGAAACACAAGGGAAAGATCTTTTGGTGAAGAGACCAGGATTGCTACAGAAAACCATGCAAGTGTTTCCACAATGTCAATGACACTGGAAATGAAATGTTACACCACTTATCCACTGCCCCTCTGCTTTTCCACTCAGAAGCACACATCCTTTTTTTGACATGACTCTCTGGCTGACAATGAACATGAATTTAACTTGGCATATTGAGGGTGCCACTCACTATAAAAGGTAGTTTTCTTTTCATGTCCTCAGCAAGTGGTAAATACATTTGATAACCACACCAAAAAGCCTCTTCTAGTACTGCAGAAAAATGCTTTGCTGAATATTGTCAAAAAAACCTCAAACACACATATACATAAAAACTGGGATTGGTAAAGTGCTTAGGTTTTTCTTTCAGAAAGTGAGTCTTTCTGCAAGGATCAGAGACTTCCACAAGTCTCATAACTCATCATATCTACACATCTAAGATTTCTTGTGGCCTGCAATTAAATCCAAATATTAGAATACAGGACTGATTTGTAACTGTGAATTTGTTCAATACAGTTCATCACCCTACAAGGAACACAGCAACAGATTTACTTCATTGAGATGGGAATTTCCCCCAAAGGCTGCAGAGAGGTGCAGTATTGCAGAGGTAGGAATTGGGCATCCTGGAGACAGTCAGTCCCATGCTATGGTCATTGCCTGGTGAGGGAAAACTGAAGAACTTGCCTCCAAAGAGTTAAGGGAAGTGAAAGGGTGCTTCAAATTCCGATGAGAGTCCTGTGCTACTAAACATATATATAGTATAATTATATTCATGTTGTTGTATAGCAAGGTCTCACCAGAAGTCACTCTATTGTGAAACCATAATATTTGAACCCAAATGTGAAAAACAAATAATCCTTAAGTATAGAATTTCATTTTAATTTTACTCTCCTCATATAAATCAATGTATTGATGTGTATGTGAAGCATACATTTAAATTTTGATTAATGACACTCTTAAGTGGATCCATACCTGAAAAACAGATCAAAGGTAGGAAATGGAACTAAAGCAATTTGTATGTAGTGGAATTCAGTATGATGATTGCTTCTAGTAGATCACTAATGTTTGGACAAAGTGGCCAAAACTCTTCAGTGAGGCAAACAAAAAATCAGTTGCAATACTTCTAATGAATGTTGGTTAGAAGTGTAATGCAGCTTTAAGCAGTAGTTATCAATTGACAGAGATGGCAATTTACTCAGGGGGAAAAAAAAAAGAGTTAACTGGTCAAATCATAATGCAGATTCAGATTTGGTAGAGACTGTCTCAGAGAGTTGTGCTTCTCCCTTTCCCACTATGTTGAAATGCACTAGTGAGGCACTGAGGATCCTTCATATAAAACTACACAGGAAGTTTTTGATGGATAAGCATTTAAGGGAAGGGTAACCTGTTGATCCTGGCAATTCAAAGTATGCAGGAATGTAGTTATCTTGCTTGTAGTTCCCAAAGCAGAGCTTCAGAAGCAACACTTCAGAACTGGTTAGTCCCTCATAATCAAGGCAATTAGATAACATATCACCCATCCTCTTCTTTCCGCCAAATCAAATGGTGCTCCTTAAAGGAACAGAATCTTTACAGCAGAGGGCTCTTGTCACAGGGAGCAGCTGGCTGCTCTTACATGACCCAGGACTTTAATGTGGCTGGACAAGCAGAGCGAGGCTACAATGTACGCACTTTTAGCTGGATATAACCAAGTATCCACTTACTGTTGGTTGCATAACATATGGCGGATGAGGCATCCATGAAGTACTCTGGACCTGCATATCAAATACTTATAATTAGCACAGAAAAGTTTAAAACGTAAAGATTTACTTGAAAGTATTCTCACTATTACAACTGTGGTGCTAATTTTGACAAAAGACTTAAGTCGTGCAACTCAACACAAATTTAATTTATGCTTCATAAAGTTATTGACAAAGAAAATAGCTTTCAAAATTCATTTGATAATGTTTTCTACTAAAGTCAAAAGTCTGAGTGATTGCACCACTTCTATTATTCACACTATTTTATCTCATTATGCAGTCTTCAACATTCCATATTGTCCTAATTTTTTCATTTGTGTTGTTTCCTTTCATCTATCAATATAATCATGAACATGTCATCCGACTGACAATGCAGGAGACATAACGTGTTCAAAGTTTATTTACAAAAGTACCTGTATGAACTTTTTGAGGTATAACATTTTCAGAGAGCCCAGAACGATTTATTCTGTTTTCAGTAAGAGCTGCAGGTCTATTTCAGAGGTTTTGAAACTTATTCTAATTGAAAGCTCTCATGGCAAAGCTAGCTTAAGAAGTCTTTCCCCTCCAGGATCATTCTTAGCTTGGACATCTTGGGGGCTATTCCCACCAGAACTCCACATGCCTCACCAAAGTCCTTCGTTGTTTTGCCTTATGACTGACATGCAACACATTCCAAGGGTAGAACAATTTTACTAACAACTACACGCATTACAGAGTGTTTGCATATTTGCGGTGGCACCTCTGAGCCATAATTTCCTCTTGTGCTATATGTGAATGACCCACATGTTATCAATAACTCAGACTCAGCCCCAAGAATTCTGTACCTTAGTCTCCTTTTGCATCAGTCTGGGCATCACAACACACAACTAGTAAACAAAAAATGTAGCTGTGCTACAGACATCAGTGGGCACCCCACTTGCTATCCCCAAGCTCACAGAGATGGGCATGTAACACCTCAGACAGAACACGACCAGGGATAAAACGGAGAAAGCTACAAGGTCCCACTTCTCCACATGCCCTGTGATTTTGTTCATGAAGCAAAGCGTGAGTATTAATTGTATTACTGTGTGCTTCAACATTTGTATACATTTATCAAAGTATATTTTTTCTTGAAAAGCAAGTTCCTCAAAGCATCTTTAGAACCAAAACCAGCACACGCACATGCAAACACACCTCTACTACAACACTGTATGTTGTGAATCCCCATGAGTTAAAATACACTAGAGCTGCCACAGCTTGCTGCTCATTGCTCCCACTCTTAGATCCTTTCAGTTTCTTCTCTGTGCCAGGGCAAATACCTTTGGGTTTACACTGCAAACTATCTGAGGAGAATGATATGGGTTAAAAAAAATAAAAATGAATGTTTTTGGTGCAAATGCTTCAAACTGCACATGGATGCAATGGTTCAAACCAGAATGAAAAAAGGAAGAAAATGTGAACTGTGCAGCAGTGGTGGGAATAGGTAGCTGGGTGGCCTGAACTCAGTTGCCTGAATAAGAGGGAAGAAGTATGACTCTTAAGCCAGCTTTGCTACCAAGAAAAGTGCATTTGAGCTGCATTTGTATGCCTCTGCCACTGACACTTCTTTCGTGTTGCCACTTACTGAAATTTACTGAATTTACCTCATCAAAACAATTTTGGTTTGGCAAGTGGTACATAGCCATCTAAAATAAAATAACACAAAAGTCAAAGAAAATTACAAGAATCATTTGCCTTTGAAGATCAAGTTGAGCACAGTAACCTCTCAGAATTACCTGTAGGTAGTACCATACTATCTCAAAACTCCCAACTCCCACAAACCAACCCAAACATTAAGAACAATCCACCTTGCAGCTTTGCAAGTTTGGATTGCTTATTTCAGATAAGACTCAGGATTGGAAAGCACTAATGCCATAGGACAGAAATAACTAAAATTGGAAAAGGTACAGCCAATGACCAGCTTCTGTGAAGTGATATGTTCCCAGAGAATGGCTAATAATAAAACTATACAACCTGGTTTTGACTTCCATCTCAGAAAGCCAAAGCAAGACAATAATTTCCCAGTGGAAATCTGCGAGGGTTATGCTGAAAAGAGAAATTCTGAACTACAAGGCGTGTAGCAGACTAAAGAAGGATATGAGGGCAGTTATCCTCAAGTAATTTTTTTTGTCAGGGATTATTGGATAAAAATGAGCACTTTTAAAGGATGCTGTTACTGGAGCAAATACAGCTCAGGTCAAAAGGTCAAAATACAATGCAGTCAACATAAAAGATTAAAAAAAACAGTTAAAAAATTTTGGCTAATGAAGGGGGGCCAAACTGAGAAAACATTTCAGTAAGAATGATAAGCTTCTAGTATTGTCAACTGTAAATTAAGCAAAATATTGTTTTCTAGAGCAGCTGACTGAAATGTAAAATTATGGTGGTTTTCATTACTACTGTAAAGAATGCAGGAAACACTTAAAACCCTATACCAAATGATACCTGAATACAACTAGAAAGACCTTTGTTTAAAGTGTGACTTAGGAGTGCAAGCACCCACAAAATTTTCTATGGTATACACTCTGACTTCATCCACATCCAAAACATAATTAACTGGGAAAAATAGTAGACAAGAGCAAATCTGACGTACCTGATATGTAGAGACAGGGGAAGCAGCAATGAATGGCGTGATTGATGTCTGTGGAATCATGCGGTTTGTTGGAATACTGTACGGTGAGGAATAAAATCTGAAACAAAGAACAAAAGGGAGACTTTTTGAACCTTTTGACTGCTTAGGCTCTGAATAATTCACTGCCTCCCATGCAAAGACAAAAAGAATCTACACAGGTAATTTATGTCCATCTATTTCCAAAACCACAATAAAGAAGATGTGATGGCTCCATTGAGCAGATCTTGAAAATGGAAAGGAGGAAGAATATTTACACAAAGCATATTTTTTTCACTTCAACTAGCACAAATACAGAACTTCACGATACAAGAAGTAATTATCTGAAATGCAAAGACAGCTGATTTTCCAGAGTGCTAGCTATTGAAAGGAAATTTCTTACGCGATATTGAAGACAATATTACTGATTTCATTTTTACATGCCGTACTTTTTTCAGATCTTAATGCTTCAGTGCTGAGAATAACACATTCTATATACATGCCTGAATTATTTTATTAAGGGGTGGCTACAAAAACTCCGGCTGAAATTTTTATATTCATCTAGGCAGAGAGCAAAAAACTCTTCTTCTGGTGAAATGTATGAAGAATTATGAGCCTAAATGCCCCAGGCAGCACTGAAAATCTGAGACTGAGTTGGTTTTATTTCCACTGTTGCATACTACGAACAGAAGTTGCACTATCTCTTGCTCAGTGGTAATAAATGTTATACTCTTTCTCCTTCCCTGTCGGTTAATGATTATTGATAAAATTATTACTTGGAAAATATCACTATTGCTGGATGGTGTAAGTACTTAATATGTGTGTGCTCATAAAGATTTTTGCATTTGCCCTTTTTTCACTTTTAACTGCAAGCTAGAACAATAAAATTGCTTAAAAAAAAAAAAAAAAGAATGTTTGTGGTCTTTCAGTTGTCAAAATGATATTTTGAACTCAGACAGAAACACTCATTTTCTTGTCTGATCTAAACCTCATGTAGATCCTTCTCATACAGCACGCACCAATGAGTAATAGAAGATTCTGCACAGTGAAGTGGATTACATGCCCTCTCTTTTTTTATTTTTTTTTTCCTCCCCATTCTGAGGCAATCAACAGTAGCTTTCCTGAGAGCTATGCAACAACAACAACAACAAAAAATCATTATTGGTGTTTAAACAAGTGCTCTATTTCCTGATCTCCCTGGCATCACAGATTTAGTACTAATCAGTCTAGTTCAGACTGGATGCATTTATTGTGGATGTAGGTTAAATAACCACCGACTTCAACCAATAGCCTTGGAAAAACAGGCTGCTCTCTTTGAAGGTGGGGGGAAACATTCGAAGTTAGGAAGGGAGAGGGAGACCGAGAAGCAATCATTTGTTCTCTCTATTCCAAATCAGATTTTAAAATGCCAAAAGCAGCAGGTGGCGTCTGAGTGATTTCTTGTTTAATAGAAATATAATGCTATTTTAGGACCATTTATCTGCCCTTACAATGCTTGCACAGAGACTATTTTAAAACTGTGCCTTTGCCTGATTTTATATATATCCTCCTATGAGAACTTAAGAGGCATTTGTATCCCACTGCTTATATCAAACATTAAGTTTACACAACATCAGGGTAGAAAGGATTTTTACACCACTAGCCAGGTCCATCTATGGCATTAGCATGATGCATGTTATCTAAGTCTTTTACAGGGGTCTTCTCCCTGGTCAGTGTTAACCAGAAATCACTTGGACTATGCTGTTGCTAAATGGATGAACTACGAAATGCCGTGTGCAGCAAATGAAAACAGTCAATGACAGACTGACAGAATTTACTCTATAGGTAAAATGCATAATGTATAGAAATACCTATAAACCTCTTAAACTAAAAGATAATACAAAACCAAAACTCTTTTGAAAAAAACACACATTTTTGTTCATTCTGTTCTCATTCCATTCATCAGCCTGGCACTGATACTGGGTTCATACTCATACCACATATGAATTGCTTGGACAAAGACAAGTATAGGGGAGAAACAACTTTCCATTTGGAAGTAGTGCTGACTCTTTGGAATCAACTCTCCAATAAATCCCAGCAAATACCAACAAATTTACAGAAAACGTGTGCTAAGCCAAGAACTTGACAGACAGCTTGCCATTTCAGTTTCAGCTTAGAGATGCAGTTATCTGAATAGTACATAAGCTTGTAGAATATACACTATGGTAATGTGAAAAATACAGCCCTTCCAACATCCCTGCCAGTACCATTTATCTATTGTCATTTGGAATGCTCTCAAATAAGCATCAAATAAAACATTCCATCAGGATACTCAGCTATATTGTGAAAATTCATGCACTAGGGCATCAAGGAAGAGAAAGGAAGAAAATCTGATGCTGCAAATGACAATGTGAGAAAATCCAGTTCATATATTTTAATTTTAATAATAATAGTAAATCAAGTTTAACAATCTGATTCACTGTGACAGGCTGTAGGGCAAACATTTTGCAATCGGGAATCTTTTACACCAAAAGACAAAGACTTGTCTTCTTTCCACAGTGTCACTTGTGGCCAAAGGGATCTAAAAATAAAGGACGTGGATCTCTGCCACACAAGAAATACAGTGGTATGGTGAGGATAGGGATGTCCTTTCTGTTGACAGACCCAAGCAGAGCAACCCTCAGGTATGGGATGCTCAATGTACCACATGCTGGAGGCATGCACTGCCATGACAGGGCCCATTGACAAAGAGGGCTCAACATACCCTCACCCATGGGACTCAGAGGCATCTCCCTAAATTCCCTTTATATACAAATAGGCAAATGTCTTAATATGTATGTAATTGGCATAAGTGACATGCTGGAGATCTAATAAAAGACAAGGGGAATAAAAATGCAATAGTGGCCTGTTCTGCTGTAAACCCTATTGCATGCCAACAATAGCTGCAGCTGCTGACCTTGCTATATTCAGTCTTAGGCTCTGCCTTTTTTTTTCTTTAGGCTCAGGGAGAGGTTAAATGAGGTGGAAGATGCATGTTGTAAGTTCATTCAAGGGAATGCAGGATTCTCAGTCATCAGAATATCTACATCAGAAAGCGGAGTGGAAAGAGATATGAGTTATGCTGTCTTTGACTCATTTTAGACATATTAAATTATGCCTCCAAGTTTCCTGGCATTAAAATCCACAGTATCTAGTAAGGTATTTTGAGAGCTGTAGACATTGTGGTAGTTGACCTGTGAGCTCCAAGGAGAGCTCTCCAAAAGGCTCAGCTGCATTTTCTGCAAAATGCAGTTTGCACCCTCACATTGGTCTATTTTCTTTTCTTTTTTTTTTTTTTTTTTTGGCATAAGACAGTGTCCTTGCTCTTCAGCTGCAATTGCAATGATAGAAGCACAAGCATGCAGGTGGCAAGGGCAAGGCAAAATGGACATTCCCCTGGTATTAAAAATGGACTTTTTCAGCATGGCCATAAGTACAGGGGAAACTCCTCACTAGGAGGCAAAAAGACGCTCCTTGATGCTCCTGAAGAGGGGTTCACAAAGAAGGGCTCAAAAGAAAGCATTTTTAAGAGATGTTGAAAAGAGCCACGTTTCCAGTACCTCATCAGACACACAGAGGCAGCATTTTAACAACAGTTTCTGTTGCTTAACAGACAAAGCACATACTCCTCTGCTACATCAACCCTCCCTTCGCATTTGGGGACTGCATTATCTGCAGTGTCTGGTCGCTATTTCCCTGCCAAAAAGTAGAAAAAAATATCCATATGGTTCCCATTCTGTGGGGGAATATGCAAGCTTCCACACAGAATCTGCACAAGAGCAAGATCCTATTTGCACTGCAATAAACACCATTTGCTCATGCCTCATGCATGCGGGCAGTACTGAAAAAGTTAGATTCAAAAATAGTATCCTGGGGCTCACATAATGTAAGAGTATTACCAAGCATTATCAAGGCAGCAATTTTCTATTGCAATAAGCCACACAGTCAGATGTTTGAGTTGGAAAAGACCTATCTGAATATTGAGCCCATTGGCTAGCAAATGCACAGCATAGTCCCCCAGATATCAGATATTAAAACTGTTACAGTACATTGCAATCTTAGACAAATGACCAGGAGGACTCCAGTCTCTGGAACATTTTAAATGAGCTTCCTAACCGTGCAAGTACAAGACCTCTATCTTGTTCTTAGTATGAGTGCATAAAACTACTAAAATAATGTTAATACCACAAATTGAAAAATAAATAGCATATTACAACAGGCAACCTGAGTACCTTTGTAAATGCAATTCAGAAAAGTCTGATTATAAACCAAAAAAGGCACAGAGAGATTGCCAGGTGAAAAGAGCTTATCTACTGAAGTATATGCTTACCATATCTTCAGTAACTTATACTGCAGTGCTATGGTGCACTACGGGCTGGATTCTCCACTCCATTATACCAGCTTTATGCTGATGTAACTCCACTGGATGCTTAAACAGAGCTACGTGGGCATAAAAACAATATAATGAAATGGAGAATCAAGCTTTACAACGAAATAGACTCCAAAGAAAATTATCTATTGCTTAGTGGGGAAAAAAATTTAGTTATTTTTAGTGAAAGCCTCTCTCTCACTCTCTTTTGTTTTATTCCTGATATAGATTTTCAAGGCAAACATGCAGTTATACGGTAATAAAAGTGGTAGTACTACACCATGAGCAATGAGAACTCATCTTTTCATTTGGAAACAAGAGTCCAGATTCTTCCCTGAGGTTTGGTTATGGCTCAACTCAAAACGTAAAATAATCCACACCTCTTAAGGAACTGCAAATTTTAAATACCATGACACCTGCAGAGACATGTCTCTTTAGTAGACTTTCATGGTCCATATAATGCTGTGTGGACTTAGCAACTTACATGCATCAAAATGCATTTGTCAACCCAATAAAGAGCTCTAGTACATGTCAGCATGTGCAGCTAAATTTTCTTCTTAAGTTTTATTGGTAATTCATAAATCTTCTGAATCATCACCTTGACTTAGTTATGTTTTACATTTCCCATCCCAAGCCTCAGTTCACTAAGCTCCACACTGGTGGGCACCCAACACACACAGGTCTGTACAACTCATGCTTATCACAGGACGCCAACACCTGCTTGCCCCGACTGCTGCACAGACCAGGCCTGCCAAAGTGTTATGCAGCATCATATGTGCAAGGGAGGGTGTGGGCACAGCACCAACACAGGGATGCTGTAAGCAGCAGCTTTGTGCTCACTTCCAGACTGCCCTCAACATGAGGAATATCAATGTTTTTGCCTAATGCCCCTTCACTGATGACTGAGTTAACCTGGTTTACTTCATAGGGATTAAGAGCCTGTGAGTCTCTTGCACCATGGCCAGACACCTGGTATGACGTCTCTGTCTTGTGTCAGCAAGCAACAGATTGCATTTACCTATTTTACAAGGAAAAACCATTGAGGTGCTCCTGGACTTAACTAAAATAAACCCCATGAGTAAGATTTTCATTGTTCTTGCAAGTAAAGAGGCTTATGAAAAATAGTAAAAATTTATATCTACAGGATATGTAGAGACTACTATGTTAATGCCTGGGCAGAGTAAAAAAAATCCAGTGTAACAGGACAGGAAAACAATTACATAACTCTTGATGGACATATTTTTCTGCATAGTAAGAGCTTCTTTGATATTGCATACAATCAAGTTCTCACCACAAGAGCATTTTGAATGATGTTTCAGTTCTAATGAAACTGAAAATATTTTGACACTCTAGAGAGAAGACATATGTCAAAGCAGTAATTAATTGTCACTCTTAGAGAGATATCTGGTACTGTAGTATATTTCTTGCTCTACAAATAAAAGAATATTTAAAAAACTGCAGAGCTGAAATTCTCCATTGTGTACAATTTCTTTCCCCAATGATCAGTGAGAGTGTGTTCAAATGATTGAGTGACCAAACCATCTGAGCACTCTGACTACCTGAACACTGTGCATACTCACTGACACAAATCATGTCTGATTCTGAGACAACTTTCATAACCTCAAAAAATTATTCTTGAATTAAAATAAGTCTCAAAGGATCATTCAAATTACAATTTTTAAAACATTCACATAACTGACATGCAGGAATTCATTTGAAATAAAAGCCACTTTTTCCCGTGAAACACTGGCAGATTATGAACCAGTGATGGTTTTATTTATAGACTATAATGTTTTACCAGCTGAAAAGTATAGCAATAGAAGAGAAAAACTCATTTGGAGGTCAGAACAGGGAAACAGAAGCAGAGGATTCTGAAATCACAACAAACAAGAGTTTGGCCTCTTCCTCCACACATGGGAATATCACGAGTCCTACAAAACCATTGCTTGTAAAGGGCAATTAAGCAAAATAGACTATTACTATTGATTTTGGTGTTTTCTTATTTTGTAACTAGTGGGAGTTAGGTTTTTTTCCTAAATGCTTCAACTAGCAGTGTCCTAACAAATATTTAACAAATAAAGCCATTCTCATCTACAACAATAAATTTTCCCGTTCAGCTGGAGAACACAGATAGGAGTATGCATGGAATTTAATAATCATATCAAACATCTCTCTGATCAAAGAATGACTGTCAAAGGGTTCAGGGGCAAACCTCCTGCTTCTCTTCAAATTGTTGTTAACCTCTCCAAAAGGAAAGCTAGATTTCAAGGACATCTTTTTCTTGTTCATTAAATATTTGGAACTGCAATCATGCAGGTAAATAATGTGATGATATAATTTCTCTTCTTAATTTGAGAAAAAGTTGCAATTCCTTGTGTCAGCAAATGGTAGCTGAGAAGTGAAAAATATTGTTGCTCAGAATTTTACCTCTAAATTCCATCTGCTTATACACTAATTTAAGGCTTTCTCCCTATCTGGCATTTTTATTCAGACAATGCCATGGAAGCTAGCCAGTCTGCAGATAGAACCCCAGATGCAGTAATAGCTCTATTATCCAAAATACACTGGAATCTTCAATGATTATTTTAACAAAAGCAAAGACAGTAAAGGAAAACTTCACCGGTTTCCACTTCATGACAGAGAGAGATTAAAAAAACATCCACTAACATTTGGCAAATAGAGATGGAAACTATTAGGAAAAACAACTTCCCATTCAAACAGATATTGCAAACAAGAGGGCATAAAAAGGAAAGGGAAACTAAAAGAAGAATTTGAGAGTATAGCATTACATGCTTCAGACAAAATATGACTGGGTCAATTTGCTTCTGAAAAAGTTTCACCACAGAAAGAGAAAATAGAAGATGACATTCAAAATAATTTTCAAAAAGGCATAAGAAAACATGCATTCCTTACCCATTCTGTATAGCAGCTGTTGGATCGTAAGTCAAAGCCATGCCAGCCTGCACATAGTTAGGGAAGAAAAACAGATTTTTACTATTACTGCAGGAAAAAAAACTGACAAGAAACATATTCTAAGCCAATATGAATAAAAATCGAATGCAACTTATGTGGAAATCTAAATTCTTAAGGGAAGCTCAGATGGCCCAAAGCAGCATGGAACAGATTGGTTACCTCCCCTGCCTGAGAGATCACTGAGAAACAGATCTGTTCAGTCTGTTGGTTGTCATCTCTCCATAACATTTAGGGCAAATGGTGCTTTTCTTGCACCAGTATCAGTTAATAACTCCACTGAAATCAATGCGTTTACAGCCAATTATTAACTATAAAAAGACAGGGTCAAATCCTGCTGTTGCCTGTGAGACAGGTAGTTGGTAAACATTTCAAAGTCACCTTCATGAGAGCTTCTCAGGAAGGAATCTCATCTTTTCTACTAAGGTCGCACCCTGCATGACCCTAACCTATGGTTTTCCTGGGGTGACACTCACAGTTACTTCATTACCATGAGACAAGAAAAAAAAAAAAGGGCTGTGAAGCAGAAAAGCTTGAGATTTTAAACAAGGCTTTTAAAATACTTCATAAGTCTGGACAGCAAAAGAATTTGTTAATGTGTTACACAGAGCTTTTCAGCTGCCATTTACCACCAGGCAGACAATGACCTGTGCAAAAGGATTTGGCAGTGTCAAAACATTGTCCAGTTAACAACTGTCATCACTGCCACCATTAGCAGACATATCCACTGGTACCACAGGAAAGTGAGAGACCTGGGCTGGAGACAGAATTTACTGCTCCATCTTATGCTTCAAGACAGCAGTCAGGGTCATGCAGGAAGGACCTTTTTTGCCCCCAGCATTTACTTGAAGACATGGAACTGACACATACTGCATTTGCTTTAAATTTTTGCCTTCCTTATCTGGTTTTTTCCCTCCCTTTGTGAAATATTTTCCACCATAAGACACTACCATGAGATGGGAAGATGGGAAGAAATTGTCATTTGTACAGGACTAGAAGCATAGGGGGGAGGAACCCCATTATTCAAGGTGTTGCTTTCCCATTGGGAGCAGCTGAAAAAATGCCATGGCACCACCCCACTCCAAGGCACCGTGTTTCTCTTTGTCATACATATCATATGCTTGTTGCCTGAGACAGGCAGCATTTTCTTCAAGGACAGATGCTCTACCAACCATGTTGCAGGGTCTGTGCTCCTGCTGGGAGCTTTTAATGCCCCTAAACCCATCTAGCAAAGTACTTTTGAATAATGGCGTCTGCCCCCTTCCAGATGGCTGCTCCAACAGGTCAGGAAAGTGTTTGGGCTTGGCAGGTTCCTATGCAGGCAGGTGAGCAGCCAGTGTAAATGATCTGGTGACAAGCAGGCAGAGAGCAGGCAGCACTCCTGGAAGAGCCAGTTTAGCCCAGCAGCTGCACAGTGGTCTAAGAGGAGATGGTCCAAATTTCCAGAGGCCAAAAATAGTTTCTGCTCTGAAAGGCAAGGCTTCACACTACCTTATGTCGCCAAGCAAAAGGTTCCTGTCTTTATTAAATTTGTATAATTTTCTCATTATTCTTTTAAATAGATGCTAGGGCAAATGCTTTGTTTTGTGAAAATGCCACTGTTTTAATAAAATATGTAGTCCCTCCCAAGAAAAGGAGACAAAGTCCAATCACACATGGCTGTTTTTTTAAAAAAAGTATTCATTTCATACAAAGAAAAATAAAATGGCATTTCTGCAAGTTTAAAATGTCCAAAAAATGAATTTAGGGTGACCTCAACCACTACTAATTTTTATGTAAAAAAAAAAAAATTGGCTTAGAAAATTATCATCGCTTAGTGTTATATTCTTATGTCTTATACATCTCAGCATATTATATTGTTTGGAAAGGTTGCATTAATTCCTAATGGGAACATGTACATTTCAAAACAAAAGAGAGACAATAAAACTTTAATATCATAAACCTTTTTTGAATGCAACACAAATACTGTCTTGTTTTCCTTTCTATTTTCAACACTTATAAAATTTGTTATTGTTTTCTTTTTGTATTTCTGCACTGGTAAAGACAACCTAAACATTATGTATAAGCCCTAGAGGGACAGAAAAATTAGCTATAAAACCTCAAAAAAAAAAAACAAACCAAAAAAAACAAACCCACAAAAGAAACAAAACCCCACCAAAATCCAAACCTTTTAAATAACTTAATATATTCTCTATAAATCGAGGTGTTGACATTTTAATGTCTCATCACACATCTAGTCAAGACTAAGGAAAAAAACCACTTATAATTTCTTGGGAAAGGACAGATCCAAGCTTTCTAAATTGGGGAGTTTCCACATCTAATCGTTCTTAGAGTTGTCTGGATCAGAGCTCACTATATTCCACATTAGTGACCTCAGGATAAAATGGCAACAAGGGAGGTAGTTCTGTGAGGAAAGGGGAAAATGAACAGTTGGTGTTATTTTAGTTTCTTTGACATAAATAAGAATAAGGCTGCAGAAGGGACAAAGTGCAGAAGCTCTTTCACTGCAGTCCAAATGATGTTCACTGTCCACGTGAGACCCGCAAACACATATTTATGCCACTTTCAGTTATGCTGCTTTTCTCAAGGATGTTTGAGTACATGGTCATTGCATGGACCCTCAGCTTGTCCTCCAACTTCTCATGCCCCAGACCTGTGAGTGGGTGCATGCAGACAGACTGCACATATTCCATTCTCTATCTATTAGCATCAGGCCCATTACATAGCATTGCTATTAAGAATAGGGGAGAGTGTCCAGAGAATACAAAATATGAAAGGCTAGGCACTCATCTCCTTATCCATGCTCCATACTGCATGGAGACAGATTACCAGAATCCGTTCAAGTACTTCAGCAGTGACCACTATAAATATCACCATCGCATTTACCAGGACAGGAAAAGTTTCACGTTAGACAAACAGGACACAGCATGTGGCAATATGTGCATATGGTAACCACCTACAGTTTGCCCAGTAATATTGCTACTATCCCCCATTGCTGAATAGCCTTAAACAGCTGCTGTTTCAAATAGCTGCTAACACAGGACTATTTACTTCTTTCTCATCAAGTTGTGTAATTCCTCCCTACAAAATTATGCTGGCTAGAAGCCCAGGAGTGGCAACAGTTAGCCTGGACCGGTCAAAGATTTATGATCTGAAGCATCCTCATTCATCAGAAATAAAAACTGATGAGCAATACTAACTTTCTGGAAAATTGTCTGCACTTTCCTCCATAGCACGCAAACAGGAATTCCAAAAATACCAAATACAGAATATTAGGGTGGCATCAGACTTCCATGTGATAAAGGTCCAGCTTATTCTTTCAAAACCAGAATTGAATATAGCCATCACAGTGCTTAATACAGACTAAACTATACCAAGGCAGAGGCTGATGCCTCTATAGCAGCCCTCTGTTGTGCTGTGTTTTCTTCTGGGTTTTTTGCATCCACTGCTTTGCTCATGTTTCAGTGGAAGGACAGGGTCTTATTCCTTCTTCTGATAGTGATACTTCCTGATGAGATGGAACCTGAGAGAGTGGTACTGATGATGGACTGCTGCTTTAGGAAAGTATTTGTCAGATAAATCTTCTATGAAGGAACAACTGAACCACAGAATTTTTATGCCACTAAGCCAGATAATGAATATGCACTAAGCTATTGAATGAAAATCCTGCACCTCAATATTTCAATATGCAATCCTTTAAATTAATCAAAAAAAGGGATAGCTGCTTTCAGTCCCATATGTAATGGAAATAAAGATCCTTCTTAATGACTACTGGTCTTTTCAGAAAGTCAGGTGATATAGGAATAAAACCAGCTTGTTTAAAATACCATTTTTTAAAAAAGACTATTTAAACCACATGAGTTTACTTATCTCTGATACTTAAGACAAAGGAATGAAAATGTTTGCTATTTTTTCTAAACTTGTCTAACTATTGACATCAGTAAGCAAAAGATTCTAAGAACAAGAGACTCAGTCTGCACCTTTTCAAAATTTTAGCTCTTTCCTTTAATAAAGAGCAGGAAATACCAAAAAGCCTTTGGAAAGCAAGGGTTCCCCAGGAATTTTGAAGGCCATTGTTCAACACTTCGCTGTGAAAAATTTTCCATGGGCAAAGACAAGGTGTTCTGTTTCTTGGTGTGTTTTTTTCCCCTCTCCTTGTTACAATTTGAACATAAATGAGCACATTTGCCTCATTAAAAAGACTCTTAGACCATCACATTTGCATTTCCTATGTAAATTGGATTTGTAAATCTCTCAAAGAAATGATTAAGTTATGGAGTGATTATTAAAAAAATGATCACATCTTCAATATCCTGTGAAACAAGGTGCGTTCATTATTTCTCTTCCAAACCTCTGTGATGTTTCACAAGAACAACATTTATGAGTGCAGTATCTGTCTTCCAGCAAACATAAATACCCATAAATGTCCATTTTGTTCTGTGCATCTTCGGTGAATCTCAGCCTCTTCTGTGTTGCTGGGAAGCATCTTACATTAACAACTTCACCATCACATCACCACCATCTCTCAGTGTACATGTCTTTCCAACACTGTGGGCAAAAATTCACCATAATATTGACCTACTACAGAGATGTGCTATGCCTCTTCCTCAGAGATGTGACTTCCACATTATCTCCTCGAGATGCCCTGGTCAGCCTATGCCTAGTGCTGGAGCACCTGCACAAGGCAAGGCTGCTGCCACCACAGAATTTCATATTGTGTAAAAGGCCACAGTCCCATAAGAAAAAAGTTGGAGAGGCCTACAAATTAAAAAGGGGTGAAATCCATGGATGCGATGGGGTTTCCAAGCAGAAGACCCCTTGGATTTCTCCTCTGTAAGGTAAGATCTGGAAAAGTAAGGTAGTAAAAAGATAAGGTAGAACTTGGAAACACCACCTCAAGCCTATTTGGGAGTGGCAGCCCTATGTTGGAGACTGGAGAGAAGCTGATAGACTTAGTTCAGGTGAGCCCCAGGGTGATTGCCAGCAGGAGGGAGCCTCTGCATTATGCTGTGGCAATTATACAGAATTACCTGTTCTGTGAAACATTTGCATGGAATTTCAGACTCAAGGGATTTCTGTGATGAACTGATGTGGGAGTTAGACCAGAAGATGAGTCTCTCTTCCCCATCTCCTCTGACTCATACCTTCATCTTTTCACAGGATGACTGCCATCCCAGGGGAATGGATGTGCCCTTGGCTACTACAGTGGAATCAATTGAAATTTCAGCACTCAAGTTCCTGTACTTGTTACCATTGCTAATATCTGCCAGGCATCACAACACAAGCATCTCTTGTGCTCTGACAGTTTCAGATACTCTGAAACACTTGGAAGAAAGAAGAGAGAACAGGGGGAAGAAATCATCAACCCAAATGAGATTCATTTAAAACACTAATTTTATAAGATAAGCTCAATCACAAGTAAAGTCAACTTGGCAGAATTCCTTCCTTTATTTAAACAGTTCTGTCAGAAATATTCCACATTATTAGAAATACTTTTGAATTCAATTCTGAATAAACCCTTCTACCTTTCAAGAGAAAGATAAATCTAGAATGTAAATGTGACACCTCTTGGATATATAGATATACATGAAAGAAATGGAGCATTTCCCAGTAATGTGTGCTCTTTAAGCTGCTGCAAGTTCTGAGAAAAAAAAGGAGGTTGTGGAGAAAAAAATATATAACATTGATTTCAGACTTGAGAAGTGATTCATGAACCTCAGAAGGTCAGAGGCTGCACTGATAGACACAATGACAAGTTCATATACCTAAAAGAATGACAAGAAACTCTTTTGCCCTACAGAACTGGAATGGAAATCTGACCTGCACACCTTCTGTTCTTGGGGTTCTTGGGGTTGAGTTAAAACATAAGTGCTGAAAAGTCTATAGATTTTGAAAAAAAAAAAAAGAAAAAAGAAAAGAGGACATATATAATACAACATAATTATTCTGTTTCCATGGCCAGCTCATATATTTAACCTTGCCATCTTCAGGTTTATGAACCATCTGCTTTTGGGGATCCAGCACAGCCATTTTTGCCATCAGTTTGATCCAGTGCTACATCAGCTGTGGATTACAGTCACAACTGTGCATTAGATGTGTGTGCTACAGTGAGTTGGGAAGACTTCCAGGGATGGCTTGCAGCATTACTGAAAATGACAGCCCACCTGTTGGGGATACAGCAGAAAAAGGTATGTCCTTTCCTCCTTTCTACAACATCTGTTTCTTCTGCCTAAGAAAACACTGCTGTAGTAACAGAATTTGGAGGAAAACCCAACTACAGAAAAATCTCCAGGGCAAATGGCATGACATTTTTCACCACAGAAGGAAATTCAAAGCCAAAATGAAAACTAAGAAAATTCATCTCTGAGAACAGGTACAGTGATGATTCTATTTTAACCAAACCATGGCCCTTATTAAGAGTAAATCCAGCCCCTTTTAAAATCCTGATTTCAGTAACAGTGATTTCATAGGTCATTAGTTAAAAATATTACTATGTGCTTTATGAGCTCAAAATCCAACCATTTAAACTGGTCTTTGGGTTTTGAGACACTAAGGCACCTTTTCAAAACTTTGTCCACAATGACAGCATGAATATTTGAATATTCAATATAAATATTGAATATTTAACTCATTGCTTTGCACCTTTTCACTTATTGATTAGTTATCATTTGCCTTTCTCCCTCTCTGCAGGCTTCTCTTCAGGTTCAACTCCTCTCTTTGCTAACCTAAGCTTTTGTTGAAAATAAGCATGTAAAGTGCCAATATTTAACTTACATGCACAATAAATATATGTAGTAAATGACTTTGTGTGTGGTTTACACATGAGGGTACTACTGCTTATCTGGACAAAACTGGAAATTGCCTCTCACAGCAAAGAAAAGTTATTTGGCTATGTATAAAATACATCAGCCCTAGACACTGAGGATTATGGAGCACAACTAAGTAGTACCTATCTCCTTGGAAGCATATAAACAATCTATGTCTGAGTTATAAATGGGCCTGTCACAGAACTACTAATAATTTCTAAATGCATGTTGCTGGTAAAGAAGGGACAACTGGCACCAGGAACAACTGCTTCTGCCCTTAGCTGGTACTGACTTTAAAAAATTTGGAAGTCTCTTAAATTGCCTATTTTATGTTTTTCTCTCTAAATTACTGTTTGCATTAGGCAAAGTTGTAATAAGCAGCAGATAAAAAGAGAAACTGTTAACAAAAGCAACATTCCTGAACTACTGGGTCATTCGTAAGAAGAATTAAAAACACGTTTAATTCTTTAGATATTCTACCAACTGGTCTTGAAAGAAAACAAAGGAGAAATGAGGAAAGGAGGAAGAGAAGAAAGGGGTATTAGAAACTATTTAGAAACAAAAAATGCAATCCAAATTATAGAAGCAAAAAAGCAACCAACAGAAGAATTATTGGTGGCAATTATTAAATATCATTATAGACATCAGACCAAATTCAATAGCAAGTGTGTTGCATTCAGTGGGGCATCTCATTGTTGTGGCATATGCACCAATACTGCAATAGTGATATTCTCTTACAAAAAAGAAAACAAAAATATTTTAATCTTCTAAATTTTACAGAAACTAGTAAATGAAATACCAAAGACTTCAAAATATTGTGTCTCTAAAGAAACCCTTAATCATTCTGGGCTGACCAGATATAGAAAGGCTACAATTTCCAGAACTGTAAACAATAACAAACTTTGGGTAGATTTCTCCCTTTCTATCAGATGACTTTCAAATGAACTCTTTCAAATAAACTCTCTCGTAAATACATGTATCAAAAAATGTGTTTCTGAATAACCAAAACAAAGTTTCAGTAAACCTGCAATAGAAGATTATCTTGCAAAATTTATGTTGAGGTTTCTAATCCAATCTGATCTCAATTTGTGACTACACTTAATTCCATGGGTGCATTTTCAGCTAATGAACATTTTTCATAAGCTATGTCACTCACCTCTAGACTTGTCAGTTGCAATTTAGAGGCAAATTAAATCAAATATTTTACAGACAGAATTTGAATACAATTATCCTCTCTCACCATCTCAATATGATCTTGTCAGGGCAAGTTTCAAAACAGAGTCCTGAATTAAACCAGGGTGACACATGAGAAACTAACCTGAAAAAAATTACTGACCTCTGTGCAGAAATTATGTCAGTGGTTAGGTCAGCATTTCTCTGCAAATATTTCCAGCATTTGCAGGTTCAACTGTACATTTATTGCACTTCTATGTTAGATGTCTAATTTGACAGCCTTGTACAAAGCCAGCGCTAAATCCAAACTCTTGGCTCCTTAGTCCAGAACTGGTCAGCCATCACAAATCCTTAGTTAAATCTCTCAGTAAATCTCCTGAGCATTTCCTGGGAATTCAAGCTAGAGCGGAAGGGCAAGGACTAGAAAGTGCTTTTCAAGATCTGGCGTTCTCCCCTGGTTGCAACTGGCCAAGTAACCAAGCACCAAACCCACCCATTCCCACTACCCAAAAAGCCCTAGAGAAATTCAGTGTCTTCCTAAAGACTTGACTTTAAAAGGGAAGCCAATTTAACAGCCAGCTGAAGTATTTGTATACAGCTATGAAGAAATTTATAAAGATATATATGATAAGAATAAGATTTTCTATTGCATTCTGCAATATGACCTGAAAACTTTACAAAAAACCAGAAAGTACTCCTGTTTTATGAAATTCCAAGGAAGCTCTTCATAAAAGAGAGTAAAACCTCTGAGAACAGCATGGCCAGAGAGGTAACACTGCAGCAAACCTGCTTGTCCCCACTGAATCTTCTGCCATTCCCTCCCTTCAGCAGAGTACTGGGCACAGCTGCCTGTCTCTACTTTGCATGCTCAAGTTTTAGGCCAGTGACAGAATGGCTGGTGTAATGTCTCTTGGATCTGCCCTTCTGACAAATAATTGTCATGCACGCTTTATGTTTTAGAAATGCCCTTCATGTATGTATTTAAGAATGCACAGCCAAAATACATCTTGATCTAGATACCACAGGATTTGGCCAGGGTGAAAATACTAAGGGAGTTATCTCTTGGATGTTATTTCAATATATTTCTTTGGGGAAGAAACCAAGAAAAAGTAGAGATGAGGGGAATATTTCTAGATCCCATTTGTAATCAGAACCATGACTTGTCATATATCAATTATTTCTCACTACTCACTGCCTGTTCTTTTTAAAAGAAATTAAAGCTGACAGGAGTAATTGTAGGAAGGTTACCTGAATGCTGCTACATAGAGAACAACTGAATGATACATCATGTTTAGAGTAAGATCATTAAAGGACAAAGGGTTAGAAAAACCTTATTTCATATAAAAT
>JAWWLV010000088.1:40523593-40548009 GCA_035041135.1 Platyrinchus mystaceus | reverse complement strand
CAACTGAATGATACATCATGTTTAGAGTAAGATCATTAAAGGACAAAGGGTTAGAAAAACCTTATTTCATATAAAATAAAAGAGTAATTATAAAAAAAAAATCACATTGGAGATAAGAAAATTAACAACAGTAGGGGAGAAATCTAATAAATTAATAACCATAAAAGAGAACGTGTATCCTTGTCTTTAATGCTTTGAGTAGTAAATATCTAATGTGCAACAAAGTATTAACCAGATGTTAGTAAACAGAGAAAATCTGAAAAAAGTCTAGTCTGAAATATTTCTGAGTTTGTAACTTTACAATCTTTCCACATTTGTACATTATACCATGACAACAGCTCTGTAGTTAATGGCGATCAACAATAAGGAATGACATCTTCCAGCAGTGAAAATTAATTTTTAAGTGTTGATACTATAAACACACCAACCACACCTTGCCTCTAGCTCACTAAGATATCACTGTGCTTAACAGGCAATACTCCACCAGCAGCAAATGAACTATGGAGGATATAATAAGCTGATGCCCAGAGGCCACAGGCATAATGGTGGCTTGCTGGCTTAAACTTTATATTCTCTTTTTTCATTGATTTGAACTGAAGGAAATATAGAAGAGTGGAGATAATAGCTATGATGGTATTTACTATTTAAACAGAGATTTAGAGGTCTTTAAAATACAGATTGTTGACCTTATTGAGGGTTTATTATTGTCTCCTATATATATACCTGTGTTTTTTCAAGCTCTGTTTACAGTGACCTCAATCTACTGCTTGAAGTACTTCTTGGTCACTTGTTCCTCAGTAGACCCTTAATATGACAAACCATAATGGCTCCTGAGAAGACATCTCCATTTCTTGAGACATACAGCACAAGAGACTGCAATGAACCTTTGGAGACTTCTGCAATCTCCTAGAGCAAATGTATCTGCTGCATTGAGATTTTCAGCACACGGAGCTAAAAATGGATCACTGCTGTTGGAACAGTGTACAATAACCACCTTGATGGTGGGAGACATTTGTACACTTTCAAACAACCTTTCTGTTTGTTTCAGGAGCTCACCAATTGTGCTAGGGTATGTATGTCATAAAGTAATGGTCTGAAAACTATCAGCTAGAAAAATCAAATCATTACAAAAAAGCAGAAATCATCTATTAATCCTCATATAACTTAGAAATACCATTATATTTTCTTTAATTTGCCTTGTAAAATTGAAGTAAATACAGCAAAACCCACCAGAAAAAACACAAACAAACAAACAAACAAACAAACCAACCAGAACTGCTCCCCCACCAGCTTGTATTCTTATGGGTCACAACTGAGCAACATACTTTTTTTCCTTAAAGTCTCAATCATAAATACAAAGAATAGTTGTTTAGGCTAGAAATACTTGTAAGTCCTTCAGCCTTCATAGCTATCACCATGTGTAAGAAGGGACTATGACCAGGTCTACCTTATTTATTCAATAGTCTTTATTCTATAAGAACATTCCAAAATAGTAAACAAACTCCTGAAGAGTTAAACAATTTACTTTCCTCTTTCAACTGCATTTGGGGACACTTCAAATACAAGAACACAGAAAAGAAACTCCAGTAACAGACTATTTGCAGCAGAGCAGAAAGCAACTACTAGATTGTTTTAAAACACATGATGTAGCTGAGACTACTGTAAACAATTTTGTCTTGAACAGAATGAAGAGCTTAAATAAGCTTGCAAAAAACTTTTACATAGACCCTACATCTGGATGTGTAAGTGCATCTCTCCTGTTTGGAACAGCCCACCTATTTCCTAATGTCACCAGGAACTAGATGGAGAAAATAATATTGTTCAGCTGCTTCAGTGTAAATTGATTTGGTTTGTAAATCCAAATTTATGATCAGATGCTGTAGCACACCAGGAAGAGAATACTCGGCTCAGGTCTGGCTGCAGACAGAGCGCTCATGGTGGGACCGGGCTGTGCACAGTTCCACACCAAGCTTGGAAATTCTCCTTTCCTGTAACTTTACACTCTGCACATTATCATAAACCTCCATCTCCCCACTGCTTACAAAGCGTTTTCTGTATGAAACTATTGTATTTTGTGTGCAATCTGATTTCTTCGTAGCCCTGAAAGGTAGACCTCCAGGTCTGTAGCTGACTTCTGCCAAACCCCAGGAAAATAATTGCCGAGTGGCACTTACCTCTCCTTCTCTGGGCCACGGCCTTCCATTCTGTGTGTATTTGCTTTGATTCTGGCGCTTCTTTTGCCCTCCATCAGCAAATTTGCACAGCAAAGGCTCAGTGGGGGCTGTGAAGACAAGAAACCCAGTCTATATTAGCATCCCCCCCAAAGAAAGTGATTATACCAGCAACAGTAGTGCTTTGTAATACTGATCTTTTGAAGTAAAATCTTGCCTTCTGCAGATATTTTCTGCCTCTTTTAGCCTTGACTCCAGTGGCAGCTGTTCTTATTAACTAAGCTTCCAAAAATATATACTGGCAGCCCTTAAAAGAATTTAGCAAATATTGTTGAAAAAATAATCAGCCTACGCAAAATGGTAAGTTGCTGTAGTGGAATAGTATAGTTGGGCATTAGTTCCAGCTAAGTTAGACACGTATTCATGACCAGCATTAGTGCAAGGATAAACACTGCTTTACTAAAGCAGCTTTCTGTATTTATTGTAAAAACTTTGCAAGAACCTGTTTAAGGAATAAGTGTTCTCACTATTTCAGTGTTTCTCAGCACCCAATCCTTTAAAAATCTGAATAAACAGAATAGAACAGAGACTTCTGCCAAGCACAGTCCAATTGGCTTTCTTTTCCTCTTAACTCCTCTTTTAAGCAAGTTGGCAGCTGGCAGCTGAGGAAACCCTTTTCCTCTCCAGTGACATCTGATGTGTGCGAATATAACAGGGAGGTGAGGGGAACCTGAGGAAGAAAGGATATTCACAGTGCTGCATGCCCAAAAAGGCAGCCCACAATAGGGCCCCCTAGTGAAGAAATCACCACACATCAATGGGTACAACAGGAAGGGAACTTGGTGTCTTGGGATCTTTTCCCATCCATCCAGTTTATAACAGCATCCTAAATTTTGGGGTTTTTTTGTGTAATTAGCATGTAATTAGCATGTCTTTGCTGCTTCATCCTTAGAAGAGGAGCCAAACTCTACCCACTCTGTGAGGGGTATATCAGGGTTGTCCTTTATTGCCTACATCAACAGAGAAGCAAACCAATATTAGCTTGGTTGAAAGACATCTAAAACTGATGTGTCACCTCTGAATCTTTTCAGGAATTTTTGGGTTCCCAGGCAGGACAAGTCTGTAACTAATTAACCAGGGGGTTTGATGGAAAAAAAATAAGAAATCTGTGTTTTTCCTCCTCATTCCTGCTTCTGAGAGGCTAGAAATGTTGAAAGAATACAACTGCAGAGGTATGAAGAAAACGTTGTGGTAGCAGGGCTAATTAAGTTGTTGACTTATTGATTTGTAATAAAAATTATGATTTGGTTAAGGAATAAGTTCATATATAAAACAAGCTAATGTCCCCAACCTCCTAGTTACAGCCAGTTCAAAATGGGTCAGAAAGCATAGATTTGTGATCACCCAAAAACTGCAACTAAGAAGCCATGCATGTAGACAATCTCACATCAAAAAAACACTTTTTCATTGGAACAGCATCACTTTGGCTACTTCTGAAGCTATAACAGCTTTGTTTTTTCATTACCATTTTACTAGGCTAGTAATTTCCAAGGTCACTAGAAACTGAACTGCAGGGAACAATCCATTATTGGCAGAAAGCTTGACTCTGTGACCCCGCAGGTCCTTCCCCACCTCCGACTTCGATTACTGTATCAGATTTTGGTAGAAGCAATGCTCAACCAACCATCTTAAATTTGAAATAATGAAAGTTTAAAAGCATCCAGGTGGCTATGGAGATTTTTTCTGCAGATGGAGAGATTTTACAGGGCTGATTGCCCTGCACTTTTACCAGTTTTACTCTACAGCACGATGCTGCACGATTTCAGAGTGGTTACACAGAGTTCACTTTGATGTGACTGTGAGGGAGGAGCAGGTGCTTAGCCAGCATTAAAGACAGACCTATTAAACATCACATCTGAAGCTTCAAGAGCTTTTTGTTTTAAGCACTGAAGAACTACCAAGCAATATATAATGCCATTAGAAGGACCATGTAAAAACCATCTGCACATTGGATATTTACATATGCCATGATCATCTGCTAATGTACACATGTGGTATTAGCCCATATACTATGATGTGGTTGAAAAAGCTAGGAAATCACATATTTTACTACACATCCTCTCTGTATATTAGCCAACCACAAATAGGAAGCTGTTGCCATTTCCGGAATTCCCACTATCCAGCATCGCCATCTGACAACCTCATATTTGTTAATTAGTGGCTTCCTAAAGTTGATTGAGATTTTGAACTTTATTAGCCTCATCTAGAAAACATGTGAAAAACATTGCAAAGACTTTTCAGGAGTTTGGAAAGAAGGTGGAAGAAGACAGTGGTACCATGCTCTACATGGGTTTCTGCCTGGGAGGTTATACTCCTCTAGAGCAAACTGAGGGGAATTCTGTGGAAAAAGTCAGTCTGTGTTAATCAACACTAAAAGAGGCAAAAAGTTCAAAACAAAATAATTTGACAGGAAGACAGAGCCCAGATAAGATAGTTTTGGGTTGAGGGTTTTCATTTTTGGGTTTGGGACTTTGTTTGTTTGTTTTTCCTAAACACAGGCATTGTAGCATCAAGCAAGACAGAAAATTATCTTTATAACTCTGAATTGGTGTAGGCCCTATCAGTTTACACCTGGAAACAAATACTAAGCTCAAAATATATAAAAAAATTAAATTAATAATCTCTTCTTTCAGGACACTGTAGAGTGTAACAGTCTTTGGAATTAAAGATACTGCTCTGAGTACACAGAGGAACTCAAATCTCTGGTTTACTTCAGCCCTCTTGAAATGCCTTGTAGGAAAGGTTCTCCAGGCCTTGCAAGATCAGATGCACATGAATATTTGGCATTATTACTAATCAAATACATAGCAACAAATGTCACTAGAAAGAACACATCCCATTCCACCATGCAACAAAACTATTTCTAAGCAGAATTCTTTTTTAATGGTTTCATTAAATTTCCAAAGTGCTTTAAAAAAAATAAATTTACTTCAGACAAGAAAAAGATCACAATTAGGTATTATGAATATCAATTTCAAAAGAGAGTATTTAGGAACTAGTAAACAATATCAACATTAGATGAATAGTAATGGTAGATTGCAGTATAAGTGGTATATTTTACCCCCAAATAATTCTGAAGGAGAGGAAGGAAAATTGGGAATATTTTAAACTTTCTTTTTTTTTTTTTTTTGCTTGTGGTTTTTTGTTTGTTTGTTTGTTTATGTTTATGTTTAGTTTTGTTTTCCATTCCACACAGATACTCTTCAACTTATGGACTGCATTTTTACTTTTCTCCTTTTCCTCTGTATGAACACATTGACTGAAAAAAAATGCCTATGTCCCTGCCTCTTCTCTCACCTTTTGTACTGCTGGCTTAATAGAAAATGTAATTTGTATATCTGTAGATGTTCACATTTTGAAGTGATAAGCATATCTTTTTATATGGTTCTTGACATCCTCTAAGTTTTGAGCATATGTGGTATTTTGAAGCATATCTGGAAAATCTACTGTTGCTATTTTCCTGTCAGAAAAGTGAGAATTGATTCACTTGAAACAAATTTCAGGCTATTCCAGCCTGATAAACTCTTCAAGATAGAAGGCACTGCTCTTTCTTTGACTTCTACCTGACAGTAACAAACACAAATATCAAGAATGAATAACAGCTTTAACCTGAACAAGGTTCATTAAGCCATAACCCATTTTTCAAGGCGAAGATTTAAATGCTTGCTGTAGTTCCCATCCAAAGCCTGCTCTAGTTAATAAGACATAAATAGCCCTGAACTTGGCTTTGAGTCCTGAGAAGGAAGCGGGATCAAATTGATAGTGCTTCTAAATAGCATTTGCCAAGATACTCAGGGCTGCCTTAGGAGAGGGCAGTAGTTGTTAGTGTTTAAATTCTGTTCCCATGGAAGTCAATGGCTAAACTCCTATCTCTCTTCAGTCAGGCCTTGAATTTACTCTAAGAGTTCAGTGGAGGTGAAAGAGAGAGACTGGCTTTATGTCAATCAAGCCTGTCGATATTGTTGGAGTTCCCTCAGGAGATCAGCTTCTCATGCTCTGCTACTTTAGATGGACAGATTGTGCAGACGAACAGCACAGAACTGCCAAAAGGCTGTTAATATCACCAAAAGCAACACTGGTATTTAAAATAGCCCAAAACCTTTAGAAGGAAGGCAATGGGGATAACAGTGCCCCCTTCTTGAATCTTGCAGCCTCTAGGAAATGTTCCAACTCAGGAAGTGAACTTCAATTAAACTGGAAAATTCAACAACAACAACAAAAAAGCAAACTTCTAACTAATTCCGAGTGCATAATTTCCTTATTCTTTCATTCACTGGAAGGCAGATATACTTGAGCTTCTACATATGCAAAAATGTATATATTCATGAGCATGTGCTACATAAAGGAAGATGAAAGCTGACATTTGCATTCAGTGAATCTTTTTCATTATTTCAGGTGCTCTGAAACTTTTAATGTTTTATGAGTTACTGAGGAAAGCTTGTCCTCCATAGCTTCTGATTCAGTCATATAGCATGATCTGTCCAGCAATGGCAAGAATTACATATATAAAAAGTAACAACAAGAACGTTTTTATGCTTTATATCTGCTTTTACTATGAATATTTTTGAAGACAGAGTATTTTTTAGCATGTCAGGAAGAGTTTAATCTCTTCATATTTTGCAGAAATGTACACAACATTTTCAGTAGACAGCTAGTAACGTGCATTGTGAACATTCATGTGGCTCTTTAGACAGCTCTATTTTGTTACGTGAAGAAAAATGATGAGAAAGTCATTGGTATGTCAGTGAATGGTCAGTGCACAGTCAATGATCTTTTTCAAAGTATGTTTTAATGAGAAAGTTGGATTAATTTCTTTTTCAGCCTTGGTAAATCCTCCTCCACAATAAAAAACTAAGCACAGTAATAACTGAGTTCACAATTACAAAAAGCAGACAAACTGATCAAGCTCTGATAACTACTTTTCTTCCTAACTGCCTTCCAAATTTTAACTATCTTGATAACATTTTCATGTACAAATCACATAGAACATTTGGTTGAAATACCCATGCAAGAACCAACCTCTTTGTCTGCTACAGATCTATCATTTGTAGTCTTTAAGGAAAACTTCACCCTATGGTAGCATCAAAGCCATTTTGTAAGGAGACCTGTTTACTCGTACAGTATTTCAGAGAGAGACATGAGAGACACAAAAGCTCTAGAGAAAGGCAGGACAGAGCAAATTAAAGTTCTGATTCTATATCTGGGCTCAGATGCATGTACCCAGCAGGTCTAAGGTCTTCATAGGTCCTTCAGAGTTTAATTAATAAATGAATTTTGCTGTTGTTAGCTTTGAAAATGTAAAAGTTCCAGGACTCCATCAATAGAGTGACTCTCTGCTCTAGTGAGTCCACTGGCTTCTAGAAAAGTTCTGTCACGCAATACTTATTCATCCGAAAGTCGTAAATAAACAAAACTCAAATTCAAGGAAGTTATAAAACAAAACCCTAGCTATTCTACTCTTGGGAAACGAAGATAAAAAATTACAAAAGATGGTACGTGGCACGTAAGGACAAAAGGACATGTAAGGACAAAGTGTTAGCTTAGTAAGGAAACCGTAAGTAATGAAGCAAATAAACCCTTCATCCTACCCCACATGAAATTGTTGAAGGACAGAATAGAACAATACATTTTGTTCCAGAAGTCCATGATAGAGAATGTGATGTCACAGGACAGACCGTAACATATACAAGAGCCAATGCTTTTAACACAGGTCAAGCAATATATGGCACATTTTCTGGAATCACAGAACCATAGAATATCCTGATCTGGAAGGGACCCACAAGGATCATCAAGTCCAATTCCTGGCCTTGCAGAGGACCTCAAGATTAACACCACATGCCTGAGAATGTTGTCCAAATGCTCCTTGAACTCTGGAATGCTTGGTGCTGTGACCATTTCCCTGGGGAGCCTGTTCCAGGGCCTGACCATCCTTTGAGGGAAAAACCTTCTCCTAATATCCAGCCTAAACCTTCCCTGTCACAGCATCATGCCATTCCCTTGAGTCCTGTCACTGGTCACCAGAGAGAAGAGATCAATGCCTGCCCCTCCACATTCCCTTGTGAGGAATTTGTAGACTGCTACGAGGTTTCCCCTCAGTCTCCTCTTCTCCAGGCTGAAAAGCCAAGTGACCTCAACCTCATATGGCTTCCCCTTTAGGCTCTTCACCATCTTTGTAGATTTGTCCAGTAGGTTTACAGTTAAACTGAACTACATGATATTCACTGGATGTGTGCAGCTGATTATGAAACCAAAACAAGGAGTTACCATTACATTTTGGTTTCTACAACACTATTGCTTTCACATAACAGAAAAGGACGCCAAAGCAACAAATATAAGGCAAACATCTATTTGGCTAAGAGAGAAAAAAAAAAAAGTGATTTACTTTTGACAAACTGTATTACAGCTTAACTAATTACCTCTATTTCAACTCTGTCTTAAGAAATAGAAAGCAATCCTTTACTCTCCTTGTATAAGAATTATTTCTAAAGAGCAAGAATACATTAGAAGAGAAATAATGCATTAAGCATAAAATTAGTGCTTCTAGCCTGTGAAACAGAAATTTCTCGGAGCAGGTAGAACAGGTAACCATATGTGCATGTTGAAGAAACAGCACACCGACTTTGAAGTGTGGTCCAGATTTTGTTGCAAACGCTCAAGCTACTACATGAAAAAGTTAATCATATTGTTGCAGAAACACCCACAAATATTTGTTAGAGCACATCAGCAACTAAGGTCGCCTTTCCATGAGAAACTGCAACACTTATTTTACTGTTTGTTTATGTCTAAAAAGCTATTTTCCTTTTAAAATTTTTCAACAGAAGAGTGGATTGGGAGCGCCTGATTCTGGCCTGTTAAAATACTCCATTCCAATGCTGCTGATAAGGAGAAACTGTTATAACTGTTATAGAAACAGATGCCTCAATATGGTATGGAAACTTAATCAAAGTAGAAAAACAGAGATTAAAACAGTGCTGAAATGTTGGAATATAATGATATATTTTTATTTTAACAAACTCCATTTCTCAAACAACTCTAGTGCTGGTCCCTGTTGGAGACCATGAATGCATGACAAGCAAATCCAGAATAGAATTAAGAAATTTATTATTTAACTTTATTAACTATTAACTAGTTAAATAACACACTGCACTTAAACACTGGTTTCTGTCTTTATTTTAAACAAAGGGTCTGAATCAGAGCTTACAGAAATCAGACATTCTCACTGAATACAAAGCCACTCTACTAAACCCAAATTTAAATTTGAGGTAACTGTGAGTAAGAGTACACTCTGGCCCATGAGTTGTGCCAGAGAAACCAGCTTCCTCAAACTTGATGATCCAGCAAAGTTCCACCCCACTGGAGGTCCCCAGTGTAACGCTGAAAAATAGCAGCTGTAGTTCATCCTTTGCACCCAATGCTATGACAGCTCTTCACAACCTTTAACTACTGGGTGAAAAGGAAACTGAAGGAGTGAATTATTTTGCAGTTTTAAAACTTCTCCAAGAGGCCTTTACATCAAAAGAGGAGATCATCTTATTGAACGACTGTGCAATCAAACCAACTAGGTACGTTCATCAGTTTGCAGAGATCATTCAACACATCTATGCTCAGGCATAGATGCTCCACGACTTTTGGACAGGATTCGTAATCAACTGAAATTTAGAGCACATTCTTTTAATGTGCCAATTCTAATTACAAAACATAGAATTTGGCTGGGTTAATATCTCCTCCAAAAAACAGTTTGATAGACTCCCTTGGATTCCTGCCTCACTGGAAAAGCCATGTACCAAAAAACTGAGACAGTATCGTATTTTGAAAAGAGTTATTTGCTCCAAGTCTTGAAAGTACATATTATCTATGAGATAGATAATAAATAATACTGAAACAAGTAGATATAAAATGGCTTTTTTGTTAAATAAGCAAGATCTCTAACTTGCTCAATCAGCACTGTTAAAAAGTGAATGTTTAAGAAACCAACCCATCTTTCCATGTTTAAAGAATTTTTGTGTGGAATTTATGTGCCACAGCTTCCTTGTAATTCTGTCATGTCAGAGTAACTAAGCAAGACACTGAATAAAAAATAGTCTATGCAGCTCTTCTCAAAACTATGTAAATAATTAGTAGAATAAAGATTTATAATTATACAATGGTCCCCTATCAAGAGTTTCTTCCCATTGACAACAGCTGAGAAGTGTGAAGAGTTTTTCAAAACAAACCAAACAAAACTGAAAAATTATATTTCTTATGTTTTTCTATATATTTTGAAAATACTAATTACTGTCTGGGATTCTGATTTCTATGATTTAAAAAAAAATAAAGAGAAAGAAAAAAAGGGTTGCTTGTACCATTGTTATGCTATTGACTTACTGCTGCAGAGGCTCACTGGAGTACATGCTTGGGCAGCAGTTGATTGCTCCAAATGAAATGAAAAAACAGCCAAATTTAAAATATATTCCTGAAAGCTTTTTAAACCATTTTGCTGTTTTTAATTGGGAATTTCTAGATCATGAATGACTTGCCACACAGACACATCCTGGAACTAGGAGGGATCAGGTGAATAATATCCAACCCAAGATCTAGTGAAGTTGATGAGAACACTTTTAGTACCTTCAATGGGTTTCTTATGCTGTTTTACTGTGTTGCTTCTCATCCCTGAGAGGCATTAAAGCCTAAAGTTCATACACTGAGGCAGTGAGGTCTGAGTTGTATCACAATTTTTAAAAAGTAGCACTCTGGCTTTAGTGTGTTACTTCATCCTGGTGTACCAGCAGAATGTTCCTCTACCAACACACACCAGCTGAGCATATGGTCCCAGGACTCCAATATGCAGGTAGACGTACAGAAAATCTCACCCTCTAAATGTGGATCCAAAACCATCCCCCTCTGAGACTGCCCCACGAGCTTTCAGGAAAATTGTACTTCCTATACCTTTTTGTCCTCTCCCATCTCAGAAGTTATTTTGTTTGGATGAAAATGGAGATCTTCTATTTCTTACTGTTCAATTATTAAGGAACAGCAACAGCTGAATCTGAAAGGCTCAGCGATTTTTAATGATCTCATGTACCATAATTTATTATGGAAAATCAGGTACAAATAGTGTGAGATGCTTTCTAGTTCCTCCCTAATGGAAATAAAATGAATTTCTGGTAATGGGTGACCCTACTTGCTTCTGTGGTCACCCATTTTACTTTTTAGTGTTCTCTTTAGTAGTCTCAGGAGAAAAGAGCAAATGCAAAGCTTTTATCTGAAGCTGCTTCTCAAAACAATAGCTCTGCGCTTCTGCTATAAAATCTATTTTTACTGTTCTCATAAACAAATATTATTGACCACAGAGACTTTGCTATTATTCTCACTAAGAAAAACGTACCTGCACTGGCAGTCCAGAAATAAAATTGTTAGAATTTATGCAGTACAAAGAATTAATTCTCATTCTGTTCATAAAAGGTTATTTCATGTATCCGTTTAAGGATTTTTTTAATATGTAGTATGCAATTTATGTAAATTTATTTTTATCAATTATTTATTAGTTTTTATTATGCATTTATTTAGATAAACCAGAATTTTATCATCACATCATTTGTCTGTATGATACTGCTAGAACTAACACCAGAGGAAAAAAAAAATCTCTTCCAACATATGTTTTCAATATAAACAAGAAAACCAGGCCAAATGTTTCATGTCAATACAATGATTTCTTTCCACCAACATAATGATAACTGCTGTACACAGACATTTATTTTTTATAATTAAGGTTGAGTTTTGGCATTTGCTGCTCACGCTCCAACACGTGTATACCATCAATGTCCAGAAAAGCTTATGCAACCCAGTGTTACACTCCATGAGTCACTTGTGATCATTAGCTTATTTAATTCACACATACGTGCCTAAATAATAGTGGTGTTTTTTTTTTCCCAGTTAGGGAAAGACACAGCTGTTGTGCCTTTGTGAATGGTCACTGCAATAAAAGAATGGTCATATATATAACGCTAACATTATTTGCAGCTCTACTCATAGCCTGTTAAAGAGTAGCAGTAGAAAACATATTCAGTGGGAAAAAATATTTCGGTTGGATAAAGCTGCCCTGGGTGTGGTCAAAACAGTAACATGACCTTCTTGATATCACACTTGAAACATATTCCTAAAAACACTGATCACTGCGGATGAATGAATCTGTGTAAATGGGGAAAAGAAGCACTAATTTTTAACCAGCTATCAATCTTCTAAACAGTTTAAAAATATTCAGAATTATTCAGACTTTTTTTCTCTGCTTAATGAAAATCGTTTTATTCAAATCAGTTGTAATTAACACATATTCTAATAATGACTACTGGGTGCAGCAACAAAAACTACAGCCATTTATACTCTAAAACATAGATGAGCCATATAATTTTGCCACTACTGTGAGAAAGAAGAAAAACCAAAGGGAAAATTATTTTTATGGTTATTGCCCCTCTTTCATTTTACCCTTCTGCATTCACTGAAAGGTATAAAGTGTATGCCTTAAAATGAGTGAGTTTGCTAAGAGCATTGCCAGCTTCCTCCCTTCAGTGCAGGAACAACTTTAAAAAGTGGATTTGACCCTGATTGGTATAGGTTACACAGTGGTAACCATTTACAAGACAGTGACTGACTGGTTCTTAAAGGCAGGAGTACATTTTGCTGTGGTAGAGAATGTCCAAATCATGCTAAAAGACTTGGACAGAATAACTAGTGTACCACAAAACCTCACTGCATGCTCTTACCATCTTCTGTAAACGGGCTCAAAGAGAGGGAGGGAATACTTTAGAAACAGCACATGTCAGCAGAACATGGACTGCAGACTGTGCAGCTCCCACGGGACAGACCAATACCCCTCACAGCTCCAACTGGGTGCATTGGCTGCTCCTCATGGCAACTTCCAAGCACTGAGTCTGAAAGACACACATTTTTGGGTGCGACTGTGCTGAATGTCAACTGCTCCCCTCCCCAAATGCCTGCACACAGGAGCAAGTGTGGCAGTATGTCAAGCATGTGCTAGAAAAGGACATAAACAAAAATGTACGTGGAAAAAAAAATGCCAAGTAACTCCCATTTCCTTGAAGGGCAAGAAGGCAGCAAGGCCCTGTAGCATGCAACCACCTGAAGCTCCTGCCAGGACATGGAGGATTTGCAGCAGATTAAAGTCTCTTCCTTCAAGGCACAATTGTACCTGTGATTTCCACGACAGAAAACTGCCTAGTGCTTTCACTGGGAATTTTCCACTAAACCATCTATTTGTGATTACACTTTATCCAAGGGAAAGACAAAATGAAATTATAATCTTTTCCCAAGAGAATGGAATATCTTACTCGTACTTCTTAGCTCTTTTCAAAAATGTGTTGATGATACCAACACTAAATCTAATGTGCTATGACATAAGAAAAATTCTATCCCTTGCAGCTTAAAAATCTTTTATTATCATCTGAGACAATATCCTAGAATATTAAATAGATAACATTAAACCCTTCTGAAATTTTCAAATGCGGAGCTTTCAGTTGAGGGTAGACAAGGAAGCAAACTTGCATATTAGAGACTGAGTGATAGCCTAATCCTTAACTCTGTGTAATACATGTCTCAGAGGTTGTGTGAAGGTCATACTAGATCCTACTTTGCCATGCACCCAAAAATTACAAAAATAATGGGATTTCAATGCTAAGATTGGCAAAGCAAAAATCAGTCCTCTACTCTTTCAGTTAAAAATACTGGAATAATCAGAAGAGGAGTAAACCAAGCACAACAAGGGAGAATAGGTGAAAAGAAAAAAAGAGGTATAGAAATACGCAAAGCAAAACACTTTAAGAAAATTAAGGGAAAAATAGGAAAAGAACAGAGAGGAATGCTTTTGAATTGCCCTTGAAAATGTTCTAGCTTCACAGAAAAGCAAATGCAACTCATGTCCTCCTCCATTTCTGGATGACAACAGGGGCCTTCACAAGCACAAAGATTGCAGCAAAAAAATAAATTCTAACTGCCTAAATGTCACTGCCTATAGCAAGCAGAATGACAGAAGGTTATAAAAAATTTAGTTTTATCTGAAAACAGAGAATGAAGACCTGTTCTGTTGCATTGTGAGGAACCCACTAACACTGTGGCTAGTCTCAGAGCAATTGTATGGAATCAAACCACTAACAGAACTGGGGAGATTGTTGAGTCTCTTCTACACAAAAAACCCAAGTTTCTCTTATCAAAGTCAGTTTATCTCAAAATCTGCAGACGAGCCAACAATTAGATGCCATGGAAACACAATTACAGATGACTACATAAAGATGAAAAAGCAAGGACCTCTCTTCCACATAAATTACATTATGAGAAATAGTAATAGTCTCTTATGCCAAAATCCAATCATTCTTTAAGGTTTTGTCCCCATTTGAGTGGGATCCTTCCTTGGCTTACAGGCATGTGGATGCAGCCATGCTGGCATGATGAGTCTGTGTGCAACTCTATTCAAAGCATGATTACAACTCAACAGCAGTATCAAAGTCTAGTCTGACAAAAGCTGTTTCCAGCTGATGTGAAACAGCAATTTTCTTCAGAGCATATTATTTCATGAATCAGCCAGCAGGGAGTGACAACATTCTGCTGCTAGTGACTAAGTATATGACCTCTGGGTGGCAATTTCCATCAGCTTAAGAAGAGCCCATTGAAAACATGATCATACTTTTCACCCTACTGTTAACAGAGATGCTAATCTGGCTGTTTCCCTTCTTTCTTCTTTTTTTTTTTTTTTTTTCTTTTTTTCCCCGCTTTATTGCTTGCAATGTAGTATTTCCCTGGAGACAGAGAACAAAGTCTAGAACAGGTTGCTAATAAAAACTGAAGACAACACAGTAAAGTAAGGATTAAAGGGCAACAACTTTTCTACTTGCCTAGCAGAGACCTCATGGCTTTCTCCTGCCATGGGAAGGCAACTTAGTACTGAACCTTGCAAACTGATAAGAGACAAACATACTGAAGAGAGAGGGAGAAAACCATTTTGAGAATGCTTACTGGTACATGCAGAGAGACAGAGGAAAAATCCCAGTCCTGAATATGGTCAGAGGAGGTTTAAATGAATGGTAAGGTAAAGACTGAGTAACGAAAACATGAATACTGCCCAAATTATCAAATGTTCTCCAAATACTTCAGCTAGGATCCACACACAAATAAAATTTCTAGCTAAAGAACCAAGACAGACTGATGTCAGTATTAATGCTGAAGAATTAACACAACAACAGAATACTGTACTGCCTTATGAGAGTTGATTATAACAAAAAACTATGGTAGAAAGTGCTTTATTTATACCTTTAATAGATAGGTATTCTTAACTTTAATAGAAGTGTTGAGGAGAGGAATAACAGAACCTCAGAGTTTATTCAGCACCTGGATTCTATTTGACTGCTGATTCTAAGAAGAGCCAAAATCAATGGTTAAAAAACCTGCCATTAAGCCACATTTGTTATTCCTATACTTCCACTTCTTGAGTTGTTACCAGTGGGGATGACAAAGCCTCAGACTGTAAAACTCTGCTCCGAATTGAGAAGAACAAGCTTCTAATACTGATAATCAGTGATACTAAGACTCCATGCCAAGGGTGTAGGAAGCTGTATTGAATAGGCCAGCATGGACTTGTCAGTGGAGCAGAAGATGGAAAATGCAAGATTTCTTCGTGTCCATGTCTGTCTGAGGTACCCTGAGAACTGGCCTTCTTGGAAATGTCCCAAATTTTGTATTCAGCTTGCTTTTATCTCATATTTACATTATGCAACATGTACTAGTGCAGTAGGATTAGGGTATAAGCATGCCTATGTCGTTCTCAAGCTGTGTCATGCCATGCTGCTTTAAGGTAACTTCAGCTGCCACTTTTTGCATACTTAATAAGATGGGGGTTTTTATGGTGCTCATCACAGACTTTGTTTGCAAACACCTTACAAGCACTAATGACTTCATTCTCCCAGTAGGTAGTGAATTATTTCCTTTGTTTCACAAAGACATGAGCTGCAGCATGGGGATAATGCAAGTTGTCCTGTGTCACACAGACACTGCGTACAGATCTCCTGGGTTCCTGTGCAGATTTATTCACAAGATAACTGTTCTCAAATAGCCCTGCCTAGCTGTGCTATTTTCTCAGCCCCATTTCCCACTTTACTCTATTTCAGGAAAAATCTCTTTCACCTATCCAAGTTTGCAATAACACCATCATCTCACTAAAAGGCTTCATCGCAAGACAGCTTGATCTACACTGCTCATGAAAATTGAGCTTGTAGTGATAGTAAGGACTGGATGCAATTACAGATGTACACACAGACACTTCTCTGTGCATGCTTGTGTCTCTGCACATAGCATATATGCATATGCATATTATCAGGTGTCTTAGAGAGTTATTAAATATTGAATGTCAGAACAATCAAAGTGCAGTTATCTAAAGCTTCAAATAAATGCGTATTATCCACTGTAATATTTAGTTATTCCAGGCTAACACTCCTATCTATATCCCTAGAGGGCAATGTCACCTAACAGGTTGTGCTCATGTCCCTGTCATCTTCATATGAAGTCAAAAATGATGTTATTGTGAAGACAGACAGAACTAAGTCCGTACTTAATAAAATTTTATTTATTTAAATATACACTTGTCCCTTTTTACTTTCAAGAAGTTTTGAAGGCTGATTTCAAGAACAGCTTGATTGTCCAAAATTTACCTCCCTTTACAAACCTCTGGGATCATTCTACTACATCCTTATGTCAAATAGCTTAAGGCACAAGTAAAGAGACAGTGCAAGGCACTAAGGCCTTAGAGAATAGCATGCAGAAATCTGAATGCCTGCACAAAAGAAACTTGAAGGAAAACAGAATGGTCATTTTCTTGCCTGTGTTTATTTCCTTGCTGTTTCTCATTTATTGTTCTTTTTGCAAAGTTTCCTGTTTGCAAGGCCCAGATTTATTCTCAGGTCTCACTCCACATCTACTCTCAACACTGTTCAGTTTGCATGGTATGGTTCTGACATCTCTGGTGTAAATAATTTCAGTGGTCTCTTCTTGTCCAGGTGTGAAATGAAACCCCTTACTTCAATGTCAATGTTCTACCTCTGAACAGAAGATGATGTTTGGGTTGTGAAGTTTCCCAGCAAAGCTGCTGACAGTATGACTGCAAGAGAAGCTGTTATTGTTCAACATCTTTTAAAAGCAGAATAATTCCATGTAATTGCCTTATTGATGGATTCAGCAGCCTGAATTGAGCCTCTAAAATATAAAAATAAAGGCTTCCGTTGTTTGCTTCCTTTTTGTTTTAAATGATTGATAATTATTTCACAAATGTCTTCCCCTGACATTTGATTTGCTAGATAATACACAAACATACAGTTTCTAATGGGTTTTCTGGCCTTTTAACCTAATTTCTTTTCTCATTACTTTTCATTTTATTTCTAATTCTGATATAAAATCTATTTTCCAGAAGATTTTTGCATGATCTGAAACTTCCTCACTTTAATAACATACAGAGTGGTATTTTAAAACAACTACAAAGCCAAGATCAATTATAGCAGAGAAGCAAAATCAACCCATATTTTTAACTTTTCTCTTTCATGTTGAACTCCTTTGCACATGTTCTCTCCAAGAAGGTTCCAAAATTATGATGGAAATGAATAATTATTTTGTGTATGTGAACCTTTGACAAAATCTGCCATGTGAAAACATTTGAGTGAGGACAAAACAAGAGTTCAGCATAAGAACACATATATTTTTCTGTCAAGCTAACAGCTGGCAGTTACTCTATTGTAAAGATTCATTAGCTAATTAATTAGGCAGATCACAGATTAAGAAATGAAAATTATATCTTTTACATTTTTATGACACAGAAAAGGGAAATAACAGCTAAAACTTGAGAGACATATATGAGTGTCCACAAAAAAAAAAAAAAAAGAAAAAAAATATCAATATTAAGGGAAGAGAAATAGTGAGTAAGAATTCCAGTACACTCACTAATTGCAGTGGCAGTGACTAATAAAGTCTGGTAACTTATTTGCTATAACACCATTCACAATCTTTGGAAAAAAGCAGGTTGTAGTAGCAATTGTTCTGAATGTATCCTTGGGATTGCACTAATTTACTCAAATTTCATCTGTGTGAAGAATTAAACTTTTTTTTTATTATTATTATTTTCCTTAGCCAGTATAAATCTGTTGAAGTCAGTGGGACCTTGTGATTTTTGGCTTTATGGCACTCCAGGTCCACCCACCACTCCATTCATAAATGCATGAAAATGCAGGTCATCTTTCTAAAGAAAACTGCTTAAAAGTTTAAAGGACAATTGCCTTTTGTGTCCTTTGATGGAATCCTACATGACTTGGAGGGAGACATAATTTTTTTTTTCCAGTCAAGATTCTGAAAATGACATCTGTATATCATTCTTTACAAAGACTTACCAAGATTTCCTAGCACTATATTAAACAAATTAAATGCATTTTTGTACTGCTACACTATTCAAAAGATTGTTCCCTGCTCTAAGACTCAGAACAGAGGAAGTCTTCTGAAAGAGAAGTCGAAAGAGAACACATCCAATCTGCTATTTAACCTATTTTTTCCATTCTAAAGTCTTTTTTTTTTCTTTTTTTTTTTGAAGGTGTGGCTCTCGGTAGAAAGGATAAAGCAATAATGATCTTCAAGCAACAATACCTGTATTGTAAAATCGCAATTTATTCAGATGTCCTTTCCAGTCTAGTGTAAAGAAATAACCTGACATGCTAACAGACAGGTTTCTATTTAAGCAAAAAAAGAAAAAACAGAAGTCCTTAAGAAATAGCCTCTAAAAACATGTTTCTGACTCTTCTCCCTGAATTCCACTGACAAAAGTAATGAGTGAGGTGACAGGAAACCTGATATTAATTCTGCAAGTTCTAACTAGATGTGCAGGAGATCTAAGCCCAAGGAATAGAGCTCAAATGCAGAGCAAATAGGCAATTATTCTGAGCAGAAAAATTCTGTGCCTGATGATGACTTGCCTGTCTCCATTCTCTGGTGTCGGTTCTACAGAGACTGTAATCGTCCATGTTGATGCCTGTATTCAATCTTAATGCCTGATACTGAGTGATGGGAAGCTGCAGGGATTCTTACAAGATTCACTGTTAATGGGTTTAACTCAATTGGCACGTCTGCTGGGATATTTCATAAATACATAACCTATGCTATGTGATTGGAATAATTAAATAGAATCACGCAGAGCACACATCTCAACGGGACACTTATTGTTCTACAACTTTTGCAACCTTCTGCTTTACCTTAAGTCACTAATTTTTCTTAAAATAATAAATTCTGCTAAGAGGATATGGAATGATTACCCCTCTTTTGCATGCACTCATGCATACACACAGTTCCCACCTTTGCAATCTGAGATTCTGAAGGAATCTAGCTTTCAGAAAGCAAATTTTTGCCATATGATGGGATGGTCACAGTTCTTCTCTGCTGCCTGTGTGCACCATTCTATAGTACAGATTCAAGCTATACCCAGAAAACGAAAATATCTGTCAGAAAGAAGATACAGATTTCGCATGAAAACTTTTTGAGAAAGAAAACACTGCTGCAAATGTGCTTTTCAAGCAGCTTAAATTTATCCAGCTGTTCCCCCCCCCCCTTATTATTCTTCTGCCTCTTGGTACTCTCTTTTCCAAATGCAACATCTGCTACCTTTGTTAGCATATGACATGCAAGACGTTTATTTGTATGTAGGACCTCTCTATACATAATGCAGTTGCTATAGTTTCTGACCTATCTGAACACTGTCATTTGCAGTGGACTACATTCACTGATATGAATGGGCTTTCAAGACATGGATCTCAATGATGCACCAGTAGCAATTTTCTCAGTATTTGCCTCTTTTGCATTATTGTATTAAGCAAAAAGGGGAAAGTGACATAGGGTCCACCTCAGGGAAGGGTGTTCCAATGTACTGTGACAGATGATTCAGGCATGGTGACACCATGCATGTCTCCTTCCTCTAAACCTATTTTCTTTCTTTGTACCATCTTCCCAGTTGCTTCAAAATTAAGGAAGCACACTAAATAAAATATATGTTCAGATGTACAGGACTACCGCGTGATGCAAAGTGTTCCCACTCAGTCTCTACGGGAGAATCCCATGGGTTTATTCAGCTTGCTAATAACCACCTTGCTGCAAAAACATGAAAATGCAGTCTTCATTTCCAATCCCATCAAAGCACGTGGCTAAAAATTATTTTCTGAAAGCTGGATCTCATCAGATCTTCTCATAAGAGTTTATATGACTTTTCTGATGATCAATATGAACATGAGAACATTGGCCCCAGAAACTGCATAAGGTAAGGTTGACAAGCAAGAAGCCAGCCAAATCAAACAAGGAAAATCATACAATTTCAGTTTTAAGATCAAATCGATAATGTGTTGTGTTTGTTTTTAATAGTCATGCTTAGTTAATTCCCTTCAATTAGTAGTTGTTGAAACTTCAGTTTGAGATAAAAAAAATCATATGACAAAGTAATTTAACAATGGTTATTACCAGTAAAGTCTTTGAGATGTGCAACTATGCAAATCCACCAAGCACCATTCTGATGGTGTTTTCATTACTTGGATGAAACTGCTGATAGAACAATGAATTTAGATAATGTCATCTGCTACTTCATTCACAACTTGTACTTCAAAAGGAAAGTGTGCGTAAGGTAACTTGTTCAACAGTTGCACTATTCTTCATCTCAAATAGTTGCCATTTCAATTTTTCCTCCTTGTTTAGTAAGGATACAAATACAGGACTGAGAATAAGCATGGAATGCAGTTCAGGACTGGTCTCATTTCCGAAGTACATGCTCTCTGAAATGTGCATGCTTCAGTTTAGACATAGCCAGGACAGAAATACAGATCTAGATACAATAAAAGTTCCCATTTTTTTAGAACCATGGAAATGCATATATTTTACAAAACTCAAAGCATAAAACCAAAAATTGAAATATTTGTCTCGATACTCTCTGCTGACTCCCTCCTCCAGTTTTCCTTAATGAGATATTTGAAGATTCTGGGCTCTTCAGTACTCTATTACATGGCAAATTAAGAAAATGACTCTTTCTCCTCACAACCTTGCTCTAGTGCATTCCCCACCAGTCCAGTTTTCCCTATTGCACTGAATGACTCCATATTTGGTGACACTGTATTTTCCATTACACTTATTTCTTGACTACCTAATTGGTTGACTCGAGTCATACAACACTCAATAATTCAGGAGTAAAAATCTTGACTAAAGATATCTTCCTGTTTCAATAACCCTGATTCCAGTCACAGAATAATGCAGAGGAAAACCAACAACAACAACAGCAACAACAACAACAACAACAAATCTGCCTCCTAAAGGCATAAATGGACCATTTTATTCCTATAATATTATAGTACACGGGGCTAAACATCCTATCATCACCCTCACCATTATTATGGGCTTGAATTGCTAGGACACAAGGGAGTCTATTGTATTGGGTTTCCTACAAGGAGCGAATGAAGTGTTTACTACTGAAGTACAAAACTAGAAACAAAGACACATAAGACAATATTTGGCACTGTTCTTTATGCACAGATAATGTAACTTGTCAGTTTTCTAGTAGTAGATAGAGACTTTGTAAACAGAGTTTTAAGGATGGACCATCAGGAGAAGAACTGTGATAGAGGACTTAGAGGTACTTACACATTCTAGATACATACAACACAGAAAAAGAAAAATAATGCACATTTTACAGGGATGATAGACCAAGAAAAAGGTGTTACAATCTAAATGAAAGTTAGTTCAAACTCATGTTCAGACCAACAAAATATCTGAGGTTTCATTGCTTGACCATAATGCAGGAAAGTTTTGTGATTTTCATTCAGGAGAGAAATGCTATGAAATCACATCCCTTCAGACAGAAAAACAAATACTTTGGAGTAAAATGAAATACTGTACTTTTGTCTGGTTCCAAGTTTTCTGTTTGTTTTCAAATTTTCTCTCCTTGTTCTCAGTTTTCTTTGTTATTTCAATTTAAAAGTTCCCTTCTTATTTTTAAAGGGGAAAAAATCAGCACTTCTTTCAGAGGCTGGCAACTCTTCCTCAGTTCTGCAACTTGTCCCCTTGTCTACAGATATTTAACTTTGACTTCAACTTTTCCCGCTTTGAGTGACAAAATGAAAATTAGATCAAAGTAGCTGGAGTTCAGCATTGTTGCTGTTGATACTTACTTTATGAATTCATTCTCTCACCATTTTCACCCAAATAGTTCTTTCAGTTATTCCCATTTTTTTCATCAAAACATTTAATTTTTATGCATCTGCAATATAATGTGCTGTAGAGTTTTGTGGCTATTAAAATACTGAATCTGTGCTTTAACTAAACATACGAAATTTTAAAAAATTAAGTTATTAAATATTTCACAATTTTTTTTTTTTTTTTTTTTTTTTTAGCACTTGAGAACTAACTCTAAAATTAAAATTGAACAAAGAACTATTTGCTATTCCTTGTGTTGCTCTGGAAACAACAAAAGCAAAGGGTAGCACATACATTCATATTGCACACACTTGAATTCCACATCTATATATCCAAACATCATCAACATTCAAAATGATTCAGTAGCTATCTACTGCTTGTGTCACAACTGTATAGTAAGAACCACAGAAATAAGAAAAAACTCAGTAGGTGATTATTCAATTATCACTAGAAGTGGTGGTAGCAGTGCACGCATACTGCCTTGGAAAATACCAAGATAATATCTATGTCACAAAATACACAATCTAAATTAGAGAGACAATATAATGAGAAACACATACAGCCTTTGGATAGCACATTTGCACATAAATGAATTGAAAATAACACATATTCCATAAAAACATTTCTTGTTTTTTTTTTTTTTTCCCTAAACTCCTCTTAATTGACACATCTTACCACGCTGCAGCATGACTGCTAAATTTGCAAAGATATTAACACCAAGAAATTCTATGTAGGTGTTTATTTCTGCCTGTAGCATGCATTTGAGAACTGTGAGAAAAAGATGAGGCTAGGCTAGATCCAAAATTCTTTGAAGCCTATACATTTAATGTTAGTAGTTAAAAGAATCAGTTTCTTCAAAACTGAGTCTGAGATCTGCTCCTGTCTTTCCAATTTTAGGTCAAGCTGCTAAATACTATTTTGATTTCCTACTTAAATGAAGAAAAATTGCATATGTTATAATAACCCTGAATATTCCTTTACTGCACCTTCTGTAAGTGGGGTAACCCAGTATTTATTGATTTGATACTGGTTACAGGCACTACCTACAGTAGAACATCTGGTGAATCAATCACTATTACCATAATGGTACATTATGACTCAGTCCAAGGTTTTTGTGTTCACAGCACAAATCAAAGAATGTTTACTACAGAAAAACTACCAACTTCAAGCCAAGCATCCTGTGTTATTGCATATTTTAATATAACTTGTGATACTAGATTACGCTCAGCATGCTCATCTGCGAACTGGCTTTCTGAGGGAGGAGATGGGGGAGTTTCATCTCTCTGCCAAAATGAACTGTAAGAGAGAGGCATTACAGCTAAGTCCATAATAAAAGATTGCATTGTGCCATTAACAGTTCAAGTAATTTTTTATATTCTACTGCATTCAGTATTTAGTTTTAATATTGAACAAATTACTTTTCTCTCTCACTGACAGGTTAGCACCTCTTCAAATCACTTTTTAAGAGACCTGGAAAAACTTACACTGCTCTTCCCTTTGCTCTATGCAATCAGAACCAAATTTTTGTTGAAGAGAATAACACATAAGCCACCAGACCAATGCTTACTGTAGGTACAGTCAAAATTAATTTTCTGTGGAGTTCATGGGGAAAGCTTCCCAGAATGATTTTTCTAAGCAATACTTAATGCTACAGAGATGGTGGCTACCTGCTTCTGACAGTTTGCCTATCAGCCAAACTCAGCAGGTTTTATTAGGGACAATTGTTATATTTTGCAGCCAGTAATATCATGTTTCCTATGAAGTTTATATAAACACTTGCTGGCTGAAAACCCTGCTAAAGGTATGTGTTCTCTCTCCAGAGGCAGGGAAAATGCAACAGAAGGAACTAAACATACACAGCGCAAATGGTGGAACCACTCCAGGAATAAAGAAGTCCTTTGCCATCAGCTCTATGGTTTCTAAGCAAGATCCTCTCAAGGTACTGAACTT
>JAWWLV010000088.1:40506943-40523493 GCA_035041135.1 Platyrinchus mystaceus | reverse complement strand
ACCACTCCAGGAATAAAGAAGTCCTTTGCCATCAGCTCTATGGTTTCTAAGCAAGATCCTCTCAAGGTACTGAACTTCGACTTTTCTGGAGGAATTGTTTCACCTTAAAACACATATGGGCATTACAGACTTCTACATGCGAGCTGTTCCTCCTGAGATTCCTCTATAATCAATTAAGATACAAAAGAGCAATCTAGTGACTTGGGACATATAACCAATTTCAGGAAAAGATGAAACACGAATTGAAAATGCCTATTTGCTTCCATTAACTGTGAAAGGAAAGCAGATGATGTAGTAAGATGAAAGCTTCTACGTCCAGCTTCTGGTGGCTAAACTCAGTCTCTTGAGCCTGCAGATTAGAATTGATACTCATAGAAGTACTTATCAAAATGGAGTGAGATTTGATCTTTTCTAATCTTTCTGTCAATACTATAAAGACAGCAATATACTTAATATAATATAATGATCATGTTAAAAATATGTAGAAAATAAAAAAAAGACAGTTAAATCATAAAATCAGCTAAGAAAGTAGCTAATAGTACTTTACATATGGAAGTTTGTGTTTTTGATAGAAAAAAACCAAAGTCTCTTGGCTGCTTGTTGATGACATAGCAGGAGTTGATGTCATTGATTTATATTAATGCAAAGGGCATCTTAGGCTGCAGTACTATGTCAAGTCGCCCTACTGCAAACAGAATTCCTTTTCCAAAGCCAAAAGGAAAATGAACCTTGATTTTATACATGAAATGAATGTGTGCATGTGTGTTGGTGAGAGAGTGTGTATGTGTATCAGCTTGCTTTAATATCAAGTGAAGCTGCTTATGCACAAGGACATTCTCCTCTTTGTCTGTGTTACACCAACTCAGCCTTTAGCTAAACAGGTCTTATTTCTGACACAATAAGGGACAAATGTGAATGAGAGTTCAGGGAGAAGGATTCCTTTCAGTCTTCTTTGTTGTGCAAAACAAAAAAGAGAACCTAAGGAAGAGTTTGATTAAGACTCCAGTGTGTCTCTCTTTTTGACTTGTCTGTGAAAACGGTCCTCACCACATAGATGGGTGAAAGACAAAAATAATGACAGAAATTAACATTGCCCCATTTTTTCTGCCTACAGAAGACACTCATATTTGATCCACACCATGGGCTCAGTCATAGTCTTCAGTCCCTTACTTCTCTTAACCATTCACTTACTTACATATCACATTGGTCCAGCATAGCAGATGCTTTCATTAAAAAGGCTGAGAAATAGAGATGCTTGCTGGTCTGGAATTTGGAAAGAAACTCAATTTAAAATCAAAAGGAATTTACATGTCTCTGGATATGGCACTGCTGAAAGAAGCACTGCTGAATCTCTCAATTTATTCCACCAAGAACTTTCAGGTTAATATATATTAATGCATTTTTTGTAGGTCTGCAATGAACATTTGATTTGTTTCTCCTAGAAGCAATTTAAATTTAAATTCCAAAGCTGTAGATATCTGAAGAATGCTTAGGTTCTCTTAATCATGGCAAAACACCATATACAGGGATTAAAAGAAGCCAACAGCCTACAGAGGGTCTGCTTAGAGAAGCAGACGCTTGATAGCATTAAGGTGGAATAAAAAAAGAAAACAAAATCCAAAAAAATCCCTTAAAACTTCTAGATAGATTATTAGACCCAGCAGGCTTGATTCTGGTGTTTAACCAACACAACCAATTACATTCAGCATAAGAGTTGAGAGAGGAACAAAAGTGAAGAGACCTGCTTGAGGCAGCATCTGAAGTAGTGTGTGCAGTTCTGCGCTTCTCAGGACGAGAGAGACATGGAACTCCTGGAGTGGGTCCAATGAAGGGTAAAAAAGATGATTAATGGACTGGAACACCTCTCTTACAAGGATAGGCTGAGGGAGCTGAGCCTTGAGAAGAGACGACTGAGAGGGGACCTTAACAATGTCTGTAAGTATCTGAAGAAAGTGTGCCAAGAGGATGGAGCCAGGCTGTTCTCAGTGGTGCCCAGCAATAGGACAAGAGGCAGTGGGCAGAAAGTGCATCTGAACATGAGAAAGAACTTCTTTACTGTGTGGGTGACCGAGCCCTGTAACAGGTTACCCAGAGAGACTGTGGAGTCTTCCTCATTGGAGGTATTCAAGAACCTTCTGGATGAAATCCTGTGCAATGTGTTCTAGGATGAACTTGCTTGAGCAGGGAGGTTGGACCAGATGACCCATTGTGGTCCCTTCCAACCTGACCAATTCTGAGATTCTGTGAAAGCTGTCTTCACATTCACAAGCCTACTCTGACCCATCTTTGAATTAAAGAAGATAATGAACAGTAAGTTGTAGCAAGCATTTCATCTGCAGTGGGCAAAGACTGTGAGCCAACAGCTCTGCTCCATGGAAGACAGGGGTTTTTTTGACTTCTTCCACAAAATTTGAACCAGGAGAGACAGCTGTGCCCATTGGGACTTCTCTGTCATGATGGGGATCTCTGGCCTCCAGCTGTCAGAGGATGCAAGGGGAAAGTATAACTGTGGGAGTGGCAGGAGATGCTTTTAATCCCTACCACCCCTGGTAACAATCACCATATGCAGAATACCCAACCAAGGAACACTCTCTGGGGAAAGGTGTAAGCTGGTTTTTTTGAAGTTTGACTTGGGACACCTTTTACAATGACATAAGAGGAGTAGGTGTTGACACCTTCTGTGTCAACAAGGGAAAGTCTACTTATCCTCGGTTTCCTTATCTTCATGCAGCTGCCTTTCACAACACTGGCCATTGATGTAATGATATTTCACAAATTTAAGTACAAAAGGCTGTAAGGTGTTAATAATAAAAAGTGGCAGGTTTCTCACTGGTCCTTTTTTGTTTCTGCTATTTTATTATTTTTCTGGAAAAACTAAAAATCCCATTAAAATAACTTGGCTGTCTTTCACTCTCTTTACTAACCAGACTGGCTAGCAAATGACTTCTTGGTAGCTGAGAAATTCCTGTCTTCCATACTTAACTACTAACACCAATTAAAGAAGTGGGAAATATAAATATTTCTACCATGCAAGTGATCACTGTAAGGCAACCACACTCTGTCGATCAGGGTGAATGACGACTCCCAATACCTCTGCAAGTTTCTACTCTCCAGCAATGCAAAAAAAAAAAAAATTGGATAAATGATTTTTTTATCTTTTTCAAGAAAGAAAAGCTAAATTCTCACTGAAAAAAAATCCCCAAACCATATTTGTCAGAATGTGAAAATGTATTAGTGATGTAATGTTTATTAGCTTCTATTTAGCGTCCTCCTCACAGCAGGGAACTTTATAATAAGAAGCAGCTGAGGAGAAATCAATGTTGGCCTCCATGGATGTTCTGTATTCATAGGGATGGCTCCTCTGATTGATTTGTTGGCAACATGAGATAAAAATAATTTAAATTTTTTTAAAAAAGAGCTAAATGAGAGCTAAAGTCTATATGAGAGAAGAGTGGGATACTAAAACCAAAACAAGGAAGAGATCCCTAACAGCTTCTCTAACCTTGCTTTATTAGCATATTTTGTACATGGACAGGAGCAATGGAAGGAGAATGGCTTCTCCCCTAAATTTGACCTGCTGATGTAAAATAATAAGATTAAAACAGTTTTGGCATTGCAGGTACAAGAGGAACTATTTGGCTGAAATCATAGCAGAGAGACATTTATTCTTCTCCAGTTTGTAAACTAGACAGCCTTATTCTTATTTCTTTATGCTTTCTTTTTTCTTATGGGAGACATGATAATGTCTCCCCACTTGCACTGCTGCAAAGCTAATCCTCCAAGCTTGCACACAGCACTTCTGGGATGATGTAAGTGTACACAGTAGCTACAAGTCAATCCAGAACCTGATACTACCTTCAGAACATAGTCCTCCCCAAAAGAAATACTTCTCATAACTACTAAACCATATACAGAATGCCCCTTTCCTCTATCATACAGAATTCCATAGGCTGTACTATATACATGTATACTTGATAGCCCCAGATATCTATTTTAGCAAATGTTTAAACAGGGAGCTTACATCTGAAGGCAGCAGAGTAGGACCTGGAGCATTCACAAAGGTATAGATGAATGAAGCTTGAAACTGGTATGAAACATAAATTACACTCAGTATGAACGATATGAAACATAAATTCAGCTCAGTGCCACTCTCCATGTAAAAAGCTAACTACGCATTCTTGGTGGGCAGTCTTCTCACGCATATTTTCTTTCCAATCAGTGTAGTGCATCTCTTATCTGCACCACAGGTCTCTGCTGTATATCTTGACAGTGCCTAGTGTACAGAAACTCCTTTGAGATCAATGAAACTTGTATTCATAGAAGAGGCAGGGAATGAGCAACAGAGATCTCTGAGGTAGATAAGTCTTAAAAATCAAGTTCAAGGAAGGTGAGTTTGCCCTGTGTGACTGATAGAAGATTTATTTCAGGCTTTATACAATTCACTGAAAGCCAAAGGTCTGGGGTATTACCTGTCATTGCTTTTAAAGGAACACTGAATTAATTTAATCTAGAGGCAGATCATGCAGCTCTGTACACTGTCCAGCAAAGCGAAGTCACTATTGTCATCCAGAACAGACACAGAGTCAGCATATAGATGCACTGAGGTGTAAAAATTCCAAATCGAGTGGGATTCTCAAACCTAATCTATAGCTGTGCACTTAGTCTGAAGTGCTTTTGGCAGAAAAGAATCAAGATATAACACTTAGGCTTAACAGCAGAGTACTTACTCTTTTGTCTCCTGGTGGTGGTGAAGTGGCAGAACAGAGCTGGTTATAATGCAAAGTGCTTTCATCCATGCAGGATTACGGCCCTCTCTATTCCTCACAATTTCCATTTGTTTGCTCTCCAGGATCAAGTATATATTCCCAATACATGACAGAATTATCGGGGAAACAGTGCTCTCATAAGAATTCATACCTTACCATCACTGAGCCAATCCTAGTATTTTATACAGACTTCCCAGGATCACAAGTGCTGTAAAACACTGAGCAAACTCTGAAGGACACCAAGATTAGGACATCAGCTGAAAACACCACCAGAACACAGATCAGAAAGTTTGCTTTAAAGATTATCTGTTTATGTGATTCACTTTGTCTCAAAGCTTTGCAGTTAGATAAATGGTGGTTTTTTTCTTCATCTGAGTTAGTACATTCCAGTGTAACATCACAGTCTCTTCATCTCATCTCTTGCAACTCACCACTATAATCAAAATGTTAACATGAATGACCCAGAAAGCATGCAATCACTCAGCATCGACACAAAACTACCTCTGTCAGGCCACATGGGCTTACAAGGTACAAAAGAGCTTTTAGCCGTGAAGGACAGGTATTCCAGCAAATACACTCTGCTAAACATCCACCTACAAAAGTTAAAGCTCTTCATCACACAGCTCTGATCATACAAGTATTCCCAAACTAAAAACTAACATGTCCTTTGCATTTTATGCTCTGTAGCATGCTTCCATTGTTAGTCCATTCCATTGCAGTGTACATCAACTCAGCTCTATTTTTTTCCTGATTTTATGATTTAGCACACACTTTACATTTTTAATAACTTTTTTTTTTTTTAAATAACAGAATCTTCTCCCTCCAGAATGAGGAAGCACTGCCTGTTCTTCTCCTGATGAATATGCCAGCTGCCATCCACTTCAGGGTCTCTTCTGTTACCAGTTCAGTTACCCCCAGGGCATCAGTTTGCAATTGTTTCAGCAGTTCACTAAGTCCTAAGAGTAATCGTGAGTTACTGACAAACAGCTGAAAACACATCAACCAAACAATGCAAATAAATGCATTTATACATGTACTTTCAAGTAGGTGTTTAGCTGAGCATAAGGCTTGTGCTTTATTTGCATCCATACCAGGTTACTAGCACAGCAATCAGCACTTTGTTCTTTGAGCATACAATGCATGAAAAGTGGAAACCTGGAACTCCCAGCACAGTACGGCATGGGCCCCCTCCTCGTGTCATGGTCTGGAGTATTATGAAAATATTTAATGAAAAATTTCTAGCTTCAAGTCCTTTGTATAGAAAAATGTATCATTGTACTCAGAGCAGAGACAGCCTTCCTCATTCATGGACGCTCATGTATTTCCATAAGTTGTTATGGAGAATACAAGAAGTGGCTGCATCTCCCATAACTTCCTACTCTGCAGAGAGAGTGAGGAGTCATTAGTCTTAAGCATACAATCACAGAACCATAGAATGCCCTTGCTTGGAAGGGACCTCAAAGATCATCTAGTTTCAACCCCCCTGCCATGGGCAGGGACACCTTTCACTAGACCAAGCTGTTCAAAGCCCCATCCAACCTGGCCTTGAACACTTAATGAGTCAGTCAACTCATCTGAGGATACACCTGATCATGACTGCTAGGCCAGCCTTGTGAGTTCAATTCCCAACTCTGGCAGCACAATTTATTTACATACAGATGATGAAAAATCAACTCAAAAATGTAATACAAACCAATAAATCATATATTCAGATACAGCTGTCTGCCACAAATGAAAGCACACCAATAGAAATCAGTGAAATACATTCTAAACAGAAATGCTCCAAAAACATAGGACCTAACTACTTACTCTAAAATACGTTTTCACTAATCCCAAGATTTATACTCTGTTTTGAGGGCCAGACAGTCTAGATTAGGAGGATTACAAACAGATGTTCTGGTTATGTTCTGGTCTCAAAATTAAGACCCAGGTTTAGAAAGCTGGGGATCTGAGCTCTGTTTCAGTCTCAGCCTCAGAGACTCATGGTGGGAGGCTTTCACACTGACTGCACAGCAACTGCCTCTGCAATTCAGTGGGCAAAAATTTAGGGGCTTCAGTTCCCCACGCACTTCCCAGAAAGAGCAGGAGTCTTCAGACGAAGTCAATTCATCTGAGCAGGATGCTGAGTACACAAGATGTCAAGCACTCCAACCCATCACCTCACTGTATCTTTACTGGGGAAAGTGGGATGTTTTCCTTATATACAGGAACTGAAGTAAACTAAAATAATTTGTATTTGGAAAACACTACCTTGAATACTGCTGAGAGAAACCAGATTTCTTAAACTGTTGAGAATAAGACAGCATCTCTGTGCTGGCCCTAAATATGAACAACTTTGTATCCTCAGGCATGAGGAAATAAAGGGGAAGCTGCAGTCATTCTTTGCCACTCTGTGGTACCATCAGCCACAGAACTCTCCCAAGCCCTGTCTCCAGTAATGGCCATATTTTCATACAGTTTCACCCTGCAAAAATCCCCTGCATGAAGATTAGCTTTTGAAAAGTGCCCTGTCCCTTCTAACGCCCATGTTGGCATTTAAGACTGAACACTTAAAGGATCTGAAACACTGGATATTTTATCTTTAATGAGCATCACAGCAGCTCAAACCATTAAAATCCACTCATCACTGATCACCTAGAAGAGAAAATCCTTCAAAGTCATGTAAAATTTTCAACATGAATCACTTACTTCTTTCACAACAGCTTTGAGGATATCTAAAATGTAATTTCTTTACATAGTATGAACATGATCTTCAGGGACTGAAGAGAGAGAAAAGCATGTGTGCATTTTGTTTTACTCTCTCTGCCAACCTTCCCCTCCAAACACATAATCAGGTCTAAGGGATGATTAAATAGGTAATAGAAGGAGGTATAATGTGACATCTTACTGAAAGATAAGAGGGCAGACACAAGTATTTAAACCTTTCTTCTAGCTTGTGATATATAAAGCAAGCATTATTATGTAGAATATTCTTCATGTTACTTTAAATATCCTGTACATCTCCCATAAAGCTTTTGTGTAAAATCCTTCCCTGCATATATAGAAATGAATCATATCACATTATAGCTGGCTATGCATTCTTCCCTGAGCACACTATGTTTTAAATTGCAAAATCCATTTTTATTTTCTTTTTCATTTGTCACCTCACCACTGGAAGGAAGGTTTCCTGGAGCGTATTCCATTGCATGCCTGACAATATCAAGTCTGCCTTCAATACATTAGTATAAAAAATTGAGGATAAATGATTACATTTACATGAGGTCAATGAACAAGTATAGGAGCTACAAAGCCTACATGATTCATTGTATCTTCTGCTACAAACCTCTGAGACTTCTTGATGAGAATACAGATACAATAAATAAGCAGTTTGCAGGAAAATAACTAATTTTTTTTAGTCCTTCATTAATTTTCAGATAATTTGGATAAAGAAACCTGATATGAATATGTCTTCTTTGTTATCTACTATGTCACGATACAGCAACATGCTGCACACTGTTAGCCTATCCTTGTCCTTAATGTAACTCAGCCACTTGGAGATGAGGCACTGATGGATTTTCTCTCTGAGGCATTCTCCTTTTTAATTCTGAATTAGTACATTGTCCCAATCAATGTATACATTCACAACATGCTTATGCAATAAAGCTTAGAACTGGTGCAAGCATAGTATAATGCTTTGTCACGCATGTGTGCTTGAAAAAAAGAGGCAGGAAGAGTAACATACTTGTAAAACCTGTATAAAGCAGAAAGGCTGAGCATCCTCTGCAGGGCTAAAACACTTTTCAGGAGACTAAGGGAGAATCTGTAAATATTTAACATTGCTACAAGCAGAGGGATTAACAGAGTAGAGCTCTTTGATCAATACTTACAGCATCATGTATTATTTCCAACGGGCATGAACAGCAAAATGCTATTTATTGACTAAAGTATGCTACACATCACTGAAGTTTAATACAAGAGGACATGAAATTCTCTCTTGATGAGGAATAAGCCATTGACTTGACCATAGCCTCATCAACCATTTCTTGCACTGCAGTAGCACTTGATTGTTTCCAGCCTCATTTTTGTGGGAGCTTCCAAGACATAGACAAATCCAGTCTCTGACATCAAGAGATTAAAGTATTAGATAGTTTAAGATTAAATTAAATAAAGCTGGTGCAACAGAATGAATGAAAATATGATCAGTGAAGGGGCAAAAAGCAAGAAATCACTTGGGTTCATAGACTAATTAGGAATTCAATGAGCAGTCTGGAATAAGAAATTTTTTTTTTATTTTTTTTTTTTATTTTTTATTTTTTTTTTTAGTTTTCTAGCTTATAAAAATAATAACAAAGAGCTTTGGTAACTTTTGTCCCAATTTCATTGAAGACAGTGTCACGCAAACCAAAAAGGAACAGCAAAATGAACATAGCTGCCAGACAGAAGACGGTGCTTCTTGGGGCAAACCAGAAATGACCTGATCAGACTGATGCTCTGTCTGCCACAGACAATGTTCTATATCCAATACATACAAGGAAAGTTCAAGAAAGCAAACTGTAGACATTTGTGAAATAAATAGACAGGAAAAAACGTTATTTGCCTTGTCATCCTGAGTCGCTTTGTATATATTGCAGGGTTCTCACTCATTAATCTCACTAGGATACAATGAAATTATCTAGCACTACTTGGGGAAAATCAACCTGTGAACCTAACTGCACTTTTAAATTTCACAGGCTTCCAGTAGTTGAAATACTTTTAAATAAATGGTATGGTTCTCATCCTTCATGCAAAACCCTGCTGCACATGTGACTACAAAGGAAAAGCACAAACAAGGAATTTCACATCAATCATTCCTAACACTAAGACCTTTTGAAGATAAATTATTCCAGTCCACAATCCTCAAAGTCTGCTCCCAATGTTCACCTTTTTTCTTGCTGTAGCATGCAATGTTTATTGCATTTATGAAAAAGCTTGGACTAGATAATACACCAGGTAAAATCCCATAATAATACAAGTGCATTACTCCAAAATCCAGCAACGTATACCTGTACAGAGGCAACACATACAATAGATTTAAAGTCCACATGAAACTCTTTTACTCTTGATGTTGATTAATTAATCTCACAACTGTCTGCACCTGAAAATTGTGTTTGCCTGCTACTGAAGAGACCAAACTCTCCCTGAAGTGCAAAGGAAGGCCATCCAGTGCACAGGAGGTGCACAGGAGCTCAGCTGCCTCCAGGCCCACCACCTCCCAGGGCTGAGATCATTTCCTGTAGTTCATAACCTATATTTGACACTGCTGAATCCAAACTTGTGCTTCTTATTTGGATCTAGGTAATCAGAATAGAATGAAATAACTTTTCCTCAGAATGGAACTCTCTCAATTTTCCCTTCACAGATGCAGCTTCTATTACTCAATTTCAAGGAAACCAAAGTGACTGAATGCACCAGACTTAATCTTTTTAAAGGGCTTATATATGGCTTTCAATCTTTTCCTCACTGACTGATGTTGCATCACATCCAGGAAGCAAAGAGGAGTTTCCCACATAAACTCTGAATAAACTTTTCCAGTAAGTGTTATTTCAACTCTTATTTCTAAGAAGGAAAAAGGTTATTCAAGTAGACAATTGCTATGTATTTAACTTCTGAATTTCATTTAACATACACCTCTCATGAGGTGTATGAGCAATACATGTCAAAAGCTAAATGTGAAATTCCAAAGAAACCATAAGCCACCTTACCAAAAATGTAATTTATGGCCCAAGAATGATTCCTGATGATAAGTCCTCAAATTACCATTTTATATTTTTCCTCTTCAAATATGGACCTCTTTTTCCTGACAAAGCATTTTCAGTTCTCTTATGCAGTTATAAGCTTTTGTTAAGATTCTTCAAGTGTTATGATAACACGTTATGATTGCTTTTAACAGTTACACATAATCCTAAACACCTATGAGGGATTTCAGAGAAAAAATTCAGCAGTCACTGAAATAAGAAGTCACCAACTTCTAAAGGTTGGCACCTCAAGCTACCAGACTGACTTGTTTTCTACATCTGGTGTAAGAAATGCAAACAACTCCACCATGCTAACATAAATGAAGCCAAATCAAACAGTGCAATGGTTGAAAGTGTTAACAGAGGAAAATAAACCATGAACACAATAAAATATGAAAATCAAAATTATTTCCTGCACTCCAGCCAGCCCACAAGAACTCTTTAGGGCATCTGAGCAAATGATGGATATTCTCTTGGCTGATAGCAGGGCTGATGCACAGAACACTTTGTGTACACAAATTATGTGATGTGATGAAAAGAGGATGAAGAGAAGAGGATGTATGCTCATAAAGAGAAGCAAAGACATCGGGAGCAAGAAAAAATATCCTGGAGGAAATTTCTAATGGCACTAAAGAGATGAGTCATACTTAGAGAGACTCAGAGAGACAGATGACACTGTTTGCTGAGGTAGGTGGTTAAAGGTAGTCTACAGGTGTACATTCAACAGACAAAAAACTAAGGAAAAAAAGAGAAACAGTCATGCCAATGAACCTCCTTGCCATAAAACTCTTTCCCACCTTTTTTCCTTTTTAAATACGAATTGTGTATATAAATGTGCGTAAGGAATTTTAATGAGATGTACACTTTAAATGTATTAAAATGAATTATGCAGAAAAGCAGTAGGAGAGCAACAGATGTACAGATTCAAGGGTGACATGCTTAGTTTCACTTGATGAATGTTTGTTTTGTTGTTTTGAAAAATTAATGTAATGAAATATTTAAAGTGAACAAGAAACTTTAAAATTGACTTGGGGGATGGATCACTTCCTTACAAGGACAGGGTTTTATTAAAGAAAATATACTGCTAGCATCCAAATCAGGACCCTAAAAACAACCATTCAAATAATCTAGATATTTTAGGAATGTCTTACAGACAGTGTTTTCAAAACCATAGTATAACACCTCTTATGGACCAATGAGATCAGAGAACAAAGTCTTCACAGCAAACTTACAGGACAGTGTTTCTAATTTAAAAGGCAATGAGATGGTAACCTTCAAAAACTTCTAAAGGCTTATAGAAGATCACTGCTCAAAAAAAAAATCTGGACTGCTGCTTTTACCTATATTAAGTAGAGACAGTAATAATTATAGAGACTCCACTAACATTTAATCATCTTCTTTCCAACTGAATTAGAGAATTATGAGAATTCCCTCTATCTCATATTTCTGTTGTTAAAAGTGTCTCTTTTCTCATCTAGGGCATGATTTTCTGAGGTTTCTGTGAAGCACTGAAATTTCAGTGGTCTTTACCTTAGAAAAATATCTTCAGGTATTTAAATTTAGGTTTCTAAACCAAAAGGACATCTGAAAATCACACAAGAGATTCTTTGCCTAGGCTCTTCAGCTTTCATTGGCAAGAACTATGAGGGAGTCACATATGTCTGCTTGATTCCTCACTGCAGTCTGTTCAGCATATAAAGAAAAGGCAAGTACTGAGCTTTTGATTTCCCAACCCAAAGTCAAATCCCACATTGTAAATAAGAGTGAAGTTGTAATGCCCAATGGAAAGTGACCGTGAATGAAGCAACAAACTGGAATTATTAATCTTGCCCACAGCACCTCAGGGAATCAGAAAATTTTTACTATTTTCAAAGAATAAGAATGTTCTTGAGAATATCCAGGCCCTCCTCCATGAGAACACTGTTCATGAGGCAAATAAAGAAGAACAGAGGAGGTTACGATGACATAACTTGCATGCCGAGCCTTTGAAATGCTAGCCTCGTGAGAAAGAACATGAATCAGAAGGATTCTTTGATTTTTCCTTTTTAAAATAAAACCAAAAAACCCCTCACATTGTCCAGTATTATGCTCTTTACCATTTAGAATGGCTGGTAGCCAAGAAATGCAAACTAACCATGTACGAATGCTACAGCTGCAAGGTTGTTCTGCAAAAACAAAAGAACTTTTTGTGGCCTAATAATGTTTCTTGACTCTAATCTGCCTATGAAGAGATCACTACCGATAACAGCAGCAGCAAAGGGAAACCTTCTGGGTAAAAATGTCTCCATTGCAAAGTATGTGAAAATTGTATTATTTTTGCAACAATTTAACCTCAAGCCTTATCTGCAAGACTGATAGACACCCCTTCTCTGCCCTATGTCATGATATCCTATATACAGGATCCACAAATAGGACACATTTTCATAGTGGACTTTACCAAAATCCATTTTACTTTCATGAAAATTCAATTAAACAAGAGAGTGTAATTATCTGTTTACTGGCAAACAGGCAGTCCACATTAGTTCAGCTCTGCTTTGCTGAGCTGTGTTCAACTGCTCAAAGCATTTACATGTTTCATTATGAGATTTCATCAGACACCCCTGGCTCCACAACCATGGCACAGAAAATGGGATGCACAATGCCCACTGCTCTCCACATTTTGGCTAATGCTTCTTAAAAGCTGCTCCTGCTGTCTACAGAAACTGTCTACAAGTATGCTAAAGGTTAGGATAGCTTCATGCATATGTGGTTTGCATTACCCACATCTTATCCAGGCTGCTTCTCCTCTCACATTTTTTAGCACGGAAAATTGAAAATTAACTTGAGTGGCTTTGATTTTGCCTCACTTCAGTCATAATGCCTAAAAAAATCAACAGGATATATAGTATTTTATACTCTATTAATCACAGGCAGCCTTACATCCTGGTGTAAGTGCACACAAAGCCACCCTGTCCCTGCATGGCTAAGCTGGCATCCACATGCTGATGGCACAAGATTCATCTGACTGAATTGCCATTTAAACCTGAAAGTCCTGATGGAGCCAGAAAAAACCTTGATCCTGGGAAATGTTTCAAGTGAGCTGTCCCCCTTCCCGAAGCAGACAGATCTCAGATCTGAAATGTCACGCACAATTACCCTAGAGTCCTTGACTCTGAATCTCCAAATAACTCCTGGCATCATGCAGACTCTCCTCTTCCCCTAACAATTTCAAGACTTGATTTTAGTGAAATACAGTGATTTTTCCTTCACATGTAGTGGCTAAAATGAGACCCATGACTTAGCACGGGGAAAAAAAAAATTACAACATTCATTCTTAACAAAATAAACAGCAGAATGCAAACTGTTAGGAAACAAATTGCAAGACTGCCTCACTACGCAGCCATCTAAACATTTCCAGGATGCTTTTTATTCGGTGTGTTAGCACTTCACTGAGCTGTGGACTGGATCACTTTACTTGACAAGAACAGGCAACAGATTAAGAAAAGGGACATCCGAGACAACACCTTTGTCACATGAGTCACCACTAGTGCTTGTGTAAATGATGATGGGGTGGACACCATGAAGCAAAGAAAGAGAAATGAACTCAGGGAAGTGGGCTTACCAGAATTCCCTATAGGCATATGTTCCTACCCTCGCTGTGGGCTGAATGGATTAAGTTCACTGTGCAATGTGAATTACCACTATTGCTGATCTGAGATGGGGGTAGAAAATCACTGGAAACAGCTCATCCTCCTTGAAAGGGAAGGTGAGCAGAGGTGAGGCACGTGATCATGAAGTTTAGTGAAGAATATACAGAGGCTTGTAAAGAAAACTGAACTGAACTCAATACAATGGACACCCACAAGGTAAAGAGGCCTTTATTTTAGATGAACAGTACTATCGAGTGGATCACATGTTTGCGTAAATGGATTTCCTTGAGTACCTCCAAAAGGTGTAAATGTCCTCCTGAACCAGCCCAACTAGCATGGAGGAAGTGTCTACAGATTTCAGGCCCATTTAATGTATAACATATCGGCAACTAATAAAAAAAACCAAAACCTAGGAAAAAAAAAAAACAATGGGTTTGAGCTGGCTTCAAGCCATATGTTCATTTGCAGTGACTGGGAATGCTCAGCATCATGATGAAGAAGCATATAGAGACTGGCCCTAGGAATCATGATTCTATTATGGTTCTGCTGTAGATAACAATTGCTATATCATCTTTGTGTTGTAGTTTCAGCTTATTGCTGTATTGCTCTTCTAAATCACAGTCCCACATAATGTCAAATATCTTTAAACAAATATAGTATTAGAACACTGAACTCCTCTCGTGTGAAATATCTGAAGGAACCTGCTCGAAAAGTATTGAACTCTGACAAGTATTTAGAGTCTCAGGAGGAAAAATCTTTCTGTGGGCTGTTAAAATGACACTGCCGACAATGTGCTGCTCAGAAATTCCAAACTTCCCCCTTTTATTTCTACACGGTGAAAAACTCAATAAGCATAACAAAGAATAAAAATAGAGTAGATTAGAATCTTTTCTCTCAACCAAGCAGTAAGAGCCATGGGAAAGCAGTGATGATGCCATTAAGTGCCTATTCCCCAGCATCCTCTTCCCATGAGCTCATATGCCCAAAGACATTCTCAGAACTGTCATCTCACTGGGCATGGAAACAAGTAACAAATTTTAAGGCAAATAAGGGTAAAAAAAAAAGGCATTGGGAAAAAAGGAGGGGAACTCCTTTAACCAGGAAATTAAAACCAGAATCTGACAAAAGCCTTAAGCATGTTTCTAATTTTGGCAAAGGAAGAGACTGAGCATCTTGAAGACTGTCTTTTTGTCTGGAATAGACCTTTGAGATTTCCAAGCAGGCAACAAGCAGTGAAAAGATTTCAATACACAGCAAAAATAATGAAATTGAAGACCAAACAGAAAAAGAAAAATCTATCAGGATGTCAAATTCAAGGGAATGTGCTGAGAACAGGCTGTTTTTAAGACTGACGCAACTCTTAAAAGCTAGCACGGAAGAGGAGGAACTGTTTTAAGCTGATAGATGCTTTTGAATTCTTAACAAGAGAAAACAGGAAATACCTAAGGAATTGTTATTTTGGTTTTGGCAGATATTAGGGACAGATCTTTAAAGAGCCACAAGAGCAAAAGGATATCCTCTTCAAAAGGAACACAAGTCCTTTTCCAAGAGCTAAGCTCAATTGCAGAAGCCCATAAAAATGAACTGAGGCAAGTGAATGTTAACATTCATGGCTCAATTCCCCATCCAGATCAGATGAGATTCAGTTCCAAGAGACAGGTATTTCAGCACAAAAGCACATGCCAAAAAATTTCAGCAGTATCCAGATGGAAGATGCAGGCAGCAGTGGTCTTAAGAATTGGCATACAATGGTAAAATATCAGGAAACTTAATTCCTTAAAATTGATCAGCTAGAAAAACAGATTTATAATCATTAAAACCAAAAGAAAATTCATCAAAACCATAAAACTGAACACAATCTTACTTTTAGAAGAGTGAATGAGCTTCAACTAAGATGTAGGATTACAAACCAAGATTGCTTTGAGATCCACTACTGAAAATGTGCATGAAAAAGCTATGCATTAATTATTCTTATTATTCTTAGCACTCCAAACTTCTTACTTCCCTTCTTTGCTCTCACCTTGGCAAAGAACGGCCAAAGATTTTTCTCTGTATTATTCTGTGAGTTAATTTGTTTGTAATGTGGTCAAATATTAGGGACGTTGAATAGAATGGAAATAGAATGCATATGGAACAAACAAAAATGCTCTTAAACTTTGAAGTGTAAAAAGAACAGAACTGCTTCTAATGTAACTGGATATCAATATGCCTCTAAAAATTTGGTGATTCAGAGGATTTCTAAGATTGCTCAACCAATTCAGGTAAACTGATTTTGATCTATCAAAAATTATTAACTTTCATTTGACTTTAAGAAAAATATACAAATCATTCTTCAAAACCCTGCAGATGTTAGAAAATGAACTTTGCTCTCTCACCCAGTTGCCCTTTTACTCTTTATGTGG
>JAWWLV010000088.1:40426571-40489112 GCA_035041135.1 Platyrinchus mystaceus | reverse complement strand
AGAGAAGAGAAGAGAAGAGAAGAGAAGAGAAGAGAAGAGAAGAGAAGAGAAGAGAAGAGAAGAGAAGAGAAGAGAAAAGAGAAGATTACTAAAAAAACCCCTAAAGCTTATACATTTTTATGATACAGATTGATACAGTGTCAAGATAAAATTTTAATAAAAAATTATATATAAGGAATAACATGATGATTACATAATTATTACCTGAGAAATATTCAGTACCATGTAATTACCAGTCAGTGGAAAAATGTGGGTTTGGTTTACTTTGACTATAGTCACTTTGCTTAATAATAATAATGTAAATGAGAATTGGGACTATATCTTTTTATATCCAGAGTAAATATTTAATTGTTATTACCACATTTATGTTATGATCTACATATGAATATTGTTTTTATGTATAAGAGCAGAAATAATAAATCTTGGAGGACAGTATTTCCTTACTATTTAAGGCATTTTGCAAGGACGGAAGGTAGGCAGTAGCAGTATTATACAGTCCAAAGAACTGAGGCCACAGTCAGAATACACACCAGAGAACTCAATTTCTTTAGCATATCAAAAAGATGACTAGAGGGACAGTCTGATAGCAGTGCATAAGTACCTTTGTGGGGAGGATAAACTAGGTAGCAAGTAGTTCTTTAATCTTCCTGAGGAAGTTGGGACAAGAACCAGACAAGTTTGAAAGAGAAATTAGGCAGAAACATTTAACTGCAAGGAAGATGATCCATTGGCAGACATTAGATAGAAAAGAGGAGGTTCTTTTTTTTCTGGTTGATGGCTTCAAATCACTTCTGAAAGTCTTATTTTAGTAAATGGCAAGTATTATTTCAATATTAGGTAACTGGGAGTATTTCAACTGCCTGTGATATAAAAGACATCAGGCAAAATGATCCTCAGGTCTCAAATACTCCAAAGCTACAAGACAGTTTTGATTAGCATGAGGTTTCTTAGTACCTCTTTATGTTCTGCTCTTCAGCTTTCTATGGAAAGATTTCCCTTATTTTTTAATTTATTTTGCTCTTTTAATTCCAGGCATTCTAAGACCTTGATATTGCTGCAACCCGTGATTTCTCCTCCCCTGTAACTGACTTAGGTATTATATCTCCCCAGCTCTTCAGCTGGTAAGAGATTGCTTCAAGATGTTTTTATTTTTTGGTTTGAATCCACTTTATGCTGGAAAAAAACTACTCCCTTTGTCACTTATAGCCTAAGAAGAGATTTATTTTGACAAGTTCTCCTTGTTGCTCAGAAATTGTACTCTTTCCCAACATGTCTTGCCTGTAGATTCTTCACCTCTTTGCTTGAACAACAGAAGGTTGTTCACTATCTAAGATAAATATACAAATACAGAAACAACTCTTCTCTGGGGATATGGTCCATTCTATATCTTGCAGAATGACCCAGTATGCCAAGGTGACCATTTTGAGCCGCCTGAGTATCTCTGCACTACAGTACCAGTATCTATAGTGCTCTCTATAGAGAAATCTCTTTGGTTCAGAAGAAATCTAATAAAACTAAATGATACCTACATTATACTGAGAAATCCTGAAAGATGCACCCAGAGTGTTTAAATGCCTCATTACAGACCCCCCCTCCCCAGCTGGTTTACAAAGGGACAGAAGCATCTCGTGGATGTGCACCTTTGCTCTGAGGTGACAGCTAATTGAGAATCTCTTGACTTCGGTCGTTTGCTGGAACAGCATCATAACATTCTTTTATGGCAGTTTGTGTTGGACAAATTTTCTCATGTTACTGGAATAGTATGAACACAGTCTTTTCCACACAGACCCAGGCTGATTTATGCTACTGTCTTCACAGTCTCAGGTTAAGTATTATACTGGTGCCTGCCAGCAGTGCAATACTTGACTGTCTGACTGTCAGCATTTCCATCATAAATTTCTGTTTTCAGAAGCTTATGACTTCGTTATAAAATGTCGCTTGGGGGGGTGAATCTTGCAAGGTCATTTTAAGTTACAAGAAAGCAAACAAAAAAGTTAGTAGTTTCTAACTCTTTCTTTGCACTTTATCACTTTAAAGGACCAATAAAGTATTTTTTTTCTGCTGTTCAGCTAAGTGTGGCCCATGTATGCATGGTATTAATGCTACTATCTCTATAGGGAGGATACTTAAATAGTACTTGAATGGTATTTTACTGTGGGTTTATAAAAAAAAAAAAAAATAATTGTTTCAGTGGTACCAGTTAAGTCCTCTCCCAAGGTACATCCCAATGTCTCCTTGCTCCCTTTTCCATGTCCCAAGGAGTTCTTCAATTAAACTCAAAGTACCTCAAGCTTTGATTATGCAAATTGCTCAGCCAAATTATTTAATGGCTCCTAACTTTCCTTGTTTCACCCTCATCACCTTTCAGAGCTTCATATTCATTTTTATCTAACGGAGTCCCACTGATATTTGTTTGGGGATCCTGACCCATCCGTCCTTCTCTGGAGTTTGCTTCTCCCTGAAAGTGCTGCTCCACGCCTATCAATTTTCTTAGGGGTGTACAAAGTCTACCAAAATTTGGTCCAGCTTGCAACACCAGAGGAATATGTGAGAGTGTCTTCATACAGACCTCCCCAGCACCCTGCAGTGTTGTTCTCTGAGCCTTTTCCAGAGAGGCCTTTCAATGGAATTTTATCACCACAGTCATTGGAGTATTTTACAGATATCACACAAAGTCTTTGGGGAATGTTTGGGATTTCCAGTTTCACCTGAGACATTAAATTATAAAGCAATTTCCTGGGTAAGACATGAGATGTGACAGATCATTCTTCTGACTGATAGTAGGAATGATCCTAATAATGTCTAAGCCTGCACTACCGCCCCAGCTGATGGATTTGTTCAAGCTAAATTTATAGCACCTTTTCAACTGCCTTCAATTAAACCCTTCAATAAGGAAGAACAAAGCATTTTCCCTCTTCATGAATGCATCCTTAAACTGCCTGGATGTTCTTCATTCCCTGGTGCTGCTAACACTTCTCTGTCTCCAAAGTAGCATCATCACTGATCCTCAGAAATCCCCTTCTAAATATTCCACCTTTCATTTAGCAAAACAGCACCACTGCTTTGCCTCCACCACAATTGTGTTATTTCTTTATCTTCTCTCACCTTAACACCTGGAACTCATCCTCTGTGGGCCTGTGGAAAGCCAGGTCTTCCAGCATATACAGTTACCTCTTTATAAGTGGCAACACATCTTCAGGATGAAGATAAATATTTCCCTCCATGCTCTCAGTACCTTTCCCTATCCAGTAATTCCAGCCTTCCTCAAAGACCTTCTTTCTCACTCCCCTGATCGCCTTTTTATTCATACCATCAACAGCACTACCAATGTTCTGTTCGCCAAATTCATATGATATCAGCTATAAAGTTCTATCTTGACATAATTCTTCAAATCCAGTTTCTGTGGCTTTTTTCCCTTTGTTTTTTTGTTTGTTTAGTTTAATTTTGGCCGTTTTTCTTTTTTTTTTTTTTTTTTGAGAATGAAGGACTATGATTTTTTTCCTAAGCTATAAAGAATACACTTATATTTTTAAAATGAGAGACGAGATGCTGAAGTTATTAGATGGCTCCCAGCAACAGGGATTTAAGAGAAACGCCTACAAATTTAAATGCTGTGATGAAATCTGTGCGAGGGCAACACTGTGTCATTCCCTCTTTTGACACACAATCTCAAGACAGACTGAACTCAAAGCTTCGCATCCACTGTGTCTCATTTCTCCAATATCCTGGCATTTCCCTGTACTTTTTAGTTCTCTCTCTTTTCTGTGTTTAGTCCCAGCTTCTGCTTGTCACTGTCAACAGTAACTCATGCTGCCAAATGACAACAGCAACACAAGCCTTGTGGAATGCCAGCTCCCACAGAGAGCCTGAAGCCAGGTAGGGTAGCCTTAAAGGACAAAGCCTGAGCCAGGGGTGTGGCAGAGGAAGGGATTACAGCATGGATACACTTCTATGAAGCCACAGTCGAAGTCTAAAGCTTCCCTTCTCTGGCCCCTTGCTCATAACTCTCCTCCCCAAGATCTCCCCTGGGGTATACTCAGGCACAGTTGGCTCAGGCCACAGTGAAAGGCTCTGGAAAGTTTTGGGAAAATCTGTTCAGTTGCTTTTGAGGGATGCAAAAGAGAGGAAATACTTTCATGGCTTAACTTTCACTCAGAGCTAGTTTTGTACGCACATACTTTAAAGGAGGCTCTTAATGTCACCAGACATTACTCAGATAATTTTGATCCAAGAACATTTGAAGTTATCCTGGTTATAAATGATTAAGTAGCCACCTGCTGTACTATTAAACTGCTAATAATACCCATTTAGGAGAAAAGTGTGACAATAGCTGCCTACCTTAAGTCTTTACTTCTGATCGCTTTTGAATGAACACACTTATTTTGAGATTGACTATTTCCATAATTGGGCAGACTCAAAAAGTGAATTTTAATCATCATAGCACTTAATAACTTCAAAACATCACATTTTAAAATTGCTGGATGCTGCGGCATTTTAGCATATGCAAATTTAACTTTTTCACCTGTGCTTCTGTGGCTCAGTTAAGAGCTATGCTAAGCAGCATGGCACATTCCACAAGCAGGAAAGATATACTGTGATAAAACGTCCCAAATCAGAAGGTACAATAGCCAGGATCCCCATATGACTTGCTGATCTGAACTTCTAAAATCTTATTTGAACTGGAAATCCAGCTTCCATCCCCTACCTGTACAGCACCGGTACCCACTGAACATGTGCTCACACTGTAGAATGAAACCTTCATGACTACAAGCAAAGGTAAACAAATTAATCTATTTGGATTGACATGCAGAAAAAAGATACCAAATAGCACTTCATTACGAAAAGAAGTTCAGCTGATGGTGTAATTAAATCTGGTATTGATAATTCTGCAAACACGAGAGTCAGCATTCAACTATGGTTCCAAATTCCTGGATTAACTCTGGCCTCACTCAAGTCACTGGGAGCTCTGCTGTATGCTTTGGTGGAATGAAGGTTTTACTCCACTGTCATTTGCATGGTGAATTACACAACCTTCAAGTAAGATCATTAAAGGGCTCCTGGAATATATTCCATAATTAAATACATTTTCATAAACTAAGTCAATTTTTAAGAAAGTAAGTTTATCCATGAGTTGGACTAATCTTTATTTAGTGCATTAGAAAAATTCATTGTATTATCTGCAAGAATACATAAGGAACAATGTGTCATCTTTCAGCATAAATGTTTTGTCTTTTTCCATTTGAATTCAGACAATATTATCTTAACATTTTTCGTGCACGATGATCTTTCATATCGAGGACAAAGGTAATACTACAACATCACTTATCTTGCAAGTTAACTTTTTATCACACAGTACCTCATTTCACTCCGTAGCGCTGTGACACTAACAGAAGTGTCATGATATACCAAGATATGATGTATTTCAGAAAAATTTGCAAGATAAGGAAGTCATTTTGCCTCCTCTACAAAACACAGTGTTATGAATATTCTGTAGAAACAATGATTTGAGTTTTTTTTTTCTTTTCTTTTGAAGCAGAAGACTGATTTACAGAAGAATTGCTAATTTCTCTTCTTATTTGCTTTTTCAATACCTTTCTACATACAGCACTCTATTCCTTGGTTTTTCAGAAGAAAACTATTCGATTTGAGAATGTTTCAAGCTGAAGAGAATCTATGTAAATATTCCCTGAGAGTAAACATGGAAACTTGTCTATCTGTACTAACAGTGAAGTACATGGTAAAAATATGTTGCCTGTTCTGTCTAAAATATCTGACTACTTTGTTAAGGCTTGTTATATGCAAATACTTTTTCTTAAACTCTTCTCATAGCTGCAGTTCCCTGCAGCTTTCAAGGAAGACACGTTTCTTCAGTTATAGTTCCTACCCTTTGCTCTTCCAACTGCTAAATTTACTTTTTCCTGTTGCAAAATCTTTGCTAAATATTTAAACAGTTTGACAGAACGGTTTGGGTTGGAAGGGACATCAAAGATCATCTAGTCCCTCTCTGTATTTTTTGTAGGAGCCCTTCAGGTACTGGAAGGTCACAATAAGTGCACCCCAGGGCCTCCTAAGCTCAATCCCTGTTTTCTTTGCCAGATGTGTGCTTCTTGCTCTAGGACATTTACTAGTATCCAAGCTTGATACTGCATGGATAGCTCACTATTCCTAGCAGGTTTTATTTGCATGTACCTACATACAAGGAACTGTTTTTTAAAGCAAAGAAATGAACGTCCTTCTGCACTGGATTCTTCTGTTGGGTGGAAAGAACAAACACACAGTCTGATAAAGGTGCTGCTCTGCCTTTCCCACCACTGTGAGACTTCAGAGCTACAGAAGAGACAGCATTTGTGAAGGACCAAAGCCAAAAAATGTGCATGAATCAAAATAAGAGTAAAGGTTTCACCTGGCAAAGCCGACTCCTCTGCTGACTCCATTAGCATCTCTTAATATTCTGGTGGAAATGACATGTCCAAAGGGTTTCAGCATATTCTCCAGTTCCTGCTCATCCATGGAAACGGGTAAATTTGAGATGTATAGATTTGTGGGATCTTGCTCTTGTTGCTATGACAAAATAAGAGAAATATCCTCAGTTAGGCTTAGCACAACAGAATAGCTTATGGCTCATACGAAAGGGCTACTCAAAATAGGACCAAGTCAAGAATTTATAGCTGCATTAGAAGCAAATCTGAGCAATCTGTTCATGACAGCAACATATTTGCCAAATTTCTTCAGACTCTCATGCATGTGCTTAATTCTGTGCGTGATTGCTCTTATTGAACTCAGTGACACTACTCATTTATAGAAAATTACTCTCATGCACAAGTGTTCTTGGATTTGTGTCCTAATTTAGCAAAGAGATTGTGAAGAAAACGTGATTTCCACAAATGTGCTCACTGTTAACATAAATAAAGAATGAAAATTCAACACATATTTTTAGCAGATGTGCTTTCCAACCTGCAGAGTTCCCATTCAACCCATTCATCATGAACAAGGTTGGTTGAAAACACAGAATGTTTTTCATAGTACCTTTTCCCTTTTTTTTTCCCATAAAAAAATATCTTTCTTCATAATAGTCAACAAGACCTAACTGGGCAGGGGGCAGGAAGGGAAGTTCTGCAGCTCAGCCTGAGGTCCCGATGAGATATATCACACATTTTTTCTCAGACTGGACTAAAATATAAGACAAAGCCTGTTGTATCAATAATTAAGAAAACAAAATTGAAAGCAGCTTTCTCGTTCTATTTCAGATTTTTAGACTAAACTTTCCATTTTGGCAACCATTCCAACTCTTATTCTTGCTTGCTGAACTACTACTACTTGCTGAACAGAGAAGAGGCATAGATGCCATATGTAAAAGAAGTGTACTGAAGCAATAAATAAAAACCTTGTTTATGGACAACCAGGTCTTGATTGCATTAAATCAATTTAGTTAAGCCGTTGCAAATTTTCATGGCTCTGTCCATTTTTATTGAGACAAGCACAACATAATATCTGATCACCTGCCTGGGATCAGGCATGACTACATAATTTCAGCTAATGTTTAATAACCAAAAATATAACATACAATCTTTATACTGTGAAGTAAACCAGACAATACCTTACCTGAGAAAGTTCTCTGAGACAGAGTTTTTGATTCTTTTTATTACACATTTTAATGGTTAGAATTAATTTGTACTTGTTCGACACTGAATTGACAACAGTATTACCTCTTTTTGTTACGAGTTGTCTTAAAATCAGATTACTAATCTTGCAGCAGCACCGAAACCTTGCAGTGTTATGAAATTACACACAGTCCTGCAGCCATCTGCCCTGCTTTAACTAAACTAGTTTCAAATTACACTCCATTAAAATCATTGAGGATGTGCCTTGTCAAACAAAATCATGCACTGTGTTTCTAGAAGATGTATAAAGACAGGACAGAACCAAGATGTTTGCTCCACCACTGCCTTGTACATTCAAGGGCTCAAAAATGGAAGGAGAAACTGTTTCAAGCTGTGATTCAGACATCCCATCTTTGCAGGAACAAGAATGACTAAGCCAAGTCTAATATAGCTAAATACCAGAATCAGAAGGCAAAGCAAGATTTTTAGCTTCTCTTACCCCAGGCTCAGGAGAAATCTTAGCCTTTTTGGAGGAGACAAAAATCTGAAAATGGATACCCCAAAAAGGTCCAAAATCAGGAGGTGTGTAATACTGTTTTATTGCTTAATTTGGATTCTGACCTAAAAGCTGTGAACACTTGCCTTTGGACATAGTGCTTAATACCCACTGCATTCTCCTTTGCATCTCCAGACTCATTACCCCACAAAACAACACGTTACTATGCACATTGAATTCTCCGCTATTTTACAAAAACAAATAAATAACAGAAAAAAGTAGACATGTTTTCAAGCCGCTGTCCATAGAAGTTATTACCACTTCTTATAGTAAGGGGCAGAGGAGAGGAACACCACACACAGGAACAGTGAACTTACTGCAAATTGAACTGAAGTTAAAACCTCAAATCTAGAAAAACATTATTTCCCTTTCCAGTGATCTTTCCCTGCAAATCAATTTACATTTATACAGATCCAAAAGCTAGCTCCTCTCCAGTACCAAAAGATGCTGGTGAGGGATCAGCACTGATACAGTATCAACAATGTGAGGAAAACCATACAAACATTCCTGGAGGGAACAAGGCAAGAAAAGAAAGGAATATGAGCTTCAGATCACACGTTTAGCTTTGGGAAAAGTAAGCAAACAAAAACCCAAAACATTTTCTTTCTCCTTTCCCCCTCCCACACTCTTTGCCCCCCTCAGATTTTTTCCGTTTTTTTGTTTGCAAACTGTTTTAAGTTTTATTGCTTTCTACTTCTCTCATGCCTCACCTCTGAAGCCAGAGAAAAAAAATAAAAGATGTAGGAGTTTGGAAGAATCTTCATTGTTAATAAGTACTTTGAAAGTGTGAGCATTAGAGGTATTTAAAGCAGAGGCATTTGAGAAGCAATTTGAAGTAGGAGAGTTTGTAATTCTGATAGGCACAGTTCTTCAGAAATAATCCCATTGTTATGCAAATCTCTATCCCTTGATTGGTTAAGAACTTTGATTAATCCACCAATCAGTGCTCAGGGACTGACATCCCCTGCTAATATTTAGAAAAAATATGCAGATGAGATCCCTGAAGCCAAAGGCCAGACTAACATGGGAAAGCTAAGTTATGCATCAATAACTTCATGACAGCCTCTGCTTTCACTGAAGCAACTCAGTCCTGCAGAATATTAAAATGACAATTTTCTTTTGACTACTCAGTTTTCAAGCTGGGACAAACAAGTAAAATGAACAAGAATCATTGCCAATGTGTCTCACTTCCGAATCAGGAACATATAAGCCTTTTAACTGTGCTAGAGATTAAATGTTGTTGTTTTAAATATCTGTGGAAAGTTAGCTGCACTCTGAGGATGAATGAAAGACTAGCAGGCCATAGTCACTCTCTCACAAGGATTTGCCAAGCCTATCTTTTATCAATGTGATAAATAAGAGCTGCAAGCAGAGAGAGACAGATGAGGCCACTCATGCTACCTCCACAACACAACAGCCTTTTCTAAGAAAGGAAAAGAAATCCACATTATTTTTCCTTACTATACAAATATAACATTTGGAGAAATACCCTTTTCCTTTACAGAGAAATATCACCCCACAAAAGCCATATATCACACAATAAACTGCAACAAGATGAAATGCCTTCACAGTGATGCAGCCTCGAGCTGAACAGGCATTACAGGAGCTGTGTGGAACCCTGCTGCTCTGTCACAGTGCAGCCAGACCCCACCACCACCTACCCTCACAAGGCCCTGTTTCTCAGGCTTGGCCCTCTCCCAGCCTCTGGCACTGAGGCTCCTCATGACCTTTTTCAGTTGTGCAGAGATCCCCTGTTCAGCATGAAGGTGCCTCTCATTTTGCCAAAGCCTTTTCATCTCAGGTTCCTCAAGCTCCTGCATGAGATATTCTCCTCCCCATCCCAGTGCCACTGCTGAGCTTCTCAGTGTCAAAGGTAAGTGCCCTGCTGTTCAAAACATGACTATTTGTTGACAAGATAAGCCTAACCAGAACTGTAAGGCCATGCATCCCATGAACTACCAGCCTTTCATAATCCCAACCTGACAGTGAGGTTTCTGCCTTTAGTGAAGGGTCACCTCCCAAGGCTGTAGGACTGGTGGTGATGGTGGTACCTAGATCCACACAGTGTGGCTGCTCAGACACCCTCTGAGTAATTTAATTTTTTCTAAGGCTTTTCACTAAACATTAAAAAAAAGCTACTTCCCACGTAGGGATGCTAAAATCCCATTTATTATTGTCTCCAGTTCCAAACTGAACTGACTGACTGGTCATCAGTGAGAGAGCTGAAAATCATTCTTTTCATACTCCAAGTCACTTCAGAACTGTGTTTTCCTCTTATGCCCCCAATAGTTCGGACAGGAACTGAAGGGGTGGGGTGGCAGAAAGTCATACACTCACCACAAACAACATTGTGTCTCATATGCCCTGCAGCTGGTGACTTAGAGCCACTGCAGGGGGACCACCAGCCAAGCAGAGCCTGGTCTTTTCTGGTCCTGATTTTCTAGAATCATAGAATCACTAAGGTTGGAAAATACCTCCAAGACCATCAAGTCCAACCATTAACCTAACACTGCCAGGTCCGCTAATAAACCATGGCTCTAAGCACCACACCTACATGTTTTTTTAACACTTCTAAGGACAGTGATTCTACCGCTCCCTGGGCAGCCTGTTACAATCTTTGACCACTCTTTCAGTGAAGAAATTTACCCCTGCAGACCACACAAGAGACACCATGCTGGCTCTGCATCACGGGAGAATGACACACCCGTTGGCAGAGTCTTCCCAAAGCACAGCAGCCTCTTGGGTTTAATCCCCCACATGTGAGAAGGGCTTTCCCAGGATGAACAGGGCTAGCCTCTGCAGCTGACTGCTGTTCTGAAGGCTCACAGGAGGAGGGTGCTGCTGGGAGCAGTGGAGGGCTTGCTGCAGCACAGTTTCTTTGCCTTTCCCAAACCCTCTGTGCCAAACAGGGATAAATAATGGATGCAAGACCAGGCCAAGTTGCTGCTTCTCGAAGAGAGCAGTAAGGCAGCTGTGGCCTCTGCTGTGTGTGCCAGCTGCAGATGCATCATGCTCAAGGCATGCAAACTTGCAAGATCCATCTCAAGCTTGCTCCTGGCTGTCCTCACTAAAGTTTGTTCCAGTCCAGATCTCCCATTTGACAGCCGAAGGATAGTCACATTTTCCAGGTACAGTTTGCATTTGCACCGCAGACCCAAAGAAACAGGGATGAACTCAGTCAGTCAGTCCCAACCCTGCAAAATCCTGGTACAGCCTCATACTCTAGGCTAAGCTCATTCTGGCATCCTGATGTGTGCCAGTCTGTGTGGGTACACAGAGTGCCACAAGACAATTTAAGCTCCTCTCCAGACAAGTGCATGGCCTCTTTCCTTTCACTGCAGCTTGTTTCACCACCACTCGTATACCAAATACCTCAGCTGCTCTGGCCTGTGGGCTCTAGGGACATTAGCTGCATGCATACATTGCAGTTGGGCCATTCTGGCTGGGGATGTATAAGACAGACACTCTCAAAGCAGTCAAAATCACAGCTAGGAAGGTTTAAAATTGTGAATACTGCAAACCAACGGTAAGTCAAACCCAAGTTTTCGATTAGCTCAGACCAACTCCAGCAGCCAGCTGCAGGCATCCTGCTGCAAGGCTCTGGAGCTCAGCAGTCAGGAGCAGTTGTACCGGGGAAACAGCCAGAAATTTTGTCACTGCCTTTTAGCAAGAACTGGGCCAGTCATTCAGCTCCCAAGGCCTGTGCCAAGGAGGTAAAACAAGTTTATAGTGCAGAGGATTTGAAATGCACTGCACCAACAGCATTTGAAACAGAAAAAAACCCCAAACAAACAGTGGAGGGCATGCTGCAACTCCAAGTTTGTTGTTTGCTTTGCTGGGCCCTCCCAGACACTTTTGAAAGAACAATGTTCAGAGGGGATTTTCCCTCCCAACTTGAGATAATCTTTGGAAGCAATGCATGAAAAGCTGAAAGAACAATTCCTGTTGGTGTGAGCAGAGGCTGAGACTCTTTACGCAGTACATTTAGTAATGCATTCTTTTAAGACATGTGTAGGGAGGGGTGGACAGTTTTTGGCTGCATTATTTTTTCCCAATAGGAACTCAAACCTCTCATAATCTGTAATCTAAGTAGGGCTGGTAACCAAGTGTGTTTGATTTATCTGGGAACCTTATGTACCAATTCTTTTTATTCAACCTAATTTATTTCTCCTTTGAGCAGCTTGCTCTAGGAAACTATGTACTGATCATGAGTTCAAACAACTTCTTCTTCCATCTTTCAAACATTTTCTGGGAATAAAACTTCATATGAGGATAGATATTAGATTCTGAACTTTTTTAAAGATATAATCAATATTTATATTAATAGATCATATGCTTTTCTTGTCTTTAATAAATTCAGACTCCATCATATTAACATTGACACAGGTCAATATTACAGCTCACATTTAGAAGCATGGTCCTATCTTTATGAACATTTTAGACTCAAGTTCAAATCACCCTCAATCAGTATTTTCCTCAGACTATTTTCTCCAGATATGACACAGGTCATCTCTGCCTTGTGGCCACTGCCCAGATCTTCAGGCTACACGTGTAACTCCTTCTCTCCTTTAAAGATCTGGGTTCAACTTCTGTCTCCCCTCAAGAAAAAAATAGTCACACTTTTTACAGAAAAAGCTATTTATATGAAACTATTTATATGAAAACAGATCATTTGTTTGGAAACATTTATGTGCCACTTCATAAATTCTCCAGTGTTTCCTCACTGTTTTGAAAACTGTAGTTGTACGGTAGCATCAGTCTCATCTTCAGTTTATTAAATTATTTCTAAACTGGATTCTGTACAAGCCACTGAGCTTAGATGAAATTTAGAGAAGCATGTAATACTTTCTCTCAGTAGATTCACATTCAATAACTCTTCTTGTTTCATTTTTTAATATTTACTTTTTTGTACTGCAGATCATGAGAACTTTCCAAGGCATCTGAAACAGACATTCATTTAAAAGCTGATTTGATGTGCATTTGATTTGATTCACACACCAAAAGTCTGAATGAAAAGACTTTTCCCCTTGTTTTCTGTTGTTACTCCATTTATTCCTGCTGCTTTTCCACATTAATATGGTATATTTTTTCACGTATGTAAAAGATGTCTGGCTTTCAGACAGCATAAGCTACTGAATTTACAATTCAGGTATTTAACTTCAGCTTCAATACTTAATGTCTTTAAGTAACATTTAGAGAGGTTCTCTCTTCACTGATTTGTCCAGGTATGGCAGGATGCTCCTAACTTAGTTATCACTGTTAGATAGGACAAATACAGGTTAATGGAATGAAAGTTAAAGAAAGTCACCCCAAACTCCACCACTTCCTGGGATCAGAGAATTGATGGCAGGAAACCCTTTTCTTTCTTCTCAGCATGGGTGAGAGGACAGGGTACAGTGCAGTGTTTGGGGATGAAGATCTTGCCTGTGTATGTTCATGTGGTGCTTTCCAATCAATGAAGATACACTGATTTGAATTAATTGTAGTAGACCTGTTTTCAAAGATTTCTTCTAATTATGGTTTGTTTATTTGTTTTGTGAAGGAACAAACTAACTAACAAATCCACATGAAACACTTGCCATAGCAATGGCCCAGACCATATAGCCTTCCAAAACTGTCAATGACATATTTTGAGCCATTATTGCAGTAACATGAGGTGAACAAAATGAATCAAGAGCAGTTGCCAGGGTTTCCTTTGACTTTTTCCTTGCTTATTTGCATTCCCTTGTATGGGCAGATTTTTAATAGTGTAGACAGCTAAATCAATGGCCAGTTAACTATTGATCCTGGCTAGTTTCACTCTCTTGTTGAGCAGCACACCAAAAAGTTTACAAGATTGTATAGGAAGGACCCTTGCCAAGGGTCCTTCCAAAGCTCTTTCATAGAATCATAGAATTGTTTAGGTTGAAAAAGACCATTATGATCATCAAATCCAACCCCCTTAAACCAGCACTTCCAATTCCACCATTAAACCACGTCCCTAACTGCCACATGTACACATCTTTTAAATACCTCCACGGATGGGAACTCCACAATTTCCCTGGGCAGCCAGTTCCAGTGCTTGACAATCCTTATGGTGAAGAAGTTTTCCCAGCTATCCAATCTAAACCTCCTCTGCTGCAACTTGAGGCCATTTCCTCTTGTTCTATATCACTTGCTACCTGGGAGATAAATCCCCACCTTGCTACAACCTTCTTTCAGGTAGTTGGAGAGAGCAGCAGACTCACTCTCTTGAGTCTCCTTTTCTCTGGGCTAAACAACTGCAGATCCTTCATCTGCTCCTCGCAAGGTTTTTGTTCCAATCCCTTCACCAGCTTCATTGTCCTTCTTTGGACAAACTCCAGCACTTCAATGTCATTCTTGTAGTGAGGGGCCCAAAACTGAACACAGGATTCCTGGTGTGGCTTCACCAGTGCAGAGTACAGGGGGACAATCACTTTCCCTGGTCTTGCTGGCTGCACTATTTCTGATTGCAAACCAGGATGCCATTGGCCTTCTTGGCCACCTGGGCACACTGCTGGCTAATTTTCAGCTGGTTGTCAAGCAGCATTCCCAGGTTCTTTCCACTGGACAGCTTTCCAGCCACTCTTCCCCAAGCCTGCAGTGTTGCATGAGGTTGTTATGACCCAAGTGCAGGATCCGACACTTCACCGTGTCGAACCTCATATAATTTTAACCTCAGTCTAGTGATTCAGCCTTTCCAGATGCCTCTGCAGGGCCTTCCTATGCTCCAGCAGAACAACACTCCCAACCAATCTGCAGACTGACTAAGGGTGTACTCAATCCCCTCGTCCAGATCATTGACAAAGATATTAAACAAGACTGTCCCCAATACTGAGCTCTGAGAGACACCACTAGTGACCAGTGACCAACTGGATGTAACTCCATTCACCATCACTCTTTATGCTCAGCCAGTCAACCAGTTTTTATCCAGTGAAAATACATGCATCCAAACCATAAGCAGACAGTTTCTCCCAGAGGATGCTGTGGGAAACAGCGTCAAAGGCTTCACTAAAGTCCAGGTAGACAGCATCCGCAGCATTTCCCTCATCCACTAAGCAGTTTACCTTGTCATAGAAGGAGATCAGGTTAGTCAAACAGGACCTGCCTTTCATAAGCCCATCTTTTGTGATCGTGCTCAAGATGATCTGCTCCATAACCTTCCCTGTCACCGAGATCAGGCTGACAGGCCTGTAGTTCCCAAAATTCTCCTTCTGTCCCTTGTAGATGGGTGTCACATTTGCTAACTTCCAGTCAACTGGGATCTCCCCAGTTTACCAGGACTGTTGGGTAATGATACAAAGTGGTTTGATGAGCACTTTGTCAGCCCCCTCAGTATCCTTGGGTTGTCCCATGGTCAGCAGGTCACTAACCATTTCCCCTTCAATTGTAAGGGCTTCATTCTTATCCCATCCCCACCTTCCAGCTCACACAAACAACTGCTGATTTACTATTAAAGACTGAGGCAGAGAAGGCTTTTCCTCATCCTTTGTCACTGTTCCCCTCCACATCCAATAAGAGATGGAAATTCTTCTTAGTGCTCCCTTTTTTGCAGATGTATTTATAGAAGCATTTTTGTTGACTTTTATGGCAGTAGCCAGATTAAGTTCTAGTTGGTTATTGATCCTGACATGTTATTTTTGGGAGAAGCCCTAAGTATTATGTGACCATTCTCAGGTGCTTCCGTGGTTTCTAACAAATCAATAACCCTTGCATTCTTGCTACTGCATGGATCTCCATCCCCTACCTCCACTGAGACAGCAGATCTCACTAGCACACTGTCCTCAAACCTTGGCATGATGCCTCCAGGCTTATCTCTAGTGAGCCTGGTTTTATCCCTTTTCCACTTTAAATTTTTTGTATTGGGCACTGTTGGAAGCATGAGCTATCTCCTCAACCAAGACTGCCTAAACAGTAAAGATTTCACAGGGAAATACTAAAGAACAGAGGACATTCAGAGAAGCTTATTTTGTCTTAGGTAACTTCAAAAGAATCTGTGTGTTGTTTGATGGCCTTCCAAAGGCTCCAATATGTAAAGATTTAACATCTTAAGATGTTAAACCTCTCTTTCACCCTTACAGATCAACTTCACAGTAGTCACTGTGCCTTTTTAGACTGTGCTGACTACATCTTTCATACATTATCTTTCTTCTGTACGCAACCCTTCCTGACTTTAACTCTAGGATGGTTCAGCCTTTATTAGCAATGTGGTGTCTCCAAAGAGCCGCAGGAGATTTGGCCTCAGAATAATTATGCAACCACTATGCAGCAATAATTAAGCCAAATACATCAAACATTATAAATGTAGCTAAAACTAAACCTGTGATATCCATTTTCTGCAAAAGCTTGATTGTCACCAAGTCATGTAAAAAGCCTGTTAACAAGGACACTTTCTGCAAAGACACAGTGGTTCTGCACATGAACACAGAAAACATTCATAAGTGCTATTCTGAAGAAAAGCATTTTCCCAATAATTTTCAGAAGTATTTTATTGTTATTGGCATAAGTAAATTTAAGCACTTCAGAGCTTTATAATGACCCAAGTAAAGAACTCCTGCCATAAGAAATCCTTTGCCTGGGATCATCTAATCAGAAAAGATAGATGTAACTTGGGCACCCAGCATTACTGTGCCATCACTGAAACACTCTTTGCAGATACTTCTTAAACAAGCCATAAGCTAAAATTTGTTCTACCAAATTTTGTCCAAAAACTGCAAACAAGCAAATTCTTAAAACCCATGACCTATGAAGAGAAAAAGAACGAAGTATTGTAGGAAATTATTTGTCACAAAGATCTGTATCAGCTCCACAGTGGAGTATTATTTATAAGTACTGTTTTAATTAAAACCATGAACTTTAAAAGAGTTCAGAGTTTATATATGCCCAGAATTTCTTCTCACTGTGCAAACTATCAGAATGCTGTGCCTGCTGTGTAAGCTGGACTCAGCTTTCTTTTAATTAAGTTTGTTCATGGACAGCACAGCATTTGCTAAAGCTAAATACTGCTGGAACTGAATTGTTATTGGTCTGTCCAGTGCAGGCTGCTGCAGAACCTTCCATCATGCATTTCACCTGCCAGTGGTGATTTGATTTGCCCTTTGTCTTGTGTGGGAAATATGGTCTTGAGTCACTATGGTTGCTGCCTTCAGAACATTCTGTAAGATACATGGTACCTCCTTTCATTTCCACAAAATACAATCATAACCGGAACTATCACAGGCTGATATAAGAACATATTTTTCATACTTCTGGTATTGCAAGGTAAGATTTTTAAAACTCCTTACTTCTTAGTTTTCCTAGAAACAAATTTCCACAGTTTCCAACTTGCACAGTGCAGTGCAGCCAAAAAAGCAGATCGACCTCTGCAAAAATCATTGTGTCACTCTAGCCTTGAATATGTTTAGTTGTCTCCATATTCTGTTTCACACTGTTTTAATGACTGTTTTGCTATTTTTATTGTTGATAAGTAAGAATCAATTAGTTACCTCAGATGACCTGATGGCTGTTTATAACAGTTTCTGAAAATGCTACACAATACCCTAGCCATGAACCCAAAATGAGAAACTCACTGATGACCTCTGGAAGCAAAAGGCTAATTTGCCAGATGAGCTGCAATCTAAGTTGAACACCTTACCTATTTATTTCTATTTGTCGATCAATGGTATCCCAGTGAACTTAAGGCACAGAGTCCTATTGCCTGTTAGACAATATTGTCCCAAGTATGTTCATTTGCTTTATGTTATACTGGGCTAATGACATGCTAACTGATGTATATTTTGCAGAATTCCCTTACTCATATTTAGACAGGAGTCAAGTCCTTTTCCCCTACAGAAAGCCTACAAATCTTGAGATTTAACTCCTATTATTCACATTCTCACTGAATTGTGTTTAACATGATACTGTCACACATAAAGGGGGCATTTGTGCATGTGCAACAGAGAACAAAAAGGTCACAAAAGAGATTATGTGTTTTATAGAGGACATAGCATGAAATTAGGCCACAGTATAAACGTTCCATTATCAATAATGGAGGAAAGAAAACTAATTCAACCTAAATTGCCATATGCACTACATCAATAACACTAAATTAACAGCTTAACGTAAAGTGCTCTTAAAAAAAAAGAACTTAGAAATATGCACTAGAATATCCGATTTTCATGTATTTCATGTTTCAGTATTTAGTAGCACTGCTTACTTCAGTTCTTTAAAAATATGTGCAGTGCCATCTACACTAATTAGTTCAAATGAATTTTTTTAATATATGTAAAATTTTTAGAGCAAAAATTTCTGATTGTAATAATATTAAAATTAGAAACTTATAATTATTTCTGCTTTACTTAAAATCATAATATTCCCAAACCCCTAACATAAACACCAAGCATTTCAAGATGGAACTCAGACAATACAAAAGTTTTTCAAGAATTCTACAGTTTTGCTTTGCATAAGCGGAATCCTCGAAAGTTATGATAACAGATCCTGCAAAGCTGGCTTTGTGTACAAAGCAATGCAGATACTAGAGTAAATGGTTAAAATTGTTACAGAATTTTTAGATTTTGCCTTTTTAGTCTACATTTGTCAAGGTGGCAACCCTCAAGTCTGGTGAGTCCTGGAGCTGACTGGACTGTGCTACTTCCTTACTTCAAAGTTCCAAGCAGTTTTCATCTCTGTTCTGATGACAGTAACATTGGATCAAAAGGATTACAAATGGCATTGGAAACAAATGGTTTTCTCCCTAATCTGTCTCAGGATACAATACCACTTGTTCAGTGCAGACAGAATGTGGCATTGTAGAGGACAAACTTGGGCTCCTCAAACTGTAGATATGAAGCGTTTAGATCAACCTGTGGACTAACCTCTCCTATGTAGTGTTAGGGCAGAGGTTGCATGCTCCTCCTCAAGCTCAGCAAAGGAAGCAATGGAACTTCCTAAATAACAGGAGCATGGCAAAGGTGAGGGCTTCAATGTCTGATCTCCCAGTAGCCACAGGATATCATAAAGAAGCAGCAGAGGCACACGTTACTGATGTTTTCATGCACACATAACCTGTACTTGGCCAGGGTGGCTTTAGGACTTTCTGTCCACTATTTCTAGCAGCTGTTCTCCTTTAGGACAGAGTATTTGCTCTGTCATGGACTGATCCTACTGTAACTGAATTCTACAGCAAAATTTTCTTTGTTTTTACTTGGCAGTGTCAGGATCTGTGCTTGGAAAATATTTTCAGAACTACATTCAGATTAATAAAGATGCAAATAACCCAGTGGATGCATTTCTCTGATGATGATCATGCATTTATTGTTTGCCTTTCATATTTCTTTTCAAAGCTGCCAATAAAATAAAGCCAACACAGATTTCCACACAGAGTTAATTATTATCGATATTGTATCAATCCACAGATCAATAGGAACTGATGTGTTTCTCTTCAGAAGCTTCTCTAGATTGGGGCTAAGTAAGGAAGATCAGATTTCTTCATGCAAAATTCAAAGCCTTAGCATTTAACTGTCTACACTTGGACTAGAAAGAGATCATAGCTATTAACAGTAGTAAATTATCAGCACTGGGAAAGCATTAGAAGCTTTAAGAGGACTTTTTGGGACACTATAATGCTTTTTATTATTTGATCTACTGACCCAAAAGCAAATTCAAGCAGCACACAGCTCCCATGTGATTGCTTGAGAAGAAAATGGAAGGTACTCTTTTGTCATGTTTTGTGTTACTTCCTATAAACCATAAATGAAGTCAGAATTTTCTTGTCTGGGAATTCCTGTTGGGATAAAGGTTGAGGCCTACTTAGCCTAAGTCCATACAAACTGCTAGAGAACAGTTATTCATCTTGATGCACATGCCAGAAATAGAAATCTACTAGTCCTTGAGGATGCATCAATTTTCGGGGAGTCCAGATTCTTTTAACTACTACAGAATCCTAAGGAAAAAATCTACAAAGACACTGCTTAAGGAAACCAATATCCACCATAAAACACAGACTTGACAGTTTTATTTTGAGAAATCTGTATTTAGCACACACAAAAATACCATTTCCCTTTAAGATCAGGCTCAACTCACAAAATATACACAGCAGTAATACTTGTACTATATCTAAATGCATCAGATATAAAAAGGCAACCAAGTCATGTTCCAAATGTGACAAGGGATGGTTATCACTCAGAAGCACAACAGACGCAACATTACCACATTTTCCTTGTGTGTAAAATTTTCAATGCCGAGTCAGCAATTCCCAGCAGAGGGTTAGCAAAAGGCTTTGAAATACTCAATTTTCACCCTCACAGATGAAAATGAGGAGATACTATGATTAAGGGAGGAAAATAAAACTTTGGTTTATTTAAAACATAAGATACTAAAATAGAACAAAAAGGCAGGATTGAATTGCTGTGATTAACACTGCTGAATCCCACTGCACAGAAGCAGCTGAGCTGCCTGTGCTCTCCTTAGCATCCATCAGAGCAAGTTTTTCTCAGTATGATGAGATTGTTCTGGTAAATGAAGTTGAGATTAGGGGCCAACATCAGGAAAGCAACATGAAAGGGTTAATGGTGGGGCTAAATTACGGCCAAATCAAGCAGGCATGGTCCCATGCTGTCAAGGCTATATTCTTAGCAGTGCTGGCACTGTCCCATTGGGTTTTTTCTGTCAGAGAAGCTCACTGCTCCACAGCTGCAGTCAATGTCAAAAAATTGAGCCTAGACAGCACGTAGCCTGAAGCAGGGACTGGGATGTGTGGGACCACTTCCCTCCCTGCTCTGGCCTCAGGTAACCTGGGGTGGTGACCAGCTCCAGGGGAGCTGCGGAGGTTACAACTAATGAACAAGAAAAGCACAGCAATGACACTAAACAAATCAATAACCCAAGATGGCCACTGGACAAGCAGCAGAAGTCTCCAGATGGGCAACATAGGGAAGAGGGGCCAAGTGTCAGTCATTCCTCATAGCTTACTTGGGAGAAGAGGTGTTGCTGTGTGAAGCTCATGCAACTCATTGCCTTTGTAACCAAGAGACCAGGAGGCAAACTGTACATGGATGGCACAAGGTGATACAAGAGAACAGTATAGCAGAGATTGAAAGATAGCACAAGTTGAAATCAAGACAGAGCGCAATACTTGAGACCGAGTACACATGACCAGACCCTGTGAGACAGAGAAAAGGAATAATAAAATGGTTCAAACCCAGTAACTCTGTCTTTCCTTCTGTTTCCAGAAGTCTGGACTCGGCTGGGTGTGACTGGTCACATGTCAGTGATGTTGTACTAAACTGGCCTGTGAGAAAATGCACTAGAATTCCAATATTAAGATCTCTGAGGCTCACACTTACCTGTTCTTATGTCTATATAGTGTTTAGGCTGTGGCTAATGTGTAATAATATTAATGTGTTAATATATGTATATGTATATTTATATGTACATGTACATGTACATGTATATGTATATGTATATGTATATGTATATGTGTGAGCCTGTGTGTGTACATGGATGGGAATCATAGAATGGCCTGGATTGGAAGGACCTTAAAGACCATCTAGTTCCAACCCCCACCATGGGCACAGACATCTTTCACTAGATCAGGTTTTCAGAGCTCCATCCGGCCTGGCCTTGAACATTTACAGGTAAGGGGAATCCAAAAAATCTCTGGGCAACCTGTTCCAGTGCCTCACCACTCTCACAGTAAGGAATTTCTTCCTAATATCCAATCTAAAGAATTATCTAAAGAATATATCTAAAGAATTTTTTCCTAATATCTAATCTAAACCTACTCCCTTTCAGCTTGAAGCCATTCCTTCTTTGCCTGTCACTACGTGCTCTTGTAAACAGACCTTCTCCCAGTCTCTCTCTCATCAATGGTGGAATGATGTGTTTAAGTACATAAGTATAGTGCTATATTACATATGTAATGACAAAACATACACATAAAAGTGCATTCCAGCTTAAGTATGCTTTCAGTTTTGAAGGTCTGGCTAAACAGATGCCTTTGTGTAAAAACATATAAGACTACATCCAGACTTCCAAAAAAGGAGGCACATTTGCAATTATGTATCATATGTGTGAGTGACTGCATATGCAAAGTAGGTATCCCCTTACATTGTCACTTAATGTGCTTAGTTAGTGGTATGCTTGTGTGCGATTAAATATATCTGCATGTAATCATACTTTACATTAGCTTCTATATGTGTACAAACCGTCCATATAAAAAGTGATGGCTGCATCAATCCAACAAATGAAGGATGCTACTATTCTCTTTCTTACTTATAAATTGTAAACAACTCTAAGAACTTTCGGCAGTAATAAAACTGTAAGAGAAGATACACAGGCTTGAGTCTCAGACTGGAGAGGAATTACAATTAGGGATTTTGTATGTAGTGGACGGCTGGGAATTAAAGGCAAAGGGGAATCTGCAGCAGGGTGTAAAGGGTGTGTGTCTCCCCCTAGGATGCTGAAAGCTGAACCTGGCTCTTGTGTTGGTCCTTAAATGATTTCAGCAGGACAAGAGGCAATGGCTTCAAACTTAAAGAGAGTAGGGTTAGGTTAGATATTAGGAAGAAATTCTTTACTGTGGGAGTGGTGAGGCACTGGAACAAGTTGCCCAGAGAAGCTGTGGATGCCCCATGCCTGGCAATGTTTGAGACCACATTAGTTGGGGCCCTGAGCAACTTGGTCTAGTGAAAAGTGCTTCTGTCCATGGGCAGAGAGCTTGGAACTTCGTGATCTTTAAGGTCCCCTCCAACTCAAGCCATTCAATGATCCTATGACTTTGCTCCAGCTTTAGGATCTTTTTCATAATGAGAAAGACAGTGTTAAAGAAAGGAGCTCAAACTACTGAACACTTAAGGTTTCTGGATTACCTCTCCCAGGTGCTGTATTCATAACTTGTTTTCAGAGTGGATTTAGAAGAAAAGAAAAGCTGAAGGCTTACAAACCAAACATTTTGAACTCTCAGCTCTCTAATATTACACCACTAGTGCAAAGAAGTAGAATGAGAGAAAGTCATGTAAATTAGGAGTGTTTAATCAGAGATGCCAGTGCTTATCCTTGCTGATATTGACATCAGGAGTTCATGACATAAGCAAAAAACAACCCAACTTCAACCATTTTTGAGGAGATAAAATGCAGTTGTTTCTAAAGAAGGTAGGACTAAAAGGTACCATGCCTTTAAATGGATGCCTATGAAATTCCTGAGTCTGATTGCAAAGTTTCCATCATGACTGTAGCAATTCCTGGTGGCACATGGTAAAACATACAGCTGTGGATGTGTGAACTTTCTTTTCTAGTCATGTAAACACTAAACCTAAGGGACCAGATCTGATATTATGCAGCCCTGAGAAATCTGTGCTCAGCTCAACTTTGTCAACAGATCAAGCTAATGTTACATGTATTTTGTGGGCCACTTGCAAAATAAAAAAAACCCAAATCTCAAAAAACCACATCTATTTTCTAACTATGGAGTTGGTCACATCTACACAAAACCCCCCAAAAACTCTTAGGTTCTCTGAGAGAAAAATAAATATCCACTGGATCCCACTGAGTAATGTCTCAATCTGCTGTTGATTCAGTTGTGGACCTGCAGATCAATGACTGTCACAGATGGATAGCACATCCAGCAGGCTCAGGATGGGATCTAACACTCAGAGGTTTCCCAGCCTTACCATGCCAGGCAGCAGATGAGGCTGGCTCTTCTGAGAAAAGCATGAACAACCTCTGCAGCTTGTTTGTTTTTTAGGGGAAATAGTTTCAAGTAACATGACCCTATTTTTATTTAACTTAACCTGCTAGGCTGCCTTTCACAGGTTCTTGAGAGATTACACTGTTTCAAAAGATCAAGCAATTCCCAGAGAAAGTGAGTAATTAGGGAGTAGAGCTATTTGCATTTATGCTACTATTAATTTTAAGACCTGAAATTATACTATATAAAGAGTTCAAAATAGCCAAGTGTGGGGAAGACATTTTAAAGTGAGTCAACCAAGTCAAAGGTCATGCAGTGAAAATAAGAAGAAAAAACAAAATACACAACCACCTCCTGTCACTTGAGATACAGCTAGAAAATTGTGTTGCACTGTCCCAATGTTGCTGACCCCCATGTAAGTAACAAACTTCCCCACTTTTCAATTCTGTTAAATCTGCTACCTATTCTAAAAAGCTCCAAAATTAACACGAAGAAAAAGAAATACTATTCAGAGACAAAGCCCACTTGAAATCAAGGCCCTAACCACTGTGGGACAATTAAAGTGCAGCTTGGGTATATTAATCACAGCCTTTTGGCCCAGTTCCAATTTGGTCAATTACAATCTGTCTACCTCAAATTCTCCCCAGTTTCAAATGCAAGAGTTATTTGTGATTTCCTTCCTATAAAGTGTTGTTTAGCACAGCCAATAAAGACTGGTTTCATTCAAGTGACGTGTGAATGACCCATACTGACTATAGAAAATGTGTAAAAGCACTTTCGGATCCTTCAGGAAGAAGGACACTTATTACATGGTCATTTTACAGTGCTTTTATTTTTCAAAGAGGAATTACTCCTATCTAGATGTTTCTTCAAATGCCTGTTGGTAACCAAGTAGTTCAGAGTTTGGACTTGTTTTTCTAAAATTAAATTATGTTAGGTTATTTTTTTCTGTAAATTTAAGATGATAGATTTGAAATGCAAGCACTGTATCACAAAGACAATTTAGGAAAACATACACAACTTCTTCTACTTTGAAAACTATTCAGACAATTTTTGAGCCAAAAAAGATTAATGATTTATTATGGGGCTCATTAATCAAAAATTGTGTGTGCATGTTTTTTAAAGGATGAATTCCACTGTTCAAGTCAATTAGGTCCTTTAAAGCTATTACATCGGGAAGGAGCCATAATATTACCAAGACTTCCTGCAATATTGTTGAGACTTCCCCGAGTGTATTTAGAGTATAAAATAAATGCTATTATTCACGAGATACTGAATTGCTAAGCTTCTTAAATTTGTACAATTGGGAACTTGAAGTACATTAAAATGCTGAAACTCATTAAGAGCCCTTTTCACAGCTGCAAAATCGTTGGCATTCACAGCACCGTGCAGAACAATAAAACACTCCCCACACCTTTGAACAGGGCAACTTCCGTTCCTCCAGCTCTGCTTTAATGAATCACTGAGGCAGAACTGGTATCTAACCTCTCCGTCAACCTCCTTCATTGAAAGGAAGAAACAAAAAGCCACAATAACACTAATATTCTGAACAGAAAAGCAAAATGAAAAAGCATACTGTACTAACCCTCCCCCAACACAAAAACCTCAGCTATCGCTGCAACTTTGTTAGAATATAATTCAATTTTCTCCATCAACACAAAATAAACCATCTTCAGAAGCAGAAAACAATCCGTGTTTTTCTCCCAAGTCCCTCACCAAACTATGCCAAGTAGACTTTGTTTCCTTGGGTGTCATTTTTCTGCACCCATAACACAGGACTCAGCATTTTGGTGGGTGTTAGCTGAATATTGTCACTCTGCATGCCAAAAATGTCCTCCTGTCCTAATCACTGAGGGGCCGAATTTTGTGTCTCCAAAGTGGTACCAGAACAAACATCCTGAGTCCTCAGTAAACCTGTGGATGCCCCATATATGTTTCCTACACATTCTCCAGCAGATGCACAGTGCTGATCCTGATGATCAGATGACACCAACTTTCCAAGATTCAGCAAAATTACATCTTTTCCAACTGCATCAGGGTAACCAGTGCTCAACCCTTCTCAGCCAGCAGCCAGCCGTTCTGCATATCAAGTGATTGCAAATGGGACTTAAAAAAATACAATCTTCTCTTTGATCTGGTAATGGCATGTTCTGCCTCCTCCTCACTCAGGAGGGTCACAACCGCGTCTCTAATATCTACAGGTCTCCTCAACCCCAGGGCAAAGAAACCCAAGTCTTATCAACACCACTGTGCATCAGTTTGATCTTTTCAGCTGAAGGATTTGTTTGTAAGTAAGTTTCCACTGGGCCACCTACTGCGCTTTCTTCTGGTATTCGAAAAATAGAAGAAAAAAAAAGTCATGAACTGGCCAAAAATTAAGTGTGAATAAGAACTATGGGAATAGTGACTACTCTGGAGATTTCACAAGATTCATCATAAGCTTGGTGCTGGAAAAAACTGAAAGAAACAGTCTTGAGGACTATTAATTAGCTTGTTAAAATCTATGTGCAAACTCTATCTGTTTATTCCAAACTATTCCCCAAAGCAATGAATGGATTGTCTCCCTGAGAGGGGGAAATTGTCCCCTTTCCTCCTTAAAACATTTTTGAAAGGAATGGAGGAAAGTACAATGCCAAACTGGTAAAGAAGATTATGCATTTCAGAAGTGGGCTTGAAAGATTCAACAACAGATATTCACATTAAAGATCACAGAATTAATTACAGGAAAAAAGGGGGTGGGGTTCTGTGTGGGTGTTTCTGACTACATCAAACAAACTCAAAGAAAGCAACATTATGAGGGAAGATTACAAAATGACAAAAACAAGGCATGTGGTTAAAGCAAAAGATGCTTTGATAGTGTACAAGCTGAGGTGGTTTTGTTACTGGCAACAAAAAAATGTAGCTTTCAAAGCTTAGCTGAAGAGTACTACTCAAGCCCTATGGTTCTTGACAAAACACAACAGATTGGCACATGGTTCTGACTCTCTATGTTCATCTGGGAATACCCAACTCATACCAAGCGAGGAGAGCAAGAAAAGTTGCCTGCTGACTGACACAGGAGCACACACACATGTCCCCATATCCCCACCAGGATCACATTTCTCAACAGCTTCCCAGCCACAGACTTGGGACCCGCCACCGCTGGTGCAAGGCCATCGGCGGTGTGGACTAAGGAGGTGTCTGTCTCCACGTCAAACACTGCAAGAGACACAGCAATGGCAAATCTCAACTTTTCCCCTGAAAACAGGCCCAGTAAGAAAAGGGCTGTATCAGTTTCATCTGGCCTGATTGATACTCGCATGGAGGCATTAAAAAGAAGAAGGAAAGGAGACCTCTAAGCTTTTCAACACATAAGTCTGATAGCAGATTTTTCCATCTGAACAGGAAAACACTGCCCAGAAGAAAAAGAAACATTTTGAACAGCCTTTTATGTGCAGTATTTGGAGTATCTGGTTAAACTGAATACTAGTGTAGGAGAACAAGCCCCACAGGCCCTGCAGAAGATGATAGACATTTAAGAACTGTTTTAGCTTAAGCTGTTGTCATAAGGGACCCCAGTTATCCTAAATACAAAACTACTCTGCTTTAGTGTCTGACCATGGTGCCAAAACCCATATGAACAGGCAAAGAAGACTGTGCGGATTGCAGACCCCAGCTGGAGGATTGTGTTTGATTTTGAAAGCTTTTTCTTTGCACTGCCTATGATTACCCTTTTAGAGATGGAAATGAGAGGATGAAGCCATTCTAAATTACTAGACTAAACTTAAGTTTGCTATCTAAGGTCAGATCAAGAATTTTTGCCTAAGAGTTTGGGTTGTGTTTGCTTTTACTCCTAAGGGAGTTCCAGCTTGATCCTAGAAATCGCTTGTGGTAGCTGAAAATGGTACCATCCCTTCAGATCTCATCCTCATTCAGATCTCCTGTGGTTTTGAGCATCTGGCCTTACCTTGCCAGCTGACATCAAGAGGATGAATGTAAGGCTCAGAGTGGGGCCAGTGAACAGCTAATTTTCATAAGCAACACCTAATGTGCAGAAATGGACTGAAAAGACATGCAACAACAGAACCTGTATTTCTAAAACAGAGAGTAAGCAGAAAAAAGATACCCACAACCCACAAAAAACCCCCAGCTTAAACTAAAACAAGAAAAATCCTCAGCAAAGAAACAAAACAAAACACACACAAAAAAGTAAATGCATAAAAAGATTCTGGTTTCAGCTGTTTCAAGTATATAAATCAATGATTTCTTAAGCAGCCAACCGTTTTGCTGATCTAACTTTTACTAGCTATTAGAAAACCTCTAGCAGCAACAGAACCATAGAACCAAAATTAAGCTGCCAGGGAATATCTTTCCTTATCTTTTGCTCTAAATACTATATGGATAAGTAAATCTTGAAGTGAAAGACTGCCTATATTTTTGATACAAAGTAGCTAAGTTTTGGTCCAACTTCACTGAAGCAGTTTCTCAACTACTTGAGTATGAACTGACAATTAAAAAATAGAGAGTAAATATTAACTTGGCCAAGCAGGTTCAACACCAAATTATGCTGAATGGGATGGGTTATGCTCAAGCTAAAGCACAATACTTGTCTGTAAATTCCAAGATGAAAGCTATAGAAACAATAAAAGAGTGCACATCACTAAACTCATAAGCTAAAAGAATACCTAAAAGTAAGGAAGATTCTTAACCAACATCGTGAAAGCATGTACCAAATGCTCTTTTAAATTGCTTTTGAAAATACAGTCCTCTAGGTTTAGGTTTGGGTTTTGACTCTTTTATGCTTGTGCCCACCCTATTATAAAAAATGTTAATTTTTTTTTTTTCATTTTTTTAACATGTCACACTTATGGCTATAATACTTGTACTGCTAGATTCACTTGTTCACATGGCTTTAAACAAATTCTTTAGTTTGCCAATATAAAGAGGGCCAACAAAGTTGAAATCTTCTTATGAAAACATGTTCAAAGCTAGGAACAGACTTCTGTTCCTAGCAAGCTAAACATAGTTCACTAGCTAGAATTTAAGTATAATTCAAATCCCCTAAGAACTACTATAAGAGCACTGTCTTTCTGAAGATACATAAATAGTTAATAGAGGAGTTAACAGTAAATGATGCTTAAAATGTGGACCTTAATTCATGAACTTTATGAGAATGATAAAATATAGTGATGGGCTTTTCTAATGGCTTCCACAGTTCAGCCATCATCTCTTAATGGGTAGGACCTCAGGCTTTATAGTACACATAAAAAGACAGCATTTGCCATCCTGGGTGAGGTTGCTTGTCCACTTAACTTGGAGATTACATCCCTTTACATCAGTTCTGTCATCACAATGCAAGACCTTCACTAATTTACTAAAAGCAGCTTTTACTAATACAACAGTGGAGTTTGTTCCCATATAAAGGAAAGTGAAAATATTACAGTCATCACTGCTCTATGCAGTAAATATAAAATAGCCTAAATTAAGATACATTTCAGATCTAAAGTTTCTTCAGGACTTCTGTTTGCCATTAAAATGGAAGGCTGGCTTAAAAACTTGCAAGACTGTACATTGTGTCACCGGGTCCTGCCTAGCCTTCCTCTCCCCTGGCATGGCAGTGGTAATGGTTTAGGAAATCCACTGTCCCGTGCTTTGGAGACCCCAGGACAACACCACAGTTTCTGCCACATGGAGAAATGACAAAATGTTTTCAGCAAAGCACATCTTTTAGGTTGACATCATCCTTCCAGAACATGTCAAACGCAGCCACTAAAACTGCAACCTACATATGGTTTAGATTAAAACTAACAAACAAACAAACAAACCAGCCCTTAAATTATGAGGCCTTCCAGAAGCAAGAAGCCAAAAGTACAATAATTGCTTTATACTGTACTGCAGGGACTGACAGCAGAGCTGGCCGCGAGCGGAGCACTGCAGCATATCCGGCACCACTCAGAGAAGAGATTGCTCGCTGTTTCCCTGTGAGCACAACGGCGTAACACCCTCTCCCAGGGCAAAAGGGCTGCTGGGATGTTCTTGTCCATGCTGCGCCCTGGCTGGCAGATACCCTCAAGGGCATCTGCACTGACAAAGGGGAGAAAAACATTACACAAACCACAGAACCACCCCCCCACGTAGCTGTGTGCAACAGGCTTTGGACCTCAGACTCGAGGAGCAAAGAGCTCCAGGATGGTTCGGTATTAATGACTAAAATGAAGAAATTAAATTTTGTGCAGCTTCCTACATTTAGTAAAGGAAATTATGCATTTCCCACAAAGCCTAATGCCAGCTCCACAGGGATTATATTGCTATTTATTGTTTTGTTTGCTCAAATAAAACACCTGTTGAGGTCAGCTATTCGAAGAATTTTTAATATACCAGCCTTATGCTATGGAGAGCAAGAAATGTTTATAGAGGCACTCCTGGTAAGATTGTTGGCTTTTTTTCCCCCAGGTAGGTGCATAATGATTTAATAACAGAAACAGCATGCCCACAAACCTCTGAACCTCAGATTTAAATAAAAACCAATATATCTGAAATCTGGGTATCAATCTCCACAGCTCCTTCAGCTTTCCCTGTTATGGAAGGAGGCGTAACCCTAGGCTACGGCATCCTACTTTTATAAAGTCCCATCTTAAAGTGTCAGGAGTCAAGGAATTAAAAACAAAAGCAGCATAAATCGCTGTCAATCATTAAAGTCTTTGATCTGCTCATTGCTTCAGAAGGCATTATGCCTCCTAAATGGAGGGATCAATCACCCTACGCCAGACCTGCTGCTAGGCATTCCTGTGCTGTGCTGCAGGCATGGAGGGCAGCCCATCACAGCACATTCCAACTCCCCTTCCAGGCAAACCAAGGGCAAAACCGTGCCAGCAGGAAAACAAAACAACACGACACAAACCGCTTTGTGCAGCTACACAACACGACTGCTTCCCCTTTTGGCATTTTTTTAGGCTTTTCTATTAAACAGCAGCTCACTTTGGCCTGTCTTTCCTGATTTGTCCTCACTGCATGTTCCACCATCACCATGTCTCACTAACAAACTGGATTATTGCTTTTTAAAGAAAAAAAAGAAAAAATGTTTATATTTTCACTCATTCATAGCCATATGAAATAGTATGTTGGCCTGCCTTAGCTTGTTTGTTTCTTTTTTTACAATAACTAAACTGGCTGCATAAGTAAAAGGAGAGAAATTCATTTACCTCTTCCTCAACTGCCAAACCTCCCAAAATGCAGCACATTTATCTCAAGAAGACTGAAGAGTTAAAAGAAAAGGAAAAAAAAATTCAAAAAGTAGATGAACTTTCTCACCACAACAGCTATACATAGAAATATGTACGCTGACTTAGAAAGTCATGGTTCAACCCAGATGGGCCCTGCTGTCCTGTGGCGATGGATCCTGCAAGAGGGCTCAAGAGGAATGCAACCTTGATGTTCTGTTCCAGTGCAGGAGACGCAATGAGCTCCAAACAAATTTAGCAGGATTCAGGATTAGGCCCTTAATCACAATGCTGGCTGCTGATAGAGTTGCACAGATTTTGTGGGGGGAAAAAAAAGTATTTTAATAATAGCAAATGGTATCAATCAACTGCTGGCAAAGAGACAGTATGAACAGAATACTGGTTTAATAGGGGTGTACTTGGCCTGTGGCAAGAGTTAAATAACTTTTCATACTCATTCAAACAGGTTTGTCACTTTAAGGTTGCTATTCCTCACATGTCTCCCAGGGCTGAATTCTATTGCCCTTCCTCAATTTGAGGAGAACTCTTTTCCACAAACATTCCCTTTAATTTCAGATTATGGCAATCACAAGCACAATCTGATCTTTATAAACAGGGAGTGGAAGAAAAAACAAACATCAAAGAGATAAAAGTAGTATTCTACTTTTAATTATCAAAGTATTTTATTTCTTTTAAAGGAACAGATTGACTGGTCTTTTCCAGCTGCCTTGCATCATCACAGCAATGCAAAGCATTGTAAATCCAGTTCAGTTGAATGGTTACAGTGAGTTAGCAGCTGCTTTACATCACTGGAGCAGCATAAAGCATTTCAGTCTAACCCATAATCTTTCAAGGCACTTTACAAAAAAAAAAAGTTTTCTTCTCCATCAGTGACTGCTGCTTAACTGAGAGCACAGAACCGTCTAGTTAAGAGGAATAAAAGATACAAGAGAAAATCTCTGCAAACAATTTTGACACAGAATTGTCTGACTTTTCTCTCCTTTGGCTAGCAAGAACATTTCAGTATCATCAGTGTCACTGGTGAGAGAAAACTGTTTGAAGTAGTATGCCTCATTTTCAAACCTGATTTTAGACAGTTACCAATACAATGCTTCAACACAAGTTAGAAGGGCAGATTCAGTGTTATTTAGGGCTTGGAGCAGAGAGAAATCAATACACAGAGATAAAGACAGATAAGCACTTTGGGTGGATATGAAATAGTAAGAAAAATACCAAAAAATACTACTCTCAAAACTCTACTGCTTAGCTAATGCAATGTAAGTGCAAGTGTGGTATCTTCCACAAGATGACTACAATGCTTCTTTCACTTATTTTCAGTCTTGTGTCCGTTCAAGGCTTACTCTGTTCATGAACTGAACTGCAGCACAATTAACGGAGCAATTAACTATGTTCTATGTGGTTCTTTTTTCACCTAATTGTTTTTTCATTTCTCAGCTGAATGGAGGAATTCCTCCTGTTTGGCTAAGCTCTTAAGAACCACAACAACTAATTTCCTTTTGGGTTTTTTTTCAGTGGAAGGCAACTGCAGCTCAGAGTAAGCATTTTCTTCTAACTGAATGCCATAGGGAATGAGAGAATAGTCCCATGGGAATGGCCTCCCTCATCAACATATGCTCCACTCTACATGTACATGCACACACACCCCCTCATTCAGTTGTCTTCTTTTACCCTGCCATGTTTAGAAGATGACTAGAAAAACAAAAGTAGACTTCCTTCCCATCTCTGATCAGTAAGTAGTGGATTTTATTCTAGTTCTAGGGAAATGAGGAAAATATAAGATCATATAATATCCTCAGTTGGAAGAGACCCACAAGGATCATCAAATCCAGTTCCTGGCCTTGTACAGGACAACTCCAAAAAAACATAGCACATGCCTGAGAGCATTTTCCAAACACTTCTTGATCTCTGGCCAGCTTGGTGCTATGACCAAACATGCTGTTTTCCAGTGTTCATAATTTCTTAACATAATGTCACCTTGCTGCCAAACCCAAAAGAAAGATAAGGTTTTCAAAGATAAACTATATTCCTACATGTCTTTTGCCATAAAGGAAGATGAGAGGCCAAGCAAGTTCTGTAGGAAAACACCTGTAAGAAAAATAGTATGTGGTTGTATTTTGTTGGACAGCAGATTACCCACATAGGAGAGAGGCCTCATTAATGTGTTCATCATGAAAAAAGTTTCATTCCAATCTTATGAACTTCTGAAACAACCTCATCAATCAACTTTGCAACAGAAATCTGCAGGAAACCAAGCTTTGTTAGTTCTGGTGTTCAGGGAATGACGTGTTACCAATATTGTTGCAGCTAACTGTGCAGGATCCTTTCTTGGCTCCACTCTTGCCTGCACTATGGGTGGCTGGTCTACAGGAACATTCCGGTTTCATGAGTTACCTCTGTATTTGCATCTTCATTGATCTGCACTGGTGCTGCAAAATGCTGAACTTCATTTACACACAGGTCTTCAGCATATGAAACTGTTCATCCTTACATCCCTCTGTGGCATATCTTAAGTGAGCTGGGCTCAGCACTGTGGCCTGGCTGATGCATCACTCCTGATGGATGTCCCAGAAGCACTGTGCTGGCTTCCCCATTCAGGAAACGAACATGGAAATTTGAACACAGACAACACTTCACCCAAATGACAATTACTGTAGTGCTTTCTTGCAAGCCATTTCAACTCAATTACTTCACTGAGCAGTAACATTTAATTTTACAGCCTGGGAGCACAGTGATTCTGTAATTTAAATGTTCCTGACAATTTCAATCATACTACGGTGTTCATGCAATTTTGTTCCTGACACCAAGTGACAGAAACTGCAGAATTGATGCCACTTGCCACAGTGGCACGTGCTCATAATCATGCCGTCACAACAACCTGGCAGACTGGCACCTGGCACATCCATAGCTCAGTGCTACTGACCAGCCAGCTAAAAAAGAAGGTGTCAGAATCCTCACTAACATACCTGCTGCTACTTCAGGAAGCCAACAGCAGTAACATCAGCAATTTACCCTCCAAATATCCCATTTTTGGATTCCTTATAACAGAGGAACATCAGCACACTACACGCCAGGGATTTCAAGTGCAGTCCATCACACCAGCCCACCAGCCCCCTTTCCCATTGCAGGGATTACCCACTAGAAATTTGCTGTAGGGACTAGCACTCTTTCTTCCCCTCCCTACACCACAAGGAGGGAGTCAGCATGGTGGGGCAATATGGCAATTCACTATGTGACAAAATGGCTGTGCAGCTCTTACCGTCACATCTGCTCTGTATTTCTAAAGGATGGCTGAAGCTTACATCCCCAATAAATTAGGACCCTGCCTTCAGAGACAAGAGAAAGTTGCAGTGACTCATACACAGGAAATCTGTGCACTCACAGTGAATGTGCATACCTTTATTTCCAGGAAAAAGTAATAATTAAAAAAAAAAAAAAAAGACAACCCCACTTTAGGTTCAAACTTCGGGGAAAAGCAAAGCTTTTAGAACTGTCTTTCTATAATTAATAAAAAAAAAAAAAAAGGGAAAAAATCGGTTTAGCTTAAAACTTAATTTTGAATACCAACAAACATTTCTTATGACTACATGATATTCGATTTGGCCTCCTGATTTACTAGAACTGACACCCTCACTTTCTATTTTCCTGCCTGAGTAAGGTAGGGATGAGTAACAGATGTGGACAGTGACCATTCAATGTAGACACTAGTCCGAGTTCATTTTTCATCTTCCCCTGTCAAAATGAAGAGGAATGAGAAGCCTACCATGGTGAAACAGGGGGTAGTTGAGTGCAATGTCAATGGCACCATTACCATTTTGCAAAGGTGCTCTTTCATTCCTGCATATGCAGCTCCCCTTGCCACCTTGTCAGCATGCAGCAAAGCAAGCTGGAAAAAAAGGACAGCTGTCTGGCCGCTGAGTATGGAAAAGTACAGGGATGGTTCAGCACCAGGCACAATCCTCCTCCTTAGTTCTAACCTAGACATGGAGTAACATTTCCCAGTCCCCCTTACTTTCCCTCCTTCCTCCACCCAGTTCTTTTCTCCCAGAGGGCAAGCATTTATCACTAGGAAGGTCACTTTAGAGGTACAGAGTGTCTCTCTGGCTGTGAGTGTCACAGCTGAAGTTAGCACGCTGCAAAGTGTGAGGCAGAGCCCTGCAGACCACCTTCAATCCAAATCCCTACTGCTTTAATTAAAGTAATTGCTATGTCCAGTGAAAGAGCTTTAATTTCACAGGGATTCAGGCAAAGCCTGAGTGCATCTTCCTTTCATGAGGGCTACATAACAAGCACCAATGGCATGGTATTTTATTCTGTCATTTTTATTAGTTATTAATTTTGAGAAAACATCTCAAATATTTTCCACAACTATATCATATATGGTTAAGCTGTGGAAAATGTGCTATCTGCAACTGAAAGCAATTATAGACAATGTATAAGAATGCATGACAGCAAGGGACTTCTTTTTCAGAAAAAAAGTCTACTCCAAATGAATATGCTTCCCAGGAAGCAGCAGTTTTATCTACAGAAAAGTTTTGGTGCTGGAGCAAGTATTTGGTCTACAAAGACAAAAATTATTTGAATCGTTGATGAAAAGATTAATAATACATACCAACTCTTTCTTTAAAAAAAGAGACACAATATCAGTGATGTCAACAATACTTTTTCTACCTATGCCTTCTGAACTTATTCTCCTGTGTGAACTCCAACAATTTCTATCCAGAAATTTTTTGAAGAGAAATCTACGCCTATAACTATTGCACGTATTCGGTAAACTCAGTTTAGAAACCTCATACTCTGTATGTTCCTTACAAACAGTCGACATGTCCACATGTAAATCCCAACACAACAACTGTTGGATTTATTTTTTTCTCACAAATCATCTGGATGACACATTCATGGCTCAGTGCTTTGGATTCACTGTGCATTGCGACACAGCAAAGCATGCATGAGCAGTGACTTCAACCACACATCTGCGCACTGTGGACACGGCTACAGTGCACAGAGCTGCCCCAGGGATCCCTAAGACAGTTGGCAGTGAAAGTGGAGTTGAGTTGAGTTTAACAAAGGTCTCATAAACTGCCCAAATAAAAAGCCTTGAAAATGCCCTCAGACAATTCGGTTTGTAAAAGAAAGACATTAATGGAAAAAAGTGGGTAATGATCCTTTTATTAAACTCCCCCCTGCACCCTAGTTATCGAAAGCTGACCATTGCACAAGCAGGAGGACTGCTTGGGTGGTTACTTATTTCCCAGGGAGGCACAGGAGCCCTCTGCAATGCATCCATTCCAGAAAAGTAAACTCAAAACATCTGGAGCTTTTCTTTTCTTTCTTTCCAAAGGAAAAAAAAAAAAAAGAGTAAAATACTTAAGAGCCCTGGGAGAGTTGACATGCAACTACACATAAAACATCCACTCTCCTCAGTGTGTGAATCGGCAGCTTGATAGAGCTATGTGGAAACTGGGGGAGTGGGGGAGCTGTTGGGTAAAAAGGATGAAAGTACATTTTTCCCTGAGGCTGCAGTTTCAGTCCAGCTCCAGAGAGCCAGAGCTGTTGCTGCCAGACACCATTTCAGTTATTCCTGTGAAATGATGGATGGCCTCAACCCATTCCCTAATGAAGATTTCATCAGGAAGGCTGCCATTGCCATCAGCTTCTTCTTTAGGGCAACCCTAAAGGATAAGTTAAAGAAGGAAAAAAAACACCCTAAAACAAAAACCAAACACCCTACCTCCCCATGCACTGATGTGGTGGCAATTTTGTGAGGCTGGAGTTAAAGATAAGAGATAGGGGAGAGTCTGAACTCCTGCATCACTGGGCTGCTGAGCTCTCCCTCTTCCTCCCTGTACTACCATCATATACGTACAGGACCTCAGAAGCCATCTCTATATACTTCAGAAAAAACAAGGTGCTAAATGGCAGCAAGAACATCTTTGAGAGATTCCTCTATTGTGTTTACTAGTGTCTCTGTGTAAAGGAGAGAGGGAAGAGAAGGCCTTTCCTACAGACTAAGATACCTGAAGCAACAAGAATAAAAGATGGTGATGGAGGAACCAAAACATGCATGTGGAATAGTGGAACTTAAGCTTCCTACTATAATGCTGTGAATTCAGGCCACCAGCTAGTTATAATGAAAAGGAATTTCTGTTAAATTTTATAGCATCATAGTGGTCAACAGGAAACACTTCATTGGATACTCTTGCAAAAGTTGCTGCTGAACGCTTCACCAAAACCTCTTTCAGGTCCCTCTTCTTCAATGTGTTGAAAACAAACTCAGCCATGTTTTAGGTTTTAGTTGAGAGAAAGACAGGAACAGAGGAAAGCTATACTCTTGTATACAAATGTATACATTACACCAACCTGTAAACTCATTATAAAACAGAAAAATAAAATAAATGCTACTTTTGACTACACTGCAATAGCTACACTAATCAGAAGTGCAAATAAAGATAGAGTAGTAAATTAGAATTGATAGTGTTCTTTTGAATAAGGAAATAGAAATTATTCATCTCTAGTAGCCTGAATGATGTACACAACAAATAACATCACTGAGAACATCACTGTATTTGCTGCAGTGTGCAATGGTTTTGTTCTCTAAATTAACCTAGTGCTCCATTTTGACTTAAGAAAAAAGATTCATCCTTCTCAGTACTTTTGTCCATAAAATATGCTTTACCTATAGAATACATAAAATGTTTACATAAACCTCTGAATATTTTAGATCTGTCTCATTTGATTCACAGTCCTGCAGCTATTGTTCTTTCTTATACTTTCTTTTTTGACACAGTCAAATTCCCTGGTTTTTAGATGGAAGATGCCATTCAAGTAAATCAGTTTCAATGCAAGTTAAACTATTCTGGTTGATTGCTTTCAATAAACAGAATATGCACTGTTTCCTTCTCTGTCTCCTACAGATCACTAAGGTCTTGCTTTAGACATAGTTTACTCTTATTCATGATCTTCTAATAAAAGCACCTACCACTCCACTTCCTCACTCCAGTTCTGGTTACGGCACTTAACACATGGAAAGTATGACAGGCACACATCAGAAATAATGTGATACAGATATATGAATTCTATTTGCATGGCCTATTAAACTAATATTTATTTAATTCACCACAACCATGAAATGGGCCACCACAGCTGAGGTCTGTCTCTGACAGTTTGACCCATCCCCCCACTCTGATGTGTCTTAACCAAGCAGTTCCCTTCCTCCAGAAATCTTTTCAACACATTCTTTACCATCATCACAAGTGATCATCACAACCGTGTTCCCCACTCCCCTGTATTATTATTGGTGATTACAGCTGCCTTCTCTAAATCTCCTGATAGGAGATCAGACAGAAAACCCAGATTTACTCAGAAAGGAAGCAAAGGCCCTGCTGTTGCACAAGAACATAACACAAAGTACAAAATTGGAGCTGTAATTAGAATGGTTACTAGCCAAATTTCTAGCATGTCTGTGGCTGGTTGGATTCCAAAAGAATGAATGAGGTTTCAGAACATTTCTAATATCTGAAATGGGCAATGCAGCCCTACTTCATATAAAGAGGATACAGCATAATGAAACACATTATTAATTTAGCTAATAAAACCAAAAAAGAACAATTCTTACCTTAAACAGTCTCTTGTATTTTCCAGATATAAAAAGGCCAGACCAAAAAACTCATCAAAATAAATACAATCAGCCATCTAAAAATTAATGTTTATTCTTTTAGCCATACTCTTTTTTATCTCAAGTACTGTGGTCATCTTTATCCAACTTTTGGGGAAGAATAGAAGACTAACTGTTCACCAGTGTTATACCACTTTTTCAGTCATTAGCTACAAAGTTAAATAAAAGCAAGTGCTATTTAGTCATCTCTTCTATAAGAATGGTTTGCAAGAGGATTTTCACTTCTAAGATTAAAGACAGAATAATGCAAGTACCTGAAACCAGGACAACCTGTTACCTTTTTCTAAAGAAAAGAGCACTGTCTCCCTTAAAGTAGAATAAAGCCCTAATCCTTCCACAAAGTTAGCAGCTGACTGAGAGTGGCAGCAGGGTGCTCACACTGTCCTCTGAGAAGCCACAGAAACTTCTTGCTTTCAGAGCTTAAGCATCATTGCTTTTAATGTACTATGAAAAAATGCACCTGTCTTAAATTTTCCCCTTTTTCAAGTGGGCACAAACTGGTCATTGCACCAGCAGAAGACTAGATGAAGAATTGATTTGTAATACTCTTCCAAACATGAAATTGAAAGATGAGCAACGTCATAGCTGAGAAAGGTGCTATTTTAAGAGTGCTGAGACCTGTAGAGTTCAATGCACTGTCTTTACCCAGCTTCCACTGTTGTTAGCAGGGGGGAACCACTAAAAGAATATTGACAGTCACCATTTACATAGTTCAAAGCCGAATGAAACATTATTGCTTCACTTAAATTCTCATAGCTATTACTTATGAAGACACACTGTTTCAGACAACAGCAAAATTGATAGAGCTAGACTTCACAACAGCGGTGCACATGTGACAACTTCAGGGCACTGCATCTGAAAGTGTCTGATGCCCTGCAGGCGCTACCATTAACAGTCAGAGCTTTGAGTTCAATATGAAAACTTTGGGGAAACAAACTTGTCCTCATGGTAATTACACTCAAATGCAAACCATGACTTTACTCTATGCACATTTGGAAACAGAATGCTGGGCTTCAGGCTGTATTTGTTAGTATTAGCAGCACTTCTTCACACCTCTCTCCCTTACTACATCACTTGCCACAGGTAAGTCAAGCCCTACACTCAGCCAGATGTTTTGGGGTTAATGCAGACTAATTAGGTGAGGTTTTAGGGTCCGTTTGTACAAAAAAAATCTGCTGCACCAATACCTATGAATGATATGGATGCCCATTACTTTCAGAAAGACCACGTGTAAAGAGAGGTAGCAGCTCCCAGACGCAGACATCTTTCCACGTAGCCTTCGCATTTATTAATAGGCTCCCTCTCATTTAGTGCTCCCCTCACATCTAGAGCATATGCAAGGATGCATATGGGGCATAAATAGGCAGTGGCTCGTTTAGATATGTGCTAGCGGTTCCAACAATCAAATCATCTCCTTTTGTTATTGTTTTCCTGTGTGGATAAGCTTTCCTAATTAAAAAGTGTCCAGTAAAAGGAGCAAAGGGAATAAGAACAACTGAAAATGCTTTAAAGTCTTACAGAAAAATTGTTTTTCTTTCCCTGGCAATAATATTAGGATTTAAAATTTTAAAGTCATTCAGGGATAAAACCAAATATTAGATCACTGAGATGTTGGGTGTTTCTAATTTCATTTTACAGAAATAAATTCCCCTCCTAACTACCAAAAAGTGTATTATTGTACTGTTTAGGGAAATATCCTACTATACTTTCACAGTGCTTGAGCCTATTTCTTCTGCATCTGCTAAGAGACACTCTGATGAGCTACTGCATTTGGCCAGTTTCAGGACAACTGCTTTTACCTTGTAGTGGGCAACTACAGTCCAAAATGGTAACTTCCATACTTTTTAAAGTGGAAATGACATCACAGCAGAAAGAGTACCCTTGTCTTTTCAGATCACCAAAGTGATGTGTGCTTTATTGCTGGTGAAAACTTTCAAATATGAAAAACAAATTCCAAGAAAGACAAACTGAAGGAGTATTGCAAGTAAAAAGGTCCAAATTTTATCTTGTACACAAGCTGGCATACTAATTTTTTTTTTTTTGGTACATTTATTTACCTTATAAATGCAACTGCAGAAGCAGCTGTCATATTCTGCCATCAGATGTATAGAGAGACATGTATAGACAGAATATTCCCTTCACTGGTAGCTGCTATTATACTGTAAGGCATACTCATATAAATGATACTTCTTTAAATAATTCTGGTTGTTGTTCTTCTCCTGTTTATATTAATCCAAATTTTTACCTAAATGCTATTTTATTCTCACTTATCAAGTCCCCTTATCAAACAAAAAACAAGAAATGTCTCTCTTTACTAGCTGCATAATATTACAAATGCAACACAACTAAACTCTTAAAAAAGAAAAGAAAAAAAACCACTGTAATAAATGAAAAACTGGGATTGGTTTGTAGCTCACTTGGGCATTGTGAGGAGCAGGTCCAACCTCAGCAAGCACCACTTAGTTTCAGCACATTGTAAAGTTATCTCATGTTGGGACTATGAGTGAAATTGAAGCTTCCATGCAATCCAACAGGGCATGTTAGAAATACATCCTGCCTGGTCTTCATTAAACTTGTAAAACATGACTGCCAGAGTGCAGTGCATAACACTCTCTAATAACACCATTTAAATGCCAGTCAACACAATAGAAGAGGGAGAGAAACATGACAGAAGCATTAAAGCTAAATCAGCCCTGAAATGTCTGTAATTGTTTAAACATATATCCAAATCTCTTTGGACTTGGAATCAAGAAGCGAAGTCTTGTGTGAACATAGAAATTTTTTTTTCCCCAATACCTTGTTTTTGGTCAAGTATCAAATACCAAAAAAAGAAGACTAGGAATATCCAGGAAGAAAATATATTGTTGGAATATAAAGAATCATATATTTTCTTTTTCACCTCTCAATGGCTGAAGTCACTCTTGTACCCCACAGAAGACCTAATTCCAATGAAATGCTTCACTTGAAAGAGTTCCTCCATTATCTTAAAAAGGAAATATGAAGCAAGTATTCTCCAAGGAAGAGTAAACAGTAATCTAACCTGCTGCTGAATTTTAGAGTGTGAGTTGGGGGAGAGAGCATTCAGTAACTGGATCCAAATAAAATAAAAACGATTTTTTTTAAAAAAAGAAAAACATAAACTACAAATCCAGGGAAAAGACAAATTGGTTTTGAAAGAAAAGGCACTTTTCTTCTTACTGTTTTCAGCACTAGGAATATTTTCTTTTAAAAACACTTTATCTGTTATTTGTCTCTGAGCATGTTGAAAGTGTATGTGTGGGCTTTTCCTCTAGCTAGATTACTAGTTTACAGCATTATGAACAGAAAGTTAGGTGACAATAAGGGAGTTTAGTTTCAGAAAGGCATGTCTAGTTGAACTTTCAAGTTTTGCAGGAAAGAGCATGCTTGCCTCCAATGTTTTTAATCTTGGAAGAGTTTTCCCCTTTGAGCTGAGATGTAGTAAAATTTCAGTGCTGTTGACTTCATGGAATTTATTTGATTTCAAACTTCAATATTAATAAAAATTCAGTGCAGTTATCTGAAAACAGGCCTATTGAACTTATCTCAAACTATATTGATGGATAGCAAAGTAATGTCCGACACAAATAAATGTATAGAGCATTTGTAAGGATCTGAAAGACTCCTGTCCAAAAGAAGATTGTTTCAGTAAGTCTTTTTCTACCTTCCTTGATTAAGTACTACAGGCAATAAAATTATTTCCAAAATGTTTCTTCATAAAGTAAGTGTTCAAGTGAATCAGTACTTGTAAACAAGCTCTACTGAGGATTCATGCTGCCAATTTAGGATTTACTATTTTGTATATTCAACTCCATTTCTCTGGTAAAATTTCCCTAATGAAATGTGGTAAAACTCACAAACGATCAGATCAACACACACCAGCAAAATTAAACCCTTGAGAATATTCACTGCTTTATTTTTATTAGTACTGCTTTAAATATTCAAAATGTATGGGTCATAAAATTATGCTTAGGGCAACATTTTCTCATAAGTTCATTTGTGCATGTTTTAAAACAGATTTAAAAACTAAATAATTTCAATCTCAACCTTAATGCAGAGACAGCCAGAAGTAGTGTTGGGGGCAAATCTTAATATTCCCCTTCTCAAGTTGTTAATTTTAGGGTATTTTAGGGCTAAAGAATGCTGCAGGCAAAAGGAATGTATTTAAATGCCTGAAGCAGTTTATATAACACTTCAAATTTCTAGAGCAGTCCCTACATTCCCTGCCTTGCAAATACAAGATAAAATTACTTGGTATTTCCTAATATTATCACTGAATATAGGACAAACAATAACACAGTCAAGAGTCAGACAAGGTGACCCATGATTATTTTTCATGGAAATATCACAGAACAATATAAAATCTGACCAGTCAACTAGAAAAATGGGATTCCATGTAGTTAACATACATACACACGCCTCAGCATACAATTTATTGTGTTATTGCCCTGGTTACAAAACACAAGAGGAAATGCTCATGTCTACTTTCTTGTAGGAGAGGCGTTGCAACACCATGCTCTGGCACACTGACCAGCTCTCAGTGTACCCAGGGAGAGCAAAAGCCCTGTCGGCAGCACCAGACTCGGCCTTGCAGACTTAACGCTCTGCGTATCTCACAGAGGTATCGACTGGCATCACTGAAGCCCCATGCACAGGAAAGCCACAATGTCATCTGAAGGGGGGAAGAATTTATTTATTTACTTCCTCTTGAGGAAGCCAAGACAGCCTGTGATATGACGTGGATAGCTTCAGGAGATAAAGGATGCATTATCTGCAGTCACTGGGAGAAGGGTGTCCTCACATTCACCCCAAGAATCTAAAGACACCAGACCCCTGTTGAATCACAGAGAATAGCCTTGCAACTCCTCCCAAGTTTTTTGCCAGGTCTGCATGTAAAAACAAGCCTGAAGAAGAGGTAGAGGGAGGTGGCAGGTTGTGCAAGGAGCCTTGCAGCACTGGGGGAAGAGAACCTGCTAGCAGGATCAGTAGGAAATATAACATCTCATATTTATCCAAAAGAGCTTAGAAGCATCAAAGACAATATTCAGCGCAAGCTACACAGCTCCACAAAGTCCAGGCTGATTTGAACTGCAGTCTGGCCAACTTTTGGGTTAGCGTGAGCTAGAAAGCAGACAGGCTGGTATTGAAGCCTTCTGGTGAGGTAGGAACAGCAAGACAAGGCAGCAATATATTGTTGCAGGACTGCATGTGCCCTCAGGAGAGGATGCAAAAGCTGCAAGAAAAGTCACTATGAATGGCCACCTTCAGCACACAAAAGAAGTTTCCTTCCTTCCTTTCTTTTATTTTTTTCTTTCTCTTTCTTTCTCTCTTTCTCTCTTCTTTCTTTCTTCCTTCCTTTCTTTTCTTCCTTTCTTTTCTTTTTTCTCTCTCTTCTTTCTCTCTTTTTTCTTCCTTCCTTTCTTTCTCTTTCTTTTTCTCTTTTTCTTTCTTTCTCTCTCTCTTTCTTTCTCTCTTTTTCTTTCTTTCTCTCTCTTTTTCTTTCTCTCTTTGTCTTTCTCTCTCTCTTTCTTTCTTTTTTCTTTCTCTCTGCCCCTGCTCTCTCCCTCCTTCTCTCCCCATGTCCCCCTCTCCTTCCCTCCCCACCATCACTGTCCCCCTTAGGAACAGACATTAGTTTTCACTTTCTTTTGTTTTTGCTTGCAGGCAGAAGACGAGGCTTCCACAAACAGAAAGTCCCAGTGCCAGTGACTCTGGGGTACAACCAGTGCAACAGCCCAGTACTGTCAGGAACACCCTGTATGAAGTCAGCTGTGAATATCTGTCTCTTGACTTCGTAAAAACTATTGCCACAGTGCTAACTAGCTGGAGACTCCCTAGAGCAGAAGACTGCCTGGCTGGAGCCTTTCCTGGTGTTGAGACAGGTATGTAATCACCAACAGGCAACACCACTGGCAGCATGGCCTAAGTCACAGGCCAGATAGTGAGAAGGAATGACACCAGGGAGGTGCAGACCATTATAACATTTCTCTAGAAAGCTATCAATGTTCCCTGGACAGAAACTCACAAATGAACATGCACACAGACAACCCCCTAAACACCATATGATATTCTAGCTGGTTGAAAGCCATTTTTAATGAAATAGGCCTTTCACACGCAGAGGGAAACATAACAGCCAAGAAATCACCTAAATGCTTTTCATAACAGATTCTCTGTAGAATATTATTTAAATACTAAGAGTTATAATTGATGAAATTGCTATTATAAAATATTGTGTTAATAATATTTCCCAAAACCTCCTCCTTGCATTATACTGCTCTTCATTCTGTTTTCAGGCAGCCTCTCTAACATAAAATGCCAACATGGTACACATCAATGGCCTCGAGGGTATAATTAACACTTGTTATTTACATTTATTTTTTAAAATAATTAACTAGGAGCATGTCTAATGAATGGTAATGGGACTTAAATTGAGACACAATATGTCAACTACCTTGCCATTTAGAGGCGAACTCCCATGCAGCTCAGTGCGATCAGGGGGACTGGGCTGAAGTGGGAGCCTTGCAGACAGCACTGCTGAAGGCTTCTGCCTCTCTGCCAGCATCGAGTCAATGGCACTACACACACACGGGATGTCTATTGGTAACTTTGAAGAACCTGCTTTTCATATACATGGAGTATAAATGAGTTAAGGCACTGGCTTGGTTTCTGTAGGCTTCAGAGGTTAAATAGAGGCTTACCCATAGGTTAATCCAAACCCGCTGTGGTCTTTTGTTATTACGTTCTCTCTGTTTTCCACTATTCATAGGTACGTCGTCAGTCGACACAGTTTATAGGACACGGCATAAGCAGCTACTCATGCCAGAACAAGCTTCTGACTCAGAAAAAAGCTATGCATAAAGAAAATCCTCACACAGTGATGTACTTTCAAAATGCATGATCTCATTCTTTCCCAGTCAGGCTCTCAAAGGGAAACATACCCAAACAAAACATTTTGTGGAGTGAAACATGAAACCAATGTCTGCTGTTTCACTTCCAAGAGTGAAAGGCAAATTGCAAATGTGTAATCAACGTAACAATGTTTTTTGTCCACCTAGTAAAGCTATAAATCCCAGCATCCTGAAAGATTTTGCCACCCATGGTACACTTCAGGCAAAAGCAAAGAACTGACATAAATACATATTCATTCAAACCTGATCCCTGGTTGGGGTTGCTGGTAGTAATGATGTTCATGACTTTAAAAAAAAAAAAAAAAGTGATTTGCAACATTTTCTGTAACAGACTCATTTGATCAGTTCAACTCTCATAAGTTTAGACAAACTCCCTAGTTTTCAAGTATGCCTTCAAATGTATTGTCATAAAAGATTAGCAGCTGCTTATGTGCAACAAATATATTCCATACAATGCACAAAAAATCTCAATAGGAAAAACCCTGAAAGTACATGGGTCAACAATAGAAGCTCCCAGTTGTAAATACAAGAGAAGGAAGTAGAAGGAATATGATTTTTTCCAAACACAGCACTATCAGCATATGAATAGTTAGATGTGTGTATCACTGTTTATGTTCCTCCCACTGCCTTTAACTTCACTGTTTATGTCTCTCCCACTGCCTTTAACTTCCACCCCTAGGTCTGTCCCTCTTCAGGATATTTCTTCCTTTCAAACTCCTCCTTGTCTCCCCTCCCTTCCAGGTAATTTTTTGGCCTATTGTTGTGGGCTGTACTGCTAATATTTGATGCAACCTAATTTAGACAAGTCTTGCACATAACAATACTTGTTTGTAGTAAAGGCTGCAATATCTAACAAAGCTAAGCTGACGTAAGCACTAATACTTTATATAACTCTGTGATGACAAACTAAAGAAATGTAAGATGAGGATAAAGAAATACAGAGATTTATTTAACTAGATCTATGTTCTGCTGTGTGCTATATACAGGGATACAGTAGAAAGTGCTTAAAGTAATGGGGCAGAAATCCGTAAGTTCCTTAACACAGCTAAAGCAAAACCTCAGCCCATAAAATTATCACTTCAGACTATATCAAGTCTACTCTTGTGGCCCAACAGTCTATTCATTTTTCTTGAAACATAAATCTGCATGCATGTGCATCAGTTCAAGGTAAAACCAGAACAGAAACAACGCTTCTATTTCAATATTTAATATGTAGATTTCCAAAACAGCCAAATATTTTTGAATAATTGTATAAGCAGGAGCAGTTGCTCTAACTAAATAATGATTGCTTTGACTACCATGCATGATATACACAAAAAAAAAAGGGCATCATAATCGCATGTATACAGGTGGGTTCATTTCTATACTCAAAGTAGGAAAACAGCAACCACAGTGCATATGCTAAGAGAAAGTAGATGGTGGTATTCTAGACAGAAAATGTACTGTACCTGTAATATCTGTCAGTGTGAATAATTTCTTGGCTGCTGGCTAGAATATATTCTGCAGTTCATTTTGTTTTATCACATTATTCACACTTTTTTCTGGAACAAGCCGTTCTCTTCTTATAAGACTACACTATAGTGGAACAAATGAGCTCAAGCCTATGATTGATTCTCCAACATAGTTGAGATGCTATAGCTTTATTCACTTTTTTTTTTTTTTTTAAACAGCTTTATTCATTTACTACCTCCAGCATGACTCCTGAGTGTCAGCTGCTGAGAAATGGCATTTTGAAAGGTTCTCTCCATGCTCAAGGAGGTGCTGGTAGTTTTTTTTTAAATAGTAAATTCCATGATAAGGAGGAGGAGAAGTGCCTGATACAGACAGACTGTCTCTGCTCACCAGTTCAAAAAGTGCACTCCCAGAAATATTTCCTAAAAGCTTATCAGTCTAAACATTCCTCTTCAGCTCTGTTTCCCTGATGAAATGCTGTGTGAGTCTATTTGGATCAAGGCAGCAACTCCCTGTTTTATTTCCTGCTGAGGAACTGGCAGAGATGGGAAATCAGCAGCTTCTGAGCAGGGCCCCTTAAGAAGCTAAAGCCATGCTGTAGATGTGAAGGTTTTGTACAATGCTGTTCTGTTACAGTGTCATCAGAAAAAAAACCAAACAAACCCCAAAACAAACACAAAACAAACAAAACAAACAAACAAAAAACCCACCTCTTTTTTTCAAAGCTATATATTTTTATTTATCTCTATAATAACTAACAAAAACCAAGGTATTTTGGGAGATACAAAATTCATGCATGGTTCTCATGCTAAAAGCAGAATGACTAGGACTACCAACTACCATGGATTCCTGTTTCTCTGGACTTGCCTGGTTTTTTCAGTGAATTTTTTTCCTACGGAAAAAAAAAAAAAAAAAAGAAGGCCATTTGTCCAAGATTTTCCTCCGTGCCTCAAACCTTCAACACATTGACCAAATGGCTCATGCACAGATTTCTGCTCAGGAAATACTGAGAAATATAGGACACATTTATTAATTCTCATTTGCAAATCCAGACATTCAGAATTATCCTGGACAAATAACTGCATTCCTGAAACATCCCAGTAAAGGAGAGATTTCCAAAAGGCCACCAGGAATAAAAACCAACCAACCAAACAAAACCAAAACAAACAAACAAAAAAACCACCAACAAACAATCTGTTAGTTTTACAATTCAAAAAACCAGTAAAAATATTAGAGGAAAATGTGGCTGTTCTTCATGTCTAGGTACAATTTAAAAGTGATCTAAGTTGCTCCTCTTTATGACCAAGGAAAGCAACTAAATCTAAACTAAGTTGGGCTCCATCAGCAGGAAACAGTATTAACATACAGCCTTTTCTACAATGTAAATGTTAAGATCTGTGATAGGTGAAATTCAATGGTAAATAAAACTAGTTTTAGAATAAATTGTGAAAATAATGTTGCATATGTGGAATGATAATAGCCACTGATATCTCAAACTATAATCTTCTGCTCTTATTTTTCAAAAGTATTTGTTCTTTTAAATGTAAGAACTTTACATGGTTTATAGTTTATAAAAATGTAAGTCTCCAAAAAGGAGACAAGAAGTAAAAACATGCATGAATTTAACTCAGATTTCATGTAACAAAATGACCTTTTAAAGTTCTGGGAAAAAAAAAATAGAAGCAGCTGCATAATTTACTCTTCCACAATTTTTAAAGGCTCAGAATGTTGGATAAGGGACAAAATTCAAATATTTGGAACACAACCACTGGATTTTGGACTCCTTCCTTAAGTCTTAACTTTGTTTATCAGCAACTCTTCTGTTGTGCAAATAAAATTTTAACCACTTAACTGAGCAAGCAAGAAATGCCTTAAATTAAAAACGCTCTGTGAAGAGAACAACTGTGTAAAAGCACCATGCAAACCAAAAATTACTAGGAGCAGAAGCAAGCTAAGTAAATTCATGACCTCAAGGATATCAAGTGGAGAAAGCTTTTATTTTCAAAAAGCTCTACCTCCCTACTTTTCCAGCATACAGGACAGGAGAAATGAGAATGCAGCAGGACTTCACAGGGATTGCCGAGGCAGAGAAACAGGGAAAGCCACAGACGGTTCTTATGTCTGCTCACAGAAAGGCTCCTTACCTTTAGAAATATCTTATTGTGTCGGATACTAATCCTCTTGCTGGGAGACTGAGCCTGCCTCTCTGCTATAAAACTAATACTTACTAGGTGTTACAGCTGTAAAATAAAGAAGAAATAGTAAACATCACCTTTGTCTCTCTGACAGCCATAGGGGTGAGAATCACTGATTTCACACAATTTCCTTTTAAGTTAACTTTCAAACTGAAGCCTCTCTCCTGCACTACAGGAATAGTCTTAATGCACTGCATCCTGCCCCCAGTGTTACCTACCGATCTGCCACTCTGTGCTATTACAGTTGGTATGATTCACCTCAGGTTTGTACTAAACATGAAGCTTTTTTATTTCTTCCCATTTTTAAAATCATTAATGTAATTTCGGGCTTAGGAAAGAACCCGCAAACTTCTCTGGGCTACCTAGAAGCCATTCACAATTTGTGGTTCACATGTTTGCTTCATTTGGCTTCTTTTGACATACTTGTCAGCAGTTTTGGAAGAAAGGGACTTCACAGTTACTGAATGACCTGGAACTCTCTCACCTCATCCTGACAGCCACCGCAGGCTCCGCAAAGCAGCGCGTCACTGCAGCAGCATCTTTGCTCTCTGCCTGTAAAAGAGACTCAGCATTTAACACTCTGCTGAATGTTTATTTAAACTACAACTGATCAGAAAGAAATGCGTGCTTGATCTTGGCCTCCTTCTCGCAAGCGGGGACTTCTCATCTCTCCTCCTACCTCTTCAGCACTGTAATTTAGAACACAATTCTGGGTCTGTTGTATGCTGCTTGGAAGTTATCATTGCTCCAGCTATTCATGGCTCATAAAGTATTGTTCTCTCAATTGCACTGTATGGTTCTTTGTGTGGAAATGATGGATGAAATGGGATACATATTACTTAATGATTAGACTTCTGCAAAACATGTTCAAATAGATATGCCAGGCTTGATGATACCTTATTATCATCAGTGAAACAGAGACAGCATAACGGTGCCATGTATGTATTTCTCAGCAGTAAATGCAAGCAAAATATTTCTGTTTCAAACCCCGACAGCTCCTTAGTCTCAGTTATTTCAGTTCAGCTAAAGATGACATGCTAAAATGAGGGCATTTATTACTAAGTGGCATTAAGAAGGGGGATATTTAACCTACCATGGCTTGCAGCAATGCATGGAGAAATCATCTAATGTGTACTGGCAGTAATTTATGACATTGGAAAAAAATGTTATCATCTTTTTTTCCACCGTCTGTGGTCTGGCTTTGCAAACTACAAGCCCTCAGGAGCAAGTTTGATATAATACGGCTAATGAGAATAAGTGAGCACACTTATTCTTAAAGGGTTACACTGCTGAGTCTTTGACTCTTTATACTTTTTAATTTCCTTGTACAAACAGTGCAGTGAAAAACGGCAAAATCCATTTGGCTGGTCTGTGCTACAAATTAAATCCTTGATTAAATTTTGGCAATTACTTCTCTGGGTCTTTTTCATTTAAACATTTTTAATTCATTTGAATAAGCTTCTTAATCATGATTCTGGCAACCCATTGTATAGCAAGACAAACTAATAAATACTATAATGCAGCAAGATACAAACAGAAAGAAGGATGGATGCTGAAAAGGAAGGGTTCTTTTGGGCTTTTTTTGGGTCTTTTTTTGGTCTTTTTTTGGTAAGTGTTGCCTATATTCATCTTTCGTGAAAGTTGTATTCCAGTCCTCTGTGATGTTGAAATTTATCTCATTATGTGTTGACATTTCCCTTTGTGATGTCAAAAGCTAATAAAGACTCCAGGTAGGGTTTCAAATCCTCTTAATAAGAGGGTGGAAGAAAGATTAAATCATCCTTAATGCACAAATCAATACTATACTCAACCAAAGGGTACAAATTAAGAGGAAAATGTGACGGGCTGTCACTCTGGCAGCAGGAAAGATGCTAGATGGACATTTTTCAATGAAGTTCCTTGAATTTAGCTACTTAGCCTTTATTTCCCAGCATTGTAATACCTATTGAAAAAGTATCACAGAACTTGAGCTATTCTCTGGAAGTTTTGGCTCGTTTTTTTTTTGTTGCTGTTGTTTTGGGGGTTTTTGTTTGTTTTGTGGTGGGGTTTTGCATTTTTTGTGTTTGTTTTTGTTTGTTTTGGTTTTGGTTTCTTTTGGTTTTCGGTTTTTGGTTTGGTTTGCTTTGGTTTTGTTTTGGGGTTTTGTGCTTTTTTTATTTGTGGGGTTTTGATTTTTATGGGTTTTTTTTGTGTTTGTTTGTGTTTTTGCTTTGTTTTGTGGGTTTTTTTCATCTGCAAAGATACAGGCGACAGCAGGAGGCAAAATACCTCCTTAGCCAGAGAGGAAGGTCCAGAACTGTCTGAGCATGGACAGCAGCTCTGTGACATTTTCTGTGCAAAAAGTATGTGAGAAAAAGCAATGGCAACTGGATGAGCAGAAAGTCAGGAGAAAGCAGAAATAAAAATAAACCCCACAGGACAAACAAAACTGAGTGGAACTAATAAAATGTTAATCATTTATTTTTAATTATTGTACTACTTGTTTACTAGTAGTTACATTTTGCTGCTAAAATGTGTAGATGATATTGATATAGAGGCTCAAAATTCACACAATGTGTATCACTGGCTCTAGAAAATAAAGAGTTAAAGTCTTACTGCAAGTCTTACTATGTTGGACAAGAAATATGCTAATATTTAACCTGCAATATCCCTACCCTGTAACCTCTGCAAATGCTTAATCTCACCAAAAGAGAAAAGACAACCTCTGTGATCCTGAGAGGATAAACAAAGTGAATGCAGATGCCCTGGTTTTTCCCCCTTTCCTTTAAGCCAGACACCTGTAGACAGATTAGCCTCTTTTTTCCCACTGCATTCCAGAGGCCTGGCTTTATGTAGTTCATACAGGAGAAGAATTTAAAAGCTGTACATTTATTTAGGTGCACTTAATTGTAATTTTACCTGCACCTTACACTGTGAGCTCGGTGTAAGGTAAAGGCACAAAGCAGACAGATAAATAAAAGACTGAGAAAAGAATACATAGATTATATTATGAATTAAAAGAGGGAAGATGCTAACTCTTGGCAAGCTGTATTAATGTCTTATCTGCTTCTCCCTGTTCCCTAAGATAAGGAGGCTGATTCTTGGGGATGTAAGTTGAAAGGTGAAGGTTCTGAATATAGATTAGTTAGCATGTAGGGGATATAAAGAATGGGTGAGCTCACCTGTTTGGTATAAAGCAGCAGCGGATAAAGATATATTACCCAAATGATAAGTCTGTCAATGCCATATCATTATGCTTATGCTCCAATTCACCAACACATAAAGCCATTTTAAACTTCAAATGTTGGGCCACACAATTTAGTCTGAAAGTTAATAAATTTGTGGTTTTCTTTTTAAAGCCTCTTCTCATGTCAGAATTTCATTCTCTAGAGTGTTCTTATCAAACTTCTGTTACAATCTTGAATAAAAAGCTAGTGTCTGAATAATACTACAGTGAAGAGAGGAGAAAAATGCCAAATGAAGCAAAAGAGAGAAAAATCCTTCCCAAGATAAAAACCTTCAGCATATCACAACAGATCATATGAGAACACAGGTAACAAACACTCTAAATCCATCACCAGGAAAGAAAAATAAGCTACCATGATCTATTCACACAACTACAGTGATATAAAAGGAACAAGGAAAGAATAATTCACAAGGAAATTACAAGCTCTGAGCTTCTAATTTTGTAGATTATTGTCATTTTCTCTACAGATGTTGGCACAGAAAGACTTCAAGAGCCAACTCTAACCCTGAATTCTCTTCTTGCATAAATGAGGGACTATAAGCCTCCTGATACTGGATTCAATATAATATGAAAATGAAGTTCGGCACAAGTAAAAGTAAAATACCATGTATAAACTGATTGAAAGGGTAAGACACAGAAGTCACAGATAATACCTTCAGGATCAGTATTCTATTGCAAATAGATTTCATTTCCGTAGAATCATTTAATTTTGTATAGATTGGTAGAAGATGCAAAGACTTTCTCACTGTGACTAAAAACTAAGGTCCAAATTATATTTCTTGATGCACGGGGATGTCTCTAAATGAAGCGTGGTAGCGTAAAGGAGACATAAGTAACCAGATGATGTTAACAATGACAATAACTCAAATTCTGCTCTCAGCTGGGCTCTTCACAGGTGTCTATCATCTGCTAGTAAGACACGTCTATTTTCTACACCTTCTGAACACTACCTCACTTTTGGTGTAAGGATAAAAATCTCTGTTTAGAAAGCAATGAAAATATAACTGCTGGCTGATTAACTGGTGCATCAATATACTTTTTACATCAATTCTCTGTATTAGAAACTTGGCTGTAGGACTTCTGTAACCAAAGGCCTGAGAAGGATGACACTGCGTTCAGACAATTCCCTCTCTCAACTAGCCATCACCTTGCAGGCTTTTTTCACAGCCCTATTTTTAATCCTTTTTTTTTTTTTTTTTAATTTTAAAATAAAATCTTTCTATGAGCTTCAACTCCAGCACATCACAGCCTGACAAATTCATCTGCTTATAGCCTTAGGCTGAAACATCTTCTAATGCTGAGTTCCTACAAAGCCTTAGAAGGACAATTCTGAGGCCTGTGTTGTATCCACTCACTCCCTACCCTACTCTGCCCAGCTGGCAACTCCTGTCCAGCTGGAGGGACACCTTCAGGATCTCGCACTGACAGAGAGACACCCTTTGTTAATAAATGTTGGGGGCAGGCTGCAGCCCAGTGCTCACTGGGACATTACCATGCAAGTCAGCATTTTACTCTTCTCTTTTCAGTCCCTAAAGGAATCACGTTTGACAGAAGTGAACAGCTGCTGTGTATTTAGAGATGTGAATGTATTGCGTTATTTAATAAATTGTGTCATTTTAATATAATTATTACTAAAAGTCTGAACGTAAGCCTGTTTTTATTTATGCTTCAAATTTTTACCCACTAAGCATTTTCAACTCTGTTTGCAGCCAAAACTGCTTTCTTCCCCTTCCAGATAGTACCAGGACTGTAGCTGCACTGCTTGCACTTGAGCCAGCTCCCCTGCATGCCATTAATATTGCTATCCCACGTACAGTATTTCTGGGCTTTTAACAAATTACATCCATGCAAGGATTCCAGTTCCTCCTTTTTTTTGTAAAGCTCTTTTATCACCCCAGTGCCTCCACCTACATATTCACTCTTACTTAAGACCATGACAGCAATACCTATGCCAAAAAGTCTTGCACATGAATTATTCCTTCATGTGCTACGAGGGTACCTCATGTGGAGGAAAGGATGAATTTCAACAAGCCACTTGATGCTACCAATTTCTTAACACACTTGCAGCCTAACGGGCACCACTAAGGCTCAGAAGCTCTCGCTGTCAAGCCCACAGCAGAGCTCAGCTCCCACGACGTACAAGGACATGACAAGCCAGTTTTGATTCTAGTGCTCACTTTCCCTTCAAAACCGCATCGCTAATAAACTCACAGGGTTTTCCGAACAAGAGGGAATAAAAAGGGAACACAGGTTGTGACACCTTGCTTCCTTATTACTGGAATCCAGAGCGTGACTCGACTCTGCCTACCTTCCACTTAAAATTACAGTGAGGTAAAAGCCATTTAGAAGGGGTTCTCTGCCTCTAGCAGGAGACGGATTCAAAACGACTGGTCGGACAGCTCTGGTGATCACATGTATTTGCAGGCATCTCATTTTATGCACTTATGCAATAACCTCATTTTTGAAAGTCATCTGGAATCATTCTCTGGGGCCGGAACCCTGGGCCTGACACATGTTCTTTTTGGAAGGTGTTCCTGGTTTCCCAACTGTTGCTCTGCATTGCTCTAGGGCTTACAGACACTCCAGTGGCGGACACAACCTCACGCCTCATTCACATACCTCTATATTGCTACATTACTGGGTGGATACCGAATTACTCATCAACAAGGGTCACTGAAATATTCACCTATTACTTCATTTGCAGTAGATGTTCCTGTGGATACTAGCCAAGTTAATGCTGAATATGTTTTTCACTTGCAGCCTTAGACAGAAGATACCCTTCTTTTTTCTAGAATATATGTTGCTATCAGAAGGAAAATGTATCTTTCCATATATGTCACAAAACTCCTAATGTCTCCACAATGTCTAAAATCAATCAAAGACAGGAATGTTGCCAGCCAACCTTATAAAATGCTTAGTTAAAATGTGTAAACACCAAACTACACAATGATGGGGGGTTTTTAAGATACTTAGTGTTTATATAAAAAGTAGTCAGACTGAGTGGCCTCCCAGATAAAATGGATAAAATCCAATTCAATCTTAAACAGCATGGAGAAAGTGATTACAGAAGTGTAGTGCTCTGTTTCTTTCTATAGGAGTAGAGAACATCGTATGAAAATATCAGAGGTCTAAAAGAATTACACAGAATTAATAAAACCATGGAACTGACTGGTACAGGACATTTTAGATGTGTGCATTCACAAAGTGGTAAGTATGGAAAAAAGATCCCTTCTGTGTGAAGCAATCCAGCCCAGAGATGTCATTGTGTGTATGTCTGTGTTTGCATACCATACCCCTACATGTCTCAGAAGTAAGACACAAGCACATCGAAAGCCTCTCGCAGCAGTGCACCCAGGCATGATGCTATTTAATCTGTCCCTTATTACTAGTTTTCATTTGCAAATTGAAAGGGGGAGCTGTGGGCAGGAGGGATGTAGCTTGTTCCTCCCAAAGGGGTACTTAAAATCCAACCCCTTTTCTGAACAGCCATGATTGCAAAAGGCAGCAAAAAATCCTGACAGGCACTCTAATGAAAATGCAGTCTGTTGTAGTCCCTGTGATAAAGAAAAATTCAAAGAAAAAAAGAGGAGCAGCCAGCAGGGCTTCACAAGGGACTACTCTGAGGGTTTAAAGTAAAAAGAAGGCATACTGGAAATAGGATCCACACAAGACTACAGAGAATCAGTTAAGACTTGCAGAGAAAGTAAGAGTAACAGAAAAGCAAGGGGAGTTCACGCTAGCCAAAGGGATTAAGGGGAGTAAGAAAGGCTTTTACAAATACTTCATGTCAGGCAGAAAAAAGATGGAAGAGGCTCACTAATAAATGAAGGCTGGGACACAGAAAAGACAGGCACTCTAAAATGAATAAATCTGCTTTTAACAAGGGACATAAATAAGAGAAAACCAGATAATAAGAGAAAAACTGGACAATAAGAAGAAAGAAAGAAAAAAAGGCAGCTAGAGGAAAGCCTGAGTTCTGTGTTCCAGCACTGAGGCACCGGGAGCACAGGGCAGCAGAGGAGCCTCTGCAGCAGGCACTGTCCCCTCTGCATGAGGCAGAGGGGACAGCACGGCCCTGCAAGGGTTCCCTGCTGGTGTTATAAGGCACAGCATGGGTCTGCAGCTCCGCTGTCTCCTGCAGGGAAGTAAGGAGGGAGTGTAACAGCCCTCCTCCTCCTCCTCCTCTCCTACCTCAGAGACCAAGAGAAGAATGGGGAGTTTCTCAAAGGATTTTACAGAGATAATTGACTGCACAAAGCTCAAGAGCATGTGAAGTCAATAGTTCATATTTTTGACCCAGAACCATGTTGTGAGGCCATTGCGCAGAGAATTTAGTGAGGATCCTCTGCCTGTATTGTCAGTGTACATATATATGCTGTCTCCCTGTGAAGATACACTGGTCTCTATGTCCTGGTTTACAGATCAGACCTGCTGTGGCATCTCTTATGGCACCTCCATCAAGAGTTTTAAATTTAACCTGACGATCAAACTCAGGTCTTTCCTCAAGGAAGCACAGAACCTCAGTAGATAGAAGAGAGGGGGTGGTAAGCCTGCTCCAGAAAACCTGGCCTGTCCGTCAACACTAATGGACACCCATGGAGCTGGGTGACATACAAGGGATACCAGCTCCCAGACCAAAGCTAATCTCACTGCAGAACAGGTAGAAACAGACCAAAATAAGCCATGAGTTCTAAACTGCTTGACCTTGAAAAAATGCCTCCCTGGAAAGAATCAGACTTACCTTAATCTTTTATCAATAAGAATACTACCAATGTGGTAAAAATTTAAGGTTCATTTGATTGTTATGTGCTCTTTACCATCTCTCAAAACAGGACAAAATGGTAGCAATACAGTAAGATGCTGGTGCCTGAAGAGCCACACAGCAATTTCTGAGAAACCTTGAGAAACTTTCTTTCAGAGGTTAAGATATTATTTAAATAAATTTATGGAAGTTTTCCTGATAATCATCTGACTCAACAACCTAAATATTTGTTAAATGTAAACTTTGTATTGTGGGGCTCCCCAGCTTAATTCTTCTCTGGGGAAACTTTGTAGTTCCTCAGTGCAGCCCAGACCCAGGCAAGGAATGAGCCTGCAGTTCTGAACCCACTTACTCTCCTAAGACCCCATCTGTCAGACTGCTTACATGGCTCTCAGTACCTCAGTGCTCCACGGAGAATGGCTCCCATCAAACCCACTGCTGCTAACTCAAAGGCACCCAAAGGTTGCAAGCCCAAGCCATAAGCCCCAGCTTTGCTTGCAGGGGTGGTGGCACGATGACTGCCGCCCTTGGACTCCGTTATGTGGCCTCTGTCTCTTTGCATGACCATTTCCAGCTTCTTCCTTGCCCCAAAAAAGGGTCTTTTAACAGTCTGCAGGGAGATCCCGGTGCAGGCAAGGAGGGCTGCTGAGCCCTTTGGGGAGGCAGGAATCACCTGTGCTCTCAGAATATACGTGTCCCTCGTGTGCCAAGCCCACTTCCTCCACAGATGCACTAACTGCTGGTTTCCTCTTAATGGTCTTCTTCAGCTTCATACCAGCAGACAGAGTAAGACAATTTATGCTGGCAAATGGAGAAGCACATAACAAATGTACTAACGAGTAGAGAGATTCAGCTTGTTCGCAGTCGATTCTACTTTCAAATACACCAGGTCTCATTAAATTGCTGATCAGGGATTATTAACTCTGAGTACTTCCTTTCATTTTGTCCAGCTTTCTCTTGGTTTTCCCTATAAAATCTGGCATTCCCTGCCAGATGAACCCACTAAATTTCTACAGGACTTTTACTCAGTTTAATAAATTAAAAAAGAAGAGAAGAATGAATGGAGCCCTAATACAATTTGTACCAAGATGAAAGTAGTCAGAGCTGAGCTATCCCATTGTTGGAAAATAAGCAAACCCAGCCATTTATACTGAATCTTTCTCCATATATCAGTCTCTAGACACAAGCATCTGAAATCACTTCTCCTGTTTCAGATAGGACATACACTAAATTCACTGTAAACGAGGATGGATATTTAATCTAAGGATGGATTAAAACCTTGAAATCTGATTTCAACTACAAGTGTACATGAAACAATATGCGCCAAAGACTCCAGAAATTTCCAGGCATTAGGACACAGGAGAAACAAAATGCTGCAAAGCAATGACGCAAATTAATTATTCCACAGGAAACCCACAAGCTGCCAAAATTACTCTAAGTATGGACAAAACAAACTGTCAGAGAAATAAAAAGTTACCTCAAAGGCTATCCATTATTCTTTGTTAGTACCTCTAACCCTTCCCCAGGTTTTTTGATAAGTTAATGACATAGGCTGCTGGGAGGAAAAAAAAAACCAAAAACTGCCATAAAGGGACAATTGGGTAAAGCCAGAAATCACATCTCCTATGGGAGTCAGAAAATCAAAACGTTTTTTAGAGACAGACTAATTTATGCACTAACTTTCCTTTTCGGAATACATTTGCTGCTGAGGCCCCAAGGATGCCTCTCACTGAGGTAGAATATTATCAAACAGAAACGAGTGCTTTGCTTTCTCAAAATCCCAAACAATTCAAAGAAGAAAAGCTGAAGCTTATTTACAAGCGTCACTTGTGCACCCTCAGTCATGAGTAACAGATTTCCATTAACACTCTGCAAAAGAGCATTTGATTTTTACAGACAAGCTACAGGCTATACTCAACTTTGAATGCAGCTAGTGACCAAGCTAGATGCTTCAGTGATTAATTTTATGTGAACCACAATTATTATGAGAATGTCTGTGCTGTTTTCTTCATTTTCTGATTTTTCACTTTCATGTATTTATGTCAGAGGCTTCAACAAAACAGATTTATAAACAGGGACTTGCATTATTACCCTTGACTCTTTCATCTTCTGAAATAATGTAACATCTAATGTAAACTTGGACAAAAGCAATATGATATACACAGCTTAGCTGTTCACAATAAAATTACACAGAATAAAAATTATTAAAGATTATTTCATCTTTTCTCATCTTTCATGTAAATTGAATTTTGCTACTGTAAGCTCTTTCTAAACACACAAGGGTGGAAAACCAACCACTTTTTATGGCATAATGAACACTTAGATAGCAGCAGAGAGAAGCATTCAATTGCATTTATATTTGGCAATTATTTAATGTCACCTATTAATATCCAGCTACTGTCTCCGGTAGTCCTACCTTGCAAGGTAGCTAAGCATGCTAAATGTGCTAAAAAGGAATTTCCTCTCATTTCCATCTTTGTCCTAGGAAACCATGTCTCCCACTGTCCCTGCACACCTTTCCCATAAGGAAGGCAGCTCATCTTTAAGCGTTCCCCCAGCACACCAAGCCTGCTGCCGGCACACCTCAACAGACACTCTTCTCTGTTCTCAGTGCTGCTCCTCTTTTCTGCTCACAAATTACAGTGCCTTACTCCTTCTGTTTTGGTTGGGGTTCTTTTCTATAACCTTTACCCTATTGTTGTCTGGGTGTCTGAGTTCCTTGTCTGGCTTGCTAAAAAAAAAAAAAAAAAAGAAAATCACAGCTTTGAGCCCTCCAGGTTGTGATCTTGTCTTATCTTTCCATCTAAGCAGAGTGGGAAGATACAAGTGCAGTGCTGAGACTCAGAGAGACAAGTTTACACCGTGCCTCTGATATTCCAAAGATAATTATTTGAGAAGAAGGCATCTATCTAAACTGATCTCACGGCCAGATTTCAGTTGTCATACTTTGGATCTCTGCACACCTTATGTTTGAGTACTGTTTTCCACCTGCTGAAAGCACTGAGTGGTACTGCTGTGCCATGAAAACTTTGTGGTGCACCTGAACAAAGACAGATGCATGTAAAACTGGGCAGAGTGATCTGAAGTCTGAAGCATTGTAGTATTACTCTCAGAGTTTTACCATATTATTGACTCTTTTCTCAATCACCCTTTACAGTTTTAGTTTCTTCACCAAATCTTCAAGTTGATCAGCATCTCCCTCAGGAGCCCTCATCTCTCCTTAAAATGAATACACATGAAGTTAGGTCAGCTGGTGATTAATCCCACTATGGTTCTAAGGGGTCAAAATGTTGGCAACAGAAATCAATGTTTAACCATGTAATGACATCAGCAGGACTCCGATTTCACAAGTACAAGAGAGGCTACACAGAAATACAAGGGAAAATTTTTTTCCTTCAAAATAATTTAATTTTTTTAATTTAAAGCTGGTCAAGAGCCAAATGACTTGATATGCCAGTACTAACACCGAATGGGTTGTCTGCACTGCTTGAGAGGTTCCCCAGTCTGGTCTGGACTCTCCCTATGAGAGGGTGCCAACGATCTTTGCAGTGGCACCGCAACTTTCATCCAGTTTTTCTACCATGTGGACCTACTTTGGAGCCCCAGGGTTCTACAAAGGTTGGAAGCCAGAGCAAAGATGGGCAAAAGTTCTTTCAGCCACATCTGCAGATAGATTTGCAGATATGCTGTAAATAAGTCCCAAAAGCAAGAAAAAAGCCCCCAGCTTTTTCCCTAGTGTCATTTCATTGCTGATGACTATCAACATCTTTCAGCTCTTCTCCCTTCTCCTCTGCTCTATAAGGACTGTGCTGGCGGAATGGATCCCAGTATATAAATCCATGAAGATGAGTGGCCCAAGACCTTGGTATCTATAAACTTACATTCAAGGGTGAAAGTTGCTGTGCCAGTGCAAAGATGGTTGGCACTCACTTGTAGGGAGAGCCCAGACCAGATTAGGGAACCTCTCAAACAGTGCAGACAGCCCATTCGGTGTTAGGGCTGGCATATCATGTCATCTGGCTCTTGACCAGCTTTAAATTAAAAAATTTAAATTATTTTGAAGGAAAAAAATTTCCCTTGTATTTTACTACATTAGTGCTAATTTTTCAGGTCTTGTCTTTCTCTGAAAATTAAAAAATCCAGCAAAATTAGCATCTACAAATACGCAGCAGCTTTTGTCTGCCTAAAATCGTATGAGTAAAAATAGTTCAACTTCTGTCTCTGCCTTGCCCATGCTCATTTTGCATAGAACTGTTATTTCTTCTGCAATACTACTAAATATCTCCTAAAGGAGATTCCTGGACTGAGAAGCAGAAGAGGAGACAGACAGAAGAAATCAATTCTTATAAACAACACCTAATAGCAAGCAATTTCTTTTATAGTTGGGCACTTTTGCACATATCAGCTACGGCAACCTGGTATCTTATAGTGTAAGGAAGTCTGAAACTACTCAGCTCCCTGATATAGCATAAATTTGCCTTTTTGATGAAACATCAAGCACATTTGACACAAGTGGTGAAACTTCCCTTGGCTTCAGCGGAGGCAGTAATTCATCCTCTAAGTTTAATTCAAAGTGCTCTGGGTTTAGCTCTGAAAACTCATAAATAAATTTGGGCAAAAGTTGCAAAATTCCTACAACTCTGCTAGGTACCATGACCAGCTGAAGAAATTATTTTAACTTGGAATATGAAAACAAAACTGCAGAGAAACGTCTGTTGAAGACCAACTGTTATTCTCTCCAAATTATAAGAGACCCTCAAATGTTTATGCAGCATTCTTTTAGCTGTAAATAACTATTCCAATGCTATCTACCGCAGTCACATCTGATTTAGTCAAACGTTTTCAACCCATTCTGCCCAAGTTGTAATTTATTTAGATACACAGGTCTGAAAAGATAATTTAAAACCCAACAAAAATTGCATGCTTTTTGGAAGAGGATTGGAGAAACGTTGAGAAGAGACTACTTCAAAAAAGTTTTCTGACACTCTAGCTTGGATTGGGTGGGTCAGCTGCCTGCCCACATGTAATTCTGAAGTGTTGTAGGGAGGAAGATCATACAGAGCGTGTGAAACCATCTTACCAAAAAAAGTCGAAGTGCTGAAGAAGTTACTGTGCCCGTGCAAGGGCTCTGTAGCATCAGCACTGAGCTAATTCTTTCTGAACAGCATTAATTCACAGACATGTAAAGACAGCAAGGTTTCCACGGATGTAAGGAAAATTTGAGATGCAGTTTGAAATGGAAAGCTTTTGAGAGAGGTATAGCAATC
>JAWWLV010000088.1:40387433-40426471 GCA_035041135.1 Platyrinchus mystaceus | reverse complement strand
AGCAAGGTTTCCACGGATGTAAGGAAAATTTGAGATGCAGTTTGAAATGGAAAGCTTTTGAGAGAGGTATAGCAATCAAGTCTCTGTACTTTTTTTTGGGGGGGTGGGGGTGGAATTTTGCTCCTTTTATTTCCAGTCCCAGACAAAAAAAGGAATGAAGAAAGTTCTTAAAGATTCAAATCTAGGCTTTAAATAAATGTCCCACTGTCTTGCAAGAACCAGCCTTTTGTAGAACAAGTGTCCCTCCCTCGTATGGGAAGAAAAAAGGGAAGGTTTTAGAACTTCTATAAAATGAATCTATAAAAAACTGACCAGAGCTGCTACTCCTCACAAAACTGCTATACAAAGACATCATTTTGTGTTGCTGGTATCGAACCAAAGGCAAAGAGGCTGAGCAATGGGCCTTCATGTCAGGAAAAATAATGCAATGCTTAGATTTTGTCAAGAGTGTGGTAGCCCACTGGGGCCAAAAGGGAGGAAATGCAAACAATAAGTCTTTAGTTTCTCACTCCACAGCGCTACTCTGAGGAGGAACATCCCAGACCCTTTCCAAATGCTGCCTTCAGAACCCAACAGTATTCCTTCTGCACGGCTGAAGCATAAAATAAAACAGAATAAAATAAAACAAAATAAAGTAAAATTGTAAATCACATTGCCCTTTCTGTGAATCACTAGGCATTTCTACTAAATCCAAGAGACGGGGGTTTTGCCCAAGCATCTTACAGCCTGAAGCTCCTCTGAGCCAGCAGTTCTATTCCAAGATGCTCCCACAGATGCTAAGAAGGCTTTGTAAACTGTTAGTCTGATATTCCTCTTCCAAAACTCAGCGCCACTGAGCTACAACTGATGAAAGAAAACAACACCCAAATGCCCCAAAAAGACCAAAACCCAAAAACACCACTCTGCCACCGTGTTTCTGAGCCTTCTTGTAAATTAAGCTTTGAAAAAATTAACCTCCTATTTTAGTTTTTTTTAATTAAAAAATGAATTAAAATGAACTAAAACTATTTCTGAAATTAACCTGTTTACCTCTTAAACAAATTACTACCTTGAGACAAAGTGTCCAAAACACATGTAAAAATAAATATTAAGCTCTTAGTATAAAAATACCTTCTATGGATTTCAATTTTGCTTTTAGACTTCTCTTGGGGAAATTATTTTAAACACAGGTGCAGATAACAGTAGGCTTAGATAAAAACTGGTTTTCAATAGTTCAGGGCTGGATTAAGGACTAGTAATTCCTCTATAAAGCCACAACAGTAAAGATAGTCTGGACAAGCCCTGAGAGTATACATATGCACCTTATAAATCTTACGCAAGATTAGATATTGCTCTTAAGGGTGTTAAGAACCTAACAAAACCCTCACAGCTCTAGTGAACAGAGCCAAGAACTTGCAGTTTTGGACACCTTTTCCTCCCTTGAGAGGCTGAACTGCCTGAGAAAGAGATTCAGAACATACTATTTAGCCTAAGACTTTAAAAAAAAATGCACTCTGTGTCAGTTTTTTTACAGAATTTCCTTGTTTAGGAGTTAGGTACCTATCTGTTTTTTAGAATCTCCCTGCAAGCCTAATTGCATCTTTAGATATCTAAAATAAATTTAAAATTCTGGCCAATAGTGCCCCATTTTCTCCAATCTAGCCTCCATAACTTAATCAGCCAACTCATCACTTTGAAAGCAAGAGCAATTAAATCCTTGTATTAGAACAGGGTCCCATTAGATCTCCTCCAGCAGAACATCTTCTTAAATGAGATCTGCAGGAAAAAGACATCTGCTGGAAGAACTGGGCTGTAAATTACTATTTGAATGCTGATGGCACTAAAAAAAGAGAAAGAACTAAAGGCATTTAAATTTCTATACCTAGAGAGATATGCTTTTTAATTAGACAGGAGAGTTGACAAAGCTTGAAATAAAAATATTTTCATGTGCTCTGACTGAAAATACAGATCTCTCTCTTCAGTTCTAAGAAAGCTATCATTTGGATATGACTGTGCCTTATAACTCTGTTTATGGTGTAGTCTAACACATTCCATTAATGTGTTCCAAGAGATGTCTCCCTGGGAAAAGCCAGCATCCACGCAAGCAATGAAAAAATTTGTCTGTGGAACATGCCTTGCCTTACAGTGCAGTGGGGGCAGACAACATGTTTGTACTGCTCCATCAGGTCTGTTTTTGGACAGCCCTGTGCTCTCTGAAGGCAGTTAAATTGCTCCAAAATGAGTACAACTCCAGTGCTCCACATATTAAATCAATTTGTCCTGAAGGAGGCTGTGCTAATGATGGCAGGAAAAAAAAAGTTTCTCTCTATATCTAGTCTGACTTCGGATATAAATCTATGGCAAAAGAAACATTTGTACCTGATCCAAGTAAGTTGTTACTGGATGAATTTGACAGATTGATAACACTTTCTTTGATGCAGTAATAAACTTTTTCAAACAGAAATCAAGATGCCTTCTTTCTGTTTTAAACAAGGATCCTGAGAGGTCCAGTATATTCAATTTGATATTCCAGACACATATTGAATTAAACCCAGCTTGATAATAAATATTTGTATTTTTTGGTCAAGTACTATAACTAAAGAATGCCATGGAAGGACAACTTTTACCTCCTTGCCCTGTAGCTAGCACAGAGATGCCCAGTAATGAGCCAGTGAAAACAGTGGCAGGAAGGCTAGCATAGATACAGCAATATCTTCGAAAGGTCTCCCAGCTACTAACCCAACACAAGGCTAAGAACAGTTATTCACTGTCCTTTATATGGCAGAAGATTGATTTCAACTGCTGGATAAGCAACATGGATGAGTTAGAGGAGAAATGAAGGTTAAGGAGATGGTTCGAGCGAGCATTACTATGCAAACTGGATCTCTCTCCATTTGGCAGGCCGTCTGACCAGAGATGAAGGGAACTGCTTGCCATGAATATATTTAGGGTTACAGTGAACCAGCACTCTTGTTATGAGCCATAAGGGATCAAAACAGATCCCGGAGGCTGTCTTGTGCAAGATGCCAAATAGGTCTCTTATGGACTTCTGAAACCATGACATTTCTTTCTTCCTTTCTCTTTTTCTTCCCCCTTAATTCACAGATGCCCAAAGGTTGATATTTCAGCAACCTGTTGAGGACTGCCAGATGAAAAAAATGGCTGAAAAGCCACAATAAGAACATAAACCCTCTTCTCTTGCCTGGATTCACTGAGTAGTGCCAGGAGTTTCATACTCCCCAGGAGCTCAAAGAGCAGCATGGGCGACTGACTGTCTAGTAAAATAAGGATGATTAAGTCAGATCAGTCACTGTTTGCCTTTATGACCCACGTCTAGTCTTTCATCACATTTACAACACTTAATCCTTAATAGGAAATGCTCCACTTATTTTGACCACTGATGTATTCAGGACAGTCTCAAGGGTCAACACGGTTTCCATCTTTCTTCTTCCCAAGCTACATTATCATCACTGTCCCACGGGAAAATCAGGCTTCAGCTTATCACATCGGTTTCTTGCAATCTGGTGAAGAAGTTCCCTGAGAGAAAAGTGAACAGGAGGGAGAGCCAAGGCACTTTCCATCAAAGGCCAGAACTCTTCCCCACATGAAGAGAGTTATATGAGCTTTGGTTAATTGATCACAGGGAGCTGCCAGCAAAGCTTGACTAACATCAACAGCGCTTCCCTCAAAATACAGACTCCGTGATATTGTTACTGACAGGGAAAACTGACAGACTAAAATATGCAGGCTTATAAAGGAGGACATCATAGATGTGTCCAACAGCCTATGAGAATGGAATATCTAAATTATTAGGTTCTCAACAGGTTGCTGAAATATCAACCTTTGGGCATCTGTGAATTAAGGGGGAAGAAAAAGAGAAAGGAAGAAAGAAATGTCATGGTTTCAGAACCTATGGTAATTTATTCATTTACCATTGGAAGGTTTAGTTCCCAATTCGTTTTTTCAATCTCTCAACTTCATAAATTTTCGTTTTAATTCAAGCACAACCTTCATTCTAGATTCAGAATGGGTTAAGATAAGACAATAACAAAAGCAAAAAGCATGCTTATAGGTGGTAGAAATAGAGTGAAATGAAGGGAAGGATAAAACTTGATTACAGATATGGAAACTAAGAAACACTCGGGAGAAAATTATTCATTAAAAATTGGAAAAGAAGAAGGCAGAAAAAGCACTGGTTAACAAAAATATATTTTTAAACAGGATGGAAAGAAATTTATCATCCTTTTAAAAGACTGGCAAATAATATAAGTATCAGTGGAAACCATAGACAGGGGGCAGCCTGAAGATGAGAAGATGTCAAAATGGAGAACATGGAGTGCAGAGGAAAGGCACCTTAAAAAGGTCATTCTTTCCATCTATTGCATAACTTTGACTTTGCCACACGTTTCCAAAACTCATAGCACTTCTTGTGGTATGTGCTGACCTTTTAGGTTTGTCTACCGTAGTATGTTCTCTTACTTCAATATTTTTCTTTAAACATTTTGAATCAATGATTTAATGTCCCGTTAGGTAAAGAACTAGTAAAAATAAACCTACACAGAGAACAAAAAGAAACACCATGAAAAATAACCCTTCAGAGTATTTCCAGCTGGATATGGGTGTAAGACCTCCTCCTCAGAGCTAACCTGCGAGGTTTACTGGGGTAGAGTCAGTGTTGTGTTGAAAAGCTGTCTGGAACAAACACTTTTATATGCAGCCTCTCTTAGGACAGTAAAAGCTTAAGGATTGATATAGCAAAGGTGTAAGCCTGTGACTGATGTGGCACCTGAGTATTACGCTGGGAGCCAAAAGATGGGTTACAATGCCAAGCTCTGACATAATGGCCTCAACCAAGTGATTTAAGTTCTTCGGGCCTCTTTCTCCTCCTATGGTCTTATAAATACCACACAGACTACAAAGCCTTTTGTCTCTCAACACTGCCTGCTCACACTGTACCACGTTAGGGACACATAGGCAGCCAAATAGTGGTCTACGGCTGATGTTGAGGAAGAAGGGAAAGTGAACATTTTCACACAGAGCAATGCTATTGGTAGCATTGGTATTCATGGTCTGGCAGTAGGATTAAGCAAGACTGACAAACACTAAACTCATAAATGAGGCTGGAATTTGTGGTCTGGTTAAATAGAAATGCTGTACTTCCAGCTCGAAGTATTTCCACTTAATGAGGATAAAGAGATTGAAAGACTGTAGTGGCTACATGGATAAAATCAGTCAGGAATGTGACCACAGTTTATTAATACGAAAAAAACTAAAGTGAAACAAACAAGTGAAAAATTGGATAAAAATGGAAGGCCCTATATAGTACATCAAGATTTGAAATGATAACCCAGTCATCATTATCCAGAGTTCAAAGTCCACAGTTATTTCCTTGTACAGAAAGACAGACTGATAATTCCCTTGCGTCAGTTAAGGTCTTTTTTTTTTTCCCCTCACTCTTTCCACAAAGCCCCTCTTGTCACTGGGAAATTCCTTAGACAGCAGCAGGCCCTCTTGTTAAGAATGAACAAGACACAAAGCTCAGCTTCTGCAAAGCACTGCTCATTCAGCAGATATTAATTTGAACACTGAAATCAAAGTGTCTGCTGACAAACAGCTCCACATCACTGAAGAAACGTAAGACCCAAGGCATAAAGCTGTGAAAGAACCTTCAGATTTGTACATACCTATGCATTGCTGCTGCTCGGCTAAGCAGGAGTTTTAAAACTGATGCTCTGAGTCTCAACATCTCACTCATTAATCACAATGTAAATAATGAATTAAAATGGACCTCAAAAGACAAGGAAGCCTTTCAGCTCTCCTATCTCTTTGGGAGCTGAAGTTTGAAGATGCTTTTTTCTGCTTAATGAGGTTGGTTCCACAGGCCCCTATCTGCAGATTGAGGTAATTTTACTTACAGAAGTTCTTTTATGAAAAAAGCCAAGCAAAGCATGTTCATATCATTTATCCATGTAGGGAATACTCAAAAACAAAGCACAAATCTCTAAACGTAATAAGTCCTGCTTCTTTCAATACACTGGTTTCATGGTCTCAAAAAATCAATCACATAAGTAAATTGTGGACATAGGTAGCATATCCAAGAGTAGAAATTTAATTTATCTGTACTTTGTTAAAGAATAACAATGAAAGAGGATTCCTGAGGAACTTCAGAAGGAGAATCTCCCTAATATTTCCAAAGGTTACAGATGACTTCTGGACAAGAAAAAAAAAAAAAGTAGAAAGGGAGGATCTGAATCTCCTGAATATAAAACAGTATTTGCAATAACTGTATTTGCATACTAACTACGTTGCTGTTCATTGCTACTCAATACAAAAATATAACTACTTTGGGCATACTAATAATTGCTTGCACGTCTCTGCTAGATCCCAGTATGTAACTGCGACACCTTCAGTTCTTAGAAGTGCTCTGTAACTGCTGTTTCCACTAAGTCAAAATTAAAAAATGAGTTATGCTTTTGCAAAGCAGGCTCTTGCATACTTTCAAGCTTTCAAACTTCCTAAGTGCATTTCTGAAGATCAGCTCAGATCTGGTACTTATTTGCAAGTGAAATGCCAAACTTGGCATGAAGTTTAGCTCAATTCATCTCACTGGGTCATTTCTTCCCATTCTCCCTTTTGGCATGTAATGCCTCCTTGTTGACTTCTATTTAGTCGCTAGGGTTTCAAAGGAGACATTGGTATATCTTCTTAAAGAATTATTATTATTTATAATTGGAGCCATTTGCCCTTCTGAAAAATCCACATTACTTATGCCAGTTCTTCTGTTTCTGACCTCCACCACCTCCCTGTCAAACTGGAATGGAAAACAACCAGCTCTTCCATTTAAATCAGCTCCTGCTGTCAGTGACAACACCCGGAGTTACACAAGTAACATGAAAGCTGAAAAAATGCACAGCCAATCTGTACTGCTGCTGCAGAAGCTGTCTTCACTCAGTTCAACCTCCTTAATCCGAGCAAGGTGAGAAAGATGAAAGGAATTCAGATAAAGCAGAAATCAAATTGAACTGCAACATCTGGATCCAAAGCATTCTTCTTACGTGGCTATTGGAGCAGGAGACAAGGAGTTTCAGGACAGACCTGAGAACCAGTTTAAAGCCTGTTGAATAGGAAGACCACCAAACTTCAAATATTTTATTAATCAGGTGTTTTCAAGAGATATGAGAAAACTCCATACCTGTATTTCCAAATACAGCTGATGTTCTGGCCTGGTGTAAGAACAAGCAGTCTTTCAGGAAAGTCAGCTGCATTAGCACTCTTCCAATTAAGCAAGGATTAGGAAAGGGAACTTTTTTTTTCTCTTATTTGAAATTTATTTCTGCTTTATTTATGAGTAACTCGTTCATGTACAGTGAAGACAAACGATTGTTCCATTGTTCATGTTCCAAGTTCATGTTCGGAGACAAACCATTGCAGTTCCGTTGCAGGGAGTAAACCAACCCATAAGGTACCTGGTGATATCTAAACCTTCACTGAGTTCAAACTCTGTGCTTTCACAGAGAAAATTGAGAAGCAAACATTTAAATATCTTCTGGCAGTCCCCAAGAATCCTCTTTCAAATGCCCAGTGTAGCAAAGGCACACACTTAGAACATATCTTTCCTCTTCTATTGAAATAAGAGCAAGGCATATCTTGCCCACTTACAAGAACAGGGGGCTGGACCACAGAAATAAATATATGACAGCACAAGGTCTGCTGCCCTTGCAAAAAATGATGAAACATTCCGGCATCAGCATTTTTCTCCCCAGCTACTTACAATCCAAAGTAGATATTTCTGGCTGGCAAGTTATACCTCTGAGGACAGAGTTCTGAAATAATTTCTCCCCTGGCTTGACAATAAAATGGGGGGTAAAAAATGACAGGCAGGATAAATGTGCCTGTCACACAACTAGCAAATGGGAGAATCAAGCCTTAAGCACTCTTAAATAAAAAAACCAACAACAGCAGAAACTCCAAACATCTGAACTTTTGTCACAAACTAAATTAATTTCTCTCCATAAAAAATCCCCCCAACCTACCTTCTATACCATATTGTTTGTCATATTGTTTGACACCTGGTCTGAAGTCAACAACTTGACAATTGTTGACTAAGCACTAAGGTTTTTGTTAGGTTTTGGGTTCTTTTTTTTTATTACTATTCATCATGTTCCTCAGTTTACTGTAGGACATTAGGAGAAAGAATAAAAGGATGGCGGAATGATGATTTCTGACAATATTATTATCAATGTCACAGGATGATATCCCTGTTCCTAAATCTTGGGATAATCAAAATTAAAAAGTATTTTTCGTAGTTAATGGTTGATGGTGAACTGAGAAAGTATCAACAGAGGGTTATCTCAAAGAGTGAAAACAAATCCAAACAGAAACACTTTATCATAAATTTGAAAAAACAATCTGACAAGAAACAAAGACAATGACATGATGCTTCTCTTGTGTCTACCATGGGCTACACTGGGCTAAGAGCTCATCCCTAAAAGCTCTGCATGTGCAGTTGCTAATGCACGGGAAATGTGATTAGCTGACTTGAGAAAGGCCTAGAATTACTGCCATTCTGACTAGATTACTGGATAATTAGATTGGTGGCACTCTTCCCTTACTGGGCTGTCAGATTAAATGCTGCTGGTTTTCTTCAGATAACTGTCATGTTTCACAATAACAAACAGGGAATGACACCAAGTCTCTTCATGTTCAAAGGAGGTAAATGTCTCTTCTACCTCCATGCAACAAAAAATAAAAATGCTCAGTGTACTTACTATTTCATTGAAAATGTCATTAAATTTGATTAAAACATACCTAGTTGATAAACCTGGTCAGAAACATTTAATTTGACTTGATAAATGGGATCACAAGGCTTTGAATACTCATCTGGCAGATTACTTAATGGAAGAGCAAAATCAAATTATGTTTTAATGGGGGTAAAGAAGGAACATTTCAAAGTTCTGCCCACCGAGAAACAAGCCTCTCATTCACATGTTCTTAATGGGGATTTGTTCAGTCCAAGAAAGGAGCCGGCAGGTATGTTTGGGTCTTCCACATTTGCATAATGTGGGAAGTGAAAGCTTTTCAGATTCCTGAATTCCCATAACTGGTACTGCACCACATGCTGTTAAAATAATAACTGATATATTTATGGTATTTGGTTCCTCTCTTCCCTCCATGTAGACCCTGACAGAGTTTGCCATGCACATGTGATTTGACCAGAATGGAAAGTTAAATTATTAGATCCCAAATTACACAAATAATGCTACTATTCTCAAACCTGTACATCTAAATCTCTTGAAAATCACTAAGTTTGGTGTTTCTTCCTGAAGTGATCACCAGATGGGGAGACTTCCAAAAGATAGCAACGGGCACATGCCAAACCTGAGGGAGTATCTTGACTCAGCTGAAAACACTGGTGAGCTTCCCATCGTTCTGAACAGCACAGAGAAACACTCCATGGTGGCCCTAATGCAGGGAGCTTTACTGACCCGTTTTAACTCTGCCCCCAAAATAAACCAGCTAACCCCACAGAGGCACCCACGAGCTACCACAGCATTGTTGTTGTTTTGTTCCTGCAGATTTCGAGAAGGCTGATAGTTGAATCAAGGCACAAAAGTTTACATTCCAGAATGTTTTCTTGCTTAAAATTACATAATAGCGTCTTATTTGGAGTATTTCCACATCTAATTAATAAAGTTTTCTGTTCACCTGGTCGCACCGGCATATTTATCCAATGCAATGAAAAATGAATCTTTTGAAGTTTGCACAAGAAAGAGGGGATCGAAGCCAAAGAAAAGGTTGAAACATCTCTAATAATATATGCCAGAATATCAAAAACATTAGAAGCTGTAAATCTATAGCTGCATTTCTTCTTTTTTATTTTTCTTTTTTTTTTCTTCTGCCTTCTAATGCCTTTTGATTTTTTAATCTATTTTAAACTGTAAAAGTTGTTTACACTTGTATGAGATTATCTCCAATGAAATGCGGAAGGGGTAGAGTTATAAACAACAATGTCAACGAAGTAGAGAGTAGATAAGCAGCTAAATCAGTGCACCATAAACGTACAGAGCAAAAGCTAACATTAAAAAATAAGCCACTGTTATATGGTTTGTATTTACAACACTAATATTTATCATATTCAATATGAATAATAGTTCCAAGGGCTCGCAACAAGAGTTAGAATAACAAACCTAATCAAGTTAACTGTATAGAGATACTTATCTAGAGAACCTCTTTTTTTTTTTTTTTTCCACCCACAGGTTCTGTTTTTTATAAAACTTGATTAGAATCATTAGTCTTTTTCACTTATGGCTGACACGGAACCACCTTGGAGGGAAAATGAACTGGCTGATTAACAGTGCCCAGGAACATCAAATAGCAAGTTTGGATAAGAAGTGAGTGACACTTTACCTAAGGAAAACTGCATAGGGACTAGAACAGATTTCTTGAATTAGAATTTGATGAAAAATTTCAAATTAACTCTTTCCAATCTCACAGATCGGGACAAACAGTAAGTATTGTGAGATCCTCTCTATGAATGTGCAATAAAAAGGAATATATGCTCAGGTATTTATATTAACTACCTCTACTGGTGAATACATGCTAAATTGTTATCTTGATGTCATGAGTTAATCAGAAAAGAGATTAGAAACTTAGTGCCTTGAAGAGACCCTGACATTTGCATATGTCTTCTGAATGCTACAAAAAACTAAGTTCCCACAGAAAACTGAGGTTTCCAACAATTAGGGCCCTTGTGCACATAACAGAGAACCGGTGAAAACCCTCAAATCTCCGTTTGCTTCAACGGAGCCAGGCTGCTTTGTATCCATCAAGGGCATAATTTACCACATACCCTCACCCATTTTGGTGCTGGATCTATGACGTTTCTTACAAAACTATGCGTAAGAAAATTGCTGATGAGTCAGAGCCTTGGGCTGATAATTTTGGGCTATTGGGTATAAATGTATTCTGATCACTACTCAGTGAGCTGGGATTAAAATCAATACAGAAAAAGTTTTGGAGTCATCTTTTAATAAACAATTCTTCGTCTGAGAAAAGAAAGGAAAAATGTCTTTGACTACTTGACAGAAATAAAATGGCACTTGTTTAAGGTTGCTCGGGGACTTGGAATGGCAGAAAATGACCTATGAGAGATGGATTAATATAAAGTTAATGCTGCCATAAGTACAAATACATTATTCACCTGTCTATCCTGTTTATCAGATGGATAGATATATGTCCATGCAGTCATGAACTCATAAAACATTGCCTAAAATTTGAAATACTCTGCTTTTGCTTACTTGTACTGTAACTCTTCCCTCTTTCAGGCTGCTTTGATAATGCCTTTTGTAGGAAACCTTTCCTGGCAGTTGCAGCAGGGGAACTCCATTTCCCTGGGTTTTCATCCTCAGGCTCATTGAGGAGCAGGTGTGCTTATGCTCACTATGATGGAGGTCTTCTCTGGACACCTGCACAACATGAGCTAAACAGAAAGCCCTGACACCTTTCCCAGTGCCTAACAACTATCAGATGTTAATAAAAGCTGGCTCTTAATGAGTGGGATTATGATTAAAGCCAACACCATAGGAGTAGGAGGGTTGTAATCACATTCTTACATGCACTGGGGAGCGAGTGCTCTTCATTTCGGAAGGCGATCATCCAGTCCCTCCATGAGAACTAAATGCACTAAACCAATAATGTGAATAGTATCCACCACTTCACATACTTTGGGTGGCCTTTTTCAACAAAAGGATATTCATGCTGTTACATTATGAGGACCCCTAAAATGTCATTAGCAGCACTGAAGCAGATCCAGTGGCAGTAATAAACTCTGATTTAAATTAGAAACAGCTACATTTTGCACATTCACGTGTGTACACACGATCTGTTTGCTGATAATCCAAAATGACCAATTTATTAAAGTTTACATAACTTGGAGAGGAAAAATAATAATCCACAACTTCTGCATTTAGAGTAATAAATCCTGTATTCATCCTACAGCTGAGCCATTCCTCTGATCATTAAGGAAAAACTAATTAAAACAGGGCTTCATACACCTTTGCAGAAATTGCATCCCAGAGTAAGATGTGGTAGAGTCAAAGTAGGCTCATATTTATTTGCAGTGTGTGGTCCCTGCTGTGAAAAAACACACAACTTACAAGAGTCACTCACATTTTAAATATTTCCAGCTTGAATGTTCACTGCAAAACATGATTGCTAAGTTTGTATTCAAAAGACACAGCATAGTAAGAGTTCTCTTTAAACACAAAAGGAATGCTTTTTGTTTTACAACTAAACACTCCTCTCCCTCACCCTTTATTCCACTGAGGAAAACACTACATACTGCAAATCCAAATCTAGTCAAGTTTGCTTTTCTCTATGAAAATTTCTATTTCAACATCACAACTGCTATTAACTTCAAAGGCAGCTGACAGTTCTGCAGTTAATAAGTTAAAAGACAGCTAACTTTCAGCTGGAGTCATTGCAAATTAATTCTGCCTTACAAGGCCACATTAGGTCATTTCCTGAGCTGGTGGTAATAAATAGCCCTTTCCGTAATGCAAGAACAAATGAGTATAGTGAGGCTGTCCTGATGTGAAAACGGGAGGACCAGGCTAAGCTGGGCTCAGGGAATTGGTGCAGGGCAGCCTGACCCAGCCACTCTCAGACCCACCTCCACTGGAATCTGCATCTTGCTGTACAATGAACTTAGATGCATGTCCAGCCTGGAGTGCAGCAGTAGGTATGATCTAACAGTGCCTCTTTAATAGCCCTCTTTACTTTCTCATTTTCCTGCTTTCTTCAGTTTGGGCTGTGGATTGTAACTTACCAGCTGCAGGACAGGGATGGCAGATTGGAATCAAAATGAGCTGAGAAGCAGGCTTTGTCTTACACGTTTGAGCTCTATTATGTCCTCAGCTCTGAGGGGCATTTATATATTAATGGATGTATAGGAAGGAATAGAGTTGGCAGGGACATGCTGTGTAACCAAGCATCGAACTACTGACATTTTCCCTTCGTGCTGAGTAATTTGCCACAGCCATGTGAAAGCATTAGTTAACAAAGCCTAAAAATCCAGGATTTTCTCTTCCTACTACACTATTCTAGTAGCTTCATTTCCTAGAATGCAATGACCTCCAGGCAAAACATTTCCTCAGGTGGTGGGAAAAAAAATCCTGCCTAAACCTTGCATAGCCTCAAGCTTGTACAACCCTTTCTCTCTGCATACAGAGATGCCACAACATCTAGGTATGTGCCCACCCTCTAATGCACTGTACTAGCCTGCATATTTCATCCCCTGCTGTCTTCCACCTGAATCTCTTCCACTCTTTGGGGTAAGGACTACTCTTCTTTTTTGGGATCTAGTGGAGTCACGGGCATGATCCATTGCTACTTTAACACAAATAAATTCTCCACGGTGTCCATGTTACAGTCAGGATCAAATGACACAAGATAGTGCAGAGCCAGTTTTTCTAAAAACAGCAACAAGACTTATGGGAGTTTTGCCATTAACTTTAGTGAAGCTACCAATTAACCCAGAAGGCCCACAGCTCATATGGCAAGGTGAACAGCAAGAAGTCTGCATTGGGTTTCCAGCACCTGCCTTTCATTATGGGAAAACAGTTTTCCCCTTTCTAGAATTTCTGCATTTTATCATTGAAACCTCCATATGTGTGCTCTATACAGCTTAAGAGAATTTCAGTGAAGAAGACACAGATTAATTTTCATTTTTACCATTATTATCATTATCACTGAGTTAGTATGACAAAAGGAAAAAAAACAAAACCTCAGACTCCCTGACCACAAAATGAGCTTAGGTTTAATTGTAAACAAAATGGTCTTGATGGTAGGCTTTTGCACAAATCTTATACAATCAAAGTTACTGATAAACAATAAGCATTGTTTACCATGGGAATAAACTATTTTTTGCTTTGTGCAAAAGAAGGAAACCTGAGAGCTGGGAGAGCAACAGGGTGTCTCCGTGGATTAAGCAGTATGTCTTACAGCAAACTTATTAGTAGGGAATCCTGTACAGAGATGGCTATGCAGCCCATTGCATTGTCTCTTTGAGGGAGTGATGAGAATGCAGGTCAGTAAGGATTATCCTACCTTTACCCAAATCAAAAAAGAACATTAAAGCGCTCCGAGCAATCTGACAGCACAAGGTCCCACAGGGACTTTGTGCTTCTCCAGCAGGATGCAGGACTTCTGGGTTCAAGGCCCTACATCCCTGATACCTAGCAGGCTATAGCTTTAGTCTCTTGCACTGCCCCAATGATTATTCAATTATTCATACACGGTGAGAAAGGTCTGGGTGAGAGAGAATGAGACTGTCTTCTTTCGAGACAGCGAATAACTTGACAGAGGGGCAATCACCTGGCATGTAGGAGACCTCCTTAGAGCCGTAAGAGACCCTCTCTAGAGCCCCTGCTGCAAATTAGGCTGACACAGGACTGAGACCAAGCTACCAAAACATAAATCAGTTCTTTAAGCTCTGAATTATTAACTGTTCCAAAGAAAATAAAAAAAGCTCACCTTTTTCACCACCCTTTTTATCTGCTGCTAAAAGTGGTGAACCAAAGTGAGGTTAGGTGGTCCAGTGAGATCCATGATGAAAGGTTCAACACAAAAATAAGAGAGATGTACAAGTTTTTCAGTCCAGAAAGAAGAAGGGAGAAATACTGAACACTGATAAATGGCCTACATAAATTAAAGTTTTATTGATTCTGCATTCAGAAAATTTCACTTGAAAGGACTTCAGGAGTGCATCAAAGTATTACAATGTTTAGAATCTTGATAAATAGAGTTTTTTAATGAAAAATAAATTTCCTTAACGTAGTTCAACAAAGAATACAGAAACTAGTCAGGTGATACCATAGAGTAATATATACAATCAGGATAAAGATAATTTGTTCACACAACACACTGCAAAATAAATCAAGCAGGCTGATTATCTTCAAGTATGCTGAAGTCAGAGATAATTGCTATTATATCAAAATAAGTTATTTATCATAACACTAATAGCTTTCATCTCAGACAGTAGCCACTCATGGTCCTTTGCAACCATTTAGTCTTTTCCATTGCTTTAGGATCTTAATATTCTGGTTACCATATAAAATGCATTATGGCTACTACACAAATTTGTTGCAATCACAGCCAAATTTTCTGAAAATGGAAAGAAACCCAGGAACATAACCAATTGAACCTCAAGGAGCTCCACGCCCCAGGAGAGCTATACAGTGCAGACAATTAGTTTCTGCTTTACTGGTAATGTTTTGCAGGCAAACATAGGGAATCAAAAAAAAAAAAAAATCCCTCATAAACAAGGCGAGTGGATAAGGACTTTGAAAAGGGAAAACTGAAAAGCAAAGGAAGGAAAAACAACCAGAAAAATATTTTGAGATTATCAAAGCTTGCCTGTGTTTCACCTCTGTAAGGTCTCTCCATTTACTTCTACCTATTAATGCATATCCTGCACTGACATTTTGAAAACAACATGGAACAAAGCATGTCTATTCAGAATAGCATCTTTCATTATTTATTTACTTATAAACCACAAGCTGCTATGCAATGCATTTGCTGCAATTGGGAAAAAAAAATATTTTTTATTACAGTCTGAGTCATTTCCTATTTTCTTCCATTACCAAATAATAATTTAACAGAGTAAACAAATATACACTCATTAAAGTTTCTTAGCAGACTAAAGCCTAGAGTCATTGTTCTGGCAAAATTTACTTCCCTGAAAGCTCTATGAAATGCTTCATGATCAATATTACACAGGTAATGAACACAGCACATGAAGATAAACAACAAATGTTCTGTGTCTCAGCACACTGAAAATCCGACCATGGGCTGCAGAAGAGCTGTACATTCATTAGGTCGTGCTCATTTTACAAACCTCCTTTGGCAGCTCTCAGGACGGCAATCACTAACCTTGTCACCGGTTGAGCCCGGAACAACACTACGTGGGTCTCATTAGAGAAAAAAAAAAACCCATGCTAATTAGCACACAGCTCTGGGAGGCAAAGTCTTGTGTCCACAGTGGGCACAGAGACACAGGGGAACAAGGCTGAGAACAGCACACATGGGCAGTGACGACTGTAAAATCCCAGTAAATGGTTGAAAATAACTTCCTGACTGCCTTGATTAAGTTTAACTCAAGGCAGGGTTCAAACCAGCCATCTCGAAATACACGGGGGATCATGACCAGCTTTGAGGGACTGTATCTCCTCTCCAGCACAAGCACAAGTTCACAAGAGCAAGTATTGAAAGTTTACAGATCAAGAGGGAGAACAGTGGTCAAAAAGAGTTGATAGAATTGAGAGACGAAGCAGGAAGCCATTTTCAAGTGATGTTCAAGACTACACATGGCAGACACCACAGAAAGTCTGAAAGAATCTTAAAACTTAAAGAAGGCTTGTGCATGCACTTATTGTTTAGATCTGCACTTTCTCCGGTGTTTTAGTACTCAGAGAACACTAGTTGGGATTAAGCAAGGTTTTTGCCATTTATGATGGTCACTGTTTATGGTGCTTCCAGAGGGCAGAGAACTGCAGGTCCTGAGTCCAAACTAGATCTGCTGAGATAATCACCAACACATGTTCCTGCTCAGAGTATTCAAATCAAATATGAAAAAATTGCACAACCCTGTCCCAAGACTAGCAGTAACCATGATGCTGAAGGCTGGAAAGGATACCGGGAAAAATCAGGAAGCAACAGAAGTCAACATGTAGCACAAACTATTAAAATCCTAATTTTAAAATTAGAGAACAAGTCCTCTTGTCCTAAATACCTTTGTCAACTTTCAGGTAGTGATAGGAAGATAGTGTCTATATATCCATGCAAACAAACACTTTTCAGCAGACTTTGGGTGAGAGGGACAAACGTGGCCCAGCTTGGGCAGCTGAAGTCAGTATCCCTGGCCCAGGAGTATAGGCTAGACGGCTACACTGCTAGAAATAGCTGGAGTTGCACTTAAAATCCCTCAGGAGCAGAGTGGGGAAGCCAGGCACTCCCGGCAGCACCTTCCATATCCATGCACCTGTGCCCTTCTCCGGCAGCATGCTCACAGGAGAGCTGCTGAAGACTTCTCCAGTTTGCAGCAAAAGCATTAAAAAAAAGAAAAAAAAAGGAAAACAAACAAATCAGGCCAAACAGTCAGGCACAGTCCTGTTTTTCCGTATGGTACTAGGGAAGGATTTTGAAGCCACAATACACTGCCACAAGGCAGAGCTGCTGTCCTATAGGCAGGCCCACTGGAGGCACGTCTCGTGTCCAGCGATGTAGGAAAGGGAGATGTGGCTGTCCCAGCTCCTGCAGGGCACTGCAGTCTTGGGGGAAGCAAGAAACAGGAAGCCAGAGAAGCACCATGGGCTCCATCAACCGCACCAGAGGAGCACCTGCACAAGTCCCCCCCTCCTTGGCACCCTTTGTCCCTTACCACCCAACATGTTCTGTAAAAAGAGGACTCCAAAGCCTGACTCTGAGTGAATCACTACAAATAAATAAGGTATTACTGCTGAGGCAGATAGGGATCTTCTTACATCTCTGATTTATTTTAGTTTCTGGCTTCAGAGTGAAGACACCTAGAAGGCTGAAAACAAACATGTGCACCAGCACTGTCATGTACAGTGAAATCAGTGGCTCTAAGGACGTTTGGAAGCTCTGAGGTTTTTTCCATTAACATTGTGGGACTGGTTATTTCTCAAAATAGTCAGAAATTTAACAAAGAGCACTACTTCTCCTCTCCCTCAACTCCTCACAAAACATTTATTTTCCAAACCATAATCAAAATTTATTCAGCAGGTATTTTAGCATCTGGCATTTATGAGGTTGCAGAGGAAGGAACAAGCTGAGAGAGATAAGGAGGTAGAGCAGAAACAACCGGAGTTGAGAGGGAGGAGGTTGAGATTGGTTTTGCACATTTCAAAATATTTTACATTCTAAGATAGGACTGTGAAGCTTCAGATGACACAGAGGTCTACAGCAATATTCTCCACCACGGTAATCTACAGCACTGATATAAAATACCAGGGGAGGAAAAGGTGTAGCAGCCAATCATTATAAAACAAACAAATATCCAGTCTTTTTTTTTATCCCCCCGCCACCCCTTTTAAATCCTGAGAACTCAGGAACTGCCAATATTCTGTCAGGAGTGGCCCCAGAGACTTCTGAGCACAGTTTTGAGGGCTTTCTTTTTACTTTATCATCTTTTCCATTTCTTCAGCCTCTTGTCTCTCCATTTAATTATAGAGGTGTCAATGAGGTTGATTAGATCACGGTTTTTGGGAGCCAGGGGACTGCCTTGATATCAAATCTAAGGAGATACAGTTCTGATGAAAATCTTTTATAAATAGCTACAATTTGCAAAAGAATTCAGTCTACTTAAGAAAAGAGGCCAGAAGAAAAAGGCATCTTAGCTCTGCCTACTTCTCTACCACTGCGCAGGTCACATCACTACACTTCATGACCTAGCCCTTGAATACCTGGGCATACCCATCTTTACAAAACTCCCCAAATTCTTAAAACATAAGTTACAAAACCATCACAGCAATCCTCTGGGAAATGTATATTAAATCCCACTCATTCCTAGGTCCCCGAGCCTGCAATCCTATTCAATGTTAGCACTTAGTGCCTTAGCTTAGGCTGTACCTCACCATGCTTTGAACTCTGTGGCTCCTTAGCCCAGACTTTATTTGAAGAGATAGAAGGCACTACATTTTTCTTCTCTATGCTTTCAGGTAACTGTTATTCTAGACATGTTGCAATATTCTATACTGAGAAGGAGTTTTGTTCAAAAGACTCAAGGGCTCATGTAACTAAAAAACGGAGTCTGCACTGCTATGAATAGATAACAATATCGGCAAAAGACAATTCAGTATTTCTTTTTGACCTTATAAAGCAATCTACTTGCTCTGCTAGGCTCTTTTTCCAATAATGGCTGTATGAAGTTATTTACAACATAAATTAAGGCAATTACTAGCCTTGATTCTCACTTACCCAGAATGCAATTATTCCCACAGCCTAATCTACTCTCACTTATTTTCTTCACATTTTCCAAGTGGTGCAAAGTAGCCTAAGTAGAAACAGGCAGGAAGCTCACTGAGGTTGCATCTACATTTGCATTGCGTATGAATCAGGAATGTGTCTTTTATGCAAATTTCCTAATTAATCCCACTTGACATGTGCTGGTTCATATCACAGAGCAGTTGTGGAGCACAGGGAACTCAGGTCTTTCCAGACTAAATTTACCCAGAAGTTCAGTTCAGGACTCCACTTGATGTATTTCCACCACTACCAAGCACGCTGCCTCCAAGAACTGACAAGAAGTAGTGGGAGATAAAACCTCTCTGAAATGTACAGCTCTGCATGCAAATGTCAGCTCTGCAGCACCATTTGTCTCCCCAGATCTGCTCCTTTTAGTCCATACTCCTTACTGTGGACACAACCTGAATGTTGGACTTTGGCAAAGTTCTCAGCTTAGCTCAGCAAACAGTAACTAGCTGAAAACAACAGACCCAATTTGCTCTCTGTTAATGAATATATCAGGATTATGCTGATCTAAAGATGAAACAAGTGAATGAAGAGTTCAGAATCAGACATTATTTTGGTCCCCTTGTGTCACTCCAGCAGTGGCTTAGCAGCAATGTCCAAGAAGGTAACATACAGAAACACTTTTCAGTCCTCACTGAGTCTAGTTGAGGACAGAAAGTTGACTGTCCATCAGTGCTCCCAGGTCTGAACAGAAACATTGAATGTTTAGGAACATGAATTTAAGAAAACACAATACTGATCCCTTTACTCAAAATTCCTCTATGATTTCTGTGGGAGTATTAGTGGTACTTCCAGAAGGGAAAAGAAAAAAATAAATTAATAACCAGATCTGATTTTACTAATGAGGGCATAATAAATTTTACAATGAACATGTCCTGAAAAGTGTCAAAACCTGGGGGGGGGGGGGTGTGAAGTCTCACTTTGAAACAGAACTTACAGCAATGTGGTCTTAGTGACCATTAAGCAAGATTTTCTTTCATGGGCATGGCAAATGTGCATAATGCTTAGAGTAATGAAAAATGTATTCCTTGCACATGAAGCAGATTTAGTTTGTCCTGACCTGGCTCATAGGACATTTAGTAGTACTTGAATTTTAAAAGTCAGCTTAAATTGGTAAGATAAATAACACATCTGTATGTAACCTTTTATAAAGATAGTAAGCAAATACCTGTAAAGTTTACCCACGTATTTGCTGTCTACAAGACACAATGCATCATCATATTCTCCTGGGAAAAAAGCCCTCTTTTTTGGCAGGACTTTTTCTTGTCAAGGACTGCACAAAGACAACATAATACACAGACCACAGAATAAAATTAAATACTTAGAAGAAACCTCAATCTATCAAGTAACTGTTCTGTCTGTATAAGTGGCTTGTTTAAAGAGGGCAGGAACATATCTTCTCTAATTTGCCAGTTCCATGCCATAATTATATTCATGTTGTATGTTTTCTGGCGGTTTTGCTATAAAGGATTTGCACCTATTCAAACATTTTCTTTTGCTTTTGATGTATGTGGATTTTCTCCCCCAACTCCTCCACATCTCTATTTCTCTTCACAGAATGGAACGAAGGATTTTCAAAAGTATATCCAAGAACACATTTTCATTGTGGCAAATTTCAGAAGAAAAAATACTAGTAAAACACTGTTCCAGAAAAAATAAATAAATTTTAAAAAATCAGCTTTTCCCCCTCCCCCTCCCCTGGAAAGTCTGAGCCACAAAGCAGGTGCACTGGGGAAAAACAAATCTGCTGGCTTTGCACAATGGAACAGAAAGTCCACTTTGTTTTATTACCATTTCAAGCCACTTACAGACTTCAGTGTGGAAAGAAAAAAAAAAAAAGAATTAACAAAATCCAGATTTTTCTTGTATACTCTTCAGGAAATTCCCTTGTTAAACCAGAGCAGTAGAGATTTTCTATTGTTTCTCTTTTCACTACTCCTTTTGAAAGAAATGTTGTGATCTTGAAAACATAATCTGGAAAGAAACATCTGGTCCTCACTTTTTAATTATTTCAATCATCTCAAAGACTTTCCTGGAGGTACACCGACCTACAAGGACTTCCTGTCAAAACTACAGGAGTTATGGGGCTGCTGTATAAATGGATCAACTGTAATGGTAGATTTGGGACCAGTCTAAATAAATAACATCATACCACATAAAACTTCAGAAGTAGGGCCTGCATACAAGCAGGTTGATAATTTTTGATGCTGACAGAAGCATGGCTTGTGGAAGGGCAGGGAAACCTTCTGGGGGAAGAGAGGCCCGGGGACAGAAGAAGCATCCGAACTGGAGAATAATCTAGCAGCCTGCCTCTGGCCACTGCCCAAACCTTTTCACATAGGGAGCAAGAGTAATCCCTTTTAAACAGCAAAAGTCGTGCCCTCCCTGACCATTATCTCCAAATGAAGACGGAGGGGAGAACAGCACAAAGGCAGTGGCGGCAGGGCCGGCAGCCAGGGAGCCACACAGGTGGGGCTGCAGCAGCCTGCCTTGAGGCTGGTACTTGCTTCCTGAACCTCCCCCATCACAGGTGCTGAGACTCTGGAGACCACACGGGGGGAGCAGGAGAGCTGCCAAGTACAAGGTGTTATCCCGGACACTAAAATGCCTCGCTACAGCTCTGAAGCACGCAGTAATGTAGATACGAGGGGATAAGGAATTCACAATTTGTTCAGGCTGCAATCCAGCAAAAAGCACTTAAGCAGGTGTATTACCAGCAGAGCCACCAGCTCCATCACGCACAGGAAGCTAACGTTCAGCTTCCCAACAAAAGGATACACACCATCCTGAGGGAGCAGCAGGATCACTTTGAGAAAAGACCTTTTTCCTTCTATCCATTTGCAAATTTCATGTCAACCTGGCCATAGTATCCCCTAGAGCACAATGGAAACAGCACTTAGTAACAACCAGAGAAAAGTGCTTCTCTCTTTCTTCTCACTAATATTTATGCTACACTAACTGAAGCCAAGAACAGGACTGCTCTGTGCTACAGTCTGTGCAGACAGAAAGTAAGAAAGGGTCTGAAAGCAACAGGTACCAAAATGAAAAAAGGTAGAGGGAGTAACAAAGATGGTGAGAAGAAATGAGTTCACCAGTGTCACGCACAGATCACCAACGGAGCATGGAAGAATGTCCATGCTATTCCAAATTTGTCACCTCTTAAACCTGGGGGTCAGTACTACTCACTGTGTCACCCATGCCCCAGCAACCCAGAGAGAAGGACCAAAATCTGAAGTAGCAGATGTAGGTATTGTTTTTATAGTCAGTACTATGTGCCATACTTTAAAGTACTTTAGGGACAACACTTCCTATGCCAGAGCCCTGAATCCCACCTTTTTAAATTATCTAGTAAAAAAATTGGTTAAGTAGTCCTCTCTTTTTAGAGTTCTCTGTGTGTATACACACATTTGTACATATTCAGATATGAAATCTGTGTTGACATGACAAAGTAGTTTTCCTCTATTCTTTCCTTTACATTTATTTGAACCTAATGAGGTCCTGCAAGGAGGTTATGTCTCAAAGTACCATCAGTAACAGACAGGTAAATAAATAAGTCCTTTTAAAGATCTTTGCTCACAGTGTCTCTTGCTGGTAAGGTCAACCTGACATAAACTAGTTCTCAGCAGGCATCTCCTAGCTTTCAAAGAACCAGTGAACTTAGGCTCTGCAAATGATAAAGCACCTTGTGTCAAAACCAGTACCTTGTGACTTTGGCCTTGCAGTTAAATCTCAAAGGTCTGCTCTGAAGTGATGCAATCCACAAATTATTTTTGTTCATTACTGGTTTTAAACTTTGTAGTGGTGAATAGATTAACAGAAAATCATGATGGGCTAGAAAAAAAATTATGGGTAACAAAATGAGAGCAGAAACTACTCCTAAATTTTCATTAGCCTTCCTTTCTACAGATAATTAGCAAGATGGAAAGAGTTGATGCTGTTTAAAGTAGCCTAAGTCATGATAAACAAAAAAGTAGTTATATGTCCCACTTTAATTAGCAAACCAAATCCCAGTAACCTCAGTTGTTTGGTGTTCCCAGGTGGCAAGGAGATGTATGACTATTCTTGTCCAGAATAGAAGTGTGTTGACCTTGAACTCAGACACATTCAGAGGATGGAGTTTTCCCAGATTTTACATCTTGTGTTGGCTGCAGTTAGTTAATACAGCCTTTCAGTCTGACACAAGACCTTTCAGTCCTGAGCTAGTTCCACAGTTCATTTTAAAAATCATTTTCTAAGAAGGAACATCTCTTTTAAATAACACCCTTGCAGTTCAATTCTGCCAATATTCATATTCAATTGCTTGACTTGTAGTGGCAAAATACTTCATGCACCTACTGCTGTTCATCCAGTAGACTCACATTTGGCAGTGATGGATACTGCTGGCAGGCAGTGCTGTTGGCCTAGTCCAGGCACACAAGAAGGCCGGTTGGGGTGTGTATGTGGTTTCTTCACTACACTGATTAATTTCAGCAGCTTAGATGATATGTGATATTTATGGACTAGAGGGAAAGATGGGAAACATTTACTTACATTTTAAAACCACCAAGGCTTAAATATGAGATGAGAAAACACAGAAGGAATCCCAGCTCGGAGGGCAACTTGCTTTTGAAACCACTGCAACTAGAGAAAGGCATGGGTTTTGGACAAGATTTATTTTTATGTACTTGGGGCTGATCAAGAGTAGAGTCCTGTCACACTCCTTCCAAAAAGTTCATGAAGAAGTAGTCAAAAAGCCGAATTGCTTCATTCCCTCTCCTGTTCCCCCTTCTGAAACCCTGCCACACACAAGCGATGCACTTCATGGAAGGATGCCAGAGAAGTTAGTCTGGCCCCAAAATTAGGTTCATACACATATCATCTATCTTACTAACCACCTACTGAGAGAGACACATACACAAAAAAGAAAAAAAATAAATAAATCACAAAAGAGGCCTGGAGCTGAGGTGTCCTAAACATTTTTGAGAATAAACTCTCCAGGAATACAGGGTCTTGTATAATTTGGAGTGAAGAAATGATAAGAAAGATAAAGAAAGAATCTTGGATATTCTGTGTATTTCAAAAGCACAAAGTACTTGAAGCAGGGTGTTACAGCACAGGAAGTCTGGTGTATTGGTTCTGTAATGCCCTTTAGATTTCCATGAAGGAAAATCCTGTGAATAGACTCACAAAGGCACACAAAGCATACAGCTGAGAGCAAGATACAAAGAAGTTAGCAATGCTGCAGTTAGAGCAGCACCACTGACAGTGGCATATGCCCTTTTGTTACCATAACATAAAAACATATGTACAATACCTATATCCTGTGCCAGGGAGCATAAGCTTTGCAAGCTTATCTTGGGGTGAGAAAAAAAGTACAGAATTTCTAATCTGAATGTAGCCTAGACAGTCGCAGTCCTTGGGATGAACAGTAATGAGGGCTGGTTGTGTGCTAGCTGCATAACAGTTTGGAGGGGATGTTAAGTTACAGCACGAATGAGGGCAGCGCCTCAGAGCTACTAAAGCCTTCTTGCCGTGACATGATCCAGACACAGCGGCTTGTTTCCATGCTGCAGTTTCTGGGCCTCCGACCCTTCTTCCAGCAATCAAGAGTGCTCCAAATGGAAACACAGTTATGGGAATTTGTTTCATTAGCCTTCTGCACAAACATTACATGCTTCCTTCGCACTTCTTTAATCTAAAAAAAAGAGCTACTGATTCTAAAGGTCTTTGGCATCTCTTCCTTCTTCTGCACTAACCCATCCAGCACAAGACAAGTTACCAGTACCTTTATATTTCCTTCCAAAAGAATCTCTGGTTTCTAAATAGAAAGGGAAATGAAAGATATGGGATTCTTCCCTCCAGTCTCCGTGGATATTTGTTTTCTCTGGATGACTGTTTTCCTACATTACAACAAATGGCCTGGCTGCATGACCCTCCCCCTCGGCACCTGGGAAGCACATTGTCAACTTTGGAAGTGTTTATTCTCTGTAGATTAAACAGCATTTGCTGGATGGTGATCACAGAAAGTTGTAAAAACAGATGGACAATGATCTGTCCAGACTTCCAGAGCTCACCACGAGAAGGCTACTTACATAAAAACATTTTGCTGAAGGATCAAAGGATTTTCTTCTCCCCTCTCTATACTCAGTTACATGAGGTCTGTTACATAAACATGGGAACACAAAACAACCATCTTAAATAATGCCAAAACACAGACTTTTGAAACTAATATTCCAAATTAGGCTATCAGAATTACTGGACTGGTTTAAAAAACCCATACAAAACCAAACCAGTCCTATGCATGATCCTTTTCCCATTTCACCTGCCTCTCAGTCTTTTTCTTTTTTTTTTTCAGATACACAATCACTCCTTGGTTTTAGTGAAAATAGCAAAACTATTTATTCTCACTAGAGCTCCAGATCACACTAATTTAAAAGTTAACATCAGTGTGCTTGCTCATGCATCAACATAACCAAACAATGAGATGTTTAAAAGCATATGGACTTTCATCTGGGAATAAGAAATAGCATTTCTCTATGTGGTGAGCTCAACCCTGAGCTGTGCCTCTGACAAAGTCTCCAGGTCATGCTAAATGACAAGATGAACATGAATTCTTAGTGTAGCACTGCTAATGTGATGAAATCAAGGGATAAAGGATGAGTAAGTACGACACTTCGGCTCTAGTGCTTGCAATACAGGAACTGTGAGGTCCAAGTTCTCAGTTCCACAATAAGGACTTGGAAAAACTAGAGTGGTTGCAGGGGAAAAAGCAAAAAGAATGAAAGGATCAAAGCATTTGCTTCACAGTGTGAGATGCAAGATGATCAATTTATTTAACTCATCAAAGAGATGGTTTGGAGGTGACTAGATCTCAGCCTATGAGTTCCCATATGGGAAACAGAAATTTAATAGAGGGCTTTCCAATCTAGGAAAAAGTTACTGAGATCAAACAGTTAGAACCTGGTTTGTTCACATTATAAAATAATTGGCTCCCTCTCTGCCACCAATCCTGACCGTATAACCATCTGGTCCTTCTTCACATACCTTAACTTGAAATTTAAACAGAAAACTAACCAAAGAACTAAAATGGGAAAGAGAATTCAAGAACCACATGAACAGAAAAAACACCAGTGATCTGAGCTGCATGCAAATACTGTTTTCCAAGCTCTGACTTCCCCTCCATCCCATGTTCATGTTTTTCTGCATTTTATGTTTCTATTAACATCATTTAGAATACTTACCCTTCTCTCAACAAACATTTTCTTTACGCTTATCTTGTTGCAATCAGGTTTCTATATTACAGAAGGACTAAAGATGAACAGTACCTGTACTTTGTGTACCAGGAAGCTAGAGCTAATCCCTAGCCTAGAGAGCAGCAATTTTCAAACTGGGAATGGAAGATTTCCACTTTAGCAGCCCTTGAGAAGGTTATCAAGGGGCCAAGATGTTTAGCATTTCTGCTCTTGTACAAAATGTGGCCTCCCACATTCGGGGGTTTCAGAATTTTGGGGTACTGTTTTGTAGTATCCATGGGGAATGCATGTTTGTACAGGAATTTAAACATAGTTTAGGGGTTGGGAAAATTTACTGTACAGGAATGTCAAAGTGCTACTGTCCAGAAGACAATAGTACTTTTGGCCTTTTTTGCTAAAGAGAAATTTTGTATAGTGTGTTAAAAGGTCTGAGTAATACTATAAATTTGCATGTGTAACTTTCAGTAAAATGTTCATTTTTTTTTGAGAGTAATTGATGTTGTTTATTTTCTTTTATTATGGTAGTTAAGCTTTGACAGACAGTTTAAAAATAAAACATGAGGAAATTCCCAGAATAGGTTTCAATCTATACAAGGCAGATAAATGTTGGGAAAGGGAAAGACCTCATGTCAAGAACACCCTATTGCCTGGCATGCAAAGCAACAGAATGATTGTTTGGAGCTGCATGCTTTCTTGGTCACATCCTCAATATCATTATGCTCTATCCAGAAACATATAAGGAAGTGGGCAATACACCAGACTTTATCACAGAAAGCTGTATGCTTCAGTATTCAAAGCTGCTAGCATAGTATAGCTGTTTGCTGTATATATTTAATCCACATGCACCAGCACTGTGCAAGCTCTTCCTGACAAACATTTTGCCTTGTGGTTTTGTTTGTTTGTTTGTTTGGGTTTTGTGTTTTTGTGGGGTTTTTTTTAATACATTTAAAGCACTTTGTAGGAGTAAATAGTCCTGGGATACATACAAAGAAAAGTATTTTTCCATACCAGAGTGTGAAATCCCTGAGCTGACAAGCCGTGTTAGAACTGAACACCCCAGACTTGACTTACCTAAAGAGCTCTCCATGAGCAGCCGAGTCAGACTCAGAGTCCATAGAAGATGGCTAATTAAGAAGTTTCTGTTGTGAAAAGTTAGGAACAAACTACAGAAGTACAACAAGAGAGGAGAGAGGGAAATGAAAAGTCCAGCCCTCCACCTGTGTGATTGTTGTAAGGATACCAGGATGTGGGGCCCCAGTGGTCTCTCCATACCTGCTCTGTGCCCATGAGCAAGCAGCCTGCCCCTCAATACACAGTGCAAGGAGGGTGGTAGTCTATTCCTTCCCTATCTATATTGTCACACTGGGAAAACTCAGACGGTCCCTCTGAATGAACAAAATAACAGACACAAGGAGGAATAAGAAGAATCCTCTCTCAGAAGGTCCCTCAGCTTCCACTCCATACTATGAGCTGCACCTTGGTGACACAACTGTGCCCCTGAGAACATAACAATGAGATGAACATCCTCAAGGAGGAAGAGACAGTTCAACTGCCTTTTTCAGTGGTGATATTTACAAAAGACATCCTCTGGATCAGGACAGAGCATTACTCCTTGAAGTCCTCTCCCTGCCAGCCCCTCTGTGGTGTGAAACTGGGGCCACTCACTTTTCAATTGACACATGTGTGTAAACCTGCTCACAGCAAACAAAGCATGAGGGAAACATGGGCATTCATATATCATACTGATGAGCAGAAGAAAAGCCATTTAAACTACAGAAGCTGGGTTATGCCTGTTTTCCATCTTTCTAATGAAGTAAACAAATTGAATCAATTCTTCTTTTCCTCCCTTTTCCACTACCGAGTGGTATTATACATATATACAAGTTTCAGAGGGAGTCCTTGCCCCTGACAATCAGCTCTTCTTGCTCCCTGCTGCAGGAAACATGAGACATTTGGTTAAACCTCCTCTTCTAGTTTATGGAAAAAAACCTACAATGCTGACTAGCAATTATAAGCAAGATTAATGATTTGCCAAGAGACCCCTTTGTAGTTTTAAATACCTATACAAAAGCTGCTCTTTCCTTATAGAAAACAAATTGTGTTTTGAGAAAAAATACAACACAGTTACCAGTTTGGAAATTTTTCCCAGGAAACTACAGGCTGCATATTTTAAGCCAGCACTATAGTAAGCCCTGTAATTGTATCAAGTATATCCTATCAGGCTGCTCTAGCTTACACAGCAATGTTTTAGGGAGGGAAACCTCCATCAGAATGTAGCAAGCAGAGTGCAGACACACCATGGTAGCCAGTTAAGCTGCCTTAATACTGATCAATATTTTACTCAAAATACTGCTACTCCAGATCTAGTTGTTGGATCAGTTAATTGTAAAATCAAGGAAATATAATTTTTTAGTACCTTTTCCCTGTCACTAAAATTAGTTTTTTGTGAAATTTAGCAATTTTTGTAGGAAATGAGAAGGGGATCACTGCTTGATATTACAATGATGTAAAATATATTTGCTTTTCGCCAAGTCCCTAGAAAGTACTAGTATGATTTCTAGGTGTCACTGTGTTTGCTGTGAGGATTCTGGAATGCCCTTTCTCTGTGTTGAATTCTTATCTTTGTGTAGCTTAAAATTTAAACAACTGCATGAAAACAAGACAGAGACCTACAAAAATGCACCTAGTTATTATATTTTCTCAATGTGACTTTCTTGCTACTCATGTTTTTACTTAATTGCAGAAAAATATCAGCAATATTGAGAAAAAGAAAGAAGGGTTATTCAAAATAGGAAGTGTGGTGCAGAAAACAGATTTATATTCAATAGAATTATACATAATAGTTCAATAATGTTTAATACAGCTCTAGCCTCCCACATACATATGCACGTACAAAGTTAAGAGATTTTCACGCAACACAACAACTTGCAAAGAACTGAAAGTTTTCAAATCCCACTAAAATTGGTGAGAATTACTGGCAATTAATTGCATCCTGGAGTTATTCTATGACTTGCAAGAATAAGCACTAGGAAAAAAGAAATACATCCATTGACTAACATAAAAATGCGAGTGATTTGTTAATAAACCCAAATGGCTTAACAGGGAATCATGCTTCCTACCAACATTGGGGGTTTTTGGTGAAATCTATGAGGGGATATCTGTGACAGTCAGGGAGTCACCATAGGTATTCTTCTTGTGACTACTAATCATTTCAACAATAAAAATACGCATAATTTCAGTTTGCTGCTGATAGATTCAGATTACCAGCAAAATGGTGTATATCCCAAACAGCTGCATTTGTTTTCTGATACAAACACTTTGTAAAAGACAAAAAGGTCTGAGTGTTATGTCTTCAAACATTCCTACCATTTTCCTGGGAAAAATGTTCCAAGAATTATGATTTGTGCTACTTTATACTGGGTAAATGCCTTGGATAAATGTGATTTCCTCCCCCTCTTTCTAAAAATGTATCTTTTCCTGTTACTCCAGGTAGTTAATCCAAATACAGTCCAATACATTTTCTCTCACACAAGCTGTGGGGGAACAACAGTCTGTCTGAACACATATGAAAGGCTGTGACCATCTCTTGCTTACATGTAAAGACATTGAAATCACCAATCAAAACTACAATTCAAGCTAACACAGTTTATTGGAAACCTCATAGCCAGGGCACTGACTAGGCTGACTGCATATGACCCCGTGCTCCAAGGGCAGAGTCAGTTCTTTTGCTGGCAAGGAGGATGTGTTTATGGGGTAATTTTTTAAGGATTTCCCTAGGAAGCCATTCAGTCCATCTTTTGAGTGAACTGAAAATCAGAGAGCTGCGGTTAGGAGAGAGCTGAGCTATGGATAGGAAAACTGGCTGAGCAGTTACTCTATTTAATTTTAAACATAGTTAAGCTCATCTTCTCCTGAATAAAGAAATATGATCAATTACAATATTAGAATTTCAGCATATTTTATTTTTTTTTTTCTGAACTAAGGCTGAATTTCAGTTTCTCATAGAACCCATTAAAAAGACAGAAGGCTTTTCCTGCTAAGCCCGTGCAGACGTGTACATGTAAATGACTTGTAATCCAGTTGCTACTAACAATAAAGCACTTAAGAAGATGATGATACTAAAGGGAGAACATGTAAAATAATGCAAATGGACAAAAAAACCCCACCATAAACTAAAATTTAACCAGAGCACTGCAAAAGCTGTGAAAATAGTGACAAGATACATAAATACAGAATGAGGTTTAATAATCACAGTGCTGTTTCCAAAATGCAGTATTTTCTTCTTGCTTTTTTCCCCCTTTCTCTTAAATATAATGACCTGCATTTCAAGTAGAGGAGCATGCAGTGATTGCTCAAATGAGCATTTACAGAGCATTAACTGTTATATTTGATGATGAAATAATTTGCTTTAAAATCTGACATTTCAGAAATAAGACGACAGATGCTCCTGGTTAAAAATGTTTGACTAAGGCAAAACAATTCATGATTATTTTTATGAGCCCCAGAGTAGAGTCTGCAGAAACCACAGGTAGTTTGTAGCTAGTTCTAGATTAAAACTTTTAGAAAATTCTGCTTTATGTGAAATAAGCAACTCTAATAAATGAAGGCAAGATTACTATTTAAACAAATACTTATTTCTATCAAATTAAAAATTATCAAGTAAAATCCCTTTAATGAATACCGATCTTCCTTACAGAAATGCAAACCTTCAAAATTACTTTCTACCTCAACAATGGCTATAGATTACCTGGCTATGGATAGTGAACACACTGTGTTATATTTTAAGTATGCTTTTTAAATGCTGAGCATACCACTTACACACTAAGAAAAGATATTAAGGCAGTGTCATTACAGCAGGCAGTGTGCAAGTTGATTAGTGGAACAGAACGTGTTCCCACCTAACCCTATTACTGTTTTCTGCAAAAGAGAGTATTTATGAGGGAAAATCGTAACCATGCCACCTATATCTACTATCAAAGGTTCATCTGCATTCCTGTTCCTGAGGATGGTGGATCATTTACATCCTAGAATCTCCTGAAAGATTAATGTTTCTTCTATAATTGCTCTCTTTTCGATGCTACAAACCTAAGGCACTGTCACACACTGAAAAAGGGAATTCAAACAGGGAAGAGGGACTGCTACAGATGTACAAGAATGATGGAATAAATTTCACCTGTTGGAAAGCAAGGAGCATTCCTTTCCTTCATGGGAAAAGGCAAAATTTTTAAAGAGGAATCATCTTAGGGTCTACATCTGGGATAGTACCATCTTCCACTTGATGTGAACAATTTATACACAAAGATCAGTACTTCTCTGTGGAAAAAAAACCCCTACTGCAGAGTTCAATTACCTATATGTATAACCATCTACCATCATTTCTTTAAGCTGGCAAACTTTTTATGGATTACAAAAACAAGGAGGAATCTTACTGAGAGTGCTGTGAATTTACATAGCTTTTCATCTGTCACCTAAGGACCTGACTGTTCTCCCTGCATGAAGCACTAGGTACCATTTATGCATTTGCAAATTCTTCTGCCTACAATAAACCAAAAAGAAAAGTATTTATTTCTTTTTATATCAGTTCTTCTTTTCAAAAACTTTCCTTTTCTCAGGTTTCTATTCCTCTCTCTCAATCCTTTTTTAACTTTTATTTTCGTCTTTTACCAACTTTCTATTAAACATTTTCAGGAAACCTCTAGATAAGGTGGTGACAGATCCAGGAGAAATAAAAAATGCATAGCACCAAAGGCAAAAAAATACATGAAACAACATGAAAATTGCAGAGCAGGCAAACGCTCTCTCTTTTCAAACTTTCCCACAATCAGCTCTAACATACTTCCCATAAGTAATGCTATCTCACACACTGCATAGATAGGACAAAAGCCTTATTATGTAATCAGGCAAAATCTTTTAATGCCACAATGTGCACTAAATGTCCTATCTGACACCCAATAAATACGTGGGAGTCTTTCCATTTACTTCAAAGGTTACTGGACTAAACTCTGAGTGTGTGGGCTCACTAATGAGCAACCTGACTTGTGCTCATGAGCCAGGTAGAGGATAGCTCCTACAAAATGCAATCTCTACAGTTTATAATTGTTTAGATGCTGGAAAATGAAAACCTGCAGAAATAATGAACTGGTAGAGACACAGCCCACGTCACATTTGCCTTTCAGAGGCTTTCCACTTAATCAAAATTTGTGGCATATGATTGGAAGAGCAAAGCATTTATAACTAGAAATAAAAAATGCTTAAAATTGCTATCTAGAGTGGATTGACAGCCCATTCACAACCTTAGCAAGAAAAGCCAGTCATCTACACCAGCGCGGAGACAGTGCAGAGGGAGGCACCCTTAGGGACATGTTTACATGCAGCAGGAGAAACACAACCATGGGCCTGGAGAGTTCTCAACAAGCTATTTTAACTTGCTAAGCAAATTAGATATAGACCTAACAGGAGTTATTTTCTCCAAAGTATCTTTAACCCTCCCACATCCACTACATAGTAGCAATCCAAAGCTTCTTAAAAGCATCATCTCTTGAAAAGATTAAGTTGAATTACAAACGAGAGATTGGTACTTTGATTTACTTTGTGCTAAAATACAGACAGCACACAACATTGTTTTTTTACTGCTTTATGGAGTATACAATTACATGAAATACACATCAAACTCATCTAAATAGCTGGCCATTTAACTGTCTGTTTGGTGCAGTTGCACACTTTGTCATCCTGTGTGATCTAAAGCACAGAGTCAAGTCTGGCTGCTGTTTGTAATTTAAGATATGTAACTGAACAACAGGGCCTTTCCCCCTCCTCCCTCCCAAGGAAGGGAAAGCTCTTAAAAGGTCAGGCACCAATGCAGTTTACTGAATAAAGCTCAAGTTTGAAGAATGTGCCTTCTAAAGTGATTTTACTACCTGGGATGTAATGAGTTTTACAGGCTCACTTTGTTAAATTGCCCTGACAATCTCCATTTCCACTTGCTTCAATCATATTAACAGAAGCTAAAGTTCACAAGTAGTAAAATATTTCAGTGTACTGAGTTGGGTCTCTAAAAAATAGATCACACACTTGACAAACATATAGGACCATAACGTTTGGCATTTCATTTCATGTTTGGCTTGGCATGTCTCGTTTAGGGCAGGACAAGATGCCCTATAACACTGTCTCATTACATATGGAAATAAAACACGGTTACACGAAGGACTTGACAAATCCCATTAGATATGTCAGAAGGACAAGATTGTACCAGTGAATTGGTAATTCAGGAACAGGGAAATATTGGAGATGCTCCACCAAAGGGAAACATACTTAAAATCATAAGAGGCACACATACAAAACCTGGGTAAATAGGTAAGAAACTGAAAATCCCTCACTGAAATGAGGAAAGGGACAGAATAAGTGAAGACAGTGAAGATAATTCTTGTTAACAGTGGGATAATTCTCTCATTAGAAGAGCATACACACTACTCTGTTACTACTTTGTGTATTTGCCTTTGCCTTTTTAAATGACTCAGTCCTTGGGGGATGGGACGGACTGTCCTCTCTCTTTGGTGTCTAGTACTCCTTGAAAGGTACTGCAATCCAAACAACAACTAAAAAACTGCAACTTCCCCTTTTTCAATCCTGAAATAGTTCAGAAAGTTGTTTATAGTTTGCAAAATATAGGAAAGAAAACTTCATTGAATGATTATGCCATGCAAAGGAGAACTTGAAAATGATCTTGAAATAATTCAAAGCAAAAGTTTATAATGTGCAACACAAGAGGCTCACCCATGTATTTTGATTTACAAATTTTGGTTCCAAAACATTTTTCTACATTATTTTCTTTAAGTGCCATAACTCCAGCTATCCTGTAAGATACATCAGCACTATACTGAGATTTAAACTGATTTACTATGACTTTGATTTAAAGTGCAGCATGATGCAACCAAGAGAAGAACTGAGCCAAGAGATGTTTTTGCTGAGATAACCCATGCTAAGTGACACAGGTAACAAATGGAGCATCTTGATGTATCTGAAGCATCCAACAGCAATCTACTCTCACTGAGCAAAGAGTCTGAAACAGATCTTTAGGATGCTGGTTAATGGGCTACTGAGGCTCTTCAGAGGCAAAAAGAAAAAAAAGGAAAATCAATGTTCTCAAAACAATTTTAAAACAAAAAATTTGGAACTATGCATTATCATCCAATTATTCTCAGAAACATTAATAATCCTGAAGCAAGTTCAGATACAGTCAATGCTTAACATTAAAAAAAAAAAAAAATTGTACTTAAATAAATGCTCTACTCATCACTCATTGCTCCTCCTGAGTCCCAGACCCCAGTAACTGGCTTAACAGCATAGTAACCAGATCCGATGTAAAAGATCTTTGTTATGTATACTTATCTGGCGGCACTGACTGAAGGTGGCAGACAGTATGTGAGGGGAAGATGAGTGCATAGTGGGAATACAGTTCCCCAAATCCCAAGAGGAATAAAACCCTGTAGCGATCAAGGTAAATCAAAGCTGTATGAAAAGAAACGCTCATCTCATTTAGATGCAAATATATCCAGACGCCACTGTACACCACCTCTAAACAGTATTGCACAGACAGTATTTCTTTCATTGCACCAACAAATGCCTATCTTCTCTACAATAATGTTCTCTTTGATGCACATGCAGTGGAAGAGTTAAGGCATATTTAGATTCAATCAACAAAACTTCATCAGCACAGCAAGATGAACAGAGATCATATCCATAGCAGGCATCTGACCTTTTCATCGCTCTCTCCCTGAATGTGCATGTGAGGCAGGCAGGCATGCATATACACACCAGCAGAAACGACATATAATGACTGAAATCAACTTCTGGCCAAGGCATCCTGATATTTTCTCACATAGTAAGCATTTTATTCTCTTCAAGTTCTGGATTTTCATTTGCACCATCTACAGAACTATGCGCAGTGTTCAAGCTCAGGTAATGAGCACTAAATGCAATGAATAGAAGACAATAAATAGAATATATATTTGTTAAATAAATGTAGTACCTGTTATTGAAATCACCTATTTACTAAATTATTTATTTACTAATTCACAGTGTTCGGCCAGGTTCACGACCTACTCATCACATACTATTAAAATTAAACCTGTATGTATTGCAGGACTTTGGTCCAAGAACAGGTTATTACACTTCAACCACTTTTCAGAAACTGTCTACCTGAATATTTTTCTCTGAAAATACATGTAACAATTTCAGGTTGTTTATCCTTCAGTAAAGGAAGGATAAATCACCAATTTATTACAATGAAATATTTTGTTGATGTGTCAGAAGCTTTAGAGTTTTTCACAGTTGGTCTCTGATGTAATCTGTCATTTAGCAACTAGAAATAAAATCTTTACACTTAAAGTGAGCAGTAGAAGCTAATAACACTCTTGATGCTACAGTTTTAGCTTGAAAAACACACAACTTAGCAAACTGTAATGGTCTGACAGGGCACTGGATGGAAAGCTTTGGTTACAAAGGCTTCTTTCTTAAATTCTGCAGTGTGTAAGAAGCTGTCAACTTCTAATTTGTGGCAAGTAGGTTATTTGTAGATTTTTACTTTGTTAGGACTGGTTTTGAAAACTCTAAGCTGACTTAAAACAGCTGAAATATTTGCCTTATTGTACACTGCTTATACAAATCAGATATGATCCCCTTTCAGAAGGGGTTTTTGAAGAAACTGCTGGAACCTTACCTATGATTTAGGTCCCAACATGCCTCAGTTGCATCTCCTTTCAGCTCTTCAGGTTTGTGAGGGAGGAGACAGTTCATGGATTCAGCAGGTCATAGTGCACATCACTGACTGTGGCTGATAATTTGAGAGTTGCCCAGAAGGCCAGATGCTAAGATTTTGGTTTCAGCTTGATGGGTCGAAGCTGACCTCTGGGAACAATTGTCTTATCTCAGCTTTGCCTTCAGGCTTCAAACTATCCACTGTAGGCATGTAGGCCCCCCAGTGACAGACACAAGAGTTTTGTGGAATGATTTAATAAGGATATTTTTCCTCTATCTGGGACTTGAGTTTTAAAGGTAAATGTGACCTCTCATCCCTTAAATTCTTCCAGAATAAAATCATGCACCACATCACTAAGGGTGAAAAATAAAATAAAGGTCTATACAAAAGCAATGTTTGCTGCTTGTTTTTAAAGAAAAAAGGTTTTGGTTGGTTTTGTTTTTACCAGTATGTGAAGGGGGGGGGGGGCGTTACATTATTTATGACCAAGCAGAACATTATTAAATATTTGAGGGGTTTTTGCCAAATACATCTGCCTTGGATTATTTTTTCTAAAATAAAAATTAAGAACAAGTGCAAATGGAACTAAAATTAAAAGATCAAGAGAGATCATTTGTTGATCAAAAAACTCATATATTCCATTTCTGCTGCAAAAGAAGACAGTAAGCACATATGACAAAGCAAAATATTTTACATAGGTGGAATATCAGCTAGGGCTGCAGGTTGCTAAAATCTTGAAACAATCCAGCACATCTTTCTAACAAAGGACTTTATATTCCATTATTGACAGCTGAATGGATGTGTTAACTTTGGGTCCAAAACATAGGTCTGTAATTTAAACCAACTAACTTCAGAACCACAAATGACTGCTATGTGACTAAGAGCAATTTTATCTTTTAACATGATTAGAACTGTCAGTACAACAAGGCTGAGGATCACCTAAATCACCTAAACTTCTGGATTTGAGCTCCTGCTCACAAAAATCAAGTTCTGCCTTAAAATAACTGAACTTGATTCCCTGAAAAATATTTGCACCTGTGTCTGTCATCTGGATATTTATATTGGGACAGAAAAAAATTCATAGTAGTCTAAAACAAATATTAGAGTCAGGTACATGTCAAGAGTGCACCACTTAAGAGAGCCAACTTGAACAGAGTAGACCCTTCTCTTAGAAAATCTTTTGTACATCTCAAGGTTTTCCTCTACATGATAATTATATGAACATTAATTCTGACAAATAAAAGACCACAAAAAAACCAACCAAAACCATGAAAGGATAAGTAGTAAAAAACTCATTTGTTTCTTACAGATTTATATTTCGTACTTATATTTCTCACCATTCTATTTTCAAATTAAAACTTTCTCGCAGTGAAGTATCTGCAGAGGTGATAAGAGTGTTTGTGGTGGCTGCTTTTTTTTTTATAGTAATCTAAAAGGTAGTAAAAACCTGCTAACTTCATGTAACCTAGTCATAGCTCCTTAAGGCATGTGAGATTTTATCATGATTGAAAAAAATGTTCCTTAGGGCAAAAATTCCATTTAATGTGTTAGAAACTCACCTACCCTCTGTTGCCATTTTCTCATATCCATTTTTCATTGCAAAATACAGCATTTTCAAAAGCATTTAAAGTGTAGAAACACATAAATATAACTTACTTTCTATACCTCCTATTTAGCTCACTATATTTTTGGAATTATACACAACTAGAAATTAAGCTCTCGGACACTGGCATATCTTTCATAGCACGACTCAAGATACTTGAGCCATCCAATTTATGGTGTTAAATAACAGTCAACCAGTTGATATACTCACTAAGGACAAGCCAAAGAACAGAACTTTGGCTGTGAATATTTGCAAACAGTCATAGTGTCATTTTAAAACTTGCACTTATAAAATACAACATCTTCATTTGAATCTAAACCTGGTAAGGAATTCAGAGGGCTAACTTTAAGGGACCAAATGAAATTTAACAGTACAACATGCAAAATGATGCAGTTTATATGTTGCTAAAAATAAGAATTTCTGCTTCAAACTCTAGGGTGTTCATCAATTGACTAAAAGACAGTAAAATATACATATTACAGCACTGCAGACTCTCTGAAAAATAATGTACAGCTCCACTAAGCCACATTCAAGGAAGATGGACTGTAAGTAGAAAAAGTATAGAAAAAAGACTATCAATCAGTGGAATATCACAAGAACTGTGAATAACCTAGAAGAGAGACTTTGCTTGCCTTGTGCAACATCCACCCAGTTCAGATCCAAAACTGCAACAGGATGGTGGTAAGTGTGTAGGAACAACCTAAAAAGAATGTGTTATATTCACAGTAACAAAGGAAGAATGCAAATGGGATATCATTCTGGTTTCCCAATGCTTCATGTGGATCAACAAGAGCGGAAAAGACTAAAGTGAAAGAACTGCACTCACGTGGGATCAAAGGGGGACATTACAGAAGGAAGATCATTTGTGAAGGCAAAGATCACTATTAAAAATTCTAAAATACTAAGTGAAAGACCAACACATCAAAGAAATACCAGCAAACAGGCAATAAATAGCATTTACAGGTATCATTCAATGCCTGATCTGATCTATGGATCATTAATATCAGGTGACTTGAGAGTGCTGTGGTTTGTGAGAGGTTTTCACCACAGTATAAAGTGGTTTAGGTCCCAGCTACTACACATTTAAAAGACCTCTCAACAAAGAAACGGAGAAAACTTTAGTAAAACACAATATAAAGAATAAAGCACTAGATGATGCTCCCAGGAGGAAAGTGCCTAAGTTGATACTTTGTCAGACCATGTCCTTTAGATAAGCCTGTACCAGGCTTCCCAGATGTCTTGTGATCAAAGAGAGCCGGTACAAGAGTCACTTAGAGGAGTGCAGTGAGGTTCTCTGGTAACTAATCTAATTGCTGTCTGACATAAAATGTTGAGCTCCTTTAGTGTAGCTCTGTAAGCCAATCTGGAAATTACTCATATACTCAAGAGAAGCAAATAGCACGCAACAACGTAATCA